>CM074736.1:99537229-100234104 GCA_037367245.1 Phrynocephalus guinanensis | reverse complement strand
AAACAACCCCTCTGGTAGGTGCCCTGAGGCACGGCAGGCATTTTTCCGCCTGCTTTTCGTCCGGGAACCGGGTTTTTTTAACTTTTAAAAACTTTTTTTCTGTGTCGCGTGGCATCGCGCGATTGCGGGATGCAAGGAACGAGCACGACAAATCAGACCAAAATTGTTCGTTCGTCGGTTTGAGCTCGAAGTCTGGCGGAGTAATTCCCGTTACTGTTTCCGTAGAGTAACGGAACCGAGTAACGGAAACGGAAACGGGAATACCGCTAAGTCGTGCCCATCTCTACCTAATACTGTTACAGTGGAGGAAGCAGAAAGACAGGAAAGCCAAGTTGCACTGACTACCTCTCTTGTCACAGACCTCAGGTCTCTTTTGTCTCATCAGCTGTGATGTCAAGGCATGAGAAATAGCACCCACAACATTTGGGAGACAATTTCTTTCATCCAAGCCTGCCTTTCATGTGGTTCTGGCATCTCTGCAGAAGGGCAAATTACTAAGACACCACATACCCAGATAAGCCATTAAGTCTGCCTCTAATTTGAATCATTAAAAAAAATGTAATACAGTATCTACAAAAACCATCTGGAGCTGCTGAAGAAAGAATTGCTGTTGGCAAGTCTTCCTTCCCCTCACAGGTCTTGGTACATCTACCCCCCCTTCCCCATTTTCTTTCACAAAGAAGCAAGGAACAATTGGGCAATGATCAATCCAGTTCAGTCCATCTGTGCTGCACAGTGAATGTGTTATGGCAGAAAGCCAGAAAGTCAAACTGGTTTATTCAGACTTTCCTACAACTGTGCTATTGTTTTGGAATTCACACTCTGGCACTGTAGTTGGCTATTGCAGCTTTAATGCAGAAAAAAAAGAACATGTCAACTACCCTTTCCATTGTATGAGGAGAGAACATTCTGCATCCTATTTTAGATGCATTTTGTACATCACAAGTGAGGAATCATTTTCCTGCAGTACCGAGGGAGGGAGGGAGGGAAGAATGGATGTATCTCACAGTGGCCCTGCCAAATGCCTATGGGAGCACATGAGACTAGATATCTGTCTCCTGATACCACTCCCCTGCATCTGGTCCTTGACGTACCCTGGTTTTAAGCCTGGCAATTACACATCTCCATCATGGTTTGTAACCTGTGATGGACTTTTCCTCCAGGAATCTGTCCAATCCCCTTTTGAAGGCATCCAGGCCAGATGCCATCACCACATCCTGTGGCAGGGAGTTCCAAAGACTAACAACACGCTGGGTGAAAAAATATTTTCTTTTGTCTGTTCTTACTTTCCCAGCCCTCAATTTGAGTGTATGTCCCCTAGTTCTGGTATTTTGTGAGAGGGAGAAGAGCTTCCCTCTATCCACTTTACTCATACCCTGCATTATTTTGTACGTCAGTCATATCCCCCCCCCTCAGGTGCCTTTTTTCCAGACTAAAGAGCCCCAAATGTTTTAGCCTTTCCTCATAAGGGAGGTGCCCCAGCCCAGTAATCATTTTAGTCGCTCTCTTCTGGACCTTTTCCAGTTCCACTATGTCTTTCTTGAGATGCGGTGACCAGAATTGTACAGAATACTCCAGGAGCGGCCTTACTATTCAAACTGCCAGAGAAGAAATAAAGAATAAACTGCTATTCCCTTCAGCAGACAAAGCTTCAGGGAATCAAAGAAATTATTTTCTAAATTCAGTTCCCTCCCTGCCTGCCTAACTTAAATCCTAAAGCCTCCAGCCTCCCTCCTCAATCTTGATCGGATCACACCAGCACCAGCAGCCAGCCCTCCTCCCTCAACCACATCCATACACCCAACTGTGATTTCTGGAAGGTGCCTCGGCTTTTTATGCCCTCCGAGACATCCAGAAGTGTCAGTCAAAAACCTGGCGATGCCATTGGTGGAATGGTTCAAAAAATTTGCATGGTCCCATCCCATGCCCAGCCCAAATGGGCAGGTCTAAAAAAATAAAAAATAAAATAAAATAAAATAAAATCAATATGACGTTTTATTGCTATAAAAAACCCACTGCTGCTACTATAAAAATTCAGGCATTTAAAATATGTTTTTTGACCATGATTTCAAAAGAAAAATTGTGGTCGCCATTTTGGATCCCCCTCCCCACTGCATGGCATGCAGCGAGACAGACGACGAGGATGACCCCCCCCAGCCTGGTGCAAGCAGCCCAGGACAGGAGAAGAGGGGGGGGAAAGGCCGGGGACCCCACAGAAACCACCCCTCTGGTAGGTAGCAAAGGCTCAGGCAGGCATATTTTCGCCTGCTTTTTTGGACGGGAGTCGGGTTTTTTTTAAAAAAAACTTTTAAAAACTTTTTCTGTGCTTCGCATCGCACGATCGCCGCGATGCCACAAACGGAAACGAAAAACCCGACCAAATTTTTCTTTTTTCGGTTCGAGTTCTGACAGCTTAATTATCGTTACCGTTTCCGTTACGTAACGGAAACGATAACCGAAAACGGAAACAACAATTTCGCCGAGTCGTGCCCATGTCTATATTACTTTACATTTGGCTACATTAAATCGCATTTGCCATTTCGCAGCTTCCTATTTTTCTTTTGGCTCTTCTTGATTAAAACCTAAAGCAATGTGAACTAGTTTCTGGGATTCAAAAGAGTTTTGAAGTTTTCTTTTCGCAAGTGACCTCCCCATAACCCAGAATTGCTATGACAAGGGATGGGCAGTTGTTCAGTGGAAAAAGTACAAACCTGCTGCAGGAAGCATGCAATATCTTGGATTAACTCAAAGAAGGTAGGTATTTGGATTCTAGCAACCTACTACCCTTGAAGTTGTCCTTGTGGTTGTGGAAACACACCAGCAGTATTTTTAAAAATAAATTTAAAAAATCATATGTGCCATGTGGGGAAGGTGAAGTTATCCAGAGCAGAAACACAGGAGAAACTGGAAGGAGGAAAGTTTTAATTAGATTAAGAGTTAAATTATTGTGCATTGTAAAAAGAAACTGAGATACGGCTGCCAATTTTTTTATTGATTGATTGCTTGATTGGTTTTTTGCTCCTGAGACTTTCCAGTAGTTTATTCTTCAGATGTTAGGTTTTACAGGTCAATTTATATTTGAACTGCCTCCCATGGAAAGTCAGGTGGGTCCCATCTTTGCTCTCCTTCTTATTTATTTATTTATTTATTTGAAGCAGATGAAGACCTTTCTCTTCAGGGAAGCCCTTCCACAATGACTGGCTGTCTGAGAGTTTTTAAAGGAATTGTTGGTTTTAAATATACTTTTAACAGTGATTTCAGTTATTGTTTTTATATCATGATTAATTCATTTTAAAATAGTTGTATGTTTATTGCTTTTAGCATTTAATTAGTATCTTTTTAATGAAGTAATCTGCTTCAGGTCCTTTATAAGGTGAAAGGTGTTCAATAAATAAATAAATAAATAAATAAATAAATAAATAAATAAATAGGCTATATCCCATTATCTGTCCATCACTGGCCTGCTGCAAGTGTTCATACAATTTATTCAACCTCAGGGGCCATGAGGATGAATCCTTACTGTGACATTTGGGAGAAGTACCAAAGTAGATGACACACAGTGTGGGTATCTGTTGAGGTTACATGCCATCTGAAAGAGTGCCCATAAACCAATTCTTTAACCTAAGAAAATCTTGGAATGGTTGTCATGATGTGGCAACGGCACTGTGGAGGTCGCAACACTGGAACCCCTGCAACCGGCTGATGGAACTCTTTAACCAGATGGTGCTGGAGAAGAAGATACCTGATGACTGGCAATGTAGCACAACAATGCCAGTCTGGAAGAAGAAGGGAAACTTGCCAAATGCACCAACTACAAACTGATTAGATTACTTTCACATACTTTCAAAATCTTTGAGCGAATCATTGACACCTGATTCCACACCAACTAAGTCTCAATCAAGCTGGCTTTGTCAAGAACTGCAGATACTGTAGATGAGTTTGCATACTCAACTTTAGATGTTATATGCTCTTGTCTGAAGTCATTGAATTCTGTGGAACAAACCTAACATGCAAAAAGCAACACAAAAACTCCTGCATATGTAACAAATAGAAAGCTCCAGATGATCAAGTATCTATTAGCTAATGATGATTCAGAAGGCATTTTAAAAATGACACGTTTTAATTGAAAAGAGCATATAAATCAGTTCCGAATCTTCTCACCAGTTGGCAAAATAACATATTATAATAACTCTTGTTTCCTTTTCTGATATTTAGAGAGATTGCCTGTATTTTCGGCTTCAGGAAAGAAAGAAAGAAAGAAAGAAAGAAAGAAAGAAAGAAAGAAAGAAAGAAAGAAAGAAAGAAAGAAAGAAAGAAAGAAAGAAAGAAAGAAAGAAAGAAGAGCTTTTTCGCTAGAATTAGTATTGCTGAACCTTGGAGTACACAAAACTTGAGTGAGGCTTAATTAGCAATTTGAGGTGACTCTGAAAGGAAATTCTGTTGAGCAGAACCTACTCTTTCCTTCCACTCATTCAACAGTTCCTTAAGTGAGTGGTTGGGCAGGTTCTGAATGTGCGCAGCAAGATGCCGCTCTTTGTTTGAACTGGCCTGTAAAGTCCAGCTCCATCGGATCATGCTGCTCTGTGCCTTCCAAGAAGAAGCCTGGCGTCCATCTTGCCAAGTGAACTTTTAAGACCTCTCTCCTGGCAAATTACATCCCTTGCCATGTTTGGACTCCTGTTTTGAAAGAGAGAGCTTGCTCTCAAAAGCTCAGCAACTTTTTTTATTTTCTTACTAGCCACCTATGAAGGTATCACACATAGTCGAGTTTTGCTTTTGTTTTAATGGCTGCACAGCTCCAAACCTCTTTTTTACTGCAAGGAAGATATTCAGTAATACTGCCTTGGCAAGGATAGATATGTCTAGCTCAGGACTGTCTAACTTTGAACAGGCCGAGGTCTACTTTTTCTGGACGAAAGTGCCTGAGGGCTACTACACTAAAACCTCTACTTAAGAACTTTATCTGTACCGAGTATATACTCGTAAGTTTAAAAAAATGTAAGTAGAGCAGCAGTTTCCCATAGGAACACATTGAAAATCAATTAATCCTTTCTGGAGGGACATATTTCAATGCATTCCTATGGTAAGGCTGACCATGCACATGGTTCCTTTACACCCGCTCGAGCCGGTGTGGACGGGTGAAAGGGAGGCGCGTGCATGCTTGTGCAGATCGCCCCTTCCGCTTGCCCGGGCTGCTGGAAGATTTTTTTTTTAAAAAAGGTGCACTTTCCCTCCCAACCCACCCAGGGCCTGTCTTGACTGTACTTCTCATGTTTTCCCCTTTCTCCCTTCCAGCCCCCTCGCTGCCACTGCTGCTGCCGCCCATAGCTCTCACTCACCTCTGCCATGTTCGCTATGCAGCTGGGATGGGCCAAGCCAGCAGCGGGGCAATCACATCACCATGGTGGCGCAAGGAGGAGGGAATAGCTCAGAAGGGGAGCAGGAGGAGTGGCAGGTCACAGTCTCTGTGAGGCAGCTGTGGGGGGAGGAGGAGGAGGAGGAGGATGGAAGGGTGAGAGGAAGGAATTCTCCAGGGGGTAGAAGAGGGGGACATCATCACGCAAAGGAGGTGAGCACGCCCATGACCCCACCCCTCGCTGTCCCCTCCACTCACCTTCCTCCGCTCTGCACCAACAACTCAATTGGTCACGAGGCAGTGGCGCGCTGATCATCTGACTGGTAGGGAGAGCAGGGGACTGTGCCATGGCCCTTGAACTGCCCCACTTGGCTGAGATACTGGGCTGGCAAATCCAGATCTTTGCTGGGGCAGTGGTGGTCCTTGGGTTGGGGGAGGTAGAGGTGGAAAACTTATCCCTTCACATTTTTTATTGATGGCTGGCGGGCTACTTTTGAACCCTTCACGGCCTACCGGTAGCCCCCGGTCTACCTGTTGGGCAGGCCTGGTCTAGCTGTTCAAGCAATAGATTATTACATAATCAAAAGGCATGAAAAGGGTCCTCCTCACTGGTTTTAATAGAATTTTTCACCCTAATAAATTGTATAGAATTACAGTCAACATTCCTTGGGTATATCTGAATCTTTGTAAAGTAAAAAAAAAACTCTGTGTTCATCTATGTCAGGGCTGGACACATATGGATGGGAGGCTTTTTCTGTCTCCCCTCACACACACACACACACACACACACACACACACACACACACACACACACACACACACACACACACACACACTGAATACCCTCCATGTACTGTTTTAGTCACTCTATAGGATGGTGCCCTCCTCCATTCAGACAGAAATGTATTTAGGCTAGGAGAAGATGAGGGCCCATTGCCTATTTCAAAGAATGAGGAAGAATATCACAGATAATTTGACAGGGAGGCAGCTACATTAGTGATGTACAGATAGGATTTTCTTACTACAGTCTAGATATTAATCAGCTGGGCAGGAAATACACATTTCAGAGAGCCTTGCCGTAAAAAGCTTACCATAGGTTATCTGAAAAGAAGGTGTGCAACCACCAGTTAAGAATCACATTAAAGCAGGATGTAGAGCAGCTGCCGGCCAACGCAAACACCACACGCTCAGAGAGAAGAACATTGGCAGCTGAGCAGGGCTGAAGTGGCTGACACTGGCAGCCTGCTCTTACTTTAGGGGCAGCTCCAGCAGCTTGGCTCTTGTCACACACTGAGCTCTGATGCCAGCATCGTTGGGAGCTCGAAAGCTTCCTGGGCCAGTCAAGCTGGCCATGGAAGCCGCCGTGCGGCTTAAAAAAATTGCACCAGGGCATGCATACTTATAAAAGCCATGTCAGGGTCTGCCTCATGTGCAGAAACATAGTTGCTGCCTTCTGTGTAGTTGCAGTCCTGGTTTTCGCAATAGTCCTGTGTCCAACCGAAAAGCAACACATTGGTAGCTATTGAGTTACTTTTATAGTTACTGCCTGTGTGGCCTTGCTACATAGATACTGGTTTGTGAGGAGAGCTAGTCCTAATGTCCATTAGGCTGTACAGAGGGTGCCTCCCACAAAGCTCTCTCTCCCATGAAACCTTGCGACTAGAGATGGGCACGACTTGAAAAAAAATTTTTTTCAAGTTGTCGTTAGTCGGGCCGGTCCCATTTCGGGTCGTTTCCGGTTTTCGCGAAAAATCGCAAAAATTAGTCGGTTCGTTTTTTTTGTTTTTCGTTGTCGTTAGTACTGGTTTTGGGGGGGAGCGGGCTCCTGGAGGCACCTCTCTGGGGTGGGTGCCTCCTCTGGCCCACTATAAAGGGAAAGTGGGCTCCTGGAGGCACCCGTGGGTGCCTCTTGCCACTAGGAAGGGGAAGCAGGCTCCAAGAGAGACCCCTCTACATGGGGGTCTCCCCTCCTCACCTGCTGCTGCTGCAAAATGCTATGCAATAGCCATATGGATATTGCATAACAGAATGTGCAGACAGTGAGACCAGTGAGAGTGATAGCGTCATGCCCGCACTGCACAAGGCTCTGGCACCACCATGTCTCACACAGAAGGGAATTGTACTTGCTGCGTGTAGTGCAATGCAAGCAAGTAGATCTGGCTTTAAGGTGGCTTAGTGCAATGGCTAGGGTTAGGCTAGTGACGGGTAAGGTTATGGTGGGCTAGTGGGTTGCACCTCTGGGTGCCTCTCTGACCCACTAAGAAGACAGTCTGTGACGTATGGGTACGGAGTCAAGGGTTAGGGTTAGGGCTAGGGCAGGTTTTAGGGGGCTTTTTGGCACATCCCAGAAGTCTCCATGGCCAAGTGGCCATGCGACTGGTGGGATGGCTCCAAAAATTTGCATGGTTGTCCACTCCCACATGGCTGGCCACTCGGCCAGCCCATCATTGCGCACTGCGCAGGTGTAAATAAAATAAAATAAAATAAAATAAATGGAGGACAGAGGAGGAGAGGAGAGACATTTTGTTGCAAGAAAAAACCCACTGCTACTGTGAAAAATCTGGCAGTTTATAAATTTTCGCGTGTTTCTGTTGTGCTTGTGTGTTCTTGGACCACGATTTCAAAAACAATATTGCGTTTGCCGCCCCATTTTGGATCCCCCGCCCGCACCGCATGGCATGGCGAAATGGCAACTCGAGTCCGGCTGCCCAGGACGGGGGGGAGGCGGGACCCCCCCTCCAGAAACCACCCCTCCGGTAGGTGCCCTGCGCCCTTAGTCAAGCAGGCATTTTTCCGCCTGCTTTTTTGGCCCGGGAATGGGTGGGGGGAGAGTTTAAAAGTTTTTTCCTGTGCCGTCCGTGCCGCTTGCTTGCGCTTTAATTGCGGGCGGCCGGCAGCGAGACTGGGCTTTTTGCTGGCTGTGAGCCTGCGGCGAGTCCCACCAGAGCAGCCCAGGACGGGGGATGAGGGGGGAGGCCGGGGACCTCCAGAAACAACCCCTCTGGTAGGTGCCCTGAGGCACGGCAGGCATTTTTCCGCCTGCTTTTTGGCCGGGAACCGGGTTTTTTTAACTTTTAAAAACTTTTTTTCTGTGCCGCGTGGCATCACGCGATCGCGCGATGCAAGGAACGAGCACGACAAATCAGACCAAAATTGTTCGTTTGTCGGTTCGAGCTCGAAGTCTGGGGGAGTAATTCCCGTTACCGTTTCCGTAGAGTAACGGAACCGAGTAACGGAAACGGAAACGGGAATACCGCTAAGTCGTGCCCATCTCTACTTGCGACTCTGTGATGGCCCTGGTATGCCCATAGTGCATTAATGTGATTTCCTTGTTGTTCAAAGTAGTAGTGGTCCAGGAGGAACATGGAAGTAGGAATGTCCACCTTGCTTTGGGCTGCCACTCCCCAAAATTCGGCCTGGGGACAGTTCTGGGCAGTTTCTGGGAGTAAGAGTTCCAAAACCTTTTGTGTTAATGTCTGAAGAATTTGGTTTTGGAAAAACTCTAATTATAATGGAACAAGCTATTGCCTGGTCTCGTACCTTTCAATATACAGTGGTACCTTGTACAGTGGTACCTCAACTTATGAATTTAATCCGTTCCAAATGCATGCTCTTAAGTCGAACTACTCTTAAGTCGGGGTACCTATCTTAAAAAATTGAAAAAAAGTTTTAAAAATGAATAGAGATGGGCACGACTTAGCGGTATTCCCGTTTCCGTTTCCGTTACTCGGTTCCGTTACTCTACGGAAACGGTAACGGGAATTACTCCCCCAGACTTCGAGCTCGAACCGACGAACGAACAATTTTGGTCTGATTTGTCGTGCTCGTTACTTGCATCGCGAGATCGCGCGATGCCACACGCGGCACAGAAAAAAAGTTTTTAAAAGTTAAAAAAACCCGGTTCCCGGCCGAAAAGCAGGCGGGAAAATGCCTGCCGTGCCTCAGGGCACCTACCAGAGGGGTTGTTTCTGGAGGTCCCCGGCCTCCCCCCTCATCCCCCGTCCTCGGCTGCTCTGGTGGGACTCGCCGCAGGCTTGCAGCCAGCAAAAAGCCCAGTCTCGCCGGCCGCCGGCCGCCGCAATTAAAGCGCAAGAAGCGGCACGGACGGCACAGGAAAAAACTTTTAAACTCTCCCCCCACCCATTCCCGGGCCAAAAAAGCAGGCGGAAAAATGCCTGCTTGACTAAGGGCGCAGGGCACCTACCGGAGGGGTGGTTTCTGGAGGGGGGGTCCCGCCTCCCCCCCGTCCTGGGCAGCCGGACTCGCGAGTCGCCATCGCCATGCCATGCGGTGCGGGCGGGGGATCCAAAATGGGGCAGCGAACGCAATATTGTTTTTGAAATCGTGGTCCAAAAACACACAAGCACAACAGAAACACGCGAAAATTTATAAACTGCCAGATTTTTCACAGTAGCAGTGGGTTTTTTCTTGCAACAAAATGTCTCTCCTCTCCTCCTCTGTCCTCCATTGATTTTATTTTATTTTATTTTATTTACACCTGCGCAGTGCGCAATGATGGGCTGGCCAAGTGGCCAGCCATGTGGGAGTGGACAACCATGCAAATTTCTGGAGCCATCCCACCAGTCGCATGGCCACTTGGCCATGGAGACTTCTGGGATGTGCCAAAAAGCCCCCTAAAACCTGCCCTAGCCCTAACCCTAACCCTTGACTCCGTACCCATACGTCACAGACTGTCTTCTTAGTGGGTCAGAGAGGCACCCAGAGGTGCAACCCACTAGCCCACCGTAACCTTACCCGTCACTAGCCTAACCCTAGCTCTTGCACTAAGCCACCTTAAAGCCAGATCTACTTGCTTGCATTGCACTACACGCAGCAAGTACAATTCCCTTCTGTGTGAGACATGGTGGTGCCAGAGGCTTGTGAAGGGCGGGTATGACCCTATCACTCTCACACTGGTCTCACTGTCTGCACATTATGTTATGCAATATCCATATGGCTATTGCATAGCATTTTGCAGCAGCAGCAGGTGAGGAAGGGAGACCCCCATGTAGAGGGGTGTCTCTTGGAGCCTGCTTCCCCTTCCTAGTGGCAGGAGGCACCCACGGGTGCCTCCAGGAGCCCACTTTCCCTTTATAGCGGGCCAGAGGAGGCACCCACCCCACAGAGGTGCCTCCAGGAGCCCGCTACCCCCCCAAAAAAAACAGTACTAACGACAACGCGAAAAAATGAACCGACTAATTTTTGCGAATTTTCGCGAAAACCGGAAACGACCCGAAATGGGACTGGCCCGACTAACGACAACTCGAAAAAAATTTTTTTCAAGTCGTGCCCATCTCTAAAAATGAAAAAACTATTTGTAAGTCGAGCAGACCATATCTAAAATTTGTAAGGTGGCAGTTAAAATGCCAACAGTTTTCCGCTCTTAAACCAAGCTGCTCTTAAGTCGGGGTACCACTGTATAAAGGAATTAATTCATTCCAAATGAAATGCTGTTAAGCTAATTTTCCTTTACACAAATTTCCCATAGAAATGTATTGAAAATAGAGTAATCCCTAATTGTGACCATTTTTATGTTGTACGGATTCGCCCCATAGGCTATTCTGTTAAGCAAATTTCCCCTATCTCTGGAATTATGTTATACAGATTTTATGTTATACAAACCATTTGTTATACTGTAATTGTTTTCTCTACTGAAAAAGGTCACCATATGTCAGAATTGACTTGACGGCACATGGCTACTATTATTACTATTCAGTTCATTTTTAGAAACAACTGCTCAAGCTCTGGCCACTGATGCCAGCACATAGCATAGTGAATAATTATTGTATTCTCCTCCTATTAGTTATTTTACATTTAGAGATGGGTTAACCAGTAGCACAAGAGTTTAATATCATGCATGCAAGATCAGTTGCTTTTGAGAGTCCAACCTTCCCCACCGCCAAATCTAGTATTGGTCAATTGCACATTGATTGAGAAGCTTGCTACTGGCGAATGTCTTTTGTTTCACATTGAATATAATGGCTTTCTGGGTATTTTTAGGCCTGCTAATGAGCTCTGTTTAATCAGCCAGAGAAAACACCGCTAAGTTAGGGTGTCTGCTGAATGGTTCACTGGGCTCTTTCAGCTGATTGCATGTAAAGGATTGTTATTGCGGGACCAGAAATAGCAGCTCAGGGGACTGTCCTGTGGCAAACGTGAACAACAGTATCCACCATTCATGAAGGCATATCTATGGGGCCAGTGCGGAAAGTTCACCTTAAGTAAAACAGTTGAGTCTGGATCAATTAATGTCCAGTAACTCTCAAGCGATCATCGTGGGCTGTCAGTTTACTTTAATGTTCAGCTTTCATATCCATACACACTAATAGGAAATACAACCATGTGGTCTTGGTCTCCAGTGATGCTTCCTTACACTTGATCTTTTCTAGTTCCTTTATTGCTACCCTTCCTAGTTCCAGTCTTTTCTGATTGCTTGGCTGCAGTTTCCTTGATGCATCATACAGTATATGGGAGATATTTCACCAGGGCAGTGACAAAGGATCTCCACCAGCGTTTGGAAAAAGTTACTGTGGTTCTATTGGCCTGCAGATTCTGGGATCAGGACTTTAAAAGTAACTGTGCCAAACTCTCTACACTAATGGGGAAATAAGCTGATTTTTTATATGGGTTTGTTAATGGGTTTTAGATTTAAATTTGTCTTCTAATAATGTAAAACTGCCTTGGGTTCTTTTTAAGGAGAAAGAAGGGGTAAAATAAATAAATAAATAAATAAATAAATAAAAGTGAGCAAAGTATTGCTTTGTCCAAACAAACAGACAAACAGACTTTGCTTATGACAGTAAACAACATCATGGTAGGATGATTTGATGATATAATGAATTCTGGTAGGTTTAACAGTTTTGGCATAAGATTAGTGTTACATGAAATTTTAACTTACATAAAACTATGTTATGTCTGATGACAAAACTAATTTGCACAGGAATGTTGCCTAGAGACAACTAAAGGAAAATTATGAATACTAACATCCTAAAGAAGTGCCATAGCAGAAACATAATTTAGATCTGCAAATAACATAAATATGTCACCCACATTTATCTTTGTATATAAAGGTTTTATCTTGCATTTGCGAAATTGCATCCTATACTTCAATATGCAGATTTGATAGGTAACCATAACCAATGTTTCTGTCATAAGAAAAAATAATAATCACAATTTCACAAACAAAATGGGGAAAAGGGGGTAAATCTTGAAAAACTTAATGTAGGAGTGCTTAATTGTGGGAATTGTCCTGAAAGTACCTTTTCCATATTTATTTCTCCTATTGAAAAGAGGCCAGTTTTCAGTATACTGTAGTTTGTTAGTAAAATATGGTTGCTTAAAGACATTGAATGAAAACTTGTTGCTTAATGCAGCAATTCCTGCTAGAGGAGGCCAACTGAATCATTGTGCATTTGGTGAGTCAAATCCTCCACAATTCCCATTGATTCAAATGGGCCAAGTCTAATTGTGATTTACTGTATTTTCTTTACTTTACTTTATTTTTACTTTATTTTCTTATCTCATCCAGTTCTGGTAATGAACTGGATGAGGAAGAACAAACTGAAACTAAACCCAGACAAGACAGAGATGCTTCTGGTCAATCAAAAAGGGGATCAACGGATAGGGATGCAATCTGTACTGGATGGGAATATCCCACAACTGAAAAAAGAGGTGCATAGCTTGGGAGTGCTCCTGGACTCATCCCTGAGCCTAGATGCCCAGGTCACAGTTTGCAAAATTAAAACTAGTATGCCAATTACTAGTGAAATCTGCTCTGGCCACTGTGACACATGCCCTAGTGACCTCCTGGCTGGACTACTGTAATGCGCTCTATGTGGTGCTACTGATGGAAAGTGGACGAGGCCTCCTTAAGAACAGCTGTGCAGGTGCTTGTGAGCTTGAGGATAGATTATTGCAACGCTCTCTACGTGGGGTTGTCCTTGACCGTTATTCGGAGACTACAGTAGGTACAAAATGCAGCGGCCAGGTTCAAGGTACTGGTTTTGACTTACAAAACCCTCCATGGCTTGAGACCTAAGTACCTGGCAGAGTGAATCTTACAGAGGTCAAACCGAGGCCTGACCCACGAGAATGTCACATCTGGGTGGCCACTCCTAGGGAGGCCTGAAAATCAATCACTTGTAACCGGGTCTTCTCTATGGCCGCCCCTATACTATGGAAAAAACTGCCGAGTGAGATTAGCCTTGCACAGTCCCTGCTAGCCTTCAAAAAAGGTCTTAAGACCCTGCTTTTTATAGAGGCATTTGGCAACCATTAGGGTTTTTTTTATATAAGTGCCATCTTGTCTGATGATGATGATGATGATGATGATGATGATGATGATGATGATGATGATGATGATGATGATGACTGAATTACCAGTATATGTTTTTATTTTATTTTTGTTTTTTAATTTATATGAATATGATTATTGCAAACCGCCTGGAGTCCCACTATAGAAGATGGACGGTATAGAAATGAATGAATGAATGAATGAATGAATGAATGAATGAATGAATGAGTGAATCTCAGGAAACTTCAACTGGTCCAAAATCCAGCAGCCAGATTGCTGACTGGGGTGGGTTATAGAGATCACATCACACCCATATTAAAACAGCTCCACTGGCTGCCATTCAGTTATCGGGCACAATTCAAGGTGCTGACCTTAACCTACAAAACACAAAATGGCCTGGGTCCAAGCTACCTCAAAGATTGAATATCACAGTATGAAATGGCTTGGGTGCTAAGGTCATCAAGAGAGGCCTTTCTCTCTATCCCACCACTCTCACAGGTGCATCTCAGAAGAACACATGAAAGGGCCATCTCTGTTGGTGCTCCCGGACTTTGGAACACCCTCCCACTGGAGGCCAGGACTGCCCCATCTCTGCAGTCAGTCTTTCTGGAATCAGGCAAAGACCTTCCTTTTGAGGCAAGCTTCCCCTGAATGAGGGACTACCTACTATGTGACTTTATATGGATTACCATACATGGTTGCACTGACTGATTTCATGAGAACACTAGTGTTTTCCATGTTGCTTTTCATCCCTCATAATGAAATTATCTTTTATTTTGCATGCTCTTTGTAGCTCTACTGTTACCTTTTAATGCCTCTTCTAACTCCCTGTTCTTAATTTGAATATGTCTTGAATGTTCTGGATTGTATATTGTCTCTCCTTATTGTAAGCCACCTTGAGTCCTTTTCCAAGGAGAAAGGTGGGGTAAAATATTCTAAATAAATAAATAAATAAATAAATAAATAAATAAATAAATAAATACTGACAAGCTATACCTAAAGCTCACATTTTTTTCAGTGGGAGAGGCTAGGATTACTTTCTGGATAATTCCTTCTCTCCTACATTCATTGTTTCAATATTCAACCTTTTTTATTTTCATCATTTTGTTTGTGTGTTGTAAAATCATAAATGCTCAGTCCATACATACTAGAACAAAAATACTGGGATTATGGAGTGCAAAGTCAGATGTGCTGAACGCACTTCCATCATCCTTGAGTGTAGGATACTTAACAATGGGCTCCAGTTGTGGGAAGCCAGGTTTTGATTGAATATCAGGAAAAAACTTTCTAGCTGTTAGAGCAGCACGACAATGGAATCAATTGCCTCTAGAAGTGGAGAATGTTCCAACAGAAGTGGAGATGTTCAAGAGATATTTAGACCACTGCCAGGCAGATCAGCTTAGATTTGTATTCCTGCATGGAGCATGGGGTTGGACTCAGTGAACTTACAGCTCTCCTTCCAACTTCATGAGTCTGTGATTCCATGAAAACCACAACCATGTGCTCCATGTCAAGGAAGAGACAGTCGCATAACCAAAGACATACACAAACGAGGATGAAATATGTAGTAGCGTGGGTTTTAGTGATTTCAGCAGTGATTTCAGCTCTTAGACATAGCAGGCTGGAGACAGCTTCTAGTGTAACAGCTCTTTATTCAGGGAAAGAACAAGACTGGGGACTGGGGAGAGGGAGCTACTTTTATAGGAGCCAGGACTGGCTAGGAAAAGATACATTTTGGAGGGAACAATTACAACCAATCACAAAGCTGCCTTTTGGCAGAGACCAATAGGATTGAGGATCCAAATGCAGCAACTTGAATAAACCAATAGGCCTGTTCCCTTTGGAACAGGAACAGAAACCAATAGGAATACAGATCAATACACAACAAAATATATTCAGTATTCCGTGGAAACAAGGAGCCTTTTGTAGACAAATGAGAGTATTATGGGATGTGTTGAATATGGAGTAGGTACAGGGTTTTATTTCTTCCTTTTCAACCCACAAAACCAGGAAGCACTTTAAAAACCACGTGACTTCCCAGTTTCCTGCAAGACCTACAGAACAATAAACACTTTCAACAATGACGGAGCATTGTGATATAACAAGCAATTAACCTCTTCTCCCCACTATGTTTTTACCATGGTTTCAAGAACTACAGTACTTACCATAAATCTTGGTCTTTGCAGCACATTGTCAGCATGGGGAGCTGAGCGCTTGACTTCAGAGCTAGGGGGATTCAGTTCTGTTCTTTGGGAGAAAAGCTGCCCTGAGTTGTTATGGACAAACTACATAGTCCTATAGTATCACTAAGAAGAAAGAAACAAGTTATTTGTACCTAGAAAACCCTGGAAAACATTGCTATAAAATAGGCTTGACTTGGTGGCACTATGTATTATTATTAAGTATATCTTTACAATAGGATGGGCTACATTGTTGCAGAAATACATTATTAGAAAATAGGAAAAAATCACCGGGAATTTGCCCTATTGAGCAGTCATGAAATGAACTGAAATGAGTAGAGAAAGTAAAGCTGCACTATTTGTATCCTCACACACACAGTACAGCCACTGCTTTTAAAAGTTTTGTGTAAGTTCAGGATCAAGGAAAGATGTGCCAGTCACTCAGTCCTAAATGGACGTTATCCTCGACTAGAGTTTCTAACTGAAAGCCTTTCTCTTTGTCAACATCAACAGGAAGAAATAAGGACCCCACAAGCAAGGAACATACAAGAGCCTTCTATTGATTTAGACCTAGCAGGTTTTCACATCAAGGCCATAACATTAAAAGTCAGAATATAGAGAGTATTATAGAGAGTATTATAAAGTACTTCTACAGATTAAAAAGAAAGCTTTTCTACTGTCATATCTCTTGCCATCTAGGTAGATGAATTTTGAGCTTCTGGAATCTTGTGTGTGTGTGTGTGTGTGTGTGTGTGTGTGTGTGTGTGTGTGTGTGTGTGTGTGTGTGTGTGTGTGTGTGTGTGTGTGACAAGATATCAAAGATCTATTAGCTGGAATAATTGTGTGCCATGAAGATAATGCTGATTCAAGATGACCTTTCTCAGGGTTCTGTAGATGTAGATCACTCAGAAACAGTTTATTATTCCCTTCTTCTGGGAGTCACTCTGAGATGGTGAAATATGCCAGGGACTACACAGGTGTGTTGAATTGATCTCCTGGGAAGAACAGTGGGGAATTGAACTCCTGACCTTTCATTTCACAGCTAGGTACCCATCTTACTGAGCCATCTAAGAAGCTGCACAACCAACTGATGCCCCAAGGAAGTGAAACACACTTAGAAGTAAAGAATTATGAGCTCAGAGATTTATTTGAGCATCAAAGCTGAAAGGAATTCTGTCCTTCCCCACAAACCTGCACTCGGGGTTGCCCCAAGTTTTTCTCTTCAGCATTTTGTTGCTGCACCTGTTAAACAGATGGGTGGTCTGCTTTCAATATCTACTGCAAGTCACCACAAATCACCAAGGTCATGCAAAACACCACAGGCCTTTTGGCCATCATGATTCACCTAGCTCTTTTATTCTCATTTCTGCTGGATTATGCACCATTTCCTGTCAGAATCTCAGAAGAAAAGAAGTACAGTTGCCTAGACTGAAGTTCTAGATAACCTCACCTGGATGAGTGAAAATCTTCACAGACAGGTTTCCTGTCAGACTCAGAACATATACAATAAACTGGTGCTTCTAGCGGTTTGGTATACCAAACTGTCTCCTGTTCAGATACCGGTACATGACCTTGGCAATGTTCATTTTGACAAGTTGTTCTCCTAACAGCAGAGGGAGCTTCTGTCAACTTGTGTACCCAAATGAAGCGCATGAAATAAGTGAATCTAAAACTCTCCCTAGGAAAATGTGTGTTCACTTATATAAAATTCATAGGTCATCTTTCCACCTCAGGAAACAAGCCCACAAAATATTTTACAGAAGATAAATAGAAAGATTCACATTAGGAAAAATAAATCATAACTAAGAACAGCTAGTCCCTTTCGCTATTTCAAATGTTCTTCTCTCAGCATTTTATATACTATCATGCCACCCTGAATAGACACACTGATTTGGGCTGAAAAGCAGGATCAGAGTCTTGAGACTATATAGGGCTTTGTTTGTCTACTCTGAATCCTTGGAGAACTACTGCCAGTCATTATTGGTACCACCACACTTAATGAACTTATGATCTCACCTAGTGTAAGGAGTAGTATTTCTTCTCATGTTGTTTATGCTGGAGGTAAGTAAGGGATATAATGGGTCTGATCCAATGGTGGCTAAATTTGGATTCAAAACATGTGGGGTGGAAAAGCAAGGAGAGACCATTGAAATTCAGCTTCTATTGAAAACCTGGGTAAAAGGTATGCTGCTCACAATTTCATCATCATCATCATCATCATCATCATCATCATCATCACCACCACCACCACCACCACCACCACCACCACCACCACCTTTGAGCTGCAGAGCTGGAAGGGACCCTATGGATCATTGAGTTCAACATTTCTCAAGGAAGCCCAATGGGGATTCAAACTGCCATCCTCTGGTTCCACACCCAGAGACCTAACTCACTGAACAACTCTCACTGTAAGGAATTTAAATTTATGAGGGTCCCGTGCCAGCGTGCCTGCGCTTCATGGGCTGCAAAAGACCAAGTCTGAGTCTCAGGAGACGAGAAAAGAATTTATTGATTGATCAATCAGGGAGACCCGACCCGGTGTAAATTCCAGGCGAGGTCTCCGCCCAAGCATTGGAAGGCGAAACATTTTATAAGGTTCCTCTATTCTTTGTCTTCCCTTAACTGAAATTACATCATACACACACCTGCTCCATACATCAAATACTAATTGACACTTTTTAGTCATTTATTTCGTATTTCTGACACTTGCCCAAAAATTCTAACTGGTACGTTTGATCTCCTCCCCTCACAGGCAGGGAGGGTAGCCTTGGACATTTGACAGTTACGAATACCAGACGCTGAGATAAGGCCTCCCTGGTATGCCTTGGACACACGTTAATTGCTAGTGTGTGATCCTCAAAGCTTAGGAACTTAATTGGATCTTTGAATTCATAATTGCTTTTGCTGACTTAGCGGAAGTTCCTTTCTCTATTCTAGAAGGAAAGGCTTGACCAAAGATTTTACTAAGTTTACAAGAATACAAATGTAGATACATGTGACTGTGATACATATATGTATATATATATATATATATATATATATACGTGGAGTGCTTAAGTGAATATAACTACATTATTCGTGTCACTAGTGTGGCTATATATATATATATATATATATATGTATTGCTTAAAATACATTGTTGTTGAATACATGAGGGCTTGTCCATACCTGTGGTTAGTAAAGCAGCCATATATATTTATAAATATATAATTAGTCAAAAGTCCTCCCTTACACTCGGCCCTGACGCGTTATGGAAATTTACGCCAGTAAATTCTCCATAAGTTGCCCTCCCGTGGACTTGTAAGGGACAAAGAAACATATAGAAGGTGTATATACAAAAGCGTGAATATTGCTTAAGCTTCCCTGCTTACCATTCATTCCCTTGGAGAGGGGTGTCATCATGAGTGACTTTCCAGTGTTCCGGACGAGAGTATCAGCAGTGCTGCCAGGAAAACTTTCCCCCCCCTTTTCTTCTCTCAAAGGGCTTATAGGCACAAAATGATTGGTGGCGTCTCATGGTGAGGGACGCATTTGGACAAAGAAATCCCCATTAATTCACTAGGGGACTCTCTATAGTGAAATGTTAAGTTACCAGATAAAGTTTAGCAATGTCTGGGAGTTAAAAAAAAAACCCTCTGGCCAGACCCGCAGACTGCAATGGATGGATGCGTTTCACAGACCATAGCATTTAGATGTCCCCTGTTTGAGGAATGCAACATGATCACAACCTCCCACGGCCTGCTGCTCACTGCCCAAAGATTCCAAATTCCCAACCTCTGAAGGGGCTGGCATAACATTGTGATAGACTTGGATATCAAGATCCCTGTCCCAAAGTGATACCTAAACAGCAGATTTGTTCAGTACCTTATATCAGGACAATCATGAAACCCAAATAAATTTTCTTGCAGCAGCAGTGCAAATGTGAGATATCTTGCTTGTGTGTTTGGTAATCAGGCTGACAACCCCTGAATTCCATTTAGGGTCAGTTTGCAAATCAAACACTTATAGAAATATGAGCAAGGCTCCTTTGCCAGCCTGCTCCCTTTTGCTGTCAAATGGCTTTAGACCTTGAAATGTGACTTTGCATACTGTCATTTTTCATAAAGATACACAAACAGGAGTACCTGATTTCATAGAACAAAGATCATAACATGATTTTCAACCTTATTCAGGTGTGTGGTATGCTTTGAAACTCAAATGATAGCAGGTTGTGCAGAATTACCCAGTTGTTCATGCATACAGGGCAACCCAGATGATAGACATTAATCTTAGGGGAAAAAAAAACCAATTTTTAGCCATAAACCATACTCAATAGTTATAGTCCCATGGTAGAGTCACGGATGAGCTATTGAAATCAAAGCAGAGATGTTTCTGTAGCTGTCAGTTCACACACAGAATCAGCCCCACAAATATGGGACAAAAAGTAATTCATCATTGCCTTTGGTGAAGTAAATAATGTAGACAGCTACTCTAGAAAACCATTGTTTTGTGGAACATCCAGAAAGGCACTTCAAACTTTTACAATGACTATCAATAATAGGCAATAATACAATAAACAGTGATTAACAATTAACGTCCCCTTTGCAAGGCTTCGAAATAAACGCTCACTTGTGGATGCTGGTGTGTGTGGCGACACAAGTTCACAATTTCTTGGTGGTCCAGCGCATGGTGAAGGCATGTGAAGGTTTGAATTTGAACCCCACCAAGTTTCTGTCCCGACGAAAAGGGGTGAAATTGCGGGCGTGAAGTCTGTTGGCCGCAATCCAAAACAAGAGTCTGTGGCCGCTAAACTCCTTCCGTCTCCCCCCTCAGAGACAGACAAAGAAAAGGAAAGGAAAAGGAAAGGAAATCAGGCAGACAGGAGGTCAGCCCGTCAACCGGAAGCTTAGGGGAAATCAACAGACGACAGTGGGGCTCCCCGAAGTGGCAAATGCAAGGCTCTCCCAGGAACAGGGGTGATGACCACAGGTCAGGTGCAATTCGGCGTCCTCCATCCAGGGGGGGGGGTGGTGGTCATCTAAGGCGTGAGGCATCATACTGCAGTGGGCAGGAGGCGTCACCGGTCAGGCCTCTCTCCCTCTCGGTCGCGGAGTGCGATTCACGCTGGGTGAATAGGCTGGCATCACCGGATCCAGGGGCCCACAACGATCGAACTGGCGGAGCGCAGTCATCTCGAAGATGGCATCAAAGACATCAAAGGCTCCAGAAGGGATAGCGGAAGGGATGGCAGGAAGGTCCCCATCGCAGCATCCACGAACGGCGGCGTCAGGTTTCCAAACCCAACCGACTCCACGATCCAGAAATAAAGAACGGGTGGGCGTTTTCCCAGAGCAAAAGCCCGTCCTCCAGGAAGTACCTGGGTGAGAAAAGAACACACACGACCACAAACAGAAAAACACAGAGGACAAACCCACACAAAAGGACCCCTCAGCTGTCCTTGTGCTGCCAAGCAGGGTGGTCCAGTCTATCTGACAGTCTTAAAAACAGGAAGGAGAGAGAAAAAAAAATGTTGCAAAAGGTAGAATAAGGCTTCCGTTTTTGCAGAACCAGTCTGTGAACGGGGGAAGCCAAAGTTTATGGTGAGGACGCATCTGTAGTCGGCAGTGTATGATGAGTGCTTGCAAGATGATCTCGCAGGATCTCACAAGCGAGGGGCTCAGGCGTCCCCAAACAGGCACCTGAGATAGATCTCATCCCCAAAGTCAAATAGCCCTGCTACATGGGGACAGCAAAAAAAAATGTAGCTGGCAGAATATCCAGGAAATGCAAAGTAGGCTCCTAGCATGAACCAAATTGTTCCGGAGGGGAATATGGACTGGCAAGCGGAATGATAAAGTCACGGCTGGCCACACTTCAAAACAAAAGTCAGTGGCTGTTTTAAACCCACTCTCTCCCCCCATAAACAAACAGAGAGAGGAAAAAAAAAAAGAAAGGAAAAAGAGACAGGATTGTAATCTGTCACCCTGAGTTGAAAGTGAATCAGCAGGCTGCTTCAGGACCTTCCGAAGTGTCAACGCACGCTGTCAGCTGGGGGAGGATGCCTCAGGACGGAAAGTGTGTCCTCCAGCGTCTTTCCAAGGGGGAAGAGACAGACAGACCGAAACAGACGAACAATAAACACACACACAAAAATTGCCACGCAATCTGCAGAGCATGGCCTGGTTCTCCAGGTGTGATAGTGCTGCATGCAGTACACTGTGTGCAGATTTCAATGGCACAGTGCAGTGCAGTCTATCTGAAAGGCTGAAGAAGGGGGGAAAAATGTCGCAAAAAGCAAATGTCCTGCAGAATGGGGCATATCTCTTTGTGAAACAAGCATATGAATGGGGGGGGGGGGTCCAAATGTTCGGAAAATTCGTTTGGCCATAGTACACAACTGCACTTTAGTAGATGTGCACAAATTCAGGTCGGCCATGGTCACGCTACTAGGCTCCCTATGAAATTTGTAACAAATTAATAATGTGCACTATAGAGCCATTCTTAAAAATAGGGAAGCTTGCCCGTTACATGCACAAAACAGGAAAAGAAAAATCGTTAAGTCCATTTCGGTTTCTAAAAAAAATAAGCCTCGATTTCCTCAAGGGGGGGGGGGCTACTTCTGAGACCAGGCGTGGGTTAAAAGCTGCAACCTAGGCGAGCCTTCTACCGCCTAGGGCAAAAGGAAAGAAAAATCTTTTATTCCCCTGTGTTGACTTAGTTACAAAAAGTCATTGAAATCGGAAGTAGCTTTTAAACTTATCTTCGAAAAACCTAATTAAGAAAAATGTGCAGTGCGTAGAGTAAGCAAGGCTCGTCTTAAATGCTGGCGTGTAAGCCTGTTGAACGCTTTGGGACTGACCCGTACGTTACGTTACTCCAGGCTTGGGAGAGAGAAAAAAAAGGAAAACTAGGCTGTTTTGTCAACATTCCTCAAATTCCTCTGGGAGGGGGGAAAAAGAGGTGGTATGCTGGCTTGAGAGCAGAAAGAGAAAGGAGGGGTGTAGACTTTTAAAATTCCCCCGCGGCTGGCTTTTTGCAGCCTGAGGCTAGCAGACAATCTCCTTTAATTACTCTGTAATTAGGTGAAAAAAAGCACTAAACTAATTAAGGTAACCTATTATCCCTGTGGTTTGTGAAGTTATCTACTTAAGCCTAATTTGGGATGCATGACTCTCGTACAAAGAAACAAGAGCCAGAGTGTGAGACCCCGCGTTATTGATACGCCTTAAAAAAAAATGTCACAGGCGTTTCCAGCCAGAGTGTGAGAACAAAAAAAATGATTGTATTTTATGTTATTTGTACCTTTTTGGCGGCTTTTAAGAACCCCTTCGTATTTTAAATAAAAAAAAAACCTTGTCCTGCTCTCAAAAACCTGTTAGCAGCTGTTTTAAAAAAGAGGAAGGGGAGTCCCTGCTTTGGACCACTTCCAGCACAGAAGTCTCAGGCCCTTCGTTTTCCTCATGGAGCTGACGTACTACAAGGGATTTGGATAAAGATGCCATATTCAGAGATTTAGACAAATTTTGTTGGGGAAATAGGAACTGTCTAAAAGCTTGGATTAAATAATGCAATGGGATACAAATAGAGCCTCTGCTTCTCAATTACTGGTGCGTCCTGTGGGTTGCTGCCTCAGTCTGCCCATCATGAACCCTGCCCATTCTCGTCCCTGACTTACACTTTCCTTCTACCTCGTTTCCTGTAACTATTTCCTTTCACTCTCTCTCTCTCTTTTCCTCCGTCTCTCTCTGTCTCTTTCTCTCCTTTCCTCTCCCCGTTCTAATGGCATCTCCAAGGTCCTGATCTAGGTAGGAGATGGGAGGGAATTCTATTTTCAGTTGCTCCTAAGAATCTCCTTGTTCCAAATTAAATTTTCTCATGGTTCCAGCCAGGGCTTACATGCAAAGGGAGGGGGGAAAGGCTGCCCTAAGCCTTTTAGGTGCAAAATCTTAAGGAATGATGTTATCACTTGGTTTTTTAATTGCTAGCTCGCTGGGCTATGAGTACAAAAATGCTAGCTGTCTTTTCAGAGCACATAGTCGGTCTGAAAGGGGTGGATGTTCAGTTCACCCATGGGACCGGCCGTGCTAAGAAAAGTATTTCTCAAACGCCCTGTGATGATTTCTTCTTAAAATGTCCCTATAGGTGGTGAATTATGTTGTGTACCAAGCCAGGCTAAGTTATACAAAACATGCGGCTGGAGTATTCAAAAATATCTTCTTGCAGTGTCTATACTTCCCCTGGTTTATAAAAATTGGGGTCTTCTCATTTTGGGTGATTTTTACTGCCTCTGGACATATTAACAGGCAATACGTGGCTTGCCACCCTCCCCTTTTTGAGGGCTAGAAACTTAATCTTTGGGATGTTAAAGTCCTGCCTTTGTCAGAGGGTACTTTCTTGAAATTTACATTTGTTGCATTCAATATCAAAATCAGGTCTCCTTATGGCAACGTGCCAATCTTGCCACAGGGTTCCTTAACATAGGGCACAGAAGCTGAATTAAGTTATGCCCATCTACCTCCTTGTTAAAGGTTTATTAGCATGCTCATAAGTTCTCCCGCATACCAAACGGACTCACACTCAATTAATTACACATCAAGCACGCCCAACAGTTGATACTAAGATTTGATTTCCCTGCTTTTGACTATTAATAGTTCAGAAATAACGTCCCTACCTGTCTCCTCATGTGGTGCACAGCAACCCTTAGTTCTGTTTAGAGCTTCCATATCCAAGGAGTTGGGCATTGGCGTAGCGGGATGGAAGCACCTCCTGAATGCTTGAATAAGGCAATTCAGAAATGCACATCTCCTGCCTAGCACGTCCTGTCTTCTCAAGGCTCCGTGCTCTCTTTGAGTTCCCTCAACTTTATACGCATCCATCCCCACTTCTATCTTGCCGCCTTCCTTCTATTACACTTCCTCTTCCCATCTGTCCCTTTCCATTCTTCTTCAGTCCACTGTCCTGCCTTCCTGCTACCACACTTCTTTTCTGTCCATTTGCCAACCATTTCTCCTCATCTTGTCCTCCATCTATTCATTTCTTTAGTTCACTATCGTGCCTTTCCTTCCATCACCTTTCAGGTTTATGAGACCAGTTTAAAAGAATGGGGTGGACGTTTTTATCTTATGAGTCCTACCCAGCTTTACTGAAACTGCATTACTAAGGTACCCTATGATGTTTTCCCTGTAAAATGTCCCTTCAGCTGGTAAATCTTTTGTGTGACCAACCAGTCACAAAATACATAGGATGTTGTTTATCCATGAATACTCAAAAGTACTCTTCCCACTGCCCATTTTTCCCCTGGTTTTATTAAAATTGCTGGAGGGGTCTTCTAGTTGGCAGAGTATTTAGTCTCTATATTACTTAAATAAGCACGTCCTTATGAATTCACACGCCTCTTGCTAGCAAGTCATAATTGGTCTGCCCTCCTTGAGGGCTAGAATCTTAATTTGAGATGGCAAAGTCCTGCCTAATCCTATTTAGAGGGGCTCTTCTTAAAACTTACTTTTGTTCCATGTAATACTAAAATCATCACTTCTGGTGGCAGAATTCCAATGTTACCACATCACACATCAAAAAAAAGGGGGTGCATAAACTACACTAGTTTATCCCCATAGGTTTGCTTAAAGGTCTAACTGTGTTCCTATGACTTTTCCCACACAAGCATCAAACGGACTCACACCTCAACACTCAAATGCACATCATACACGCCAACATGTGATTCAGCAACCATACACAACTCTCCCACATTTCTGTTTCCCCAGTTAACTGCGATCCCTTGCCTAAGAATAAATCTTTTTAACTTCTCTAAAATCAAACAGAGTTGATGTCGACACTCCGTTGGTAGTAATGTGGGGCAAAGACTGCCACTCTTTGCCACCGCTTTAAGCACAGGGGATGGCCATTCCCCTGCTGTTACGTAGGGTATAGAGGCATAGCCCCTTCCCCTGAAAAACACATATACATGAAGCTTCTTTTACACAAAATTCAAAAGTGGAATCATCATCCCACATACCCATGCATTAATATATCTCTTAAACTTATCCCAGGACGGCGGAGCCACACTCCCCTCCTGTTTCAATACTGGGGGCGGACACTAGGGCTACTGGCTTCTTTGCAAAAGAACCGTTCCACCCTTAGAAGATTTGGGGGTTC
The DNA here is from genome assembly GCA_037367245.1 of Phrynocephalus guinanensis. Lineage (NCBI taxonomy): Eukaryota > Metazoa > Chordata > Lepidosauria > Squamata > Agamidae > Phrynocephalus > Phrynocephalus guinanensis. Next base: position 100,208,144 of record CM074736.1, on the reverse strand, counting down.
CGTAACCCCTACTCTCTCCTGGTCCTCGGGATGCAAATGACGCATTCGTCATTTCTCGTCTCCTACCCCCGGGGCCGACAATAAGAATTCGCAATCTTCTCCACTCCACAGAGCTGCTAGATTCGAACTCAAGCCACCCCACAACTAGTCCTACCCCCGGGGCCGACAATAAGAATTCGCAATCTTCTCCACTCCACAGAGCTGCTAGATTCGAACTCAAGCCACCCCACAACTAGTTTTCTCTTCTTACCAGATTTCTTTTGCGCAGTCCTCTTACAGTTCCTCCGTTGTTCTGCCGGCTTTGTTTCTCCTTAAATAACAGTATTGTGTCCAATGCTGATAGAACAAGTCTCCTCTCAAAATCAGAGGGTCCGGACTAGATTTGTTCCAGGGTCAGCATGAATTCTTACTGTGATTTAAGTCAGACTCCCAAGAGCGCTGGGGCAGTGGCAGGATCCGAGTCACGGCACCAGAAATGTAAGGAATTTAAATTTATGAGGGTCCCGTGCCAGCGTGCCTGCGCTTCATGGGCTGCAAAAGACCAAGTCTGAGTCTCAGGAGACGAGAAAAGAATTTATTGATTGATCAATCAGGGAGACCCGACCCGGTGTAAATTCCAGGCGAGGTCTCCGCCCAAGCATTGGAAGGCGAAACATTTTATAAGGTTCCTCTATTCTTTGTCTTCCCTTAACTGAAATTACATCATACACACACCTGCTCCATACATCAAATACTAATTGACACTTTTTAGTCATTTATTTCGTATTTCTGACACTTGCCCAAAAATTCTAACTGGTACGTTTGATCTCCTCCCCTCACAGGCAGGGAGGGTAGCCTTGGACATTTGACAGTTACGAATACCAGACGCTGAGATAAGGCCTCCCTGGTATGCCTTGGACACACGTTAATTGCTAGTGTGTGATCCTCAAAGCTTAGGAACTTAATTGGATCTTTGAATTCATAATTGCTTTTGCTGACTTAGCGGAAGTTCCTTTCTCTATTCTAGAAGGAAAGGCTTGACCAAAGATTTTACTAAGTTTACAAGAATACAAATGTAGATACATGTGACTGTGATACATATATGTATATATATATATATATATATATATATACGTGGAGTGCTTAAGTGAATATAACTACATTATTCGTGTCACTAGTGTGGCTATATATATATATATATATATATATATGTATTGCTTAAAATACATTGTTGTTGAATACATGAGGGCTTGTCCATACCTGTGGTTAGTAAAGCAGCCATATATATTTATAAATATATAATTAGTCAAAAGTCCTCCCTTACATCACAAGGAATGGGGACCTTGCCTGTTTTGCCTATGACCATGGCAAGATATCTCAAGAGAATGAAGAATATATTGTCTTGCTGCAGTTTATCTGAAAACATGAGAAACAACTCATTCCACAAACTCTGCTTGAATGTGATTCCTCACATTAAAGCAGGACATGGAGCAGCCAACCAGTGTGCCAATCCTGGGAAGCTTCCTCCCACTACAGGTAGTGGCAGGTTTAGGGCAGCAACTTGCCCACTTGGCATTTAGGGGCAAAGGAGAATTTGGAGCTGTTCCCTGTTCCCATCTCTGCTAGTAAGAATAGTGTCATGAGCTGGCCAGTGGTGGGGTAGCCCTCAGTGCTAATGGGGCTGCAACACTGTTCTTGCCTGACCAGCAGTTCCAGTGGCTCTATTTTTGCCACATGTTGAACCACAGTCTAAGAGCTGTCAGCAGTTGGGAAGCCTCCCACCACAGTTTCTTGTTCACAGTAGCCTTCCGAACTGTTGAGGTAAGATTCCATTGTCACTCCCACTTAGAGGCCCAGGATTCAGAGGCCCTCATGGGAGCACCAGCACTGTACACACCTGCTCTCTGCATGGATCTCTTTTCCCCTACTAGCACAGGCTTTATACGTGAACACAGAATGTCTGTGACAACTCATTTGGCCCTGAGGGCAGAAGCCTGGTGTTTACAGAGAGCATACAGTGTATAACAAACTACTGATGCTCACTGAGAATTCATAATCAAAACAACACTTCTGCAAAACATTAGCTCACATGCCATTGCCAAATCCAAATTCATCAGTTATCCCAAGCTATAAACTGTACCGGAAGGACAGGAAGGGGCAAACAGGAGGTGGTGTAGCCTTGTATGTCAAAGAAGTGATAAAATCGTACGAATTGGAATATCCAGGTGATTTGGAGTCACCATTAGAAACTCTGTGGGTAAGAGTATCAGGCCACAAGGATGGTCTAACAGTAGGCAGGCATATGCGATCAGCCTCTGACCCATGCCCCTGAGGGAGACTGGCAGCTGAATAATGTTGTAAAGGAGGCATCCAAGAAGGGAAGCCACATAGACTGTGTGAACTGTTGTTCAGCACATGATAAAGAGATAAAGTTCCTAGTTATGCTAAATGATTGTTCCCTGGAACAGATGGTTGAAGACGCTATTAGAGGTACAAATCCTTGATTTGATCCTGAGTAATACACATGATTTGGTGCAAAATGTTAATGTGATTGATCCAGTGGGGAACAATGGCCACAACATGATTACTTTTAACTTAATTATATACTGCCAATCACTGATAAAATCTAACGCAGATACCTTAAATTTTCAAAAAAGGAAATTATCCATAAATGAGGAAACTAGTAAAAAAGAAGCTGAAAGGGAAAATTGAGAGTGTCCAAACACTCCAAGAGGCGTGGAGGCTGTTCACAAAAACAATAACAGAGGCCCAATTGGAATGCATACCCAAAAGGAAAAAAGGCACTGCCAGGTTCAAGAGGACTCTGATGTGGCTTACAGGAACTGTACTGGAAGTGATCAAAAACAAGAAAAGCTTATTTAGAAGATGGAAGGCTTGTCCAAAACGAGGACAACAGGGAGAAACATGAATTCTGGCAGAACACATGCAACAATCAGGAAAGCAAAGTAAAACCTTGAGGAGCGTATAGCTAAAAACACTCAAATAAATCACAAGGACTTCTTTAAGTACATTAGAAGTCAGAACCCAATTAGGAAGGCCATTGGACCATTAGATGATAATGGGAGGCAAGGGATTATTAAAGAGGAAACAGAGATTGTAGCGAAACTCAATGAATTCTTTGCTTCAGTGTTCACTGAAGAAGACAGAGACCACATGCCCCAAACAGGGCTTATTTTCGTAGGGAGGGAAATGGAAGAATTGGAGAGATAGGCAGAATATTTCTCAATGCTATTTACAGGGAATCATAAACAGGTGAAGACATCTGCTTGGGAATACCCTGAGGCAAATGGTGAGCCACTATGAGACATAATGCTGGACTGGATGGGCTGCGGCCTGTGCCAGCAAAGCTGTTCTTATGTTCTTATGTTCTTAAAATGTAAAAAGGTTCTATCCATTTAATGTGCCTACGAATTTCAGTTGTTAATGCTAATTTTTCCTCAGGTGTTGTGATGATTCTATTGTAAATATGAAGACCACCCAGCAACACTGATCTAACTCATTACTGGCTGACTGATAACCGAGAAGGGAACCCATCAAAATTCACCAGATGAAAAAGGAGGCAGAGAGAAGAGAGGAAGCCTCAGGGAGCTAAAGAGCTTGATATAGTTAAATGTCTGTATTGTAGCAATATATGAGGCCTGATATGTCTTCTTCCCTGCTAAATGGCTGACTAGTAACATTAGAAGCTGAGAACTTCTGGAGTTAACTATGACAGGCTGATTTAAAGGCAAACTGTAACTGCAAGCTTGTTGACATTTAAGAAACACTTATGCTTTTTAAATAAACTTGCAATTTATGTTTCACTTGAAAATTAGGGAAAGCCAAGGAAAATAAAGGTTTGAGATGTGTTTGTGACTAGCTAGGGTAGAAGTGGTTGCATGTGTCAACCGCTGCCATCCTTTTCTAGCTTTCTATACAGCCTAACATATATCTCGACTAGAAACAAGATGAGTTTTTGTACCACACTGAAAGAGGCAATCCTGAATGGGTGAACACCCTACGACAGAGCAGAATCCTAACAATTTTCTTGGCAAACTTACTATATTTCAAGACTTCCCCTATGAGTGCCTGGCTCTGCTTTGTATTTTAAGTATTTTACATTTACCATGAGACACAATAGCTGAGCTATCAAAGTTAGATGTATCCACAATCAGTATCCACCTCTTGGCCAATTCATTCAGATACATTGTGGTGAGTCAAACAAAAAACCAAAGCTATCACTTGATTTAATCTTGAACATCCTTCTTTGCCACAGAAACAGATCAACTGTCCATAAAAACACTTTGATGGATATAGATTCCTTACTGCTTAAATAAAATAAAAAAGGAAAGTGCCCACCAAAGGATGAAATGTAAGGAAAACTAATTAGATTTTTGTGGTTATTACAGAGTAGCTGTTAATCTCATGTTTTATAACTGCAGTGACTTTTCAAAGTCACTGTGGACTCAGTCTGTTAAATGTCCAAAATGGGAGAGAGAGAGAGAGAGAGAGAGAGAGAGAGAGAGAGAGAGAGTCACTCTTCTATTATCAGCTGCTTCTTAGAAAGAGGGACGAGAAGAAGCCAAGACGTAGTTCTCAGCAGCTCACAGGTGTTGCTTCCAAAAATACATTTGGCTAAGTCACTGATACAAACAAAAGCCACATACTAGCATCATCAGCTCTCACGGCCTCTTTGCTTTAAATTAATCAAACAAGAAAAACAAACAAAAAAGAACTTCAAAATATTTGGTCCAAAGCCTAACAGATGTTAGTTTGTGTGGCATGGCATTGTCTTACATAAGATTAGAGAACTGACCATGGATGGCTTAAGGGGACATTTTAATCAAGCTCCTGAATGTCCAAGTTAAATCATGGTTGTGATCTGTTCTGAATTCTCAGATCTTTCTCATGCGGGACAGGATAAAGTTAGAAAAAGAATGGAAAATTATGTTAGGGTGCTAGTCAGAATTGTCCTAAAGAATCAATAGTGCTATCATGGAGTCCCACTGAGAGCCTTTTCACACGACCCCTAAGATCTGCTGGCCACTTAAATTCGGACCAGAGATCTTGGGGGTTTGTCGCTGTTCCTGTGTTCCTACCCCCTCCGCACTCCTGGGTGCTGTCTGCATGAGGGGAGGGAGAAAAAAGAAAGAAAAGAATGCAGGCTCACCTACTTTATGCTGTCTCACAATGCTCTCGGCAGCATTCCAGTCTTAAAGGGGCGGGCCCCAAAAAACAACAACAAAGAAGCGAGGAGAGCCCGGCACTCACTACGTTACATCCGCATCAGGAATTTTTCACCCCCGGAGAGCAGGTACTTGAAAAGTGCACTGGGACGCGCTTAGGTGGGCGTGGTTGCACTTAATTTTTTGTAAACTCCGGAGCTGGTGGGGAAACAATTTTAAGCTCCAGATCTGGGAGCCATTTGCCGCGGATTTTAGGGGTCGTGTGAAAAGGCCCTTAGTGTGGAATCATATGTTCCCCCTTTTATTAAGGGGTCCAGATGCCTCATCACTGCAGAACTAAGAAACCTCTCCCTCTTCACCTACTGAATACCAAAATTCAGCCCTAGTGAAGGGTGAGTTGTGATGGGACAGCAGTTGGTCAATATCTGGAGAGCCCCTGTTTCTTCTGCTTGTTTGGAGCCTTGATAAAGAAGGAATTGGCTTTGTCATGAGGTACCCCTTCTGGGAAAGCCAAAGTCTGGTGTGTATGCTAATTCACCTTCATCCCAAGCTACCTTTCTGATGGGTGTTTCTGAAATTGGAGAAAACCAGGTACAACATTGTTTAAATTATCAGTTATGATAGAAATCATGGTTTTTTTTAGGCATCTTTCCTGCCATTGTCCCGTAATAGTATTTTCTTGTAAATCTCTAGGATTTTATAATTTTTTAAAATCCTCTGAATGGCATGGGGTTGCTGCATGGGCACCGCTATGTTGTGGGCAGCTATTGAGTGTGCTCGAAGCATTGAACATGCTCAATAGGTGGTAGGGGCAGGGATACTGTGATTATTTTCAAATCCAAAACTTCTCTTTGTTTATTTGTGGGTATCTTTGCGATGGTGAAGGGGAGGCACACTTTGTTTGGAGGTTTTTTTTTGCAACTGGGATGAGAAGGGGGAGGGAAGGGCACTTTGTGTTTGTGTTTTTGTACATGTGTAATACGCACGTGCACACATTACACCTCCCCCCTCCTTTCCCGGCTGGGACCAGAGAAAACTTGACAGCAATAGGCCAATATTCCAATATCTTCCATTCGTGGCTAATCCAAAGCTTTCTTTCTGCTTCTCTGGTCTTCAAGTGGAAGGCACAGACCTGTGTTTTTCAATGGATTGGTTTCAGTTGGCTCCTTTCATAATAGCTTTGAAAAGTTATTTTTGAGGGGCGCAACTTGGCAGGAATTCTAATGGTTGTTGTCTAAATTAGCATCCCCCCCCCCCAAAAAAAAAAGTATCTTCTCCAAAGTGCTCTAGACATCCTTCGAGGGAACTGCTTCAGGCTGCCTCAGTGAAGCAGAACCCATGTCTGCCTCTGTGTGTGTGTTGTGGAGCACTGCCTTTCAGCAGCCTATTTCTGCTTTGTGTGTGTGTGTTGTGTCGTTACAGTCGTGACCGACTCTTTGTGACTCCATGTCCATGGAGTTTTCTTGGCAGGAATACTGGAGTGGCTTGCCAGTTCCTTCTCCAGGCGCCTACAGCATCTGGTATTCCCTGGTGGTCTCCCTTCCAAGCACTAACCAGGGCCGACCCTGCTTAGCTTCCGAAATCAAGTGAGATCGGATGTGCTTAGTTCTTTAAAAACAAAACAAAACAAAATAAAATAAATGATTATAGTGTTAAGCAACTTTCCCAAAATGTGTCTCCTAAAATGTAGATAACCAATGGCTATGCTAATTGACAGGGCTTCAGCTGTTCAGACTACAACGTCCAGGCTGGAGAAGGTTGATAAAGAATAATCTGACTAATTAAAAAGGCAAAAGAAAATGATATGGAGAATAAAGCAACACAACATGGAAATAATAAGAAGGAAATGAAAAATACTTTGTTTTTCTATTACAACTACTGTATGTACTGTGTTACCTCAAATTACAGGCCAATATTAATTATTTCTTTCATAGAATCATAGAGTTGGAAGAGACCTCAAGGGCCATCAAGATCCGAAAGTGATGTTAAAGACAAGTTTTCATGCAGAACTCTTTGTTGAAGATAATTGGATAGCTTGTTTAGCTTTGTAAACATCACATTCAAAGTCTGTTCTGGTCAGACCCCACCTGTAGTACTGTACAGTTCTGCACTCCTCAATTTAAAAAGGATCTTGACAACCTTGAGCAGGTCCAGAGGAGGGTGACCAGGATGGTTGAAGGTCTGGAAGAAATGTCTTACAAGGAGCGGCTTGGAGAGCTGGAAATGTTTAGCATTACAAAAAGAAGGCTGAAAGGGGATATGATAGCCATATTTAAATATTTGAAAGGATGTCATATTGAAGAGGGGACTGGCTTGTTTTCCATGGCTTCAGAGACTAGGACTCAGAGCAATGGTTTCAAACTACAGGAAAAGAGATTCCATTTGAACATTAGGAAGAACTTCATGATGGTTATAGCTGTTCAGCAGTGGAATATGCTGCCACGGAGGGTGGTGGAGTCTCATTCTTTGGAGGTTTTTAAGGAGAGGCTGGATGGCCATCTGTCAGGGATACTTTGATGGTGATTCCTGCATAGCAGGGGGTTGGACTCTGTGAGGTACATCCAAACTCCAAAGGCACTTTCCTCAAGCAGCATTTAGGTTTTTATTTTTCCTTGTCTCTTCACAACCCACTCATACATCACTTATCCATCTCCACTTTGTCAGCTAGAATAAACATTATTTTTCACTTTTTTTCCCTCCTTCACCTCATTGATAAACATATTGTGCTGTTTTCTTGTTTATAGTTTTGGAAAACAACCAGCCCCAGGAGGTGGGGTGGACATTAAAGCTATTTTACTAGTCAGGAAAAAGGATCCACTTTGCCCATTAATTTAAGGTCTGGATGATTACTAGGTCTCTGGAGCAGAACTGAAAAAGGATATTCATTCTCTTGCTTTGTTTAATTGGAAGGCAAGGGGCCTGATCCACCAAGTAAAGTGAATGTGAGTAACCAGGGAGCAAGTACCGCCCTTGTTGGTTTCATCTAATCCTGTACATGAAGATGGGCAAAAGCATTAGCTACGGCAGATCAAAATTCCAGTGAAGCTCCTCTGGTGACTCATTCCAGTTCTTCTTTTGTGCAGTGTCATCCTGATAATTACAGTCTCTTGAGGTGCTAAATAATTCCTCATCTTTTTCATTTATCTAAGCCATGCACATTTCCCCCTTGATTCAGGGCAACACTGCACGTGATCCTCCGTGTCATTATCCTCTGGTATATTTTAAAAAATGCATCTGCAGAGGTTGCCCTCTGCAGCAGAGAAGGGCCTTAACTCTTTCCTTGCTGGTACTGTATTGTTTTTCCAGCTAAAAACAATGTACACACTCCCCCTGTTTTTCTGTGGGTATTACAAGAATGCCTTTGCATAGTGATAGCTGGTGCCCATTTTGGTTGTTGGAAGGGTAAGTCACAGAAGCCAACAGTACTGGGGGGGGGGCAAAAATACACTGGGGGCAAGGGTAACAGGCAGGGTCAGAGAAAAAGCATGCTTTTATCTGAAAGTTGAGTCATGGCAACTGGACTTCTTTTTCTTAAGGGATAGAAATGTTTCACTGCTCATCCAGACAGCTTCATCAGTCTGAATAAAGCTAGTTGTAAGTCCTCCATCTTATAGTTTGCTTTGCCCTCTTGTCACCCTGGTCTGAAATAGGCTCATAAGATGAACAATGACCTAAGTAGGCTTGTTAGGTAGACAACAGCCAATAGCTTTAAGATGAACAATGGCTTAAGGTGCTGAAACCCATAAAGTATGGGTCATTGCCTATGGCCTTGGTGGTGAAGGTTTTTTTTATTTATCTGGGTATTGTTGAAAGCATAGCCTGATAAGTAGCAGATAGACTGTGCCTGAAGCCCCCATCTTTGTTGAGAGAGGGGTTTTCAGTGATTACATGAATGGCTTCCCTGACCCCTCTTTCAAACCCCTATCTTCTCTGTCTAATATGTGTACATCCTCATCTTTGAATGAGTGCCCTTTGCCCTTCAAGTGGAGGTGTACTGCTGATTCTGGTCCTGAGCTGTTACCCCTCCTATGCTTTTATATGCACACTGCTATGTTACCCCTTCTATGCTTTTATATGCATGCACACACAGAGATAGACATGCAGGTTGGCATTCACTCTGACAACTCCTTTCACAGCTCAATGGAAAATATATCTTACCCTCAATCTGGGAACGTTCTTAGCATGGTGCTGCTGCTTCATATTGTGTTTGGCTTCTAGGCTAGGGATTTGACTTATATGCTGACATAAAACCTCTCATTTCTTTCTCACTCCCCACCCCAGTGTGAAGCTGGGCAGAGCACATGCAGGGAAAGGGGGCAGGCAGGAGCAGTTTGGCTGTATCTGTTACGTGCCATTTTTCCCTACGGAAACGGCCTCTGTTTGAGGGAATGAGAGTTAAGATGTACATCTCATGCTGCTTTGCAGGTTCCCTGCCATGCTGGATTTTGTAAAAGAAGAACACATGGTGAGGAGAGGCTGAGGTAGGTACAGATTAGCATTACCTGTAGGTTGACGTCCATTTTTCACTGACATGTAGAAGCAGAGAGTAGGGAGGGATGAAACTGTAGAGCAGTGATGGCGAAACTTTTAGAGACTGAGTGCCCAAACTGCAATTCAAAACCCACTATTTTTTCTTTTTTTGCAAAGTGCCAATACATTAATTTAACCTGTATACAGGTGGCTATGAAGGGGCAATGTTGGGTGCCCACAGAAAGGGCTCCGAGTGCCACCTTTGGCACCCGTGCCATAGGTTCGCCATCACTGCTGTAGAGGGTTCAAGATGATCAAGGACCATTTTAAAATGAAATGTATGATTTTGATCTTATCACTAGTTTTATAGTAGATCTGTTCCTGCACAGACAGAAGCAAGGTCTAGGGGATTCTGTTTTCAAGCCCAAGTTTCATTGTGTTTTATCCTAAATTTTTCCGGGGCACTTGGGTTATGGAATCCCTGCTTTGGCAAGGAGTTTGACTTGATGACCTTTGCTTTCCCTTTTCAGTTCTGCAGTTCTGTGTTTTCATTATGGTGCCCCATAATATTTGGTTCTATATTTTTTTCCCAGTAGGGTCGTGATTATTTTCTTAGATACAAATAAAATAAAATAAAATAACAGATCAAAATAATTTAAGACCAAAATAATTTTTGATCTTATCATTGTTTCTCTTATAAACTGACCATGCAGTGCTTTACTATGCCAGTTTCTCTATTCGGCTTTGCATTTGTTGACTTTTAAATTCTTGCTTAGTTTCTGGATATTCCTTTATGATGCCTTCAGTAACTATTGACTTAAGCACAGCATTTTCACTATGGTGAACATGGTGAAATATTCCTCATTTTTCCTCTTTGACTGTTTGATAAACTTGCAAGAGGCCTCTGCCTCCTATTTCCCTTGGCAAGTAGAGCCTACTGACATCACTTTGTGGATGTAGTGCATGATTTAATGTCATTGTTTTTCTTGTCTTTCTATCTAATTCTTCTAATTCTGCCTGGGTCCAGTTTATAATACCTGTTGTGTATCACAAGACTGGAACAGCCCATGTGTTTATAGCTTGGATGTTATTCTTTCCATTTAATTTTTTATTTTATTATCTTTCTAACTCTTTTTGTGTATTCTTGACTAACTTTATTCTTGATTTCTTTATGTTTGATGTTTTCTGCTTGTAGTACTCCAAGATACTTATAAGATTCCTCTTTGTCCAATTTTAATGAAATTATTAGGCATATCAATTCCTTCAGTCTTTACTATCTTTCCTCTGATGACGCTGAGGGTTGCACACTTGTCTAATCCGAATTCCATTGCAATTTCATTGCTGAAGATTCGCACTGTATTGAGTATTGACTCTATTTCTTGTTGTAATCTCCCATACAGCTTCCAATCATCCATATACTGTATAGCAAATGTTTAATAAGCTTGATGTTTTTGATATTTGATAGCCCATATTTGTCTTGTTCAATATTTTTGTGAGAGGAATTAGAGCAATTAGAAACAGCAGGGGTGATAATGAATCACCTTGAAATATTCCTCTCCTGATGCTGACACAACCAATTTGTTCACCATCAATGGTTAGCTTGGTATTCCACTTGCTCATTGTTGCCTTGATAAATTATTGGATACTTCCAGTAATTCCTCCTGATTCCAAACTTTTTAGTATCCAATCATGTGGCAGAATAGAGTGCTTTCTTATAGTCAATCCATGCAACATGCAAGTTGGTTCTGCATCTCTTACAGTTCTCAATTATCATCTTGTCAATAAGTACATCGATATAATAGCCATAACAGAAACCTGGTGGAATGTGGAGAACCAGTGGGACACAGCAATCCCAGGCTATAAACTCTATAGAAGGGATAGAGAGGGGCGGGTTGGAGGAGGAGTGGCCATCTATGTCAAAGAAGGCATAAAATCCAGCAGAATGGAGATTGACAGAGGGTCTGACTCCGCCATAGAATCACTGTGGGTTAAACTACCAGGTCCAAAGAGTGATGTGATAGTTGGAGTATTCTATCGTCCACCAGATCAAAAACTTGAGGGGGACCTTGAAATGAGGAGAGAAATCATGGAGGTGGCTAAGAGGGATAGGATAGTAATCATGGGGGACTTTAATTATCCCCACATTGCTGGGCCAATGCGAGCTCTGGGCAAGAAAGAGAAACTGGGTTTCTCGACTTGTTGAATGACTGTGCCTTAGAGCAACTTGTCATGGAGCCCACCCGAGAACAGGCAACTCTAGATCTAATATTGTGTGATACTCAGGACCTCGTCAGGGATGTGAATGTCACTGAGCCTCTGGGGAACAGTGACCATGCTGCAATTACCTTTGCCATGCATGTCGGAGGAAGAGTGTCAACCAAATCAGACATAAAAACCCTTGATTTTCGAAGGGCAAACTTCCCTCAGATGAGGAAACTAGTTAGAGAGAAACTGAAGGGGAGGGTTAGAAGAATCCAATCTCTTCAGTGTGCATGGAGCCTGTTTAAAACAACAATAATAGAGGCCCAGCACAAGTGCATACCACAAAGAAAGAAGAGCTCATTTAAGTCCAAGAGGACACCGGCATGGTTAACGAGTGGAGTTAGAGAGGCTCTAAAGCACAAGGAGAGGTCCTTCTATAAAATGGAAATCCTCCCCAAATGAGGAAAATAAAAAGGAACACAAACTCTGGCAAAAGAAATGTAAAAAGATGATAAGGGAGGCAAAGAAAGACTTTGAGGAACGCATGGCTAGCAATATAAAGGGTAATAATAAAAGCTTCTTTAAATATGTTAGAAGTAGAAAACCTGCCAGAGAACCAATTGGGCCTCTGGATGGTGAGGGAGGAAAAGGGGAGGTTAAGGAGGACTTGGACATTGCAGAGAAATTGAACGAGTTCTTTGCGTCTGTCTTCACGACAGAGGACCTTGAGCGGATTCCGCTGCCTGAGCCGCCCCTCTTGACTAAAGAATTAAATCAAATACAGGTTAAAAGAGAGGAGGTTTTAGGACTAATTGATAAATTGAGGATTAACAAGTCACCGGGCCCAGATGGCATCCACCCAAGGGTTATTAGGGAACTGAGAAATGAAATTGCAGATCTCTTAACGGTTATATGCAACTTGTCTCTTAAAACGGCCACAGTGCCGGAGGACTGGAGGATAGCAGATGTCACACCAATTTTTAAAAAAGGAAGGAGGGGGGACCCAGGAAACTACAGGCCGGTTAGCCTTACATCTGTCCCAGGGAAGATGGTGGAAGGCCTCATCCAAGAGAAAATCTTTAAAACACATAAAAGAACAAACCTTGCTGAGAGAAAATCAGCATGGCTTCTGTAAGGGTAAATCTTGTCTTACAAACCTTTTAGAATTTTTTGAAAAGGTCAACAGGCACGTGGATTTGGGTGAACCGGTGGATATAGTCTATCTGGATTTTCAAAAGGCTTTTGACACAGTCCCTCACCAAAGGCTGCTGAGAAAATTGCATAGTCAGGGGATAAGAGGGCAGGTCCTCTTATGGATTGAGAACTGGTTGAGATCCCGGAAACAAAGAGTAGGTGTCAATGGGAAATTTTCACAATGGAGAGAAGTGAAAAGCGGTGTGCCCCAGGGCTCGGTCCTGGGACCGGTGCTTTTCAATCTGTTCATAAATGACCTGGAGACAGGGATAAACAGTGAGGTGGCCAAGTTTGCAGATGACACAAAACTTTTCCATGTGGTAAAAACCAGAGAAGATTGTGAAGAGCTCCAGAAGGATCTCTCCAAACTGGGGGAGTGGGCTGAGAAATGGCAAATGCGTTTTAATGTAACCAAATGTAAAGTAATGCATATTGGGGCAAAAAATCCAAACTTCATCTATCAACTCATGGGCTCTGAGTTATCCGTGACGGATCAGGAAAGAGATCTTGGTGTGTTGTTGGACAGCTCCATGAAGGTGTCTCCCCAATGTGTGGCAGCAGTGAAGAAGGCCAATTCCATGCTAGGGATTATCAAAAAGGGGATTGAAAATAAAACAGCCAACATTATAATGCCGTTATATAAAACAATAGTAAGGCCCCACCTGGAGTATTGTGTACAATTCTGGTCACCGCATCTCAAGAAAGACATAGTGGAACTGGAAAAGGTGCAGAAGAGAGCGACTAAAATGATTACTGGCTGGGGCACCTCCCTTATGAAGAAAGGCTAAAACAATTGGGCCTCTTTAGTCTGGAAAAAAGGCGCTTGAGGGGGGATATGATTGAGACATACAAAATAATGCAGGGTATGAGTAAAGTGGATAGAGGGAAGCTCTTCTCCCTCTCTCAAAATACCAGAACTAGGGGACATACACTCAAATTGAGTGCTGGGATAGTAAGAACTGACAAAAGAAAATATTTTTTCACCCAGCGTGTTGTAAGTCTATGGAACTCCCTGCCACAGGATGTGGTGATGGCATCTGGCCTGGATGCCTTCAAAAGGGGATTGGACAGATTCCTAGAGGAAAAGTCCATCACGGGTTACAAACCATGATGGAGATGTGTAATCTCTAGGCTTTAAACCAGGGTACTTCAAGGGCCAGATGCAGGGGAGTGGTATCAGGAGACAGATATCTAGTCTCATGCGCTCCCAAATGCATCTGGTGGGGCCGCTGTGAGATACAGGAAGCTGGACTAGATGGGCCTTTGGCCTGATCCAGCATGGCTCTTCTTATGTTCTTATGTTCTTATGTTAAGTAGCTAATCTGTGGCACCACGGCTATTCTTACAATTGCCCTTTTGTTCACTAGGGTATAAATTGTTTCATATCAAGTGACTCTTGATGGTATTCCTGTAAGGAGTTTGAACATTGTTGGCAAGCATGTAATTGGACAATAGTTGCTTGGTATAGGCCCTTTGCTCAGATCTTTCATAATTAAGTATGTTCAGATATTTCATAATTAAGTATGTTCTTCCTGTTGTTAACCATTGATCTATTTCACCTTGCTGGATTGTTTGGTCAAATTGTTCAACTAGTCTTGAATGCATACTGGTTATATGTTTTAGCCAAAATCCATGCAATTCATCTTCCCCATGGGCAGTCCAATTCTTAATTTTCTTAGTTCTTGCTTTTACCATTTGAGATGTAATATTCATTCCATTTAAGCTAGCAGTATATGTGGTCAATTTGACTGTTTCTAACCAACCTGCTTGCTTATTATAATTCTTGGGATTATTTCAAATATCCCACCAGAAGAGTAGCATTTCATTTGATGATGGCTTTACTCTGCTATCTGTTGTCTGATCTGCAGTCTGGTAGAAAATGACTGGTATAACCTCTTCTGGTTACACTGAAAAATCCTATTTTGTTGGAATTGTTTTATTTTATCTTCATATCTTTGAATCTTCTTTGAGACTGCTATTATTTGCTGTTTGACAACTTCTAGAGCTTCTTTGATTTTCCTTTTGTCCAGATGGCATTTCTTGATCAAATAGTCTTTAGTCTTGTTATTCAACTTCTTTTCTTTCATTTCTTTCTAGCATCTGATTGTAATGTGCCAATTTTATTTTGGAGCCTTATCCTCCATTTTGGTGCTGCTGGCATTCTACCTTTCTTCCTTATTTTTTCTGGCATTAGGTCTTCTGTTGCTAGCAAAGCAGCGCTATACATTAACTGGCTGGTTTCCTGCAAAGTTCTGCTTTCAGTATTCTCTATTGCAGCACTTATGTTGGCTAGTAATTTCTTAGGCATGAATTTAATTGATGGTAATCTTTTTCTTTCTTCACAGGTCTTCATGTAATTCATTATTGTTTCTTTAAGCTTTTCTTGGTCTTAAATCATCTGCCTTTACCAAATTGTAATCTGTTTTTACCCAGTGTGTAAAAAAAGTGTAAAAAGGGGGGGGAGTGTAAAAAGGAGAAAAGTGTAAAAAGTGTAAAAAAGGAAAAGTCCATCACAGGTTACATAAGAACATAAGAAGAGCCATGCTGGATCAGGCCAATGGCCCATCTAGTCCAGCTTCCTGTATCTGAAAGTGGCCCCACCGAATATGTCCGGGAGTGTACAAGACTACATAACTGTCTCCTGATACCACTCCCCTGCATCTGGCCCCTGAAGTACCCTGGTTTTAAGCCTGGAGATTACACATCTCCATCATGGTTTGTAACCTGTGATTCAGGGGCTGGCCCTGGTTGCTCAGTTTGTTGCCCTGTAACTCATTTGTCACCAGGCAGTCCTTGTTGACCCGGGCATCAACCAATCCGGTTTGGGATTCTTATTTGTCTTTCAAACCATTTTGATGATGATGATGATGATGATGATGATGATGATGATGATGATATACCAGAACACATTTCAAATATTCAAAGACAAACCATATGCAAACATATCATTAAAATATGAATAATGCAAACATATCATTAAAATATTAAAGTTACTTTAATATACTATTAAAATATACAACATCAATAGGAATCGTCTATTCGAATCCACCACTAGAACAAAGTTCTTTTAAAATTAAATTAAACTTAATTTTAGATCAAACAAAATTTTAACAAACATCATTTAACAAACACACACATTTTTGGTGTTTTTAAAAATGCATTTTAGATGAAAGCAATATTGCCAGATCTACCTACCCTGTAAGAGAGCTTCGAGTGTTTTGCTCCCTAAATTCTGGGTCTGAATCACAGCACATGTAGCTGTGCTTCTGATGCTGAATTATGGCTGTCTCCTCCTTTGTTTTGACAGCCTCCACATCTTTAACAGCTTTATGGTGGGGTGGTGCAACATTATCACCGGCATCCCAGAAAAAGTAGAATCTACAGAATCCTCATTCGGTAACACAGTTTTGTTTGGATCATTTTCTGTTAAGCCATGAACAAAATGCCAAAGAGCACAGCTTGGGAAAGGTACTTTCTACAGTTTGCAGGACCTCCGTCCCCCAGCCCACATGGCCATGGGTGTTATAGTCCAACAAAGTAACTTTTCCAAGCTCGAGGAGCAAAACCTGAAACACTTTAAAGCCAGCATGTGAAAATGGAATTGTGAGACCGATCCATGCATTTAGATTAGTCTTCCTTATCACAAGGGAGCTGTTCAATGCTGTGTTGCTTCTAAATTATGACCTGCTATACCCCACACAAGTGATGTTCGTCTTCCCGAAGACTCAAATGTGCTACAATTGGCTGAAAAGAGCTTTGGGATCTTTCTGACAGAAGGGACTCATGCAGGCGTAAACCATTCATAGCAAACCTTCATGACTCCCTCAAGAATGCTGCATTTTATGGAAAATACAATTTATGCTCCTCCCTCAGCTTCCTTGTACATATTGGTAATGATGAGGCTGTCACTCTGCAGTCTGCTGCCAACCAATAGCTGTACTGTCCAGGACAAAAGTACATATCAGTGGCCTCGTTCCCACTTTAGGCAGAGATATCATAATTTCTAGGGAAATATTACAAATTTCTAAATGCCAGCCCTGATAGGTAGAGCAGGAGTCAGCTTTACCATTCTGAAAAGCCAGGCAGGAGATTTATAAGGAAAGGCTGCAGATTTTTAGGCATCTACTTATAACAGCAGCAGCAGCAGCAGCAGCAGAAGAAGAAGAAGAAGAAGAAGAAGAAGAAGAAGAAGAAGAAGAAGAAGAAGAAGAAGAAGAAGAAGAAGAAGAAGAAGAAGAAGAAGAAGAAGAAGAAGAAGAAGAAGAAGAAGAAGAAGAAGAAGAAGAAGTGCCTTTTTTCTGCTTTGCCCCTAGCAGCCAACTGGACTCTCTCTGTGGGAGAGATAGCAATTAAGAACTTCCACCACACCCCAGTGAAGCTCAGCGAAGTATGACACAAAATTATTAAAGCAATATGTCTGACTCATAAGAGTTCTGGATGCAGATACGCTTTTGAAATAAATTTCCCCCCATCTCTTCCTAGGGGAAAAACACTGCACTATTTTTTCAAAGTCTACTTTTTCTTTTTATTTGATCACCCCCTTTTCTCCCCACAGTGGCTGCTGTTTTATTTCCAATATACCTGAAATGGCATTCGATCTGGGGCATTTTAAAGGGCGCAAAATGGCAGCCTCTCCTGCTCTCCCCGCACTTCAAAGGCAGTGACTGTCCTGTCTCATAATTCTTATTTTCATTACACGTCTCTGGGAATCTTTCCAACTGATGTGTCTGGTATAAAAGAAAGAAAGAAAGTTTGTTGCTTTCACCATTTAAAAACAGAAATCCTTGTGAGAGAATAAAAGAAGCTGTGCTATTTGACCACTACTGAGAAACTTACCTACTCCACATTATGCAAATTACTTTGCTTTTGCTTTGTGATTGATCATTGGGAGGGAAGCATGGACTTCATTTGCAAATTTGATTGTTATATTAGCAAGAAATGTGCAATTCTCTTAACTTGTGTTTCAACATATTATTGCAAAAGCTTTAAAAAGAACAGGACAGGAAGAATTTCATATGTTTTAAAGGTTGGAAACTATTCTTGCAATGACTACGAATGATCTCAAACGATGATGAATACTGCTGCAAGTGGAATTGATATCTTTGTATGTTGTATTTATCCTCCGTTCCTCCAGAGTAGAACAGAAGGTGAAGAAAATATATAGAAGGGAATATAAAATAAGCAACCACTGGTGGAAATTATCTGCATTGGTTTAGGACATATGCATGCCTAAGGCAGAGAAAGACTGCTCACCATGGTGCTGACTCTTCAAGTGCATTATCTGAAGAGGACGTTGAAAACCTGGTTGTCCTTGAATGTTCAAAATAGCCTAGACAGCACAAATACATTTAAAACCCTTCTGCAGAAAGTAGTTCTGCAGTATCAAGGCTACTTGCTTTAGCTGATCTATTTCCTGGGAGATTTGATCCCGGGAGGTGATATTTTGATATAGCTGATCTCACTCTCACCCAGAAACCTTCCACAGTGCTTTTACAGATTAAAAAGAAAATAAGAGAGAAAAGTAAAGAAGACTAATGGAAGCGGAGAAAAAAATAGTGCCATGGCCACCATAAGACAAATGGATTTATGGACAGAGTACAAGGACATTGAGATTTAGTAGGCAAGTCAGGTCGTTATTCATTCATTCATTTTGTTGTTGTTGTTCAGTCGTTCAGTCGTGTCCGACTCTTCATGACCCCATGGACCAGAGCTCGCCAGGCCTTCCTATCTTCCACTGCCTCCCGGAGTTTTGTCAAATCCATATTGGTTGCATCGATGACACCGTCCAACCATCTCATTCTCTGCTGTCCTCTTTTCCTTTTGCCTTCAATCTTTCCCAACATCAGGGACTTTTCCAAGGAGTCCTCTCTCCTCATGAGGTGGCCAAAGTACTGGAGCCTCAGCTTCAAAATCTGTCCTTCCAGTGAACATTCAGGGTTGATTTCTTTCAGGATGGATAGGTTTGAACTCCTTGCAGTCCAGGGGACTCTCAAGACTCTCCTCCAGCACCACAGCTCAAAAGCATCGATTCTGTGGTGATCAGCCTTCTTTATAGTCCAGCTTTCACTTCCATACATCACTATTTATTTATTTATTTATTTAAAGACTTATATCCCGCCCATCTTCCCTGACAGGAACTCTGGGCGGCTAACAATGTTAAAAAGACATAAAATAAGTGGAAGAGCGAGAAGCAGCGGAGGGCAAGATGGCGGCGATAAATAGGGAGGGGAAAGGAGGGGGGGAAACTAACTGATAAGGTCACCATAGGCTTCTTTAAAGAGGAAGGTCTTCAAGGCCCTCTTGAAGGCAGGCAGGGACTCCAGCAGGCGCAGCTCAGAAGGGAGGTGGTTCCAGATTGAAGGCCCCACCACAGAGAAGGCACGGTTTCGCGTACGCGTTTTCCGCACCTCTCTGGGTGTGGCCACTCTCAGTGAGCGCGCCTGCGACGATCTCGTGGGTCTGGAACCGGATGCTCTTTGGGAGATACGCTCCGCCAGGTACCCTGGTCCCAAGCCGTGGAGGGCTTTGAAAATCAAAACCAGGACCTTGAACCTGATCCGGAAGACAACGGGGAGCACCCACCACCAGCCTGGCCGCCGCATCTTGCACCCGCTGTAACCTCCGGACCAGGGTCAAGGGCAACCCCACGTAGAGGGCATTGCAATAGTCGATCCTAGAGATCACCAGGGCCTGCACGACTGTCCTCAGGGAGGACTCGTCAAGGTACTGGCGGATCTGGGCGATCCTGCGGAGATGGAAAAAAGTGGTCTTGGAGACGGCCATCACCTGGCCTTCAAGGGAGAGGGCCGAGTCCAGGACCACGCCCAGATTCCTGGCCCTGTCTGTAGGCTGGAGGGAGATACCCCCCAGACTAGGGAGGGGGCCATTGTACCGAGACAAGGGTGCCCCGAAGAACAGAACCTCCGTCTTCTCCGGATTAAGCTTGAGCCGGTTATCTCTGGTCCATTCCAGTACGGCCTCCAGGCACAGATCGAGGGAGCGAACCGCCTCCTCTGCAGATGTAGAAAAGGAGATATAGAGCTGCGTGTCATCAGCGTACTGATGACAGCGAACTCCATATCTCCTGATGACCTCCCCAAGCGGCCTCATATAAACATTGAACAGCACGGGGGAGATTGCCGACCCCTGGGGCACCCCACAAGGGAGAGTCCAAGGAGCCGTCAAGTCATCCCCCAGCTGTACCCGCTGAGTCCGGCCACCAAGGAAGGACTACTGGAAAAACCATAGCTTTGACTACCCTGACCTTAGTTGGCAAAGTGATGTCTCTGCTCTTTAGGATGCTATCTAGGTTTGCCATTGCTTTCCTCCTAAGAAGCAGTTGTTCAAGCCCTGGGGGTCCGCTTCGTTCTGTTTCCGTTTTTCGGGTCCCTGGGGCCCACTTCATTTCCGTTTCTTCATTTTTCGGGTGCGGCAAGCTGCGGCCGCAGGGAACCTTCCCAGGCCCGGGCGCCACTGGAGCCGGTGGCTTGCAGGCCGGGAGAGCATTCCAGCGGCTGCGGAGAGCCCTCCCGGGGCCAGGGCAACCCTCCTGAGAGAGCTGTCCCGCAGACATGGGGAGCCCTCCCGGGGCCAGGTGCCACCGGAGCCGGTGGCAAGCCTGCAAGCAGGAGAGCAATCTGTGGCTGTGGTGAGGCCTCCCGGAGCCGGACGCTGCTCCGGTCACCACCCCCAACAGGCCACCACCCCCGGAGCACCACCAAGTGCCGCCCTCCCTTGGGCCCCTCCCTAAGGACCGATCCGCCGCACTGTCTGCCACCCCCATCAGGTCGCTACCCCCGGAGCCCCGCGCAGCGCCACCCTAACTGGGGCCCTTCTCCCTGGGAACCACTCCACCCGGGAGCCGCTGCCCCACCAGACCGCCGCCCCGCAGCCCCCGGGCCAAGACCCGGGAAACCTGTGGGGGTGGTGCTGCACTCCCCCCCCGTGCTCCGACAATGCCCTCCACTCCGGCTTCCGAGCCGGCTGCACCATTGCCGCTTCACCACGTGGCCAAGATCCTGGAGCCCAGCCCATAAGGGCTCGGATCCCGCCTCTTCTTGCAAGATTGGCAAAGTCTTGTGTTGTCAACTCCGGCGGGGAGGGGGCAAAGAGGCTCCACTAGGCCCAGGCCCCTCTCACCGCCCTCCGCTTGTTGAATGACAGCCCAGATATATATATACTGTGAACTGCCCAGAGTGACCCCGCTGTCAGATGGGCAGTATACAGTATGAGCCTAAATAAATAAATACAACTAGCTGTGTGGGATGGGGTGGGGTCCATCTGGGACAGTGGGATCATCAAACACGTATGAAACTTGGCGGGTAAGTCAACTGGGGGAGCAGACCAAACCAAAGTTGAGTAGGGGAAATTAATAAACATATGGTACATTATGCCTTTTAAAAGTTTTAATAAAGGTGTGTCCTATTGCTGGAACTGGCCTTACCATTAGGCAAAATGAGGCAACTGCCCTCGGCTACAGATACTGGGGAGAAGTAGCATCAACCCACCAACCATTCCTCTTCAGTCTTCTAGACCAGTGGTTCTCAAACTGGGTACCATGGCACCCTGGGGTGCAGCAAGCGTATGCCAGGGGTGCTGTGGCAATAATACAGTGGTACCTTGTATATAAAGGAATTAATTTTTTCCAAATGAAATTATGTTAAGCAAATTTTCCTATATACAAATTTCCCATAGGAATGCATTGAAAATGGAGTAATCCCATTTTATGTTTTACGGATTCACCCCATAGGCGGTTCTGTTAAGCAAATTTCCCCTATCTCTGGAATTTTTTACACTGTACAGATTTTATGTTATACAAACCATTTGTTATACAAGAGTCCACTGTATTTAATTGCCACTAAGAATTAGCAATTTAGCAGTAGAATCTGTTTTTATGTTTCCCCAACATCTTTGAAAAACTAAAGGAAACCACCACTTTTCTTCAAGGGAAAGGAGAGGAGCACAATTAGAGAAAATAAAGCCTTGCGGAAAATAATTACATTTTTTAAAAGCATGTGTTGAGAGCAAAGACACCTCCAACTTTCCTTGGTTGCAAGAATTTGTCAAAACAAATGAGATCAACCTTCAAACCAACTTCCTCAAAATTGTTATTGCCCACTTGCAAGGTTTGGAAAGAAGCATAGTTGTTGGCAAGGCTGCAATTAAAAGACTTGTGCGTTTTAGTTTCATATATCTCTGTGAGTCTGCATTCTGTACACTTACATAAAAAACAGATACAGGAGCAAACTTTCTGGGTCAAGTGATTTGAGGGTAAAATCAACTAAACTTCCCATGAACATAAAAGAAATAATGAAAAATTCAGAATGAAACAGTTTCATTCTCATCACATTAAAGGCAACTGAGCATTAAATTTGCACTGTTTTTCCTTCTTTTCCAAAGTATTCAAACCACTTTAAGGGTAGCTGTGCTGCAATTTGTTGGGTTTTTTTTTAGCCCAACAAGGGTGCCGCAGTGAAAAAAGTTTGAGAAACACTGTTCTAGATACAGTAGGACCCCCATATCCACTGATTCATTATCCACTGATTCAGTTATCCACATTTGGCAGATGAAAAAAAATAAGTAAATAATTCAGCAGCTGCAAAGCAAGCTACTGTCACACATGGCAGCTGTAAAGCAAGCTACTGTCATAAAACAGCTGCCATAAAGCAAGTTACTGTCACAAAACAGCAGTTTTGGGTTTTTGGTGTTCTCTGTTATCCACAGTTTTCATTATCCACAGGAAGGCCTGGAACCAATCCCCAGAGGATACCAGGGTCCTATTGTATTTGGTCTGTTCTGCAACCTGCAACTCAGTCTGCTGCCCTCATGGGTAGAGAGACATTGTCCTATGGCCAAGTGTTGTAATAAAATTCAACTGCCAGTCCAGTTTCCCTCTTTAAATGGAGGGGCTATTGTCATGGTTTTTTGCATCAGGCCACTCAGTATTAGAGATGGGCACGACCAGGAAAAATGACGTTTCGAGTTGTCGTGTGTCGGAGCTGGCCCGTTTCGACTCGTTTCCGTTTGTCGTGAAATTTTTCAAAAATTTGTCATTTTGTTTGTCGTCTGTCGTTAGTACTGGTTTAGGGGGGGTAGGGTAGCGGGCTCCTGGAGGCACCTCTCTGGGGTGGGTGCCTCCTCTGGCCCGCTACGAAGGGAAGGCATTTAGCAGGCTCCTGGAGGCACCTCTCTGGGGTGGATGCCTCCTCTGGCCCGCTACAAAGAGAAAAGGAAGGGTACATGACCGTGTAGCCATTGCGTACCAAGTGGCACTGGCAGAGGCACCTCTCTTTTGGGTGCCTCTAGCTCACTAAGAAGGACAGCATACTGGCGTACAGGTTTGGAGTTTTTTGGAACTTTGGACTGTGAGCGAGGTGAGAGAAGAATGCCTCTGCTGGGCGCCCTCTGACTCACTAAGAAGGACAGTGTACTTGCGTGTAGTGCAATGCAAGTACAGATCTGGCTTAGGGTTGGGGTTAGGGCAAGGGCTAGGCTTAGGGTTATTATGGGTAAGGTTAGGGTGAGTTAGTGGGCTGCACCTCTGGGTGCCTCTGACCCACTAAGAAGGACAGTGTACTGGCGTATGGGTTAGGGTTAGGGTTAGGGTTAGGGTTAGGGTTAGGGTTAGGGCTAGGTTTATAGTGGGCTTTTTATGCCCGACTGGCACATCCCAGAAGTCTCAGTCAAAACCTGGCCAAGTGGCTATGCGATTGGTGGAATGGCTCCAAAAATTTGCATGGTCCCATCCCATGGCCAGCCCATCATTGCGTGTGCACAGGTGTAAAAAAATAAAAATAAAATAAAATAAAATAAAATCAATGGGATTGGAGACAGACGTTTATTGCAAGAAAAACCCACTTCTGCTACTGTAAAAATTCAGGCAGTTAAAATACCACTGCATGTTTCTGTGTGGTGCTTTGTTTTTTTTGGACCACGATTTCAAAAAAAAATTTTGCGGTCACCATTTTGGTACCCCCGCACCGCATGGCATGGCGAGACGACGAGGATGCCCCCCACCAGAGCAGCCCAGGACAGGTGAGGGGGGGAGGCCGCCCCCCCCCAGAAACCACCCCTCTGGTAGGTGCCCTCACTCAGCCAGGCATATTTTCACCTGCTTTTTTGGCCGGGAATCACGTTTTTTTAAAACTTTTTTTCTGTGCCGCTTGGCATCACGCGATCGCCGCGATGCCATGAACGACAATGACAAATCAGACCCAATTTTTCTTTTATCGGTTCGAGTTCGAGTTCTGACAGCTTAATTGTTGTTACCGTTTCTGTTGCGTAATGGAAACAAGGAACGAAAACGGAAACGAGAATTTCGCCAAGTCGTGCCCATGTCTACTCAGTATATTCCTGCCATGCAATGCTAATTAATTCCAGAATTCAAGAGCAAAGTTGCTTCTTGGCTAACCACAGCTCTCTGAGTTAACAATACATGCATGACGTGACTACAGTGACCCCCCCCCCTACCTATTCCGGGGGTTAGGGACCCAATCTGACCTGCGATTATAGAAAATCCGCAATATGCGGATGCAGGTCAGGTCGGCCCTGGGGCGCCTAGCTGGGGGCTCTTGTACTTATCGGAGGCCTCAGAAATGATTTTTGGCGATCCGGAAGTCACTTCTGGTTTACCGGAAGTCACTTCTGGTTCACAGGGAGGCCCTCTGGGGGCCTCCAGAAGGCCTGGGAAAGCCCTCGCAAGCCCATTCGGGACAGTGCCAGGTTGGAGGTAAGTATGGGAGTCCTGAAACAGGCCTTTCCCCCCTTAACCCAGGAGGACTTTTTTTTCATAAACTGTTGGTCCTGCGATATAGCGGGACTGCAGTATATGAACTGCGAAAGGGCGGGGGACCACTGTATTACTGGCAATCTGTGATATGGATATGGATAAGAGTTTGCAACATGTTCATCAGATGCCATGATGATAGCCACTTTGCAAAGGTGTGAGATCAAAAAAGTTTGGCCAGTGTGATGATCCATTATGACTGATTGACCTGTTCTGATTTGATTCGTACCCTACTTTCCTCCCAAATAATTAGGACCTAAATGGCTCAAACTTAGTTCAAGCAGGAGTACTGAGAAATGGCATCTTCATTAGCTCTGCTCTTTTTGTGGCTTCCTTGAATACATATGCTGGTTTTTTAAAATAACACAAGGTATTTAGGCTTTTTTGTTTGTTATGTTCTTTCCTGTGTTGAAGGTTGATGGTCGTGTTAAAAGATAGCATCTGTTTTCACAGCCACAAGCAACAACTTCACTGTCATTTTAGAGAGGCTTCTCATTAGTTTTGCAGGTTCCTAATTTTCCCTTGTGTTTTGCTCTATTGATCACTTTAGCTTATTCTTTTCAGCTTTCCACAAAATGGCTATTTCTTTGCTTCTTGTCCTCTCATGCCTCTTCATCAAACATGGTTTCCATCTACAATCATGGTGAGAGAGCTCAGCTTTCATTGGCCAGCGTTTTAGTGGCAGATGGTCAAGGAAGAGGTCTTTATGAAAAGCAAAACTGGGCTTTGAAAGTTACCAGATGGAAAAAAAATCCCTCTATCTGCATCAGCTGGGCTTGAACCACCAGCTTAATGGAGAAGGTCTTAGATAAGCAAAGCAAAGGCCCTTACAAACACATAAAAGATGGCCTACAGCCAAAGAAATTGTAATGTGGTTATCCAACACATTCCTTGACCTGCTTAGGGTGGCTATTACCATATAAAGAACCCAATTTGCTATATGTAGAGAATTTAGTTCTGCTTCAAGGGTGGAGAGTAGAAGAGAAGATTCCTTCCATTAAACTGTCCAGATATTATAGAGGGGCAGAGGCACTAAAGCAATCAGAAACCTAAATAAAGAACTTTGGTTAAGAAACCAACCTCCTTCCATCTCCTTCATTCCCATTCAGGAATATGACATGAGGAGGTGTTTTGTAAAGACATTTCTACCAGTACAGCTCATATTTCCTGAGAACTCCAGCTGCCCACAGCTCCATGGCTCCTTACCTTTTTCCCCACATTCCCAGACATTCCTTGACATGCCAGCTGAGAGGAAGACAGGTTTCCAGCTCCTGAAAATGCCTACTGAGAATGTAACATGAGGGGCATCCAACTAAATCATATGTTTATCACAGATGTCTGTGAAGATTCTCAATCATCCAGATGGGTTTATCTGCAAGTTGAGTCATGGCAACTGGACTTCTTTTTCTTGAGAGATAGAAACATTTCACTGCTCATCCAAACAGCTTCATCAGTCTGAAAAAAACTAGTTGCAAGTCCTCCATCTTAAGTCTGCTTTGACCTCTTGTCACCCTGGTCTGAAACAGGCTCATAAGATGAACAATGGCCTGGATAGGCTTGTTAGGTAGACAACAGTCAATAGCATTAAGATGAACAATGGCATAAAGTACGGCATAAAGTATGGGTTGTTAGCTTTGGCCTTGGTGTGAAGACTTTTTTATTTATCTGGGTATTGTTGAAAGCACAGCCTGATAAGTAGCAGATAGACTGTGCCTGAGAGCGCCAACTTTGTTGAGAGAGGGTTTTTCAATGCTTACATGAACGGCTTCCCTGACCCTCTCTCAAACCACCTATCTTCTCTGTCTAATATGTGTACATCCTCATCTTTGAATGAGTGCCCTTTGTCCTTCAAGTGGAGGTGTACTGTTGATTCTGGTCCTGAGCTGTTGCCCTTCCTATGTTGGGCCATCCTTCTGTTTAATGGCTGTTTAGTTTCTCCAATGTAGAGGTCTGCACAGTCCTCACTTCATTGGACCGCATATACTATATTGCTCCTTTGTATTTTTGTATTGGGTCCTTTGGATGGACAAGCCTCTGCCTTAGTGTGTTTGTGGGTTTGAAGTAAACAGGGAATGTAATGTTTGCAAAAAATCCTTTTAAGCTTCCCAGACACTCCAGCCATATAGGGGATGACCAGGTTCAGGCTGATCCCTTGTTCTTCTGGGTTGGCACACTGCTTTGTTGAAGGCCCACTTTGGATATCCACAGGCCTCAAGTGCTGTCTTCAGGTGCCTGTCGTCCTTCTTCTTGGCTTCTGTAGAGTTGGGGATGCTCTCTGCTCTGTGGTTTATCGCAGATTTTGCAGAATGGCTCACCAAGAAGTGAAGTGCCACTCTAAACCAAATTTATGGTTGTCCTCGCCTATGCTTTTTGTACTTAGCATGCCTTGTTCTGTGATCAGACCTTGAAAGGTAAACATCCTTTTAATTTTGTATCTCTAATTTGTGAGGTACAAATGCCTCAGGATATTTTGTGGTGGGAGAAGAAATGAGTTAATTGTAGGGATTACACATTCCCTTTGACTTCCAATTTCATGCTCATTCTCTGCTTCTTTGATCAAAAGGTTGGAGAGTGGAGATAGCCAGGAGTCTTCTACCTCCACGAAGAGTGGGGCTTCAGGGAAAGGGATAGAGAAGGAAGCTCCCTGATGCTTATGGGTCAAATGTTCCTCTCTTCTTCTTTTTCTGAATGGCTGATATAGGATAATATTCTGTTCGATGTCTTCTTCTGTTTCAAGGCCTGCCTAGTCCAGGTATCATTCAAAAATGACAAAAAGAACTTTGGCTTTGAAGCTACTCATCAATGGTGAGCACCTCAACATCTCTTCTCACTATAGGGCTCAATCCCACATCCCTTTAAAAACAGTTTAAATTACAAAATAAATTGTGCTGATGACCACGCTGATGATCTGGGTTTCTTTTTCTTTCTTTTAGCATAGCACCGACCGGCTGTTCCTGGGGCCGATCCGTGCTGGGGTTTTTTAATTTGCCTGCATATTGGAGTAACAGGAAACTCTATCCAGTCCAACAAGCATTAATTCCCCCCAGCCAAGTCGTCTGTTGTTTTTTTTCAAATGCTAACGCCACCTGCTGGCCAAGGGGGGCTGAACTGCACTTTAAAATTAAAAAAAAAAAGATTTTGACGTGAGAACTCTTCTCCCACATTTAAATCATGTGATGGGACGAAGAGGAAAAGCCGGACCTTCAGAAGATCAGGATCGAAACCCAGGTGTGACCACAGCCATTGACAAAATTTATGGAACCTTTATTTTGATTCTAGCAATATCATTTTTACTATAAATATTGTTTCTAAATATGGATCACTTCCTATACATTAACGCATGCCAACACAAGCATTATCTTTTTCCTTTTTTTCCAAAATGTGAACACCCAGCCACACTACACACAAGGTCCCCAGCTTGTTGTATGTGCTGTTCATCTTCTTCCATGGATGTAGAGGAAACATTGTGGTGAGCCTGGAGAACTAGCAACCTCTGTGAGGGACTGAGTAAGCTGTGAGAAAAAGCATGACAGGAAGTGGGGAGGGTGAGGTCTGGTTGGTAAACAAGGTCAGCGAGTCTAATAGGCTACAGAGTGGGAAAGAAACACAGCATGAAAGGGCTGCTTTCCCATCTGGCTTTTTGTAATCTCAGGTGTGACCCCCATATCAAAAACGGTTACCATGGAAAAGAGTAATGGGAAATTGGGCTGTCAATGCTTAAGGGTCAGGATTGTAGATAGCTATGTATTAACCTGAGATATCATGGACAGAATGCTTCACAGTAACCGTTGCTTAGGGAACATGTGTGGGAGGGTGCTATTGTAGCCTGGTCCTACTCTGTAAGTTTTCCAGATTAGCTTCTGGTTATTCAACATGTGGACTATATGATGGAATAAAGAGGCCTTTGACTTGGTCACCCATGGCCGGTCCTCGGGCGGCGAGTTCGCCGCCGGTGCCACCATCGGGACCATCGGATGGCGGGGCGGCCGCCATAGCCCCCTGGGGGGGGCGCCGTATCTGCCCTGGGGGGTTTTGGCTCTTGGTTGGCGGGTCAGCCTTTGGCGTCTCTTGCTGGGGGGGTGGGGCTAGGCACGGTTTCTCCATCTCTGCCGCAGCCTCCCCCCCCCCGTCGGGTTGGTCTCTCGGGCGGTGGGTTGGCCGCCGGTGCCATCGCTGGGGCTATCGAGGATACACCATCAAGCCGGCTTGAGGACCGGCCTTGGACCCCGGAACCCTGGACCACTTTACTCGGACCACTTTACTAGGAGGGGCCTAGTTGTAAGCTGCGAGCCGCTTGGCTGTACCATCTGATTGCTGAACTCCCTATGAACCGAGGGTGCAGGTTGGCCCGGAGTGGCCCTCTTCTGGGACCAATTGAGCCATGAGGCTGTTGACCCTAGTGGTGGTCTTTCTCCGAGCCTCTTTGTTGCGCCCTTGAGTCCAACGTCTACGACCGTTTGCTGCCATGTGATACTGTTGCCCCCCCCCCTCCTTCCTCCTTCCCCCCCCTTTTCCCACCTATTCCATCTCCCTGTGGGCTACCCTTGACCTTTTATATTTAATTTATTATCATTAGTGTCTATTTTTATTGTTTTGCTTTGTTACTTGGTCATTTGGTTATTGTCTTAGGTTGTTTTATCTTGTATTTATTTTTATTTTTTTTATTTTTATTTTTATTTTTTCCTGGCATTGCCAGGTCTGGGCCCTTGACCGTTGAGATCTCATGGAGCCCGTTGGGTGCTCTATCAGGGTGGTGTCGGGCCGTGGGAGATACGCTGTGGGCCGGCGGGTCGATCGGATAAGGAGAACTCGGGACAGACATCTTTTGTCTGTCCCCCGTTCTGATCCGTCGGCTCACCGCCAAATGGCTGGGATCCAAACCGCCTGTCCCTCCGACCTGTCCTGTCTGCTTATTAATGCCAGGTCGGTACATAATAAGATCCCTCTTGTCCACGATCTTATCGTGGATGAGCGTGCCGACCTGGCTTTCATCACGGAGACCTGGGTGGGCGAGGGGGGTGGGGCTTCCCTCGCCCTCCTTTGCCCCCAGGGCTACCGTCTGCAGCAGCTGGGCAGGTCGAAGGGGCGGGGGGCGGGGGGGCTATGGTCTTTAGGGATTCTTTTCATGTCAGTAGATCCGCGACTTTGGTGAGTCCGGGTTTGGAATGTCTCCACCTTATGGTGGGCCAAAGGGACAGGTTTGGGGTAGTGCTTGTGTACCGTGCTCCCCGCGACCCTGCACTCTCCCTTCCGGAGCTCTCCGAGTTCATCTCGGCGGCACTTTTGAGGTCCCCCCGCCTATTGGTGGTGGGGGATTTCAATGTGCACGCCGAGGTTGGGCTGTCTGGAGTAGCTCTGGAATTCATGGAGTCCATGGCCTCCATGAACCTGCCCCAATTAGTCATCGGACCCACTCATATTGGTGGACACACCCTGGACCTGGTTTTTGCCTCCACATCGCGGGGTTTTGATCTGAGGGTCGGGAGACTATCGGCCCGACCCGTGTCATGGTCAGATCATTATCTACTGACTTTCTCTCTTGCGGTAGCCACCCCGCCCCGCGGGGAGCCGGGCCCGTCCATCTGGGCCCGCCCCCCGGGGGCTCCTGGACCCTGTGCGGTTTTCGGAGGCCCTCGGGGATGTACCAGACGGTTTGGATGACGTTCCGGCCGACTCCCTAGCCCAACGTTGGTTTGAGGAGGTGGCTGGGGCTGTCGACCGGATCGCCCCCAAGCGCCTGATCCGATGCCGAGCCCGTTCGTCCCCTTGGTTTACCGAGGAGCTACGGG
The DNA here is from genome assembly GCA_037367245.1 of Phrynocephalus guinanensis. Lineage (NCBI taxonomy): Eukaryota > Metazoa > Chordata > Lepidosauria > Squamata > Agamidae > Phrynocephalus > Phrynocephalus guinanensis. The sequence goes on along the minus strand of CM074736.1, from coordinate 100,177,539 downwards.
CGATGAAGCAAAGAGCGGAGAAGGCTAGAGAGCAGATGGCGGAATGCTCGGACGGCTCAGAATTGGGCTGCGGTTAAGGCGTTGAACGGTCGCTACTCTCGCGTGATAAGGGCGGCTAGGAGATCTTTTGCCGCCCTGAGAATTGGTGAGGCCTCGAATCGTCAAGCGGAACTTTTCCGTGTGGTCCGAGACCTCACCAATCCCGCTCCGCCCGGGCCTCCTAGTGATTTCACTAGTGAGTCATTCGCAGCCTACTTTAAATCTAAGATAGAGGCCATCCGTTCCGAGTTGGATGCCGGTTGCCCTGATCCGGCCCCTGTCATGGCCAGTGTCGGGCCGCCTCGGTCGCCTCGGTTTGTTGAGTTTGGGCCTGTTACACCGGTGGATGCCTCCAGGGCACTGGGACATTGCAGGCCTGCGGCTTCTCCGTTCGACCCTTGCCCTTCCTGGTTGATTAAGAGCGCAGGGGGGAGCATGCCGAAATGGGCTTCACTGATTGCCTCAACCTCCTTCAGGGACGGGATTTTTCCCAGTCTTCTGAAGGAGACGGTGGTGAAGCCCATTATTAAAAGACCTGGCTTGGCTGTGGACGATTTGTCCAACTATCGTCCCATAGCCAATGTTCCCTTTTTGGGCAAGGTGATCGAGCGAGTCGCCGCCCTGCGTCTCCAGTCGTTCCTGGAGGAGAACCATGTACTGGATCCTTTCCAGTCCGGGTTCAGGCCGCATCATGGGACGGAGACGGCCCTGGTCGCGCTGCATGATGATCTGTTGAGGAGGGCCGACAGGGGTTGCTCTACCCTGCTGGTCCTTCTCGACCTGTCAGCGGCTTTTGATACCGTCGACCACGGTATCCTGCTGGAACGGCTCTCGGAGGTTGGGATTGGGGGCCAGGCCCTGGCCTGGTTCCGGTCCTTCCTTGGGGGCCGTATCCAGCGAGTGAGCTTGGGTGGTGAGTTGTCGGCACCCTGGACACTCTCTTGTGGGGTGCCTCAGGGGTCGTCGCTCTCCCCAATGCTCTTTAACATCTATATGAAGCCGCTGGCTGAGATCATCCGGAGTTATGGAGTCTGCTGTCATCAGTACGCTGATGACACGCAGCTCTATCTCTCCTTTTCCACCGGTGCAGTGGAGGCCGTCCGTACCCTTGATTGTTGCCTGGCCGCGGTTCTGGATTGGACCAGGACCCACAGGCTCAGGCTCAACCCAGGCAAGACAGGTTATGTTCTTCGGGGGCTCGTCGGAGGGGTACTGTGGCCCTCTTCCCAGTCTGGATGGGTCCGCCCTCCAGCTGGCGCAAAGAGTGCGGAATCTGGGTGTCGTCCTGGACCCGGATCTGACCCTGGATTCTCAGGTGTCAGCCGTGGTCAGGTCGGCCTTTTACCACCTAAGGCTTATCGCCCAGATTCGCCCGTACCTCGATGAGGGCTCCTTGAGGACAGTGGTACAGGCGCTGGTCGTGTCGAGGCTGGACTACTGCAACGCTCTCTACATGGGGCTCCCCTTGAACCTTGTTCGGCGATTGCAGCGGGTCCAGAATACGGCGGCCAGGCTGGTGGTTGGCGCGCGTCGCTATGATCGCGCCACCCCCATCCTGGCTCGCCTGCACTGGTTACCCGTTGCCTCCCGAATAAGGTTCAAGGTGTTGGTTTTGGTTTACAAAACCCTCCATGGCTTGGCCCCGGCTTATTTGGCGGAGCGTCTTCCCAGACAATTAGATCTGGCCCGACCCACCCGTGCCTCGGTCGCCCTTTCCCTGCGGACGGTCCCCCCGAGGGAAGCCCGAAAAGTGCGTACTCGCAGTCGGGCTTTCTCGGTGGCGGCACCGGCAATTTGGAACAAACTCCCAGGTGAACTACGGCTAGCTCCCTCGCTGGCGGCGTTTAAGAAGAGCCTTAAGACCATGCTCTTCCGAGAGGCCTATGGCGAGGGTTAGGGACTCGGTTTTTTTTTTTTTCTCTTCTTCCTCCCCGCCTATTTAATTTTGGATCTAATTGTTTTTAGCAAATTTGTTGCCTACTGCTTTGTCTGATTTTATCTGTTTTTCTATTTTTATGTTGTTAACCGCCCTGAGTCCCCATTGTGGGAATAGGGCGGTATACAAGAGCTAAAAATAAATAAATAAATAAATAAATGGCCTTTTCTAGGACTTTGGGTTAATACAGACCAAGAGAGAGGGACAGAAACAGAAACATGGGACAGAGACATTGAGACATTCAACAGTTTCTACAGCTCTTTGTGTGCAGCTTTTAAAAGGTGAATGACTGATGTGTACATGACCAAACAAAATGTCATAAAGCACAGTTCGTCAGTCAAGAGCAGCATAAACTGGGTAGAAACCAGAAGCTGAAATTTATTTGCAGATAATGGTGCATATTAAGTTAAATACATAAAAAGTATATAAAGCTTCAAAGAAAATGTAACATCTCACAGCCTGGTGTGATACCAGGCAAGAGCAAATGGAGACAGAATGCAAAGAAACAACAGAGATTTAACTGAAGCATTGTGGAGTTAGTGCTTTACAAATTTTCCTTCTTCCAACACTGTTTCATGAGGACAAGGGGGAAATAGCTAACCAATAGCCAACCAATATCATCCTTGACTTTGTTGGTCTTGGCTTGATAAGTACTGGAGTCCAAAAGACATTTGAAAGGTCCTTATCGTAGTGTACAACATGTACAGCATAAAAGCCTATATAATTTAATTATATACAGTGAAGGGATCAAGTAGACTGATGTAGTGACTTCCCTTGCATATGAAACCTCTGGGCCAAATCGTATACAATATTGTAAGTAACTCATCATGCAGAGTTGAAGCCTGTGTTTCAGGTAATGTGATTCCAAGAGCATTGAAGGAAGGCATTGAAGCCTCTCTTTCCTCCCCCCCCCCAAAAAAAACAACGAATTTGTAAACGATGGAAGGAATAAAAAAAAATCCTCTTCTAGCAATGACATATTTTCAGCATTTTAGGAATTTCTAATGCCATGTTATATGTTATATATACTTTGGCTGTGAGGTCTCCACCAGGAACATGTGCACACTAGAAATAGGCTACCAGGTGGCAGTCGTAGGGGTGAAACAGGTGCAGGTAAGAATCATCAGTGCTGTACAAAGAAACAAATGGGGTTTGCAACAACACCATTCTCAGCACGTGTCCTCAGCAATTACACCTTCCCCCAAGGAAAAGACAACTTGATAGGACTTCTGTGAGAATTTGCAAGATTAACTGCATGCCACTGCAACAGAATTGCCCAAATCCTGTTGCTTAATGTAATAAATTGCAGAAGAGTAAACCCATTGAGTCAACTCCCCTGTAACTTCTATTGATTCAAATGGGCTTTCTCTAGTGTGATTTACTGCACAAATCAGGATTTTGACCAATATGTCACTCTGTGGACATAAATATATGCAAGATTTGGGGGGGGGGAGGGCTTATTTACCAATCCTCCTGTGATCACCCATGTTTTTCATCATTATTATTTACAGAGCAAGGGGAATAACTCTCTAAATGGATGGGTGAAGATGCTCCTATACAGGAGCATCTTCCATTCTTGAAAATAAGACATAGCTACCATGTTTCCCAGAAAGTAAGACATCCCCGAAAATAAGACCTACTTACATTTTTGCCTCTTGCTGAAATATAAGGCATCCCCTGAAAATAAGACCTCTCCGATAATAAGGCCTCCCCCAAACATAAGGTCTACTTAATGTTTTGCCTCTCGCTGAAATATAAGACATCCCCTGAAAATAAGACCTAGCACATCTTTGGAAGCAAAAATTAATACAAGACACTGTCTTATTTTTGGGGAAACAGGGTAATCTCTAGCCTTATGAGATATGTTAGGATTGATGGTGGCTCCTTTTCAAAAGGCAAAATATAAGCCTGAGAATAATTCTATCAAAGAAGAAATGTTTGAAATTGTTTTAAGGAAGCTTCAGTGTGAGCTGATGCCCAATAACGATTTTTGACATTTTTTAACAATACTAAAACATTCTGCATTACAGTAAATCCAATTGCCAGTTCAAATGATAGACCTCTTCTACTGGTTGTTGAATTGAGAATCAACATGTATATATATATTTTGCTTGATTGTGTGTTGCAATTATGGCCCGCTTTTGGATGTAGGCTTTTATGTCTTTTTGTTTTGTTTTTAAGGACCAAGACTGTGTGTGACAACACGGGGGGGATTGGAAGACTTCCCACTTGAGAGACATTGCAACGCCAGGAAAGCAGGAACAGGAACAGGAGGAAAAGAGACAGGCAGGGACTGAGACCAGGGAAGAGACTAAACCTGAGAATAAGAAGGAGGTGAACCTAGACATGGTGGACCTACTGGGAGTGGAAATACAGGAGGTTATAGGACAACTAGAGGAGACGGATATGTAAAGGGAGGGGATTGCAGAAGACAAAAAAAGCAGAAAAGAGGAAAGAAGATATTGAACAAGGAATGGTAGAGGAATGTGAGAGCACCGACAGGGATGTCATTATGATACCTTTAGACTCTCAGATGGGGTGGGGGTAGAAACATGTGAGGAGGTGCTGAGAACAATATAACACATATCAGATTGGTCCTAAATAATCCGCGTAGTGAGAACAGCTCCCATTCCTCAAGTGAAGAAAGAAGTGAAATGCTAGAAAGTTACGCTCTGTCCCAGCGAACTTTATTCCAGAGCTGAAACTAGTCTCTTAGTAATAAAGTAATACATTGTTGAGCTCTACGTGCTTCTGTACAAGTTGTGACAGTTTCAGCAACCCACATTCAACTTTAATTCTCACCTCTCAGATCACTGGAAAATGCAATTTTTGCAATTCTTGAGTAGTTGACAAGAAAGAAAGAAAACTTTTTGGGAAAAGTGTGCTGCCTTAAATCAGGAGTGGGCAGCATCAGCAAAGGGTGTGGGGAGGGGTCCAGGCTCATTTTCCACCACATGATGCATTAGGAAACCCATCAGCCATGAAAAGAAAGAAAAGTAATCCCCAAAATTAACAAACCAATTGTTGCTAGAAGTCTACTTTAATTTCCATTTGGGACCCAGCGTGCCGATTACCACTGGGACCACCTGTATACCAGAGTCTCTGAACCTCAATTTTCAGATATTATTATTATTATTATTATTATTATTATTATTAGTAGTAGTAGTAGTAGTAGTAGTAGTAGTAGTAGTAGTTTAAATAACACTTTGTTGTTGTTGTTGCTAATATTTATTATTATTGTAGTAGTAGTAGTAGTAGTAGTAGTAGTAGTAGTAGTAGTAGTAGTAGTAGTAGTAGTAGTAGTAGTAGTAGTAGTAGTAGTAGTTTAAATAACACTTTGTTGTTGTTGTTGTATTGTAGTAGTAGTAGTAGTAGTAGTAGTAGTAGTAGTAGTAGTAGTGGTGGTGGTGGTGGTGGTGGTGGTGGTGGTGGTGGTAAACTGCCTAGAGTAGCTTTCTGCCAGATGGTCAAATAACTAACTAAATAAATAAATGTGAAAGTTAGGGAATGGAAGACTAAGGCTGATGCTTCAACAAAGGTACTCAGTGGTCAAGACTCAAGAATTATGTGCAATATATTGTCTGCATATATTTTACTTACCCTGCATATACCCACATTTCTCCTTAGTCTTTCAGGCCCAAGCCTAGATCGGGAAGAGAAAATACTTAGGAGAATGAGCCTGATGGTACAGTGGTTCAACAGAAGAACTGTTGTTAAGACTGTGCTTATGACCTGGATTTGATCTTGGACTCAGGTAGCTGGCTCAAGGTTGACTGAGCCTCTCACCCTTCTGAGGTAAGTTTTACTGAATATCCAGATCTTGGAGAGTTGGGAAGGGCAATGTGTAGCTTTCAGAATTAAAGCCCAGAGCATGTTCTAAGTGGCATGTAGACATGGGCACGACTTGGCGAAATTCTCATTTCCGTTTCCGTTACTCGTTTCCGTTACGCAACGGAAACGGTAACGACAATTACTCCCCCAGAACTCGAACTCGAACCGACAAAAGAAAAATTGGGTCTGATTTGTCGTTGTCGTTCCTGGCATCGCAGTGATCGCGTGATGCCAAGCGGCACAGAAAAAAAGTTTTAGAAATACCCCCCCCCGATTCCCGGCCAAAAAAGCAGGTGAAAATATGCCTGCCTGAGGGCACCTACCAGAGGGGTGGTTTCTGGGGGGGGGGGTCCCCACTCAAGCTTCCCCCCCCTCCTGTCCTGGGCTGCTGGTACCGGGCTGGGAGGGGGCATCCTCGGCGTCTCCATTTGCCATGAGGTGTGGGGGGGATCCAAAATGGCGACCGCAATATTTTTTTTTGAAATTGTGGTCCAAAAACCCACCAAAGCACCACAGAAACATGTGAAAATTAGCTATTTTAAAAATGCTTGAATTTTTACAGTAGCAGCAGTGATTTTTTTTTTGCAACAAAACGTCTCCATTGATTTATTTTATTTTATTTTATTTTTGGAGCCATTCCACCATTTTGGCCATTTTTGCTACACTTGCTGTACCAGGCTGGGCATGCGCAATGATGCGGGGGGCTGGCCATATTTTTTTTGAAATCGTGGGACCCACCCTGCAAATTTTTGGAGCCATTCCACCAATCAAATTTATTTTTATTTTTTGCTGAGACTTGCTGGTACCAGGCTGGGCTGGGGGGCATCATCGGCGTCTTCAGGTTTTGCCATGCGGTGTCTTCATTTGGGGGGGGATCCAAAATGGTGACCGCAATATTTTTTTTAAAATTGTGGTCCAAAAACCCACCAAAGCACCACAGAAACATGCGAAAATTAGCTATTTTAAATGCTTGAATTTTTACAGTAGCGACAGTGGGTTTTTCTTGCAACAAAACGTCTCCATTGATTTTATTTTATTTTATTTTATTTTTATTTTTTTACACCTGTGCACACGCAATGATGGGCTGGCCATGGGATGGGACCATGCAAATTTTTGTAGCCATTCCACCAATCGCATGGCCAGGTTTTGCTGAGACTTCTGGATGTGCCAGAGGGGGCATAAAAAGCCCACCAACCCTAATCCTAATCCTAACCCTAACCCTAACCCATACGCCAGTACACTGTGTTCTTAGTGGGCTAGAGGCAGCCAGAGGTACAGCCCACTAACCCACCCTAACCTTAACCGTTACCCTAAGCCTAGCCCTTACCCCCTAACCCCATGCTCTGGGAAGTCAAGTTGCGCTAAAGCGTGGCGGTAACGACAAACGACAAATGACACGACGAAATGACAAATTTTTGAAAAAAATCACGAAAAACGGAAACGACCCGAAACGGACCCGTCCCGAAACACGACAACTTGAAAAAAAATTTTCTGGTCGTGCCCATCTCTAGTGGCATGGGATGGTATTAGCCAGCACACTTAGCTTTGCTTTGCTTTGAGAAGCAAGAATATCCCCCTGTAGTCTTCTTTGTTCATTCTCCATCAACAAAGAGCTTTTAAAAAATATGGAAAGTAAAAAAGTGTTTGCTAACAAAATTCATTGAATAAAGAGGGAGGAAGAGGGAAGGAATATGGGTCTACATGGAGCTACAGTTTTTGCCTACATAAAGGGGATGGATGAGCTAAGACCTTGGTGATTTTGCTATTTCGTGAATATGTCATCCATGCCTTGTCAGTTAGTTTGTCTATAAGAACAAAGGACAGTAATCTGAGCATCTTTTTTGCACTTTTATCTTTTTTTCCCCAAATTGGACAGCTCAGTGCATTGGTTATCAGCCTATGGAATGACAGGCTGGGAGTTGATTTTCCCACTGTGCCTCCCATTTAAAAAAAAACACTCTGTTAGCTTTGGGTACCCCAAACGGACTGGTAAACTGTTTATGAACAATAAAAAAATTAATAAACAACCTGGAAAGTGCTACAGTAAGCCAGAGTTGCCTTAATGGCACACAATCATCATCATCATCATCACACCTAAGAAGATTTCTGAAGAAACAACCATCTCTTCAGCTTTGCAACATATCAGTTGACTCAATAATGGGATAGTCAGTCCAATTTTTTGTCTCTATTCATCAGTAATGGAGCTACTTCTATTTTCTACACACACTTTATATAACTTTCTAAGCAAGCAAAATATAGAAGGGGTGGCATCTAATACATCGATTAGTGCAAATGTTCAGACTCTCTTTTCAGGCCTGTCATTCCACTGGATTGTAGGTCTCAGAGGTGGTAGTGGTGGAAGGCCCTGTGAGGATATTGGTCTGGAGGTCTCTTCTTGTCGTCTTCAATTTTTAATCACTCACTCTTCCTGAAGGCTCCATAGTTCACTTTTCTGACCCACTCGCAGCACAACATCATGAATTATTTCCCTGAAGCCCATTTATATTGAACATTTACCTCCAGAGACAAAATTGCTATGTGTTTTAACTCTGGTGTTCTCACAGAGGATGCTCTGGTTTTGATACGTTCTTAAAACCCAGCTTCTGCCATACTCTCTGGCAATTTCAAAAGTAAAAACAAAAACAAAAACCCTGCAACTTCAGTCCAAATAGCTGCAGCAGTTTCCTCACCCCTGAACCCCATTTAATAAATAACACAAGCAAAGGTAGTTCATAGTCGTTTCCAAAATACCTTTGAGCTTTTTTTTTTTCTGAATCAACAGTTTACTTACATGGGTCATTTGAACATAATCCAAAGGAAGAAGTATGAATAATTTGGATTTTATAATCTTTCATTCAGAATAAACAAAATAATCAAAAAGAAAGACCCTCTTTGGTGTTTCATTTGTAACAACCTGAAAGTTGCATCCCGCTAAGGGTGCTTACGACCTCTAAAATCTGGTGACAACTTAAATTCGGACCAGAGATTGTGGGGGTTTGTCGCTCTTCCTGTGTTCCCACCCACCCCCCACACTCCATCGTTCCTGTCTGCGTGAGGGGAGAAGAAAAAAAGGAGGGAAAAATGCAGGCTCACTTCCGTCTGCTGGTGGAAGCAGCCCTGAGCGCTTAGTGATTCCTGTCTCTTAAAGGGGCGGCAGGGACAAAAAAAACAAACAGAAGGTGAGAGAGCCTGGCATTCACAGCTCTACAATTCATATCGGAAGATTTTTTATCTCCTGGAGGCCAGGTACTTGAAAAGTGCACTGGGACGCGCTTAGATGGGCGTGGTCGTACTTAATTTTTTCTAAAGTCCAGAGCTGGTGGGAAAACATTTTTAAGCTCCAGATCTGAAATGCATGAATGAAGTTTAAATATGTGATGAATACTTGAAAAATCAAAAATATTACAAAGGAAAACATAACTAAAACATCATTCATAAAAATAAAAATGCAGCATAAATTACAGTAATTCTGTCTCAAAGGCTGAAATCTTGTTGCTTTGTCAGTCACACTAGAATAGGCCCAACTTCTCTATATGAATTTAGTAGATTCAAATGGACCTACTCTTGTTGTGATTTACTACAGTAAAGTAAATTGTGATAGGGGTGTGTAATCTCCAGGCTTAAAAACAGGGTACTTAAAGGGACAGATACAGGGGAGTGGTATCAGGAGACAGATATCTAGTCTTGTGTGCTCCCAGAGGCATTTGGCGGGGTCACTGTGAGATATAGGAAACTGGACTAGATGTTCCCTTGGCCTGATCCAGCATGGCTCTTCTTATGTTCTTATGTTCTTACATCACAGCTGAAATGTGTGTGTGTTGTGTCATTACAGTCGTGAATCGTGACCAATTCTTTGTGACTCCATGTCCATGGGACTTTCTTGGCAGGAATATTGTAGTGGTTTGCCAGCCCTACTCAGGGTCCATTTGACTCAACAGAACTTATGGAAATGTTGCCTCACCAAATCCCCACAGATCCAGTGGGCCTATGCTAGTATGGCTTACTACACTAAGCAATGGGATTTCAGCCATTACAGTATATTGGCTGGACAGAAAAGGGTCCCCCCTTTTAATATGCATTTAATATAAACCCAGATGCTTAGCATGTGAATTAGACATGGGCACGACTTGGCGAAATTCTCGTTTCCGTTTCCGTTCCTCGTTTCCGTTACGTAACGGAAATGGTAACGACAGTTACTCCGCCAGAACTCGAACTCGAACCGATAAAAGAAAAATTGGGTCTGATTTGTCATTGTCGTTCCTGGCATCGCAATGATCGCGCGATGCCAAGCGGCACTGAAAAAAAGTTTTAAACCCCCCCCCCCGATTCCCAGCCAAAAAAGCAGGCGAAAATATGCCTGCCTGAGTGAGGGCACTTACCAGAGGGGTGGTTTCTGGGGGCGGGGTCCCCGGCCTCCCCCCCTCTCCTGTCCTGGGCTGCTCTGGTGGGGGGCATCCTCGTCATCTCGCCAACTCGCCATGCCATGTGGTGCGGGCGGGGGATCCAAAATGGGGCGACCGCAATATTTATTTTGAAATCGTGGTCCAAAAACACACCAAAGCACCACAGAAACATGCAAAAATAGCTATTTTAATACTGCCTGAATTTTTACAGTAGCAGCAGTGGTTTTTTCTTGCAACAAAACGTCTCCATTGATTTTATTTTATTTTATTTTATTTTTATTTTTTTACACCTGCGCAATGATGGGCTGGCCAGTGGCCATGGGAGTGGACCATGCAAATTTTTGGAGCCATTCCACCAATTGCATGGCCACTTGGCCAGGTTTTGACCGAGACTTCTGGGATGTGCCAGTCGGGCATAAAAAGCCCACTAACCCTAGCCCGAACCCGAACCCGAAGCCTAACCCTAACCCGAACCCATACACCAGTACACTGTCCTTCTTAGTGGGTCAGAGAGGCACCCAGAGGTGCACCCCACTAACTCACCCTAACCTTACCCGTAACCCTAAGCCTAGCCCTTGCGCTAACCCTAACCCTAAGCCAGATCTGTGTACTCGCATTGCACTACACGCAAGTACACTTCCCTTCTTAGTGAGCCAGAGGGCGCCCATAGGGGTCCTCTCTCACTTTGTTCCCCAGCCCCAGCCCAAGTGCACCGTACACCAGTATGCCAGTATGCTGTCCTTTTTAGTGAGTCACAGTAGAGGCACCCAAAAGAAAGAGAGGTGCCTCTGCCTGCCACTGCAACTTGGTATGCATATCCAATTGGCTATGCATACCCTTTTGTAGCGGGCCAGAGGAGGCACCCACCCCAGAGAGGTGCCTCCAGGAGCCCGCTACCCCCCCAAACCAGTACTAATGACAGACGAAAAACCGACAAACGAAATGACAAATTTTTGAGAAATTTCGCGACAAACGGAAACGAGCCGAAACGGGCCGGCTCCAACACATGACAACTCGAAACGTCATTTTTCCTGGTCGTGCCCATCTCTAATGTGAATATTTGTAGTACTTTCGAATGTATAATTAATATATGTGCTTCAATAAGTAATAAGAAATTACCTACTTTCCTAACCAGTTTATATTGTGACCTGTGGCTATGATAACAATAGGTTGATAAAGTCTTAATGGTATATTCGAGCATTTTGCTCTTCCTTTCATCTATTGTAGACACGTTCTTAATCCTCCAATACTTCAGATAAGGATTCTTGTCATTCTTATGACATATAAGAATTTTTAGTATCTATTATTTATGTTTCTGATTTAGATCAAAGGGAGAACATAACTTTCATTCCATTTACTCTGTTCTTGGCTCTGGGATAGAAGAATTAAATATGTGGCTCCAACGAAGTTGTGTAGCTTGGATGAAGATGATCTGCTTTTCATCTGTTGGAATCACATCTACAAGTATTAATTAGAGTGTTACATCAGGGATCTCAAGCTGTGACATGCAGTAGCAAAATATTGTTGTCTTGAGAAATATTGTTTGATAGCTGTTCAAGAGAGGTGTTTCCTCAGTAGAACCTCTTGGTGTCTTATACGCCCTGTGGCACAGAAGGACCACCCAGAGACTACTTGAAGTGGTATGGGGCGGTATATAAGCAGAACACTTTATGAGACAACGGTTGTGATAGAACCTTCCTTAATTCACGAAACAGAAACAGAAAAATGGTGTTTCGGTTTTTCGTTTCTTGTTGAAAGGTTTGTTTCAGTTCGTTTCCGTTTGTCGGGAATTTTTTGAAAAATTTCTTTACCGTTTTTTGTTTTTTCGTTTGTCGTTTCTACCCACTTTTTGCGTGATTTTTAAAGCATTTCCATGCGCAGGCATTCCCCAACGCCCCAGACCAGAGGGAAAACACTAAAAAAAAGGATGCTGGCAGAGACACAGTATAGACTAGGTATGCAGGGAGGCTGCAAAGGCAGCAGCGGGAGTTGCCCAGGGTGCAAGGCAGCCGCAAAGTGACTGCACTGCGGAGCAGGGGAGGGTACTCACCGAGAGGTACGCAGCACGCATGCACACAGGGAGGCTGCAGGACTGAAGCTAGAGTCACAGAGACAGCAATCCCACCCTAAACCCCACCAGAGACTGCAAGGAGGACGGGGGCGGCCAGAGCTTTTTATGCCCTCTGTGGCTGCCAAACCTGCCCACCCAGTCTGCAACCTGGGCATGCTATTGGTTGAACATGATCCCACATCACATGGCTTGCCTTCATTTTGTGGCTGGTGGCGACATCCATTTTAAAGGGAAAAGAAAAATACATCGCGATGGGAAAAGACAAAAACAAACGTTTTAAGGACCCCAACCTCCCTAGTAGGTATTATCAGACAATATAAATAATGATCGCTGCATTTTTATGGATGTCCAGGGTGTTTTTTAACATTTAAAACAGCTCATTTCATTGCGCGTCGCCATTAACGGAAATGAAACATAATGACCACAATTTTCATGGTTCTGTTCGTTTCGTTTCATTTGCATCACAATTTTCGTTTGTCGTTTCGTTACGTAACGGAAACGACAAACGGTAACGAAAACGAAAAAATGTTCATTCCGTGCCCATCTCTAGAACTGAAAGAAGAAGATTAAATTGTACATAATGACAGGAAGTGTGGGTTTCCAAAGAAAAAGATGCAAAATGGAGGAATAGCTTGGTAGCTCTAAGCTTAAGCATGAGCCCTGTAATCATTATGCTTTTTAAATAAAGAACTTGATTCTGTTGTTTGTTTCACATTAAAACCACTTGGATTAGAGAAACGGCAAGTTGAAAAGTTATGAGGTGCTCTGGTCTGGTCACAAAGACACATGTACTGTGGGGTATTTGGAAAATGAGTCATGGCAACTGGACTTCTTTCCTTGAGGAATCGAAATGTTTCGCTACTCATCCAAGCAGCTTTATCAGTCACAGCTGCTTGGATGAGTAGCGAAACATTTTGCTCTCTCAAGAAAAGAAGTCCAGTTGCCTTGACTCAACTTCCAGATAACCTCACCTGGATGACAGAGAATCTTCACAGACATGTACTGTGAGGTAGGCTTGCTATCTAGAAATTTTCACTGTGGATCTGATGGCGAACTGTTAACAACATTAGGAGCAGGCAGCACCCAGGCCCCTTGCATCCTTAGGCAGCTCATCCTCCACCTCCTTGACACCCTGGCTAGCTAATGGCAGTTGACAAGGCACACCTAGTTTTGTCACTTCTCTAACACCTGGTTATTATTTCCTGCCCCCAGCATCTATCAGCGGAAGGGTTTGCCTCCCAGCATTTAATCTGCTTTGTTTTATAATCGATGACTAGAATGCCAAGATGAATTTCTTTAATATGATTGTCACAGTACTCCTTTTGTTTGATTGTAACCATGCCATCTAGTGCTTGTTTAGGCCATCAGCTAGCATGGATTCCAAATCTTTACATAAAACAGCAACTTTTGGTTGCCCTTATAGAACCAGACGTGCACCTTTTGGGCTGATTGCTTTGTGAAAAAACAAGCTTTTCAGTGTGATCAGCCAATGAGTGAAGGCATTCACGATTCAGTAGGCTCTCCTGTTTGTAGGAGACGTGCCCTCTCTTGCAGTTGTGGGAAAGCCTGCCCCTAGCTGGTTTGTAGAAAGCCAAAACCCATTTGTATCACAACTTGTAAACAGCACATTCAATGCACTGACGTCATTGGAATGAATGCTTGTGAAGGAATTAACTGAGATAAAAGGCATCCCCTCTTCACCAGTCTGTGTTCTTAGGCATCTTTTCTACCAGTTCCATCTTATCTTCTACAAGCCACTGTCCAAGAGGAAAGGGAAAGGGAAAGTTGATAACGAGAAGGAGACTAAAGGGGGTTAATCATTATTACTGTTGTTAGCAAAAGAATGCCACCATTACTGCTCGCTCTGCCGAAGATCTCCAACAACTCATGGATCATTTTAGTAAAGCTTGCAAAGATTTTGGGCTAGAAATCAGCCTAAAAAACACACAAATAATGGGCCAGAATGTGGACTCTCCTCCTCGCATTACAATTTCTGCAAAAGAACTGGAAGTTGTCCATGACTTTGTGTATCTTGGTTCAACTATCTCAGATACACTCTCACTAGAGTCTGAGCTGAATAAATGTATAGGTAAAGCAGCTACTATGTTTTCTAGACCAGGGCTGTTCAACTTTGAACAGGCCAAGGTCTACTTTATCCGGCCCAAAGTGCCTGAGGGCTACTACACTAAAACCTCTACTTACGAATTTTATCCGTTCCGAGAAAATGCTCAAAAGAAAAAACTTTTGTAAGTAGTGCAGCGGTTTCCCATAGGAATGCACTGAAAACCATTTAATCTGTTCTGGAAGTAACAGAGTTCAATGCACCATGGACCTTGAACAGCCCCGTTCAGCTGAGACAATGGGCTGGCAGACCCAGAACTTTGCTGGGGCAATGGTGATCCTTGGGATGGGGGAGGGAGGGGTGGAGAACTTATCCCCTCACTTTTTTTATTGATGGCCAGCGGGCTACTTTTGAACCCTTCGCAGGCTACCTATAGCCCATGGTCTACCTGTTGGGCAGGCCTGGTCTAGACTAACAAAGAGAGTATGGCTCAATAAGAAGCTGACAGAACATACAAAGATACAGGTCTATAAAGCTTGTGTACTGAGCAGACTTTTGTATTGCAGCGAGTCTTGGACCATCCATGCCTGGCAGGAAAGAAAGCTTAATACCTTCCATATGCACAGTCTTAGGCGAATATTCAACATTGCCTGGCACAACAAAGTTCCAAATAGCATAGTCCTGAATCGAGCCAGAATCCCTAGCATGTACACTTTATTGAAACAGCAACGCCTACGCTGGCTTGAACACATTGTGAGAATGGATGACGGCCGGATCCCAAAAGATCTTCTATACGGAGAACTAGTACAGGGAAAGTGCCCCAGAGGGAGACCACAGCTGTGGTATAAGGATATCTGTAAGAGGGACCTGAAGGCCTTGGGAATGGACCTCAACAGATGGGAAACCCTGACCTCCGATCGCACTGTCTGGAGGCAAGAGATACAGCATGGTCTACATAAAGTTGAAGCATTTGTCCAACAGGCAGAGGAAAAGAGGCAGGCACGGAAAGAACGAAACTCGAGGACCAGGCAGGAAACAGAATACATCTGCCCCCAGTGCGGTAGAGACTGCCATTCCTGAATTGGTCTATTTAGTCACACTCGATGTTTTTTTTTAGGATCTCTACTCCAGGCATGATACCATAGTCTTTCGAGACTGAAGGATGCCAATGATGATGAGCAAAAGAACCAAGCAAAGGAGAATAAATGAACATGAGAACATAAGAAGAGCCAAGATGGATCAGGCCAAAGTCCCATCTAGTCCAGCTTCCTATATCAATGGCCCCACCAAATGCATCTGGGAATGCACAAGACTAGATATCTGTCTCCTGATACCACTCCCCTGCATCATGCTTAGAAGCTGCTGCTTCTTACTCTTAAGAATAAGAACTCTCTTGAGGATATCAACAGAAGCTCCCACGCATGGCAAAAGGTCATTATTTCTATAGTTAATCCACCAGCAATGAATGTAACCACTCTACATGGCCTCCCCCTCCCCTTTTTATCTGAGAACAACCATGTAAGCTATGTGTGTGGTACTGGTTGGTCCAAGGACACCAAATACAGTTAATAAAAACATAAGAACATAAGAACAGCCTTGCTGAAACAAGGCTGACAGCTGCCACCACTTCTTCTGGCAGGGAGTTCCACAGACCAGTGATCTTCTGGGTGAAAAAGTACTTTCTCTTATTTGTTTGAGGTCTAGCACCCAACAGTTTCATGGAGTGCCCCCTAGTTCAAATGCTGTGCAATAGGGGAAACAGTTTTTCCTTATCTACTTTGTCCACACCGTGTATGATTTTATAAACTTCAATCAGGTCACCTCTTAGACGCCGTCGTTCAAGAGCGAAGAGGCCCAGCCATTGCAGCCTCAGATGGTAAGGAAGGTGTTCCAGTCCCTCCTCTGCACATTTTCCAGTTCCATAATATCCTTCTGGAGGTATAGTGACCAGAATTGTACACAACACTCCAGATGGGGCCTCACCATAGATTTATAAAGAGGCAAAATGACACTTGCTGACTTATTTTTTATACCCTTCCTAATGATCCCTAGCACTGAGTTTCTTTTTTTCACTGCTGCAGCACACTGGGTCGACACCTTCATTGAGCTGTCCGCCAGGGCACAAAAGTCCTTTTCCTGCTTTGTTGCAGAGAGTTCAGGCCCCATCAGTTTATAAATGTAATTGGGTTCCCCCCCCCCAATGTGCATCACTCTGAACTTGCAAAATGTTGAAGCTCATTTGCCACTGGTTTGCCCACTCCCCCAGGATCAAAAGATCCCTCTGGAGCTCCTTACAATCTCTCACAGTTTTTGCTACCCTGTATAACGTAGTGTCATCGGCAAATTTGGCTACCTTGCTATTTACTCCTACTTCTAGATCATGTATGAAGAGGTTGAAAAGCAGAGGTCCCAGTATTGAACTTTGGGGGATCCCACTATTTACCTTCCGCCACTTGGAAAAGTGTCCATTTAGTGCTACCCTCTGGTTCCTGTTCCTCAGCCAGTTGCCCTTGCAGAAGCCATGGTGGCTCTCCTTCAGCAGCACCTTCTCTTCTCTGTGCCTACTAATTTTATCTTTTAGGATGGTTTCCATCACTTTACCTGGGACATATGTCAAACTGACCGGTCAGTAATTTCCTGGATCACCACTGGATCCTTTTTTTGAAGACTGGTGTTACTTTCGCTCCCTTACAGTCATCAAGAACCAAGCCTGATTTGAGGGAAAGATTATATATTTTGGCTAGAACCTCAGCAATTTCATCTTTAAGTTCCTTGAGAACTCGTGGATGGATGCCATCTGATCCTGGTGATTTGTTAGTATTCAGTTTAACAAGACATGCAAGGACCTCCTCCCTGGTTATTTCTATCTGGCTTAATTCTTCAGCTTCTCTCCCTACAAAGATAGGCTGTTTTTTTCAGGCATGTGGTCTCTGTCTTCTTCAGTGAATATTGAATCAAAGAATTCATTGAGTCTCTCTGCAATCTCTGTTTCCTCTTTAATAATCCCTTGCCTTCCATTATCATCTAATGATCCAAGGGCCTTCCTAGTTGGGTTCTTATTTCTAATGTACCTAAAGAAGTCCTTGTTATTTTTTTGAGAGTTTTTAGCTATATGCTCCTCAAAGTCGTGCTTTGCTTTCCTGATTGTTGCCTTACATTTGTTCTCTGCCTGTTGTCCTCGTTTGGACAAGCCTTCCATCTTCTAAATGAGCTTTTCTTGCTTTTGATCACTTCCCGAACAGCTCCTGCAAGCCACATCAGAGTCCTCTTGGACCTGGCAGTGCCCTTTTCCCCTTGTGGGTAGGTATGCATTCCAATTGGGCCTCTGTTATTGTTTTTGTGAACAGCCTCCATGCCTCTTTTGGACTCTCTCTCGTGAATAAGGAAGAACTTGAACTCAGGTCTTCCTGTTCCAAGTCCATCACCTCATTACTATGTTAGACTGCCTTTTTCAGATCAGTTGTTACAACAGTGTATAAGTGATGCCAATATCGAAACATATTGAAAGGGGTGTGTGTGAAGCAATTAATGGACTTAAGTTTCATCGTGTGCAAATAAAGCCAAGGCCATCTAGTTAATATATGAAATATACTATATAAAATGAAGGTCCCAGATATAGTTGCCAGATTCAGTTGCAATACAGGCTCAGTTTTTCCTGCGGTCCTTGTGTCTCAGGAAATTCTATCATGGGAGAGAGGTCAACTGGAGCCAGGAGGTGTTCACCTTAGCACCTAGGTCAGGGGTGGCGAACACGCGGCTCGCGAGCCGCATGCAGCTCCTGGCCAAAATAAATGCGGCTCTTTGCATTTCCCAACAAGCGGGGGGGGAGGAGTAGATCGAGCCGTGGCTCGAGACCACCCCCCACCCCCCTGCACCTGGGGGTCCTGCGGCGAGGGGGGCGCTGGCCACCCGCGGCACCAGGAAGCCCAACACACGGGCGGCATGCCTGGTGACGGGGGCGTCGCAGGGCTTCGGGCGAAGCGTGGCGCGGCTGGTGGCAGCGCGCCTGGCGCCGGGCTCGCTCCTGCTGCTGGCAGCGTGCTCGGCGGGTGTGCTGGGTGAGCTGGAGGGCGAGCTGCGCGCAGCCTACCCAGAGCTGTGCGTCCAGGCCCTGCCTGCCGACCTGGGCGCCGACGAGGGGCTGCAGCGCGTGGCCCGGGATGCCACCACGATGGCGCTCGCCTCCAACGCCTCCTCCTCGTCAACAACGCCGGTGGACTGGCCGCCGCCGGTGGCGGTGGCGGCGGGGCTTCTTGATAAGGGCTCCTGCAGCTGGAGCGGCTTCAGCGGGGGAGCGTCCTGGGAGGCGGCGGTGGCGGACCGCCCGTGACCGGCAGCAGCAGCGGTGAGGCTTGTGGCCTTGCCACGCTCTGGCCGGTCTCTTTTTTGACAGGCCGCCTACCAGCTGGCCTCTCCAATCGGAGCCCTGATAAGGGCTTGGGCAGGGGGAGCGGCTTCAGCGGGGGAGCGGCCTGATTTGCAGAAGATTACTGAAAACAAAAGATGCCAGAAATCCCACTGAGATTATCATCCCATCACTCCAACAAGGTAACAAAAAACACCTGACTGAGCATGTTATATTATGTGTTTAATATATTATTGTTAAAATTATATGCTTTTGTGTGAGTGTTTGTTTTGGCAGGTCACTGCGTGGTGTGGCTCTCTGACTCTCACAGTTTAAAATTTTGGCTCTTTTTGTCGAACTTGTTCGCCACCCCTGACCTAGGTTGACCCAATAGTTCTGTGCAATTGCAAACCTCCCAATAGTGATCGGAGAAGACTCTAATGCCTTCCAGCACGATCAAATTCTTTTGGAACCTACTTTAGAGAGCCACTGCTCCAACCCACTGAGTGACTGGTCCATCTGTTATTGTCTGTGGCACTGTTCCAGGTGAGCATTGTGAAGAACTGTTCAGTGCATCACGTAAGACAGCACAGTGGAGGACCTTTAAAAAAAATCTAGCCTTGATTTGTGGATATCACTGAATTAAGCATCTGGAAAATTACTGCAGCCTGTCTGCTTTTGCTATTTGCTACCCAGGATGAGTCATCAGCTGGTTGCCAAGGCAACGACTATTTTCCTCCCGCTGTTGATCAATTTTGTCTGCACAAAGGTCCTATGTAGCTGTGAGCTGGGTAGATAATGCTGCAGAGTCACAGAAACTCCTATCAAGCAAACATTTGCATTTTAAGTATGCCAGGCAGGCCAAAGGCTTCTTCAGACTCTTGCAAGAATTATTTTCTCTCTCTCTCTCTCTCTCTCTCTCTCTCTCTCTCTCTCTCTCTCTCTGTCTTGCTCTTAATTGAAACTATAGCAGCCTCTTGAAGCTGTGTGTGTAATACTGCTGGCGTCATTACGAGGCTTTGCAAGAATAGCTCTGGGCACACAGCATCACAAATACAAATTGGCAAATCATCCTGGAAAGCACAATTAGGAAAGAAAAAACAAAACAGTCCAGCAACAATATTATGGAACACTGAGAATGATATGGGAGATATAAGCCACTGGGGTTGGGGGCTCCAGGCTCCTTCTGAGTTACAGTATTCACTCTTCTGCTCACTGGGGGAGCCTCCTGGCACAGTGGTTAAATGCCTGTACTGCAAGTAAAACTGTGCTCACAACCTGGGTTCAATCCCCGGTAGCAGGCTCAAGGTTCACTCAGCCTTCCATCCTTCCGAGGTCGGTAAAATGAGTACCCAGCTTGCTGGGGGGGGGGCAATGTGTAGCCTGCACTCTGTAATTAAAATTGTAAACCGCCCAGAGACTACTTGTAGTAGTATGGGGCGGTATATAAGCAGAACACTTTGCTTTTTGCTTTGCTTTTTTTTGGGGGGGGGGGGCTTGGCCAGGTTCTGGTGGCATCTGGATAGTAATGAGCCAACAGGGAAAGCCCACGAGCCATCTGTCCTTCTTTATGTGCATTAAAATGTTATGTCCCTATTGGTGCTAATATATTAGTTATAGTCACCATCAGAGATGGGCACAAAACGGAAAGATAGTGTTTCGTTTTGTTTCTTTAGTAGTTTCATTTAGTTTCATTTGCAATGATTTTTAAAGTAGGTTTGTTACAAAACAACATGAAACAAAACCAAACACTATGCCTCACTGGGTTCTAGAGGTACCAACAATGGCAAGGGAGCTTCCTCAAGCTCTTCCCTATAAGCCCCCGAAATTTGCAGAGGTTTGGGGGTCAGGGTGCTAAGTTATTTAGCTCCGAATGGGGTGCCCCTAGGAAAAAAATTCTCATTTAATCAGGATTCAGAAGCCAAGCCACTAATCACTTGCCTGCAGGGAGGTTATTGTGGCTTCACAATTCTATTAGAATGATTTTCTCATAGGGGCACCCCCTTTGGAGTTGACCCCCAAACCTTTCCAACTATTGGGGGCTTACAGGGAAGAGCTTGAGGAAGCTCCCCTGACATTTCCTCTAGGACGGATCATTTTGTTCCTGGAGGGAAAATGGCATTTTGTTCAATTTCATGATGAAACACTTCCTACCGTTTTGTTACATAACAAAGTAATTCCGTTACATAACGAAATGAAGAAACAGCATTTTATTTTTCATTTTGTGCCCATCTCTGGTTGCCATAATACGATACCCTGTGTGTTTGGATCTCATGTTAAAACTACACATATGCAGATGCATACACATAGGTGTTAGCACTATTTGCTATGGTTCTCAACTGTTGTCTTCCCAGATGTTTTAGGTAGAGATGGGCACGACTTAGCGGTATTCCCGTTTCCGTTTCCGTTACTCGTATCCGTTACTCTACGGAAACGGAAACGGGAATTACTCCGCCAGACTTCGAGCTCGAACCGACGAACGAACAATTTGGTCTGATTTGTCGTGCTCGTTACTTGCATCGCGCAATGCCAAGCGGCACAGAAAAAAAGTTTTTAAAAGTTAAAAAAAAACCGATTCCTGGCCCTAAAAGTAGGCGAAAACTGTCTGAGGGCACCTACCAGGCCAGAAGGGTGTTTTATTTGGGGGGGGGGTTCCCTGCCCCCCTCTCCTTGGCTATTGCTACTGCTGCGCTGCTGGTACCAGGCTGGGAGGGCGCATCCATTTGCCATGCAGTGCGGGGGATCCAAAATGGCGACCGCAATTTTTTTTTTTGAAATCGTTGCCCAAAACCCCACCAAAGCACCACAGAAACATGCGGAAATTAGCTATTTTAAATGCTTGAATTTTTACAGTAGCAGCAGTGGGTTTTTCTTGCAAAAAAGTCTCCGTTGATTTTATTTTATTTTATTTTATTTTATTTTTTTACACCTGCGCATTCGCAATGATGGGCTCGCCCATGGGAGTGGATCATGCAAAGTTTTGGAGCCATTCCACCAATCGCATGGCCAGGTTTTGCTGACTGTACCAGGCTGGGAGGGCGCATCCATTTGCCATGCGGTGGGGGGGGGGGATCCAAAATGGCGACCGCAATATTTTTTTTGAAATCGTTGCCCAAAACCCCACCAAAGCACCACAGAAACATGCGAAAATTAGCTATTTTAAATGCTTAAATTTTTACAGTAGCAGCAGTGGGTTTTTCTTGCAAAAAAAGTCTCCGTTGATTTTATTTTATTTTATTTTATTACACCTGCACATTTGCAATGATGGGCTCGCCCATGGGAGTAGACCATGCAAATTTTCCACCAATCGCATTGCCACTTGGCCAGGTTGACCACAGAGACTTCTGGGATGTGCCAATCGGGCATAAACAGCCCACTAATCGTAGCCCAAACCCGAAGCCTAAGCCTAACCCATACGCCAGTACACTGTCCTTCTAAGTGGGTCAGAGAGGCACCCAGAGGTGCACCCCAATACTCACCCTAACCTCACCCGTAACTAGCCTAACCCTAGCCGTTGCGCTAATCTGTCTTAACCCTAAGCCAGATCTACTTGCATTGCACTACATGCAAGTACGTGAGACACAGCGGGTGCAAAGAGTCTGCCAGTCCGTCACTTGTGGCTCTGGCTGACTTCTGCAGCTCCCTCCAGGAGCCCGCTACCCCCTCCCCAAACCAGTACTAACGACAACGAAAAAACGAAAAAACGAACCGACTAATTTTTGCAAATTTTCGCGAAAAACGGAAACGAGCCGAAACGGGACCACCCCGACTAACGACAACTCGAAAAAAATTTTTTTCAAGTCGTGCCCATCTCTAGTTTTAGGTCCTCATTCCAGAAGTCCCTCACTGACTGCCCAGTAAGCCATGACTGCCTGTTAAGGGCAGCCACCATGGGTCCTTTCAGGAAGAAACGTGGCATAAAAATATTTTCAATAAGTAATAATAAATAACCCCCTCCCCCGCATCAGTAAAGCTGAAATGTTGCTCGCATAAGCCAAACTAGACATACAGGAGAAATGTGGGAATCTTGAGCACATGTATATAATCTGTATCGTTAGGCAAACTGTGGTGGCTGATTCAAGCAATAGATTTGAGAAAGAATAAAAAGGCAGCAAATTCTTTAATAATTTTCACATTTATTGCCAGAAGCAATGAGATGTTTGTCCGATTTGCTGCCCCACATACCAAAATAATTTGCTGTCCAGGAACCATAGTAGTATAAATTTGAATATGAGTGTCTAAGGAGTATCTGTAGCTACTCCATGTCAGGCAGTAAAGTGGGTTGCACTGGCCTTAAATGTGCATTAGTCCATATACATGTAAAGAAGGACCAAATGGGCATATTTGTACACCATGAGGTGACCTGGGAAAATGAGTGATGCCCCATTCATCCTCTGTTTATTTTTCTTCCAGTTCTTAATTCATTTCCAGTTCTTAATTCATTTCCACAACTTGCTTTTTTAAAGTGTATTCAGAAAGCTCTGGCAGGTACAGGCTTTAATAACTTTGGAATACTGTAATCTTAGAAATTGAGCAGATATTAGAAGAAACTGTAAACAGTAAGGGTCAAGCCATTCTATAGGTGAAACATTCTATAGGTTTACCACCACCACCACAAGTAGTAAAAGATGCCACAAGTCAAAGCACATCATTTTCTTCATCGATGAGTCTCCCAAGAAGCATGTTTTTCTATTGAGCTTGGCTGTTGAAAAGGAAGCATCGACTTGATTTGCAACTTTGGGTGTTGAGACATGTATCTTTGAGGAAATCCTGTTGCAGGAGGGAAAATGGGTCAGTTAAAGGAAATGCATATCCCCCTGATGCCTCCTTTGATCATGAGACCTGAACACCTCGATTCTTAATGAGGGACAGCTAGAAGCAGCAGCCATGGTAAAAGTCTGCACTCAGTATGATTTTACTATTAGTCATGCTTTTCCTTCACTCTCTTTCATGCTGGCATCCAGAACATTTTAATGTATGCAACTGCTATTCTTAGTGGATGCCCAAGAACATGTATTAAAAAGTAGAATATATTATCTTGTCACTAAAGAGCTGCCACTTCTATACAGCACATTTCTTAGCATTGCATAAATTAAGCTCAAAGTGCCATATGAGACAGGTTCAGTTATTAACTTTCCCCTCCATCAATCATTTGCCATCAAGATTCATCAAAAGCTAATCCTGGCTTTCAGACACTTGAGGAAATTAAGGAGGTGGCCATGATCCAAATATAGATCTGAATTCACAGTTGACCTTGTTTGCAGGCACCTATAGACAAAGTGGAAGTTACTTCCCATTAAGGTGATCCCTACCATGAAACAACTTACAATACAGATCACCTCTGCGGCTCTTCCCACTTGGTCATCATCTACCAAAAAGGAGGACAATAGTGCATTAGGAAAGAATTTTTTGCTGTCCTGTGATATTGAGTCAATAGAAGGGCATCCATCAAACTGGGATGAAACCTAGGTTGCTTCAATTGTGTCAAAGAGTCTATTCTGATGGCAGCCAAAAGCTGCAATTTCTGCATCCCATAGAAATGAAGGCTTTTAAAAAGTGAACTGTTATCTTGTTCTACAGGCTATCCATAACTATGCATGCCTACTCATAACTCTTAGAACTGCAGAACTGGAAGGGGGCTGTATGGCTCATCATCAGGTCCAGCTCCTCTCAAGGCACAGTGGGGAATTGAACTCCCAAACTCTGGCTTTGCTGTGGGATGCCTAAACTACTGAGCCATCTGGTCCTGTCCTTCCTGAAGGAGTGCCCCAGTCAATAAATGTGTAGAGAGCATACACGGTGAGGGGAGCATGCTAGCCTGGACCTTCCCTCCTCACTTTCAGAATGGGAAAGCACGTAAGAGACAGCTGTAACTCTAGGGCAGTGGTTCTCAACCTGTGGGTCCCCAAATGTTCCTGGAATGCAACTCCCAGAAACCCCTTCCAGCACAGCGAGTAGTGGAGGCATCTAGGAGTGGCAGTCCAGGAACATCTGGGGACCCACAGGTTGAGAACCACTGCTCTAGAACTTCTCCTGAGGTTTCCCCCCACATTTTGGCTCATGCAGAGAGACAACACAGTATCAGAAGTCTCTGCTTCTTCAAATTGTTGAATACATCTACTTTAAAATTAAATGGGAATAATGATTAAAATATTGTCCCTTCCATTGTAAACTCAAGTTCTGAACTAATATGGAGAGATCCCTAACAGTTAATAAAACTAGCAAAAAAGAAAGTCAACTAACTTATTAACTATTTTCGGCTCTCTTTCCCATCTCTTCTCCGACTGCAACTGCAGCTCTCATTGCACAAGCTTTCTTGCCTCAGATGTGCTAAGTCAGAAATAGCCATGATGGCTGGGGAGTCCAGGAACTGTAATCTGTAGTAGTAACTCCTCCAAGGCCTGCAAGTCATCATGCTAGAGGGTTTGTGAAACTCTAGGCTATGTGTAAAGCAAAGCAAAGTGTTCTTTAATACCACCCCATACCACTTCAAGTACTCTCTGGGCAGTTTACAGTTTAATTACAGTATGCAGGACACACATTGCCCCCCACCCCCCACCCCCAGCAAGCTGGGTACTCATTTTACCCACCTCAGAAGAATGGAAGGCTGAGTCAACCATGAGCCTGCTTCTTGAGATTGAACTTCAGGTCATGAGCACAGTTTTAGCTGCAGTACAGGCATTTATGGAGTAGTAACTGGCAAGCCACTCCAGTATTCCTGCCAGGAAAACTCCATGGACATGGAGTCACAAAGAGTCGGTCACGACTGCAATGACACAACACACACACACAGGCATTTAACCACTGCAAATGTACTCTGCCATTTGAAGCTGGGAGTACAATGTTACTACTAAATCCTGAACAAATGGAACAAGAAATGGAACTTGGTGTTTAAAAAATAAGATAAATTAAGAAACAGCTGACACTGGGGATTAGACACAAACTGCAGGAGTTTTCTCTGAGGAGGAAGTTCTCTCATGGGTCCCCACGGGAGTTCCATTCCTTGCCGTTTCACAGAACAAAAGGATCTCAAGTCATTGGTTTCAAGTGGTTCCTTTGAAATGTTGACCTTGAAGCACAAGATAAGCCCACAGTTTAAGTCAGCCTTTTCCCAACAAATACCTCCAGAATTGTGGAATTAGACATCCTATCCTTTCCCGCCAGCAAGGCTAATAGTCAGGCTGAAATTACTTCCTTCTCCACCTGCAAAGAAATCATGTCCTTTCCTCAAACGTGCATTGTTGTCTCTTTGTATGTTCCCTCTCCCCCCTGTCTTTAACAGATGGTGTCAGGTGGCAGTTTAATGACTCACAGACTGGTTGAGAAGGAAAAGGCGTCATTTGGCAACAGAACTGAAAGACTTTCATGCAAATTCCCAGCCAATTTGGCAAGCATACAGGTGAAATTCCGAAGCTGCTACAGCCAGTCACTTAAATGGCTCTGTTAATCTTACACATATATGTGGATGTATGCACATGTATGCCTGATAAAAATCATAGTTTTGTTGCCTAAAATGGGAGAGAAATTGGCCAAGAAAATCTGAAAGCACTAAGAATAAATTGATCGTTTATGTTGATTCTGAAGCCAGTTTCCTAAGAACTAATTCAGATCCAGTTGGCTTCCTCTCATGATTAATTGTTCAGTTCCTGACAAGGGATTCTTAGTTGTCCTCATTTGTGATGCATGATTGATGCGATATTTGTTTGTCATTTAATCGTTTTATAATCCCACCTTTCCAAGTAGCATATATGGCTCACAACATCCTCATGAGGGTAGTTCAGGCAAAGAGAATGAATGACTCAAGGCCATCCATGTGTGTCTCATAGCTGAGCAGAGACTCTCTACAGTGCTCAGATCCAGTGGTGGTTGATGCCCATAGCAGTTGGCAGGACAGACGATACTGCAACCATTGGTGGTTATAGTTGGAGGGACATCCTTCGGATACCTGCTACTGATTCCCTATTCTTTCCCCCACTCTTCTTTGCACAGAAAATCATACACTATCTAGGAGTTCAGGATGAAGGGAACTCAGGTAGGATCTTGATCCTGTTCTTCTGCCTCTTGACAAGAGAAAAAGAAACGTAACCTCAGGTGTGACCTTTAGGTGGGCAGTGTTGCATGCACTTGATCTAAGGGACCAAATCCCACTGCCCAAATCCCACTCTAGTCCTACCATATTGGCTTTCCAACCATAAATTTATATAATCTCAATTTAGATGGACTATGAGACAAACAGCATTGGTTATACATATGCATTACTATTTATGAATATTTATATGAGTGTTTATAATAGCCAGTCAGTGAACGGTAGGTGTGGCTAAAGACTATAAAAACATAGGACCTTGTGGTTAGAGAAGAGAAGCCAGAGAATGCTAAAGCAGTTAAGATCTTAGATAGTCATTTAACAGTCAGTCAGGAGGGAAGTCTTGAGGCTGACAAGGGTCTGGTATAAAGATAGTTATATATGGTTGCTGTTATATAAAAAAAAGTAACTGTGAATAAATAAGCAGTGAAGCCGGGCAGTCAACGAGTGCATAAATAAATAAATAAATAAATAAATAAATAAATAAATAAATAAATAAATAAATAAATAAATAAATAAAATGTTATCAAAGCATATAAGAGAATCGTTAATCACTATATAAATAATATTGAAGATCTAACTGTAAATCAATAAATGTTCTAAGTTTTATTTTGAAAATACACCTTGGTGTCAGACTCTTTTATTAATAAAAATAAAGGTATCCAGTATACTGGTGGTGGTGGCAGTACAAAATTGTAAAAGTATGGGTGGTGTTTGTCACAGACATTATGCTTTTTTCTTTTGCACCTTTTATCTAAAAGCAAAACAAAGTATTCTGCTTATATACTGCCCCATTTTGCCAACCTTGGAAGGATAGAAGGCTGAGTCAACCCAGTGGTGTAGCTAGAGTTTGGAGCACCCAAGGACAAAGTCAATTTTTGGACCCTCCCCCCCCCCACTGTGTCTCACCCACCCAGAAGGGTCTCTCTTTCTCATGCCCTCTTTGTGGGTCTCCTTTCCAAAGGCTCTCCTGTGCAAACTGCACAGAGTGCGGGTAGCACCAAGCAGGCAATTTGTTTTCCAGTATCACCTCCATAGCATCTCCCCCTCCCCCTTTCCCCCAAAAGGAGGAGAGGGAAGCAGGCGATGGGAAATCCCCCCCCCCAGTAGCACCTCCATCGTACACGTCCCTCTCCTTCTTTCCCCAGGCTAACTATCACCAAGCCTTAGCAGGGGGAGGGTAAGCAATCCACAGAGGTGCTGCTTGGGGGGGGGGAAATCACCTGCTTCCCTCTCCTCCTTTCCCCCAATAAGGATTGCCAAGCCTTAGCAGAGCGAAAGGAGGACTTTTGGCAGGGTGGCACATGGTTTCCTCCTCCTGCTCCCCCTCCAGGCGCCCCTTCCGCCCCTCCCTAGTTATGCCAGTGAGTCAACCATGAGCCAGCTACCTGGGATTGAACGCCAGGGCGTGAACACAGTTAAACTGCAATACAGCAATTTAACCACTGCACCATGGGGTGTAATAAGGAAGGAAGGAAGGAAGGAAGGAAGGAAGGAAGGAAGGAAGGAAGGAAGGAAGGAAGGAAGGAAGGAAAGAAAGAAAGAAAGAAAGAAAGAAAGAAAGAAAGAAAGAAAGAAAGAAAGAAAGAAAGAAAGTGTAGCATATAATCTTAGTGCTGCTATACCTGTATATTCAGCCCTTCACTTTAACAAGCATGAGGCTTAAAGTGGCATTGGGGATGTACACCGGAAAGACACATTGGGAACTGGACTAAATAATTCATAGGACCCTTTGTAGCTCTGCAGTTTATTTAAAAAAAATTTTAAAGGATTTAAAATAACAAAGAAGACTAAGAAAAAAAAGAGTTTACAATGGCAGTAATCTGGATTGAATAATTATGAACAAATATAAACAAATCCACAATTTTTAATACTCTTGCTCTTAGAATTTTCCCCAGCTTCAGCTAGCATGCCTTAGTGTTCTTGTTCTCCATTCAAAAGGTGTCAAGCAGAAAATTACCACGGTGGCATAAATGGGTTTCAACAGAGAGAAATGTATGGTGCTGCATCTAGGTTAAAAGAATGAATTGCACAGATATAGGATGGGAGATACCTGGCTGGAAAATAGTACCTGTGAAAGGGATCTGGGAGTCTTGGTGGACCACAAATTGAACATGAGCTAGCAGTGTGATGCGGTGGCCAGGAAAGCCAACGTGATTCTTGGTTGCATCCACAAAACAAGTGTCTAGATCAGGCATGTCCAAACTCTGACCCTCCTGATGTTTTGGACCACAACTCCCAGAATTCCAAGCCTGTGTTTCCATTGGCAAAGGACTGTGGGAGTTGTGGTCCAAAACATCAGGAGGGCCGAAGTTTGGACATGCCTGGTCTAGATCAAGGGAAGTGATAGTACCACTCTATGCTGCTCTGGTCAGACCCCCACCTGGAGTACTGTGTCCAGTTCTGAGTGCTTCAATTTAAAAAGGACGTTGACAACCTCAAATGGGTACAGAGGAGGGTGACCAGGATGGTTGAAGGTCTCGAGGAAATGTCTTACGAGGAACAGCTTAGGAAAATGGGGATGTTTAGCCTCTCTAAAAGAAGGCTGAGAGGAGATATGATAGCTCTGAGACTAGTACTCAGGGCAATGGTTTCAAACTGCAGGAAAAGAGATTCCATTTGAACATTAGGAAGAACTTCATGACAGTTAGAGCTGTTCAGCAGTTGAATAAGCTGCCATGGAGGGTGGTGGAGTCTCCTTCTTTGGAGGTTTCTAAGAAGAGGCTGGATGGCCATCTGTCAGAAATACTGTGATGGGGGTTCCTACATGGCAGGGGGTTGGACTGGATGGCCCTTGAGGTCTCTTCCAACTCTATGATTCTATGATTCCATGATTCCATGATTCTATGAAATGTAGAGTGGTGAGATCTTCAGACAGATGAGTGGTATACAGTGAATACAGATATTTATCTTTCCAACCTTGAAGTATTAAATCTCTCTGCATCTCGAAGGGCTAATGCAGCCCACATTCACTGTCCTTCTCTTTAACTTTGCATTAAAGGAGTGCTAGTGATCTTTTCTGTCTAGCATGTCAAAAGAACATGGCTAGTTTCAGGTACCATTTGGATGAATGTCTGGTGCCATTTGTAGATGTGCCTCTGCGATCAAAATACATTGATTTCAAACTTACTAAAAGTAACTGTCTTTGGGTTTGTTTTCTGTTTTGTTTTTGAAAGAGTGATTCCACCCCCCTTGAGATAGAAAATAATTATTCTGTGGGAGTGGTGGAATTTAGGAATATTCGTACATGGTGAATACAAAATTCTACTATTTCTCATTACAATGCGAAAAAAATGTCATGGTGGTATTTTACTCCTCTTGCACCACCCATTTCTGGCTGAAGACAATTACTCATAAAATACCACTGAGGTGATAATTCCTCCTAAAATTCCTGTTGATGTGATTTGAATCTGCTAGTCCAGCATCTGATGTCTGGAGCAAAAGAAAACAAATGTGCTTCAGCTATGTGGAAACTCTTCAGGTACTGAAAAGTTATAATGCCATCCCTGTTCTCTTGCCCAGTTCCTGAATTCATCGCCATCATCACTGGCATCCTTCAGTCTCGAGAGAGTGGTGTCCAAACTTTGGCCCTCCAGATGTTTTGGACCACAACTCCCACAGTCCTTTGCCATTGGCAATACAGGCTTGGAATTCTGGGAGCTGTGGTCCAAAACATCTGGAGGGATGAAATTTGGACACCCCTATGCTCTGTACAGAAATCCTAAAGCAGCATCTAGTGTGGCTAAAAAAGGACAAATTGAGAATGACAATCCCTTCCACGTTGAGGACAAATACAGTCTGTCCCTTGCCCAGCCCCCAAATTTTGCTTTTCCCATGACTGTCTCTTTTCGTCAGCCTGTTGTACAAGTGCATTTTCAAATTGTAGAAGGCCATGCTGTACCTTTTTCTTCCAGGCTAAATGATGGGAGGTCATGGTTTCCCCTCTGTTAAGATCCATTCCCAAGGCCTTCAGATCCCTCTTGCAGATATCCTTATATCGCAGCTGTGATCTCCTTCTGGGGCGCCTCCCCTGCACTAATTCCCCATACTAAAGATCCTTTGGAAATCGACCATCAGCCATTCTCATGACATGCCCAAGCCAGGGTAGGGGTCGCTGTGTCAATAAAGTATATGTGCTACAGATTCCAGCTCGTTCCAGGACTACGCCATTTGGAATTACATTATATAAAAACTATTACCTTCCTTATGTATTTCCTGAAGATATGCAGTGTGGTACAGTGGCGAGAGTGACAGACTAGGAATGAAGAGATCCCAAGTCTGTACACCTTTTATTTACTGGGTGCATAATCCTATCCAGGGCAGGCTGCATCCCTATTCCTTGATCTCCCTGTCGATTGACCAAAAGCACCTCTGCTTGGATTAAGTTTCAGTTTGTTCACCCTCATCCTGACCTGTAGATGCACATATGATGCAGTTAACTGTTTTGGCTACACAAGCACATACCTACACTTGACCATTTGACTACTGGAGAAAAAACTTTAAAGACCTTTCTCAGTCCTCTCTGCCATCTATACTTTCTAATCCTGTACATATTCAGCTGTTATTTAACATGTTCCTGAACTGGGGTAAAATTTGTCCATAGCCCTGAAACTGGTTTTGATAGAAAACTGTCAAACAAATCCTTTCACTATGAAATCAGTGATTTAATGCTTCAGTCCCAAACCGCTAAGATGAAAAATGCAGTGCAAATCAAGTGAGCGGCATTAAAAATTAAATTATCCGAGTTTTGCTTTCATTTGTGGAGTTCTTTAATACTACCACAGTCCTCTGATTACAAAGAAACATCTATAAAATAAAAGTCACAACACGTCTTGTTTGTAATTATGGCTGTCAGACTACAGCAAGATTCTATTCAATTTTGTTCTCTTCTATTCCTTCAGTCAGTGTTCCATGGAACTGAAATTTGAGGAGGTGTTCTTCCTTTGGGTTTTTCTTCTAACCATTCCTAGTTTTGCATCAGACTTCTACCCCCCACACCCGCACACCTCCACACCTCAAATCTACCTATACCTCCCTCTCCTACGTAGGTGGTGCCATATCAGCTATATGCAGACTGGCATTTGGAGTAATGAAATCTCTACTCGAATATTGGATAATTCATTCATGCTGCAGTTGACATTTACTGAGAAGCAGGAAGGGAGAGTCACAGCCAGGATCACTGGAGTTTCAGATGGACTAGCTGGAGTTCTTGCACTTACCTATGGTTTCTAGGCCTCAGAAGGTACATAAGTATGGTAGACACCAGTGTCTATAGTTCTCTGTGAATGCAGATGACTGAGTGCATCCTCTCCTTTGCAGGAATTTCAACGTAAGCATTCAACGAAGTTCTGCTATGGGGAAAATGACATTTATTTTTATTTTATTTATTTATTTCAAATAAGACATTGCAGGAAGTTCATTCCCCCTGTTACCACTTCATTTAAAAAAATCACCTTAAGAACATTTTACAATATGTGGTCAGTTAATAAATACAATGTGCAGGGTTTGGGGAATAAACAGAACAAGAAATTGGTTGCACCACCACCCCGCCGCCGCTCGCCCAACCAATGGTAGATGGTTTTAGCTTTCATACCTGCTGAATCCATAGACCATTAAACCACTGCATATTCAGCAAAAGATCAGTGTTAAGGAGACACTGGGCACTACATTGCCTTTTAAATGAAGCAAGAGGAAGCTGATTAACTGCTGGTGCATCTCTTAAATATACGTTCCAGGCATGTTATTCCTGGTATTAATTTTGCACTGGATCATTCTCTGATTTTTTCTGATAGGTGTGCTTTTAAATTGTTGCCTGCGTTTTGGAGATTAACCACTAGCCAGCAAAAAGAAATTATCTGTACCCCTATAAATCATCAGTCTTATAAAAGACTTATAAATACCTAAAACTCCAGACAAAGATGTCTGGATGGTATGTATTCATATGTTGATAGACTTTGTCCACCGAAGGACATAAGGTTGCCATTTGCTAACGTTATGTCTTTTACTCATGATAAGCCTCATCATGGACTACCTATTATGTGTCTTTTATATGAATCTATAGGATCATATAGATTTTGTGTTTATAACTACTTAATCTTATGTGGTTACAATGACATTATGTTTTTAATGTTAGTTTCTCATCACTCATAACTTTACATGGAACTTTACTCTCCTTTTAACTGCTCGTGTTCTCTTGTAGCTTTAATGTAATGTTGTCTCTATTAATGCTTAATTGTACTGGACTGTATATTATCCCTCATTACTGTAAGCTGCCTTGGGTCCTTTTCCAAGGAGAAAGGCGGGGTAAAATACTGTAAAATAAAATAAAATAAAATAAAATAAATTTTATTGACACTTAAGTACAGTACAGATCTTGTAATGAACCATGTACCTCTGTTTCTGCCATGTGGCTTTTCTAGCTCTCTGTGTGTGCTTTGATCTTCTTTATGCTTTTAGCCTTAAAAAAAACATAAAAACATATTTTCTTCTCTATTTGTTCTTGGTGGGCTTTTTTGTGGTATGGTGCCTTTCCCTTTCAGCAGATCTAATAAATGCCCCCCAGTTTAACATATCATGTCCCTACACTCTTGCCCAGAATGTATGCTTATTCATGCTCCCCCTCTGTTTCTTTTAAGACCCCAAAGGGGAAAAAGAACTGGGTTGCAATAATTCCAGGCAGCTCCATTTGTGTTGCTGCAGAAATCTCTCTGGGTAGCGATGAGTCAGACACCAGCAGTGCAGAGACTACACAAGCAAATCAGCCGCCATTATCCATTCAGCAAACCTGCAACAACAGATTTCTCAACCTCGTTTTGTTAAGAGCACTTCAGGAGCTTGGAGACAGCACGAAACTTCTTTTTTTAAAAAAAGAAATCTGCCTTCCTATGGCAGTCAAAGAAGCACGTTTCCCCCTTAACTCCTTTGTCTCTCCATGCATGATAGGGTATCAGGGACAGATGATTGTAACAAACAGGCAGAAAAAATAATTCAGAGGGCTTTGATCTCAAGCCATAGAACTTGCATTCTCCTTTGTTCTTCCCATCAAAGCAAGTGATTCCTTAATAGCTGATCCTGTCTAGTCATCCTTCCATGGTTTGCCCTCTTCTTTGTGCCACCGATCAAACAAATAATTCTTCTTGCTGTGGTTATGAAAAAGGAAAGGCAGAAATGCCAGGGCAAGAAAGAACAGACATACCACCACTCCCTCAGGTCCTAGTTCTATGGGCTGTTTAAACAGAATTCTGCCCAGATTGCCACTGAGTTGCCAGTTACATTAGTACACGGCAGGTTACCATTGCGGTTCATGACCAAAAGCACAAGATAATGCTGGTCCAACTTACAAAAAAAACTGACAAACAAAAACTGACATCTGGGGATAGATAATTGTTTCTGGGGTTGGGTTAAGGTGACTTGTTGGAGATTTGACTGAGGAGTTGGAGTGCTGGATCAGAGTTAGATGTCCATTCAGATTTTTATGTATGTGAATCGTGCTTTGCTCCAAACAAAGTGATATGCAAGTAGCTTAAATAAATAAATAAATAAATGATTGCAAAGGGTTGGCCCTGTCTAACATTTGCAAAAAATGAACATGCACGCATGCTTTGAGAAACTGCGAGAAACCATGAGGATTGTGGTCAACTGGTGTGCTCTAACAAGTTCAGCACTTCAGATATAGTTCTTTCAAGTTCAGACTGAAATCCAGCACTGATCCATTGCTCTTGTGGTAGTGGAGCCTTCCCTGAGTGAGACAGACAATATGGTTTTCCTGCCCAAATATTATGCACACAACTCATGTATGAAGACATTTATGTTGAGCTAGTGAGATCTGATACTAATGGGAACTAAGGATGAGATGGAGGCCCAGGAAATAAAGCCACCTAATATAATGGAAATTAAAATTTCTTCTCTTCTGGTACTACTTACTCTGAGACCTGTGTTCTTGACAGGCTACCCAGAGAAGAACTGGCATTCCATAAGCATAGCGTAGAGTTAAGCTGCCACATCATACCTTGCAAACCACTTCCCTCATAAGGTGGGAATAAGCACAAACTTTTTTTCATGCACGCATCACCCTCAGGGGATATTAGTCCATGTTTACAGCATGCAAGTACTCAAAGAAACAAATGAGCTTTTCTCCAAAAAAAGATTGTGAGGGAGATATTGATTCAAAGTTGAAGGAATTTCCACATCATTATATCCAGTCAGGCAGACCGATGTATTGCCAAAATGCTTTTTGTATCTTTTTATTGACTGATCTGAACTGGAAGGACGTTTATCACCATTGGAAAGATACATTACACCCACTCACCTACCCACACACACAGAGAGCTGTAATTTTAGATGTAATTAAATACTAAAACCAGAAAGACTATGCTCTTAGGAAATATGCTTATGAGCACACAAGCAAGGTTGCGTCCTAAGTATACCTATTGAAGACAATGCAGTTTACTTCTAAGTAAGCACAGGGAAACTAGCACATTCACTGCAAGAGGCAAGCCTGTATGCTGATGAAGAAGAACAAGGAAACATTCACCATCCTTAGCAAACTACAGTATTTTGGTTTCTGCTTGTGGCTCCCACATCACAAGAGCAGTAAAACTGTTTTTGGTTCCTGACTGAACCAAGAGGAAGTCTCCACTGGCCCTCTAGGCTCTGGCTTCTATCATCAGCCTACTCTTGGTTACCTCCTGACTTACAGCCATTCACTCATTGCAAAGTGACCTCATCCACCATTTTATCAATCATCATGACATTCTCCATCAAGTCTTCATTCTAATTCATGGACTGCTTGCATTAACTGATTCTGAGGATGGGGGGACAGATGCAAAGCTGAGGGGCCTCAAAGTTGCAATGCCACCCAAGGCTCACTGAAGTTCTGGAGGACATGGCTGTGGCCCCCATATGTTGTATCATCCCAGTTCTCAACAGGATCATCCAGCCTACCCTGTACTGCAGGATCATGGAACTTGCAGTATATCAACATTGGACAGGGCACAGGTTGCCCAGCCCTATTTTGTTCCCCCCAAGACCACCTTTCTGTTTATTAAAATGTTAACAGAATTGCATGATGGTGAGCATTCTATTTATATACCCTACATTTACCTCATCCTTTAACGTCTAATACTAACTCAGAACTTGTCCATTCACGTCTCACCCTTTCAAACAGTGGTTGATCACATCCTACACGGCCTAAAAATATGTCAGATTTCCATTGGGTCATTCAGAGTAATAGTAGTAGGAAAGGAAACAGCTTTTGCTTTAAAGAATAATGTGGCATGTCGTAAACCTCAGTGAAGACCACAGCTCTAGAAAGGTTACAAGTACTCGTTTGTTCTAAAAACATGTAGTTTTCTACTTTATCAGTGCCTAGAAATTCCAAACATTTCAGAGCCATTGTTTCATATTCAGATGCAGATGTATATCTTTTTGTCGAGGATCAAATCTAACTTGGCTCCCTACCCCCACCCCACGGCAGAGCTATTTAGCATTGCTGAGTCAACCCACAAACAGCTGGTGCAGGAATTGAAGGTATAATTCAACATGACAGTGAATATGACACTACTTCAGGGAGAAAGAAAATTTCCAGGAACCTTCCCCTATAGGCCAATGGTGGAAAACTGTGGCTGTATTGATTTTTTTTACTACACATCCCATCATCTTTCACTCCTGGTTATGCTGGGCCAAGACTGAGGGAAGTGACCAGCTTAAAAACGCCTTTTGGAAGGCCGTGGTTGTCTTCTTTGCCACAAGCAAAGATTCAAAGTACATTTAATTTAAAGCAACATTAGTCTCCCACGTGAAAGCTTCCTTTTATCTAACGAATTCTGTTACTCCCTGCTCACAGTATTTAAAAAAAACAAACCCTATCTTTGATTAGTAATTTCCTGGCAATCACTGCTCCTTTGAGTACATACGTATTCCTTCAAATCAGACCAGTTCCCTCACTTCTGTTGATGTGATTCATTTTATCTTTGTTGCTTAATTTAATTTTATTTCTTTAACATATTTTTTATCCTGCCTTTCTCCTTAAAAAGACCTCAGGGCAATGTGACTGTGCTTCATTTTTAAATGTTGATTATTCCCAGCATTTCATTGTTATTGATTTCATGAAGACTTATAGAAGAATTCTTGGACCAGTGCACCCGTTAAACATTAATTATAGCCAATTAATTAATTGATAATGATGTCCGGTCAAGTCAGTACTGACAGTATGACATTTCAGGGTTTCCCAGGTAAAGAATCAGAATAGACTGTGGGTCTATTTATCTGGATTCCCTATGTTCCATTTCTCCAACCAGCTGCCTCAAAAGCCAATCTGCCCCATCCTTTCTTGCTGTATTTCTGTATCCTGACAGAGACTCTCATGACATCACAAGGGGATATCCGGGCTGGTTTGGGGTATGAATAGGATGTTGCTCATCTGGCAACCCTTCTTGCAATGGAGATAAACATGATCAACCACAGAGGAAACTGCTGCAAAGGGATCTGGCTAAGAATTTAGCAAACCCATAGGCACAAGAAAAGACTCTTGTGGCTGGCACCTTAAACACACAAGGTGCCACAAGATTCTGAATTGTTTTGGCTGCAGCAGATGATGCTACCCCATTCGAATATTCATGCCTTTGAGTGTTAAGGCATATAAAGTATTCCACCTGCCAGATACGGGAGACCAATGATGGCAAGTCAGTGTTTTTTAATAAAGAAGGATCCAGTGGCATCTGGCTAGTGGCCTTCTGGGGGCCTATGTAAACAAACTAGTGGAGTCTACCACCCATCATATCAACAGACCAAAAATGTGATGGTGAGAACAGAATTTGTGGTTGAAGCATTACTAAGAGAAAGGTTGCCATCTAGTGACCTAGAAGGTGTAGTGAAATCTGAGCACATGTCCACTCGCAAGCACACCTGTGCCCTTCCCTACCATTTCATCCTCCATCCAATAAATGCTCACAGATCTGGGTCCACGTCACCCTTGCCTGTTTGGAGGTACAGTACTCCTCTCTGGTCTTCATATTTCCGTGCAGCTGAATTTCCAAAGGTGTGTGTGTGTTTAGGATTCCTTTCAACAAATCAGAACAAACATGCAGCAGCTACTTACTGGGACAGGTCCCACTGAGGTGTTAGAATTATTTCTAGCATAATTATTTAAGCAAAAGAACACCAAAAAAGGGGGTATGAAACAGCTGTCCTGATACTTATGTAGTAGCACTCTCACTAACAAGAGAAAGATCAGAGAAGGGTGGAGGGAAAGACAGGCCCTAGATTCGTACAATGAAATTCTGCTTTTGACAAGCAACACAGACATTCATATGCATGCATGTAGACAGGATGTGGCTACGGAATGCTAAAATTAGGGGGTCATAATAGCACTGGAAATCCCATGGGAGTCTCTGGTGCGATTCATGCACAAAATCTGATAACACTCTTTGCTTTGATATTGATCAGCCATGTGACCCAGACAATGCCCTTTCCAAATGGATGAAGATAACACCTACAATGGAGAAATTAAGTGCAGAGATTATTTTTAAAATGTTAGACCAGGTAGCTGATATGATGAGAATGTTATACAGTACTACGTACATGTAATCACCTTGGATAAATATACAGTTATTAATGTCTGTATTTCTCAAAAGAAGGGAAAATATCTGAGTACAGTGGTACCTCAACTTACAAATTAAATAGATTCCGAATGCATGCTCTTAAGTCAAACTACTCTTAAGTTGGAGTACCTAACTAAAAAATTGAAAAAATAAATTAAAAAATAAAAAATATTTGTAAGTCGAGCAGAACATATTTAAAATTTGTAAGGTGGCCGTTAAAATGCCAACAGTTTTCCGCTCTTAAGTCGAATTGCTCTTAAGTCGAGCTGCTCTTAGGTCGGGGTACCACTGTATTATATGTTTCCAGAGTACAGAGTGCCACTTCCAAAAGGGTCTTATTGTGTACAATTTGTAGAAGTAATTGTCCCAAAAGTGCATTATCTGATAGGTAAATAATTTGCTAAGTATTAAAATAATTTTATTTCTTCATACTAATATCTGTTCAGCTAGAGTTCCTTTAAAGAGGGATCATATGTAATGGACAGCTCTAGGGTAAACTATCTCTGTGGGTCAGCCAATCACAGTCTATGAGGTGCCCTTAAGGGGAGCTAGAACGTGGAGAAGTAGAATTAGAGATGAATTTGACTGTGGTTTGAGGCAGAAAAGGATAGTTGAGAGTGTTCAGTTGTTTCTGTAGTGAAAAAAGGGGAATCTAAGAAGGTCTGTGGTCTGGATGTGAAGAGAACTGTGGAAAAGTTCAGGAAAAGTTTTAAGCAGATACAATCATTAGCAGTCACTTACGGGCAAGTCCGAACTGCCGTAGTGCAGGGCAGGAGTCGTTTGCCCACATGCCCGGCTAGCATCACGTGTGTGCAGCCTATGGGCTGCTTACAGGGGCGTTGGTTTTATAAGGTGAGAGGCCTCTTTCTGGATCCAGCAATCTTCCCACACACACCCTCCCAAAAAAGAGAATGGGATTAGCTGGTTGCCTAAAGGTCAGATGGGAATTTTGGGCTGCCACTTAGATCGGACCAGAGCGGCAGTGTGTTTTTGCCCAACCCATTCTCTTTAAAGCAAAGGGGAGATTTATAACCAGTCATAATTGGTGGGTAGTGCAAGCGGTAAATTTAAGTCAGGTGAAATTTATTGAATAATATTCCCTAGTGAGCTGGCAGCCCTCAATATGAATTAGGAAATGTATTAGGAAATTCGGAACATTATGTGTTGGATATAAATACGTTCAAAGATTATGAATGAGGGCTGCCCAGACCACAGGTTTTGGGAGGGTGCTGAACAGGTGGGCAGCACCCTTCAGAATCAGAATCAGAATCAGAATCCTTTTATTGGCCAAGTGTGGTTGGACACACCCATAATTTGTTTTGGTAAAAAATGCTCTCCATATATAAGAAGGAAATATAAGAATCATATATTCATCAATAAAATTGAATTGAGTGAATTTCATATCAATAAATTGTGGCCCAATTTTAATCCCACAAACGTAGCTCGCCTCTTTATTTCCAGGATGGGTGTGCAAAGTCTTGTCAACAGCTAACTCAATATGTACTTGCTCCAACCTTCTGAATAATGTCTTTTTTCCCTGCCTATGTCTATTTTGATTCCTGTCACACTATTATGAACCTTGAAAAAAACGCATAGAACGCCTTTTCTCTGGCGGTACTCCTTTATATGAATAGCCCTCTGGAAGTTTCAGAGCAGATAAAAAAGACAGTGGTAGAGGAGCCCCAGGATTTAAGAGGTAGCCACCAGGGTGAAGG
Organism: Phrynocephalus guinanensis; assembly: GCA_037367245.1. Classification (NCBI taxonomy): domain Eukaryota; kingdom Metazoa; phylum Chordata; class Lepidosauria; order Squamata; family Agamidae; genus Phrynocephalus; species Phrynocephalus guinanensis. The sequence goes on along the minus strand of CM074736.1, from coordinate 100,137,454 downwards.
ACAGCATGATCATGCTGCCACACACTCTTGTCCCCAAATCCAAGTGGATAGCAATAAATAGGAGCAGTAACAAATGGGACCTTTATTATATAATAGTTTTTAAGCCATGCTATGGCTATGTATGTATGTATGTATGTATGTATGTATGTATGTATGTATGTATGTATGTATGTATGTATGTATGTATGTATGCATTTATTTATTGTTTTATATACTGCCAAGCTTAATTCAGAGAAAAACTCCAGACAGTGTACAAGGAAAATTAAAACAACAAAATAAAACATTTTACATATATTAAGTAAACATGATAAACACATGGACCAAAAAATTCATAATTACAGATGGTTACGAACTGAAAAAATGGCAATTCGTTTTGGTTCAGTTTATTTTAAGGTTAGGTTTGTTTTGTTTTGTTTTTAATGATTTTTTTTGAAATATTTGTTTCTATGGTTCATTTTGATTCATTATTCATTTTGTTTGTGTAGTGTGTGTGTGTGGTGCTTATGCATAGTTTGGCTGGGGAAAAGAGCAGGCTTAATCTTTCCCCCAGCCAGCACAGGGTGGGGTGGGGTAAGATCTCCCCTCAGCCAGCACCTCTCAGCTGCTCCACACTGGCTTCCCTGCACCCAATTTCCCTAGAAAATGAGGTGCAGGGAAGCCAGCGAGGAGCAGCTGAGAGGTGGGGTGGGGAATGCATTGCTAATGCAGTGTTTTTCAACCTTTTTTGGGCAAAGGCACACTTGTTTCATGAAAAAAATCACGAGGCACACCACCATTACAAAATGCATTGCTACACTGGATAGCATTCAACTATGGGAAAACAAAAAATGCAAACCTATAGCATGGGTGCTAAATGAAGCCTTTCTGTGGGAAACCCGACATTCCGCTCCGTTTTCTGTATTGCACTTTACGAAAAAATTTTCTGAATTGCAGTTTGGGGGTCTCAGGTTCGCCATTCGTTAGGGAGAAGCAGGACAGAGGGGCCACAGATTCAGCCCGCTCTCTAGCACCCATCCCACTTAATGTTTTTTTAAAGACATTTTGCCCTGCATGGACTTCTGTGTCCAGTAACCTGAGAAGGGGCACTGACTCTCCAGGAACACAAATAAGACCCAAAAATCTTGCTCTCCAATGGCCAAGGCAATGCCTTCAGCAAAATTCAGAATTTTGTGCCCATCTTCAAGGAGTCTCTGGGCGGTTTACAGTTTTAATAGGGGGTCTAGTAATGGGGAGTAAGGTGGGGAAAAAAAGAAAGAAAAGACATAGTGACCCAGCACAGACTTCAAGGAGGAAAGCCTCCCCCCCCCCAACAGGAAGAGGAGAGTTTGTCAGGGCCCCTCAGAATGGCTCTTCCCCTCCCGGACCGCCGTCCAGCCGTGCCAGTAGCCCCTCCCCCGCCCGCCTCCTCATCCCAGGCCCGGCGGAGGCCTCCTCCATCCCTTCCTCCTCGCAGCCCTGCCGCGGTGCTCATGGGGCAGCCGGGCGCCCCTCCTCCCCTTCCCCTCACCTGGTGGTTTGTTCTGGGCTGGGGCTCCCGGGCCGGCTCGTGTCGGCGGGCAGGCTGTCGGGCGGCTCAGTCCATTGTAGCTCCCTGGAAAGGGGTGGTGGTGGTCCAGGGTAAAAAAAGGAGGGGGGAGAGGGAAGCGAGCGAGTCACTAAAGAGAATGAGGGGTGATGCCACTGAGCCAAGCCCGGTTTAGCACCTCCCATAACAGAATTTTTTCAGGCACCAGGCAACGTTTCGCCCTAGTGGGTTGCCATTCCCCAAAAAATGAAGCAGAATGAAGCGGAAATTTCCGCTCCATTTCGTTGCATTTTTCTGTGATGGGTCAGTTCGTTATTCAATTCATCCCCTAATGAAACAAATAATGAATAATGAAACGAATAATAAATTCATTTTGTGCCCATCTGTATTCATAATAGGGGGTCAGGTAAGTGGTGAGTAATGTGCAGCACAGCCAAAAGCCTCACAGTAGAGCCAGGTCTTCAAAGACCTCTTAAACATCACCACAGATGGAGCTAAATATATCATAACAGTTTTTCAGGCTTCCCTAGGGGTTGCCACCCTAAGTGCCAACACTAAAGTAGATCTAGTTGGACAAACATTCATTACTCTAAGGGACAGACACCCTGTCATATATTCATATAATAGAGACCACTTGCTAGTGGGGCAGCTATTTTTTGTAAATAAATAAATAAATAAATAAATAAATAAATAAATAAATAAATAATAGGCATTGTTTCCAGTTATAGTATTAACTAAAACAACAACGAACCCCAAACTGTTTGTACCTTTAGTATTTTCTCACAGCTGCTTGTCATTAGGCAAGGGTGTAAATCTATGTAGCAATTTAAGGTAAGAGAAGCAGATTGGCAGTTAGGAATCAAGATGATTGATATCCTTGTCAAGTAGCATCATGCACTAAAGTTTGATGTTTTCCTTATTTTATGTAAATATTGACCACCATGTGTTTTATTTAGTTTTATATGTTATTTATTAATAAAAAAGATTTTTTAAAAAATTAAAAAGCATTGTGACATAGATAGGTAAATTCTGCCTGTCTACAAATTCTGCTTGTGTCACATTTTGCCAGCGCCAAATCAAGGCTGGAGAACCAGGGGAAGGTACAGTGAATTAAAGGGATTTTTGCACTGAGCCCCTTTCTGCTTCTAATTCTCCATAAGACTGACTACTAGAAATGGGCATGCATTTTAAAAAAATTGCAAAATCCGTTCAAAAAGTTCTAATTAGTTGATTCATACATAGTCATACAACTCAATAACCCTGACAAATAAAAATTAATGGATTTTAGCCATTTTTGATTTGTCAATACATTAGTGTTCCCAAGGCACTTAGTGTCACCAAATTGCAAGGAAGCCTCCCATAACTCTCCTCTACAATCCCCGCAGGTTTGGTGAAGATGGGATTTCCCCAAGCCAGTTACCCAAGGGTACTTTCCTGGAGGGCCCAGTTTCAGGGTGTATATAGCTCAGGTAGCTTCCTAGATGCCCTAAGCCAGGGGTCCTCAAAGTTTTCAACCAGCGGGCCGGTCCACCACCACCCAGACACCACTGGGGGCCGGATCCAAGTCCAAAAGCAGCTGCGGAGGCTGGCTTGCTCACAAAACAGGGGGTAGATGGGGGGTTGCAATTGGTCCCAGGGGCCGGATTCAGGACCTGGGGGGGGGGCGCATCGGGCCCTGGGGCCTTAGGTTGAGGGCCTAAGCACATCCGATCTCGCCAGATTTCGGAAGCTAAGCAGGGTCGGCTCTGGTTAGTACTTAGATGGGAGACACCAGGGAATACAGGGTGCTGTAGGTGCCTGGAGTAGGAACTGGCAAACCACTCCAGTATTCCTGACAAGAAAACTCCATGGACATGGGGTCACAAAGAGTTGGTCACGACTGTAACGAGACAACACAAACAAACATAGCTCAGATATCTGAAACCAAATATTCACTGAACTTGAAGGGACTGTAGAGAAGAGTTGTAAGAAGCTTCTCTGGAATTTTGGTTTCTCTAGGAGCTTCGAGTATACTTTCCTGGGGGACACAACTCAGACCTCCAGAAATCAAACTTCACCAAACTGTAGACGAGCATCAGAGAAAGGTTCTCTGCAAGTTTGGTGACTCTAGATACCTTGGGCACCATTTTATAGGATTTTAACATCAAAAGCAAATTTACAAATTGACTCATCAATTCAAATGAAAAAATCATAAACTCATTTTTTGTGATTTGTTAAACTTGATGAATCATGAATCAAAACAAATCACAATTCTTTTCTGATTTGTGCCATCTCTATTGAGTACCATATCATTTACTCTGTTGTTTGATTCAGAATAATATCCTAATCCTAGACCTGCTCATCAATCTTATTTTTTCTCTTAAATTTAACCCATATTGTCTTTTTTCTCTTTAGATTTCCATTTTAGTCTCTTTTCTTGACTTGGCCAATTTCTCTGTAAATATTTTCCTATTCTCTATTCTTTCTAACATTTTGTCCCCTCCTGCTCACACATTGCCAACTACTTGCACCAGAAAAGTATCCTTTGCTCCTGTACTGGACAGGAATCTTTTTTTCAACTTCCTTTTTTATCTTCACAAAGGCATGTTTAATCTCTCTTCTGATAATTAAGCCTAGCCCATGGATCACCTACCCATTTTATTCTCTGGACTTGAATCCCACCCTGTGTTTTGTCCAGACAGCTGTTCTGCCTGTCAACAATTCATCTACTAGGTAGCAGCCATTGAAAAGTTGGTAACCATTTTTGCAAATGTGGTTATATCAGGGATCTAGCCCTAAAGGAGGAAAACTTGCAGTTTTTCCATTGGACAACAGTGGGATGTCGTTGTAATGCTTTCAACCATTTTCATTATTTTATTCACTTGTATCTGGCCTTCCTTCAAGGAGCTCATTGGCCAGCTAGCAAGGTTCCTTATCTCCATCTTCACAACAACCCACTAGGGCTTCCCAACTTTGTGTCTTGGGAATTTTCTTGGACTACAGTTCCCTGAAATCTTGACCACTACAGCTGGTGGTGTAGTTTTAGTCTAAAAACATCTGGAGACCAAAGGTTGGGTGCCACTGCTCTAGATAATTGGTTATGGTGAGAATAATAGTCTCATGGGAAGTCACTGAGCACCATGGCAGAAAAAAAATTAAGCCTAAGTTTCCTCAGTGTTTCCCCTTACAATCTATACACAGTATATTAAAAAAAAACTCCTACTATTATCAAAATCAAAACTAAAAAATTATATCCTGCCTCTTCCATTGCCCACATCCTGTTCATTCTCCCTCTTTGTGAGTCATCTGCAGAATTTCTGTAAACTAGCAAAATATGGCAATTAAGTCAGCCCTCCATAATTCTCTCAAACTGCTCTCCACCTCTGCATACTTGAACTATTGCTGACACATATGGCTAGGTTATTGTCCACAAAGAAACTTTTGTCTTCAGATCATAAATAGCATAAATTGGTTCTCCCTAATCTTCATGGCAGGGGTGAGGAACATTCTCTCAGTGGGGCCCTGCATTCACGGTGGGAGTTGTCAAGGGCAAATTACAGTTGGATATTTCTCTCCATGTCGCTTGGCTCTCTGAAAGGGAACAAATCACTCCTGCCAAAGGTAAGGAAGTATTCATATGGATGTCCTGCTTTGAAATCTTTTTAAAAGGAGTGTTGCATTTTAACCTGCTTTTCACAATACTTTGCAAGTCTTTCAAAACTCACTTCCTCCTCCCAACTCTGTTCAAAGGGGGAAAGATTAATTAAAGCCAGGAATTAAGAGGGGGAGATATGCAGGGAAATGGCTAAAGGAGAGAAGACAAAAGGGGAGGAGGAGAGAAGGCACTGCTTCACTGATATATCACCTTTGGTAATTTAAAAAAAATAAAGGATGGGGGGGCTGATTGCCAAAGAAATTGTGGAGAAAATGGATTTATACAAAATGAAAGAGTAGTGTAGCCTGGTATGACAGTTCAAATAGAAAGAAATGAATTAATATGATTAAAACAATGTGAATATTCCCATCAACACACACACACACACACAGACACAGACACAGACACACACACACACACACACACACACACACACACACACACACACCACAATGGCTGGGAAAAATGTATCAATACAACAGAGGTAGGAAAATAATCGGTATAACTGGGTTCTTTTCTCACATGTGATTGATCCCTAATTACACAAAAGATAGCTGCACAAAATAGGTATCCTTTCCCTTGTGGCGTAAGAAGGACCTGGCAATTTGAAAAGCGAAACACAGAGAGAGGGAAGGAGGAGGCAGCGAGAGAGAACACATGGGGAAGGACTAACTGATTGTTAAGTCAGACACAAACAACCCTTCTACTGCTTCATAGTGTACTGTTAACTGTTTGTGAAACAAAGCAGCAGTCAGCCTAAACTGATGAAAATGGTGCAATTTTGACCAAAAAGCAGGATCATTTGCATAAAATATCATTTTCACTGCTGTGAGAACAGCATCATGACCATCTGCAAATGTTTATTGTCTGCAAAGGTGAGGAGGAACCATCTTAGCAGTTTCTCATCGTTACTGCAAGAGAGGAGGTACCTCCCTAAAAGAACAGTTCCAGAAGACTTTAAAATTAGGCCAAATATTGCAGAAGCTCACCCTACAGGGTCTTTTTCTTAAATTAAACCTTACAGCCTTTTATTATTTTTATCTAGTCAGGAATGGAGGGCATCAATGTGTTGTTGGCCTGACACTGTTGCTCTATGTGCAGCAGCTGCCTGTTTTGGAGGCCAAGAATGGAAGATGATTTTTTTAAAGTGATTTCTCATTATTCTTTCCCAAGGTAACATTAGTCACTATTCCTTATGCTTTATTTCAAATGTTAAGTTCCAAAATCTGGTTGTAGATTTATACTGGCACAAATATAATGTTGTAGAATCACAGCATCAAATGACCAGCAAATAAGCTGTGTAAAGGAAAAAGCAAAGTGTGTTCTGCTTATATAACACCCCATAGCACTTAAAGCACTCTCTGGGTGGTTTACAATTTAATCATGCAGGCTACACATTGCTTCTTCTCCCCTCACCCATCTAGAAAATAATGTTGGCAGCTCTGTTGCCTTCACATTCCAGATATATTTTCATGAGTTTGCTACTGAGATGCAAGAAAATAAAACAAGTTACCAGGAAATACAAGTTCACAATCGAAAACTCTTCGTATGGTGTGCCAAAAACTTGTAAAGGATACTTTCCATTATTTTTTACATAACTGTGTAAGACTAATTGTGCTTTGGGAAAAGGATGCAACAAGAGAATGATAGGTTGTGTGTGGTTTTTAACTGAACTAAATAGATCTATACCCAAATATAGTGGTACCTTGTTTAAAGGAATTAATTCGTTCCAAATGAAAATCTGTTAAGCAAATTTTCCTTTGTACAAATTTCCTACAGGAATGCATTGAAAACTGATTAATCTCTAATCGTGACTGTTTTTCAGTCGTACGGATTTGCCCCATTGGTGATTCTGTTAAGCGATTTCCACTTATCTAGGGAAATGTTTTCCTTTAAGCAGATTTTCTGTTAAACAAACTGCTTGTAATACGTGGGTCTACTGTATAGGAATCTGTTATTGTCACCTGGTTGTGATTTCACAATGCATTTATTTAATAGAGAAATGCAGTCACACTGCTTTTTGCACATTATAAAAATGCATTGAGATGCATTTTGTAGGAGTCCCCCAAATCTGTTGAGAAAGGGGTTTTCTATACACACATGAATGACTTCCCTGACCTCTCAACAGAGGTGGGGGGCTCATATACAATATATCTGCTACTTATTGAGCGGCCCTTTCATCAATCCCCTGACAAATTAGAAACACTTCACACCTGAACCAGCAAGGCCATAGCAAACAACCCATACTTAATGGGTGTTCGGCAAGGTTGCATAGGTGGGACTATGCAACCTTGCCCAACTGTGTGATACTCAGGACCTGGTCATGAATGTGAATGTCACTGAGCCTCTGGGGAACAGTGATCATGCTGCAGTCTTCTTTGCCATGCATGTCGGGGGAAGAGTGTCAAACAAATCAGACACAAAAACCCTTGACCTCCGAAGGGCAGACTTCCCTCAGATGAGGAAATTAGTTAGAAAGAAATTGAAAAGGAAGGTAAAAAGAATCCAATCTCCCCAGAGTGTAAGGAGCCTGTTTAAAACAATGGTAGTAGAGGCCCAGCACAAGTGCATACCACAAAGAAAGAAGAGCTGATCTAAGTCCAAGAGGGTACCGGCATGGTTAATGGGTGAAGTTAGGGCCTTTTTACACGACCCCTAAACTCCACCGCAAATGGCTCCCAGCTTAAAATTGTTTACCCACCAGCTCCGGAGTTTACTGAAAATTAAGTGCAACCACGCCCACCTAAGCACGTCCCAGCGCACTTTTCATGTACCTGCTCTCCGAGGGTGAAAAATCTTGATGCGGATGTGCCAGGCTCTCCTCGCTTCTTTTTGTTGTTGTTTTTTGCCTCCCGCCCCTTTAAGAGAAGGAATCACAACGACGGGGCCACGTCCACTGGCACCGGAGGTAAGCCTGCATTCTTTTGTCCCTTTTTTTCTCCCTCCCCTCACGCAGCCAGCAGCCAGGAAGTGCGGAGGGGTGGGGACGCAGGAAGAGTGACAAACCCCTAAGATCTCTGGTCCGAATTTAAGGGACCAGCGGATCTTAGGGGTCGTGTAAAAGCACCCTTAGAGAGGCTATAAAGCGAAAGGAGAGGTCTTTCCGTAAATGGACATAAGCCAGATGATAATGTGTTTTAATTCTCTGCTGTATTTTTCTTGCTGTGCAGTTAAGTCCATTTTGGGGTATTTATTGCTGTTTACAACTTAAATTTCTAGTCCTGGGTTGGAATTTAGATGACCATGTCTGGCAGTGAAAAACACAGAAATTGCCTGTAGCCTTATTTGTAATCTTATGCCTTATGTCTATGAATCATCTATGATTCATAGATTTCAATCCAGGACTAGACACTTAAGTTGTAAACGGGAATAAGTACCCCCAAATGGACTTAACTACACAGCAAGAAATATACAGCAGAGAATTAAAACAGATTACTTTTTAGAAACAAATTACTGTCTTTTAGATGGAACGATGGTACCTCCAGCTGAGCTTGTTTATTATGCAATTGCTCTGCCTCTGCCACAAAATTTTCAAAAAACAACAACCAATAATGTAGTACCTCCCTGTGCTTTCTCACTGCTCCATTCCTCTTTTTTTCTTGGGGTGGGGAAGTGACAGAGGGCAAAATAGAATCCCCCACACTCTGCCTTTGGATTGGATGTCCTAGGAATCTTTATCTGGAAGCACTCTTGATAGCAGAAACACAACATAATTATTGGAGGAAATGATTGTTAATTCCCTTTCAGATAGCAAAGCATAAAGTACAAAGAAAAAATTCAGCTGCATCACATGGAAAATATGAAAGAGAATAGCTAAAAATCCAAGCTTCCAGCCAGACGCTTTGTCCATGAAAAAACTAGCCCTTTGAATATGAACATTACAAGAAGCTTAAGTAGAAAAGTATCTTTACTTACAGTTGACCTTAAATTACAACCAGAATAATAAAGGAACAACAACAACAAGAAGAAGAAGGATGGACCTCTAAACCAATAATAAAGGAGCAACAACAACAACAACAAAAAAAGGACCTCTATAAACCATTGGAGAGAGGGAGAAATCAATTTGACTGATTTCACAAAACAGCTGGAAGCAAAAAGAATGAAAGAGGGGTTGGGGCTTGCCTTAAGCTTAATAAAAAGAGGTTTGCTAACTGTTTACAGAATACAGTCAAAGTTTGTGACCAAAAACATCCTCCTCTCACTGAAACCTAGCACTTGGTCGAATGCAAGATTGTTGATTTTTCCAACCATAAGTTGTCCTATCCCCGTGACTCTTGAAAAATGGCTTGAGAAATTGTACTGAATTGGCAAGAGATGGCAAGCGTTTGAATTAGTGCAGTATCAGTTTAGTGCTACAGCACTAAATAGACAGCTACTCACTAATTCATAGTTATTGCAGTGTGATACTTTTCTAACTGCCATGGCTCTAGTGTATGGAATTCTAAGATTTGTAGTTTGGAAAGCCACAGTACTTAGAATTCTGTGTTAGAGAACTCTAGTTGGAAGTGCAGAACTGCAGCACAAAGTTTTGATGGCCACCAATACCTACAGTATCATAGGATTCCTTAAGACAGAATGATGACGTATAAATTACTAGCAAGCTGTTTTGACTTCGTAGCGCAGATACAGCTCTAGTACTAACAATAGGGAATACAGGAACAAATAGACACCATCAGAAGTAAGTAGCTGGGTATTTAGTGCTATAGCACTAAACTAATACTGCACTCATTCAAAGGCTTACCATCTCTTGCCAATTCGGTACAAATGCTCTTGTTGAACATTTTTTAATAGAGGATGCTGACTAAAAGGGCAGATGAAGGAGGATGAGAATGGCACCGAAGTGTGAGGGAGAAGTAGGTGTGTGATATGTGAGCAAAGGAAATGTAACTTCCCAGGATAGCTATAATGGCTAAGTGCCATTCCCAGGCAATGGTTTAAGTGTCAATGTGTAGTATAGAGAAGTTTGCATCAACCCTGGGCAAATTCTTTGTGCAGAAACAAAAGTATTAGAGACTTCAAGACCAACACATTTATTCCTGTATGAGATTTAGTGAACTACAATTCCTGTCTTTAGACATGGCTATATCTGAAAAGGTGGATTATCAAATTAATTTTGTTTAAGTCTCAAAGGTGCCATATTACCTCCCACCACCACCACCAGAATCAGTCTAATGCAGCTGCCACTCTGAAAACTTCAGGACCAGTGAGCATACTTGGTGTTAAACAGAATAAAGAAGAGATACATACCAATATGTAATCAACAGATAGGGCTGTCTGACTAAACAGATAGGGCTGTCTGACTAAATCTTCCTGGAAGATGGGTGGGATATAAGTTAAATAAATAAATAAATAAATAAATAAATAAATAAATAAATAAATAAATAAATAAACATTTTAAGAAATATGAGTACTTGTTAAAGAGCTTAGGGGGTTAGGCATCTAGCTGCAAGGCCAGAGGCTGGGAGATGATATTCTAAACCATGTTTCTGGGGAGAAAAACCAGCCTGTGTAACCTTGGGCACACTGTATTCTCGAAGGCTTTCATAGCCGGGATCTGATAGTTGTGAGTTTTCTGGGCTGTTTGGCTGTATTCTGGAAGTTTTTCTTCCTGACGTTTCACCAGACTCTGTGGCTGGCATCTTCAGAGGGCAAGGAGCTCAGGGCCCAGAGAGAACTCCTAGTTCCCTGAGCTCCTTGACCTCTGAAGATGCCAGCCACAGAGTCTGGCGAAACGTCAGGAAGAAAAACTTCCAGAACATGGCCAAACAGCCCAAAAAAAACTCATAACAACTATCTTGGGCACACTGTACAGTTCCAGAGCTTCCCCATATGACTAGAATACTACACCTCTGAATAGTCTATACACCCAGGAAACCTTGAAAAAATTGTCATAATTCAGAATTGATTTAGATGATGCATTGTTATTGTTAAGGAGATAAGTAAAGCAGATATAATAATTTCCACACACACACACACAAATGTACTGGCCCAATGAAATGTCAGGATTTATTTGTTTTTTTTTACATTTACTATGCAAATTCTGAATAAGTCTAAGTATTTCCATTTTACAACAATATTCAAGACAGGTGAAATGTAGAAACCTCTGATATAAGTAATACACCCCAGAGCAACTATCTGACTGGCTAAAATTAAAGCCATTGCATTATTCAGAAATCAAATTCCTCTTCAATATGACGGCTATCAAGTGTCTTTTACAGAGCCACTCTACCTCTGTGCACATAGAGTTTGCCACCACAACAGGTGAAAATTCTTCACCCAATGAACCCAACATTGAAGCCAGACTTTGAAGATATGTAGAAATTGGTCATGTCATCCTTTGTTTGCTGTGCAAATGGCAGCTTTTAGTCTTGGTCTGTTCGAGATCTTACAGGGCATCCATCTTCTGCTTCCTTTTGCCTTTTAAAATGAATGGGGGGCTACAGATGCCCAAGTGGAATCAGTTAATCTGGGGAGAGCACCCTCCAGTTGTGCTTCCATGCTGGTGGCCATGGTTCCTGGCAAAGAAACAGAAGCGGCGGCAGCAGAGGCGGCAGGAGGCAACACAATGTTACTTCGCAGGAATGTTCCTGGGGGGCTGCTGGCCACATGATCGCTCCCAACGCTGGCGATCGTGTTGTTGCTGACTGTCCAGAGGCACGGGTAGTGGCTGCAACAAAGCAGGGCCAAAACACAGCAGCTGAGATTTGTAACGCTAAGGGCGCTCTGTAAGAAAGCAACACTGAACCCAAAGCAATTGGGTCCTCATTACAATTTCTCACACACAGTCAGATATTTATTTATTTATTTGTTTGTTTGTTTGTATTTCAGAACAGGGATTTCTATACCGTCCCCTCAGTACAAACTGCACTGCCCATGGTAGTTTACAAAATGATATAGAAAGAAAGAGTAAGAGAAAAAAAATTTCAGGAGCAAAGAGGGCTTCCCACAATTCTTAGGTTTTAGAGGAAGCTTGCTTGAATAAACTGTGGAGATGTTTGTGTGTGTGTGTGTGTGTGTGTGTGTGTGTGTGTGTGTGTGTGTGTGTGTGTGTGTGTGTGTGTGTGTGTGTGTCTGTGTCTGTGTGTATCTGTGTGTAGTTGTAACAAATGTGCCCATCCCTGCTTATTCTAATGGAACACCAAGTTGGCATCCCAACATGTCACCGTACCCCACTCAAAATGCCTTTCCAATGGGTCCTCATTGGGATATAGAATTTTAGTGGAACTGTAGATTAGAAATATGATGCCCCCTCTTACTAACCAAGGGACCCCCTCATAAATACATACACAATGTTTAACTCACAATCCTCTAATAAAGAAGTGAAAACCTTATGGCCATAAGGGGACTTTGGTGGTCCCTGAAATTTCCACCGGGGGGGGGGGGGGATAAAGCTAGGATTTAAAAACTAAACTAAAGAGGGAAACATATAGCTGAAGTCCACAATGCATTTCTGAAACAAGATGCTTCTTTTGAAGCAAAAATCAGCTTTAAGAACAAATGTATGTTATTCTTTAAATTGGAAATATATATCAAAACATTGTCGGCTTCATTTTGATACACTGTTATAACCCCTCACAGGATCGTGTAGTTGGAAAAAAGTGACCAATGGAATGCTAAAGCTTGTCCATGTCTGTCCTAAAAAAATGTCATTTCCAAGATACTGGGAGGGTACACAGTGCCCTGTCAGGAGGACAACATGATGCTACATTCCCCATATGTAGTAGTAGATACTTGGCCATGTAAACCCCTGGCAGGCTCTGAGAACTATATTGTACCCACAGTCCCACTTTCAAATTTTAGAAGAGGCTCTTGAAATTGAGCCACTGTTTTCAGCAATTTTTAGTATAAAGTATTTATTGTCATCTCATCATCTGTCCAGTGATCAGTCCCAATTACTTAGGCTATGTCTGGAAAGGCTTCTGCTCTTATAGTATTTTAGATTCCAAATGCCTGAAAGCCCCAGTTGGCCTGACAAAATAGTTAAGGAATTATGGACACTGTAGTTCAAAACACCTGGAGTAGAGGGGACCAAGATCTTTTAAATATCTAAGCCAAAAAGAAATGACGGAAGCTTTTTAACAGCAGACACAATGGTTGCTTCTAAGTGGGACACTAAGAGGAACATTTTGTGACTATAGAAGTGCAGGTCCCCTGCTGAAAAGGGGAAGGCAGAGCACTCCATGGACTGAACACCACTGGTTTTAAACTCAGACTTATATTTAGTCTTGGTTCTAAGAAGCATCCAACCTAATAAAAAGCATGTACTCTTGTAGACTATGGTGCATCCTGTCAGAACCTAAAATGGGTTCAACAGCAGCAAGTACATAAGGGTTTGAATAGGAGTCACTTTAATTTTTATGAAATGCCCTGTTATTTCTTCTTATGTTGAGTAACAGAACAAGAATTCATAGTCTCCTATTGGATGGATATTGATATGTTGGCTCATGCCAATTGTGATTTGGTTCTTCCTTTCCTACCTCAAGAGCCAAGATCATCATCTTATATGAAAGAGATGCTGATTATTGTTCAGTTCAATGGGGTGCTGCTATTGACACAAAGATATACTCACGTAGGACCTGGTGTAGGAGTACCACTATTGTGTGGCACAGGAAGCAAGTTCGGATGGTGACTGGAAGGCACAGAAGTCCACCCATCATGAGCTGGAGACACTTGGAGGTCATTGCTAGTGGTCTCTATCAAATTGACTTTAGAAGTGAAAACATAAACAACTCAGTTACTCTAATATGTTTGAAGCAAGATTATTATATTATGCCAGTGCCATCAAGTCGGTTTGGATGTATGGTGACCATATTTCAGGGCTTTCCAGGTAGAGGATACTCAGAGCTAGAAACCATTCCTTTCTTCTGGGGTGCCCTGGGACTGTGCAGCTTTCTCAAGGCTACAAAGTTTGGCTCTAATTACAGGAGGCATAGTGGGAAATCAAACTTATAGTCTATGGCTCTGGAGCTAGATACCTAAAACACTGAGCTATCCAGAGGGATCATATATGTTTTCTTGCATGTGTGTTAAAAGAGTAAAATAAAAATAACCAGGAGGGTGGAGAACTTCTGGCCCTCCAGGTGTTTTGAACTTCAACTTTGGAAGCAGCAGCAATGACAGACTGTGGAAGTTCCTGTCCAAGATATCTGGAAAGCCAAAATGCCTTTGTTCCCCATCTATCTTACACTGAGTGGGCCCAGCCTTGTTTACTCTTGGAATGCATTCAGTGTTCACAGATTACCTTCCCCATCCACATTTCTGAGATAATGCCTATTCTGCTTTCACTACATTATCATTTCCCAACCTTTTTAGGGGGGAAATCATACACACTTTTGATGGACATCTCTTGCCCTCCCTGCAATCTCTCTCCCCCAACAATTGTATTAGAAATGTGTAAATTGTTCCATGGCTTACAGAGGAAGGGGGATGGTTTTGCCACCCCTGCATTTATTTTAACATAGCTTCAACAACAACAAAGGGGGGGCATAAAGCTTGAAACCCAGTGTCACTGCCAGCACATTGTGAACTCTAGAAAGATAAAGGAAAGATAATAGGAGCCCTGCTGTTCCACAAAAGATGACTTAATAGTCTACCTACTAAGAAACCAACAAGCAAAATATTGTTGGCCATTTGTCCAATTTAAAAAGTATACATTAGCTATCAACTTGTATTTTGTAAAGTACACACATGTCCTGTTAACGCTTGACATGCCTCTGGAGGGGAGCATGCTCTCCTGGTTGAGAATCACTGTGTTACATATTGTACTTAGCACTTAGCACTTTGAAGCAGCTATATTTCAAGGGAGGTAAAACTTTAGCTGACTTAATAGTTGAAGGGTTTAGGTATCTGACTGCAGATCCAGAGGTTGAGAATTTGACTCTTCACTGTGTCTCCTGGGAGAAGAGCCAGCCTGTAAGGCATTTGACAAGCTTCATGGTGCCAGGGCACTCTCATAAGAAAAAAATGGTGAACCACTTCTGTGTACTATCTACACAGAAAACCTAAGTCTGTGGAGATTCTCAGTCATCCAGGTAAGTTATCTGGGTGATGAATTATGGCAACCGGAATTTCTTTTCTCATGGAATCAAAATGTTCAGCTACTCATCCAAGTAGCTTCTTCAGTCTGAGAAAAGTTGTTGGGGGGCTTCCAATTTCTAGTTCACCTTGGTTTCACCCACCATGCTCTGAATTCTCCACATTAGGTGGACAATGGTCTGAGGCACATGAAACTTATGCAGCCCTTCCCAACACCCATTAAGTATGGGTTGTTCGCAGCAGATTTCCAAGTGGTGTGAAGTGGTTCTGATTTGTCTAGAGATAGATGAAAGGGCAGCATGATAAATGGGAGACAGACTGTGCCTAAGACCTCCAAGTCCTGTCAAGAGAGGGGTTTTCAATACATACATGAATTGCTTCCCCGACTCCTCTCTCAAACCATCTATCTTCTCTGTCTAATATGTGTACACATACTTGTTTTTGAATGAGTGTCCTTTGTCTTTGAAGTTAACTGCATGCAATTATTATAATTTAAGCTGGCACCGCCCCATCTATTCCTGGTTTCAAGTATTTTGTGATAGCCCCTTAGGACGGAAAGGGCTATAGCTCTTGCTTTGCCTCTTCTGGTTAACCTGGGCAACTCAGGTTTCTTGGTTGCTGCCAATCTACAGAATTTGTTTCTGAGGAAACCCGTTTTAGCTTTTTAGCCTGAAATACTCTTGGACAACAAAACAATTTTTTAATAGTTTAGACTATGCAGCTATTTTTCCCTCAGATATTAGAGAAAAGAGTAAAGGAAAGAAGTATGTGTCATGCACCAAAGAATGTAGGGGTGACCGTCTTAACTATCTTTGCTTTTATTTTTAAAAGGACATGTAAGCTATTTATTTAGTTCTGGGCTTAACAATGGTCAACTTAAAATTTGTCCCTCACTTGGCTCTGTTATGCCTTTAATTTATTTGGTATGATGTATTGTGGCATTTGGAAATGGAACATTTATATACTGTATTCAGTATATATCAGGTATGTCCAAACTTCAGCCCTCCTGATGTTTTGGACCACAACTCTCAGAATTCTAAGCTTAGACTGCCAATGGCAAAGTACTGTGGGAGTTGCTGTCCAACACATCTGGAGGGGCCGAAGTTTGGATATGACTAGTATATATGAATTGTTTTATTTTAAAAGAATTAAATTTGTATTTAGTTATTTGTAACTCTTCACTCTTTTATTGAAAAAGTGTCTTTAACATGGCATGGACTTGCCTGATGGAGAATGAGTCCTTTGCATGTAGGAAGCAGGGTAGGGAACAGCTCTGTGTCCACGAAGGGCTGAATAGTGTTCACAGCCGTGATGTGTATGTGAGGCAGCCAGAGGGAAAGAGCCACTGTACTGGTAGCTGGAACTTCCTGCTGTGCACATAGCATCTGGATTGGAAATCAACCAGCCGCCCACTATGGAGATAAGGAGAAAAGGAAGCTGAATCTGAAATGTAATGGCAGATGATCATCCCATATGCATGCCAAGTTACTTACGTTTAAGAAGCAAGTCTTTAAAAGAAAGTCATTACAAAAGTTTGCAAAAGTTGACTTGTTTGCATTCTTAGGGTAAAAAGGTTTAATTGCAAGTCTCATCAATTGTTACTTTTCTGTTACTTTTTTCCCCCTTGGGAGATCCATCTTAAAAAGTAAGGAAATGGTCTAAATTTTAAGGGGGAAATCCCTGCACAATATTCTTTAACCCCCACCCCAAATAATAAGAAAAGCTAATAACTGCATATTATTAATTACTACAGGCATGCAAATTTGTTTCTGGACTACATTTCCAAGAATTACTCACAGACTGGGTGTCCAGTGACTATTGGTCAAACAGTGATAGTGGCCATTATATTGCTTCATAAAAGAAGCATTATTGTGCTCTCATTAGCCTCAAAAGAAGCATGTTGCAGAAAATGTCATTCAATATTCATAGGTTGTTACTTCCAAGCCCTGTCAGAAAGATGGACAAACAAAACACAGACATACACATCCAGTGTTGCTGCCTGTGTTTTGGGTTGTGATAAAAATATTTTAGATTGGGCAGAAGGAAGAAAGATATACATTAAGAGCCTTTTAGTGTCAGGGTAAACCCATAAGGATCACTTAGT
Organism: Phrynocephalus guinanensis; assembly: GCA_037367245.1. NCBI lineage: Eukaryota > Metazoa > Chordata > Lepidosauria > Squamata > Agamidae > Phrynocephalus > Phrynocephalus guinanensis. Next base: position 100,120,156 of record CM074736.1, on the reverse strand, counting down.
GGATGAGACATTGCCACCTCATAAAAGACAAATGTTTTCTCATTCAATCATGTAATATTTTTTAGAAACGTTTGGGTCAAGAATGCAACAATCAAAAGCAAAAACAAACAAAACAAACAAAAAACCCATCTCAGTCATAAACAGGGGAATCAGGTGAGATTACAAATATACAAGATGGTGGAAAGCCTCATCCAAGAGAAAATCTTAAAACACATAGGACAAACTTTGCTGAGAGAAAATCAGCATGGCTTCTGCAAGGGTAAGTCTTGTCTGACAAATCTTGTAGAATTTTTTGAAAAGGTCAGCAGGCATGTAGATTTGGGTGAACCGGTGGATATAGTCTATCTGGATTTTCAAAAGGCCTTTGACACAGTCCCTCACCAGAGGCTGCTGAGAAAATTGCACAGTCAGGGGATAAGAGGGCAGGTCCTCTTATGGATTGAGAACTGGTTGAGATCCAGGAAACAAAGAGTAGGTGTCAATGGGAAATTTTCACAATGGAGAGAGGTGAAAAGCGGTGTGCCCCAGGGCTCTGTCCTGGGACCGGTGCTTTTCAATCTGTTCCTAAATGACCTGGAGACAGGGATAAGCAGTGAGGTGGCCAAGTTTGCAGATGACACAAAACTTTTGCGTGTGGTAAAAACCAGAGAAGATTGTGAAGAGCTCCAGAAGGATCTCTCCAAACAGGGGGAATGGGCTACGAAATGGCAAATGCGTTTTAATGTAGCCAAATGTAAAGTAATGCATATTGGGGTGAAAAATCAAAACTTTATCTATCAACTCATGGGCTCTGAGTTATCCGTGACAGATCAGGAAAGAGATCTTGGTGTGTTGGTGGACAGCTCTATGAAGGTGTCTACCCAATGTGTGGCAGCTGGTGAAAAAGGCCAATTCCATGCTAGGGATTATCAAAAAGGGGATTGAAAATAAAACAGCCAACATTATAATGCCATTATACAAAACAATAGTAAGGCCGCATCTGGAGTATTGTGTACAATTCTGGTCACCGCATCTCAAGAAAGACATAGTGGAACTGGAAAAGGTGCAGAAGAGAGCGACCAAAATGATTACTGGGCTGGGGCACCTCCCTTATGAGGAAAGGCTAAAACATTTGGGGCTCTTTAGTCTGGAAAAAAGGCGCCTGAGGGGGGATATGATTGAGACGTACAAAATAATGTAGGGCATGAGTAAAGTGGATAGAGGGAAGCTCTTTTCCCTCTCACAAAATACCAGAACTAGGGGACATGCACTCAAATTGAGGGCTGGGAGAGTAAGAACAGACAAAAGAAAATATTTTTTCACCCAGCGCGTTGTTAGTCTATGGAACTCCCTGCCACAGAATGTGGTGATGGCATCTGGCCTGGATGCCTTCAAAAGGGGATTGGACAGATTCCTGGAGGAAAAGTCCATCACAGGTTACAAACCATGATGGAGATGTGTACTCTCCAGGCTTAAAACCAGGGTACTTCAAGGGCCAGATGCAGGGGAGTGGTATCAGGAGACAGATATCTAGTCTCATGAGCTTCCAAAAGCATCTGGTGGGGCCACTGTGAGATACAGGAAGCTGGACTAGATGGGCCTTTGGCCTGATCCAGCATGGCTCTTCTTATGTTCTTATGTTCTAATTCCCAAATGGCAAGTGGGTAACAAAGAGCAGGAGGAGAGGTGCCGTCAGTTCAATTCCAACTTATGGGAATCATTCTTGGGGTTTTTTAGGTAAACAGTACAGTTTATACAGTTCCTTGTAAAAAGGAATTAATTCTTCCCAAATGAAATTCTGTTAAGCACATTTTCCGTTATACAAATTTCCCATAAGAATGGTTTCTATGGCTTGCCATTCCCTCCTTCAGGGGGTGCCCTGGGACTGTGCAGTTTGCTGAAGGCCACACAGGCTGAGTGCTCCCCTGGGAGAGTCACTGGGAAACCAAACTCCCAAAGTCTCATCCCAGAGCCGGAACATTAAAGCAGAAGCCAAACTGCAGCCTCCAGAAACAGAGATGGCTTCCCTGATACAATACGTGCGTTATTCCCCCTGTGCCATCTCTGTAGTACCTGGTAGTGATTAATGACAGATCCTGGATGCGATAACAGTGGCTTTCTTAAATCATTCATAATATGCAATGGTTCCGGGAAATTTTCTTAAATGATTCATAATATGCAACTGTTCGAAGCAATCAAAAGTCATCCTAAAACTCACAGTGAGAATATGTCATGTGTTGACTTTCGGAGACAAGATCTGGAGCATCCTTTTGATGATTTCTGAAAGAGAATGATGCTCAAGTTTTGTTGACTCTCATGACACTACTCTCACAAAAATACTTGCCCGCCCAGCTGTAAATAGTATACTGGAAAACCTCGAGCCAATTGTGATTTCCCATTGTGACCATCCTGACAGGGTTTTCGTGAGGTAAAACAGATTCAAGAAACCTGTGTTTAGTGATGAAGAGGGATGAATTAGCCCATTTCATCTTCTCCCTCATCTGATTTTTTTTTAACTTGAAAGTTTTTCCTTTAGATTAATGAAGGAAAGGGCAAAATTAAGTAAAATTGTTTTTTTTTAATGAAACAAATAAAAATTTCCAGGTGACATGCAATCACTACAGGTGAGAGTGTCATATTAGTTAATGAAACTATGTATTAGACAGGTGTATAAATCAATGGTCTGTTTGTATTTAATTGATTTGTAAGAAGGAGTCTGCAAATGTGCAAAGTCACAGTGATTCAGTCTAGAGATTTTTTCTATTATACTGCAGGTGAAAAGAATGAGTGACAGCTGTCGGGCGGCAGCAGCAGTGGCGGCAGTGAGGGGGCTGGAAGGGGAAAGGGGGAAAGAGGAGGAGGAGGAGGGAGGGAGGGAGGGGGAGGAGAGTCGAGCCAGGCCCCGGATGGGTTGGGAGGGAAAGCGCACCTTTAAAAAAAAAAAAAGCGGTGGCAGATCCAGGCTGCTTGCAAGCATGCACACGCCTCTCTTGCACCCACTCAAGCCAGGTAAAATGGAGGCATATGCATGGTCGTGTGGGTTGCCCCTTGAAAGGGGTGATCTGTGCAAGCATGCATGCGCCTCCCTTGCACCCACCCACACCGGCTCGAGCGGGTGCAAGGGAAGTGTGTGCATGGTCAGCCATGCCATAGGAATGCATTGAAATCTGTTCCCTGCAGAACAGATTAATTTATTTTCAATGCATTCCTATGGAAAACCGCTGTTCTACTTACAATTTTTTAACTTATGAGCATGTGCTTGGAACGGATAAAATTCGTAAGTAGAGGTTTTAGTGTAGTAGCCTTCAGGCATTTTGAGCCGGAAAAAGTAAACCTCAGCCTGTTCAAAATTGGACATCCCTGTGTTACCAGACTGGACAGACAAATGTATATAAGTCTTCTCTTAATCAGTGTTCAATGGGACTTTGTGAGTAAGGCACCTATGCAATCTTGTCTCTCTATGCTATGTACTGATTATGTATGCCATGTATGATGAAATGATGTTATGCTGTTGATTTGTCTCCATGTAATATAGCTGTTTTTGTTTTAAGTAAGCTCCGACTTTGTCTGATTCTGCTTCTATCTGTGTAATTGGTCAACAAGTATTTGCTTCTGCTGACAGAACAAATTGCAAAAGACAAGATAGAGAGAGGTGCTATGGGCCATGGCAGGCAGGTAAGGTCTGCCTATGTGGCAGGTATGTAATTATTTTAAAGGTGCATCCTGTTTGGTGAAGGGGAGAGACTGCCATTCAGCACCACAAACAACAGGGAGTCTAAGATACAATCTTAAAATATAAGCCACGGGGCTGAATGCTTTATTTTTAATTTCCATGTTTAAAACTGGGTGTTAATTTCCATGTTTAAAAAAAATCATGTTCCTTACATAATACATATCAAGAAATCCAGGAGAAATTTCACAGGTTTAAAAATAACAAATTATTACTTCCCTTCCATCCAGTTTTTTATTATATAAAATCATATAGATGGCAGTACTTGGGGGATAAGAGACCATGGTCTGCCCAATCTCACCCCAGCATCACAAGTGCAGCCTGTACCTCACCTTTCTTTTGCATCCAGAAACGCTTTGGCAAAAGGATTGTATTTGATTTTGAGAGCAGTGATCTATGTTAAAAAGAAAAAAAAGGGCAGAAGGAAGGTGTCATTAAGAAGGTCCTTTGAAATCCAAAATTTTCTAGAAGAAGGTTAGATGGGTAGCACTAAAAATGAGGACAATTTTTTTAAAAATGGTGATTTTTTTTGTGTGATTTGTGATTCATGGGGGGCTGACAAATTGACAAATCAAAAAACTGACAAATTTTGGCTACAAATCAAATAAATGAATCAATTTGTCTCTTATTTAAAATGATATAAAAAGCCCCCCCCCCCGGATCTAGAGGCCCCCAATTTGATGGGATGCTTTCTGATTCGTTTTTCAATTCATTCCCATCTCTAATTAGTACTCACATTGTAAACACACAATCTGTTTAACCATACAAATTGGCATGTGTGTTGATAAAATATGCACAGTATAGAGCATGTGGAGAGAGGGGAGTATCCCTCCTGCTTTTAATAATAGAATTCCATGAAGCTAGGAAATTGGAGGCTGAAGACAAATAAGAAAAAAAAAATATGCCTCAGACAGTGCAAAGATAAATTTTCTACAACAGGATGAACCAATGGCAACAAACTGGATGGTTTAACTTTTAGACAAATTCCTGAAGGATGAAGCTACTGTTGATTGCTCCATAATCTCAGGTCACATGCCTTTAAACACAAATGGGTTTCAGATAAACTTTGGCTCTCATACTGTATACTGCTTACGAGCTTTATAGAAATATATGATTCTTTTATGCTAGATTCACCATACTGAAGCCCAAAGCATCATCATCATCATCATCATCATCATCATCATCATCATCATCATCATCATCATCATCATCATCATCATCATCATCATCATCATCATCATCATGTGCTAGTAAGTTAATTCTGACATGACAAAGAGTAAGATGTCTATTCTAATTCATTGTTCTTAAACTTGAATATGTCTTAAATGTTCTGGGTTGTATATTGTCCTTCAGTATTGTAAGCCACTTGGATCCTTTTCCAAGGAGAAAGATGGGGTAAAATATTCATAAATAAATAAATAAATAAATAAATAAATAAATAAATAAATAAATAAATAAATAAATAATAAATAAATGGCCACCCTCTTCAGGATTTGCTAGAACTCAGAAGTGGGTCACGGTTCCCTTCTTCTGGGGATATCCTGGGATTGTGCAGCTTGCCAAAGGCCACACGGATTGCCTCTTATGGGATGGATAATGGATAAACTATACTTTCCCTTTACAAGTCACTAAAGTTATTTTTAAAGTAGTGGATGTGAGTAACAAATCATATAAAAAAGGTAAATGGGGAAAATTCATATAAATTGGCCACCCTACTGAAATTTTGTAAGGCGCTTCATAAAATCCTAATGAGGTCACCCTATCCATTTGTTGGCTTGTGTACCATCAAGATTTAGATTTTACTATTATATAAAATAACCATGGTAATGTACATTCAAGATGGAAACAATCAATCAATTCACAAAACTTTTTCAATATTAACAGTAAAAAAAATAGGCAAACAGATCTACAGTCTGGGATGCTCTATCAGGTATTTTATCTCTCCCTACCTCTTCGTTCTGGTATGCAGTCACTGCTATGAATTGTGTTTCGGGAAAAGAACAATTCTTGACCATCCTGTGTGGGCCTCCTACCCGCACTATATGGACCTGAGGTTCGTATTTGTGGAGAGAATTCAGCATAATCTGGGATGAGAAAAAGTGAGATGGATTAGGCAGACCTAATGATGCCATGGAGTGGATTAAAACTCAGTGTGACTAAGAAAGGAACGAGACCCAAACCATAGAGAACTTTATTTTCTGGACTACAGTTCCTAGACCAGTGGTGGCAAACCTTTGGCACTCCAGATGTTTTGGACCACAACTCCCAGAATTCCAAGCCTCTATTGCCAATGACAAAGGGCTATGGGAGTTGTGGTCCAAAACATCTGGGGTGCCAAAGGTTCACCACCTCTGTCCTAGACTCTCCTAGCCAATGTATATGCTGGTTAGAAGGCTGGTGAAGGTTAACTATGAAAATATAACTTTTCCAAGCTTTGTACAGTCAGCAACGGGTATAATGTTAATCACATATCTATAAATCATATCTGAAGAGTTTGTTCTCACTGTCTTAATTTTTGGGCCCTTGAGAAATACTGGATGTACTGGATGTCAATAGATATACTGTACCACTGGATTGTCTTACATAAAACTGCACAAAAGAGAAATGCCACCAGAGTTTTACCTTTAAAATAACTTTTGTAATTGATTTTTAAATAGTGCATATTTTTATTTGGAGAAAACCAGATGTGTCTTTGTCTGTGGCAGGACTTTTAAGCTTAGTTTTTGGTACTACTCAAAAATTTCTCAGCCAGGTTTCTGCTCAGATTCACCCTGTTCTTCAGTTCTTAACATAATATTGTTTGCTTGCACCACTCTTTGCATTCCACTTGGTGCATCTGAGAAATTTAACAGAGACAAATATGTCTGCCCATTCTTTCCTCAAATTAAGGCTGGTCTTACCATTAGGCCATGCAAGGTAGTACCTCAGGCAGATGAGGCAGAGAGATGGCAGCATTAAGTGTGAAGAGAGAGAGGTGTACCCTGCAGCCTGCTGTACACCCCTACACTAGCCTTCTGACTTATGTCAATTGGAAAATGCTGTTAGGGAGAAGCTGAAGAAAGCTTCAGCCTCCACATTGCAGCTGATCAATGGAACGAGGAGAATAACTGTGTTGATCTTTAACACATGGAGCAAACTACATTGGGCTGGCCTGTTTTGATCTATTCAAAATCTAAGTACATATTTATTCATGAATGGTATCCTTTTAGGAACTCTTTAAGACGGGAACTACTGGTGATCAATTGCATAGGAATGGACAGTCTTGTACTGAGGATGTAGATTCCATGTTAACTTCTGACACTGCTCTGCTGTGCAGCTGACACACTATTTCATAGTTCTCTATAGTTTATCCATTTAGGGTTTTTTAAATATAGAGGGCACTAAGCTGCCTAGATGTCCTAAGCACATCCGATCTCACCTGATTTCGGAAGCTAAGCAGGGTCGGCCCTGGTTAGTACTTGGATGGGAAACCACCAGGGAATACCAGGTGCTGTAGGCGCCTGGAGTAGGAACTGGCAAGCCACTCCAGTATTCCTGCCAAGAAAACTCCATGCACATGGAGTCACGAAGAGTCAGTCAAGACTGTAGCGATGCAACACACACACAAGATATTACATATGGTGTGGCCGGGCGCACAGAGAAATGGCCGCAAACTGACCAGAATATATGTAAATCAGATGCATGGTTGCAAATTACTTCTTATTTTCTTTTAGCGTGCTAATAGGCTTGTTGGCAGATTTATTCCAATATACGAGCTTTGTGCAAAACAAGTCAAAGGAAATGGGTAACACTGCAGTCCCAAGTTGCATACATTAAATGAACAAACCAACAAAGCCAAGTTTCATCTTTGCATTTTTAAGGGTCTCAGAGAGAATGGCACTTACTGTCTGGTACAGGTACACACTTTTTATTATTATTCCAAAGGCCAAAGATGATTCAATAGAATATTGATAATTATCATGAAGCAGAAGCAAGCAGGGTAATTATTTCATTTAGGAGAAGCCTTTTATTTGAGTACCTGACTATTGCCAACATTCCACTTATGCACCAAGCGGCATGGGGAAGAAAACAAAACCTTAATACCCCCAGTCATTTTCCCCCTTCTCTGAAGTCCTGTGTAAAAACCTCAACACACAAGACCAACTAGGGATGGGGGAGGGGGAGAAATCCCTGATGGTTAAACTACAGCACACACTGTCTCTCTTAACATCAAGGAGTCCATTAAAATCTGAAAGCTCCAATTAAGACCTGTTTATTCCTGTTTACATTTGGACTCCATGGAATAATTGGCATCTGTGGGTGAAGAGGCCTCTAAGGGCCCCCCTAATTGCATAAATGCACCCTTGATATTCCTTGATTGGTAGAAGCTGCCGACTGAAGCCAAAGAGGCATATACAAAACATGGCGCCATACCTGCCCATTGCCATTCAGTTTATTGGTGAGCTTCACTTTGCTGAAAGAGACAGCTGCCTTCATCCAGTGGGCCCCAAAGTTGGGAGAGTCAGGGTGGATGTAGACACAACTGTGATTTGATGGCTCCGGTTTGCCTGCTGGTACCCATTCTCCATTGACATACTTCCAGCGATGACTGTCAGTCGGAGCAAAATCCAGCAGAAAGGAATACATTGCATTTGGATCCAAGCCCGAGACACTGATCTTTAGAACAGGGAACATCCGTCTGTAACCAAAACAGGACATGTGAAATGGATAAGGGTCTACATGTTTTAAAATTAGAAGTCATCTGCTTTATCTACTTAGTTTTTCTAAACTGAGTTCTGCTCTGCTGCTTCATTGTGGTATTGAGCTAACCTATAATCTTGAATGGAAAGCAATCTCTGTCAGGTCTTTGAGTAAAGCCCTGGTTCTAGACTGTCTTCTGAGGACCAGTCTAGCTAAGTACGGAAGTGATTGTCATTAATCAGGACACCCTATATGTATTTTCATTGAACTAAATGGCATCTCATTTCTCTTTTCCACTGAGAGTCTGATGAACAAGCATGCCTTTGGACCAAGGCAACAGTTTATCTTCCTAATTAAATTGAAATATGTGTTTAGACACAACAAATGCCCTGCTCAAGATCAAGGTAGCTTGTCAAGCTTTCTCAGAGAACGTATGCAGACCATAATAATTACTCTGGAGCCTGGATGTCCTTATATAAGCCACTTGGTTCTCATAGCCCATTCATGACTTTAGACCATGCTGGATAGAGCTGATAAGAGTCCAAGATATCTAAGAACCGCAAGGGGAAATGTAGCTTATGTGTATATATGATGTGTGTGTGTTGTGTCATTACAGTCATGACTGACTCTTTGCGACCCCATGTCCATGGAGTTTTCTTGGCAGGAATACTGGAGTGGCTTATGATACATGCAGTTATATTTATCAGTTGCAAGGAAGCCTCAGCCTGTACAGTTCAACTACTATTGTGGAGACAAGCTTTGCTTTTTGAGGTGGGAAGTGTCTGTGAAATTAAACCTGAACATATTTTAATCATCACACCACCAAGAGCATAACTCTGCTAGACACACTCAGATGTACTTCATCTGGGTTATAAACATTTTGGAAAATAAACATTTGCTTGTGTATTTAGATGGAAGCCCTACCTTTTAACTAAAATTTAAAATCAAGACAGTGAAGAAGTTTACAATAATGTAACAAAACAACCGTTTTTCCTCTACCTGACCTTCACTATAGTCTTATTATGAAGCCAAGGAAGGGAAAGCACAATATACATTGCACTGAGCTCACTGGAGAAAAAGTGGGGTATAAGTATAACTAAGGGTGTTTATACACGACCCCTAAGCTCCGCCGCAAATGGCTGCAAGGTCCGGACCTTAAAAATGTTTACCCACCAGCTTCGGACTTTGCAGACAATTAAGTGCGACCCCGCCCACTTTAGCGCAACCAAACAGCAGTTTTCTTGTACCTGGTCTTTGATGGTGACAAATATTTGATCCGGTGTAAGGATAGTGAGTGCGGGGCTTAAGAAACAAGTAAATGAAATGGAGACAAACACCAAAAGTACAGCAATTAATAGGAACATCAGAGTTAACACCCCCTACTTCATTCTGCTTACTAAAACCCATACACAATGTATAATTGCAAGTCCCTGCTGGCCACTTTGAAATCAGCATGTTTTTTTTGTGTGTGTGTGTGTGTGTGTGTGTGTGTGTGTGTGTGTGTGTGTGTGTGTGCGCGCGCGCACGCGTGTGCATGTGTTCATACATGTATACATAGAGCATTATCATTCTTCAAAAAGACAATGCCAAAGTTATTAACCTTGTTTTACTTCACTTTATCCTCTTACATAGCTATGCCTCACACCGCCAATTATGCAGCAGGCATTCCACTCAAATCCTCCTTTGTCTTTTCCACAACCTGCCCCCCCCCATGTTAAAACCATAGGTAAAACAAAATTGTTTCCATGTATGACACTAGCATGTTCTGTCTAACAATCTAAAGTGATAGAAATCTCTATAATCAGTTGTCTGTCGGAAAGATCATCATGAGATATTTGGCTATTTATATTTATTTTTATGCACTGTCAAGTTGATTTCATCTTATGGTGATCCATTCCAAGGGGTTCTAGGAATATTCAGAAGGGGTCCCCCACTCCCTCGTTCTGGGGGTACTCTGGGATTGTGTGGCTTGCCCAAACTACACAGACTGGAACTTTCCCCAAAAGGCACAGTGGTGACCTGAACCCCCAACCTCTGGCAGATATATGTAAACAGGAATAAATATGTATTTATATTTATAATTGTACACATACACAATATCCATATCTATCTATCTATCTATCTATCTATCTATCTATCTATCTATCTATCTACAGGTATCTATCTTTGTACATTCATTTTAAATGAGTTTTCAAATTTTAGATTAATTTTTTCATATAGTTCAATGTGATTTTATTAATATATTTTATGTTACTTGTATGCCAGTCTCGTTGGATTTGTATCTTGAAAGGTGAGATATTAAAATTGCAATAAATAATACAAATGTAGATTACTTATAGGTTTAAATAATGTATCTGTATGGTTTGCTTTAATAGGTATGAATGGAAAGTGAATGACAAATTAAATGCACATCTGAACTATGATATCTGAGAATTTATTCAGAGATCCAGTTAAACCAATCAATTCTATGTGACCAGTACAATCATGAAACCATTATTAAGGAGCACAAGATATTACAAGCTCAATTTTCCTCAGTGTTTTCCACTGCTTACATCCTGCCTGTTTGAAAACAGGGCTTTAACCCACAGAAACCAGCAGGGATCTTATTTGAAAATATTTCACTCAAACTGGGTTTACTCTGTTGAATTGCACCAGAGTAGGTCCACTGAATCATTGTGGATTTTATGAATAAACTCATTCAAAAGCTCCATTGATTCTTTGGGACTACTCTACTTGCAATTACTTTGGCACAATTAAAGGAGGTCCATTTGAATCAATGGGATTTAAGGAGGAGCTGGCTCACTAAATCCCCATTGATTCAATGATTATACTCTAGTGCAATTTACTACATTAAGCAATAAGATTTCAGCCAAATATTCCAAGTAAATCTTCTTGCAAATATGCACCATGCCTTTGAATAAGTAAAACTAAGCTGATCTTCACACAGTCTTTTGAAAACACTTTAGAGCAACATGAGGAAAAGAAAATTGAAGAACAGCAAGGAAATGAACAGAAAGAAATCGAAGACAGAGGGAGATATTGGGCCTTATATTGATGGTATCCAGGAATAAGATTTGCAGGTGAAACATTATCATTTCTAAACTCCACCATTCCACTCCCAACAAATGATCCTCTGGTTCTTGTTCAAATTATTATTGAAAACTCATAAAGTATAATATTCCATAAGCTGAACTCTCTTTGAAGTAAGATTGTGGAGAGGAAGAGGCCCTAAAATCTATTGGCCAGAATCATATTGTTGATTTATGCTTATGAAAGAGAAATTGGTTAAGTCTTTGTGGCAAATTGCCTCCTTGGTGAGGTGGTAGTTGGGTTCCTGGATGTCTGCCCAGGAAGGCAACCAAACACCTCCTTAATGGGTGGAAATTTGCTACCAAGATTTTCACCATTTCCATTACACACTCATAAATCAACAACACAGTTCAGCACATTGTCATTTCTAATCCTTTCGTTTGAGATCAATACTTAGTAGAATTTTGGACATTTTCCGTTGCTCCCTCCAACCTCTTTTCAGAGCCGGGACTGGCTAAATGCGATACAGTAAAAACAATAACAAAAACCTTTTAAAATGAACAATCTACTTCTAGAAGGCATACAAGAGAAAACTGGGCAAACATCCTTCAGATCTCCTTTGATTTGGGTTCCTGCATTGAGCAGGGGGTTGGACTTGATTGCCATATAGTCCCCTTCCAACGCAATTAGTCTATTATTATTATTATTATTATTATTATTATTATTATTATTATTATTATTATTATTATTATTATTATTATTATTATTATTATTATTATTAGTATGAAACGGAAGAAACATGAATGAGAAATTTTCCGGCACAAAACTTTACATTCATAGTGCTGCCGGGAACATTTCACAACCTGAAGGGAAGTTAAAAGCCTCTCATCTGCTGGGTGCAACCCCTTACTGCTAGACTGTACCTCAGAGATAGCATGTCATAAGAAACTGAAATACATCATCATGGTTCCAGATATCTTTGTTGTTGGGCAATTATACTGTATTCCCCAGTGAAGTCTATGTTTAAGTCCAGAAGACAAAATAAATCAAGCTAATCTGAAGAATACGTGGGATGCAAATAAGTCCTGCTGTGACACTCACGTGTATTTCAATACTTGAAGAGTTCCTTCTTCTAATGATGGGTTATCTGCAATGGTTAACTTGGTTTACAGAAAGACCGTGATTCATACTTATCACTCCCACTAGCACCCTACTTGCTTGTGCTGCCTATCCGGCTGAAACACTGCATGTTTGTTGAACAGCTCTAAGTTATCTGCCTCTTTCAAAAAAAAAAATCCATAGAGAATTTAGGCAGGAATAATATTTTTGCAATACAGTAACCAACAGCAAGGCTTTTATACTGTGGGTCATGTGCAAACAAAGACAAACCAGTGGCAAGATACATCCTGTTTTAATATGATTCTTTGACTAAAACAGGATTTGAAGGTCCAGCCACATGGCCAGTGCTGTGGGGGATTCTTGGCAGGAGATGGGGCTGCAGACCATTGGTTATCTGATGAAAACAGGTCTCTGCAGCTATGTCACCCCAGGGGAATAACATTATCACCAGCCAGCCAATGCCAAGGTAGCTCAGAAACTGGTCTGTTAGGTGGTTCTTGCTGGAAGAGGGATGGGGTGGTTGTAGTCACAGTGCATTCAATCCACCATCACCTTCTAATTCCAGCCTCAGAGGTGAAACTTGACAAACTTGTTCATCTTAGGAGAGTCAATTATTCTAACAAATGGTTACCAAGAAAGTCAAGTGTTATTGTAGCAAACAAATTACTGAAAGGCATGACGAAGGGAAACCGCTTCACTTCCACATCTGCCGTTTGGTAGAAATACTGTACTCCAGTTGATTTGCAGTGTGGAGTAGTGGAGAGAGTGACAAACTAGGACTCTGAAGAACAGGGTTCAATTCCCCACACGGCCATAGAAACTCACTAGGAGAGGAGAGCTAAAGCAAAGTGTGCTGCTTATACACCACTCCATAGTGCTTAAAGCACTCTCTGGGCAGTTTACAATTTACAGTGGACCCTCATATAACAAGCAGTTTGTTTAACAGAAAATCCGCTTAAAGGAAAAAAATTCTGGAGATAGGGGAAATTTGCTTAACAGAATCACTTACGGTGCAAATCCGTACAACAGAAAAATGATTGCGATTAGGGATTAATCAGTTTTCAATGCATTCCTATGGGAAATCTGTTCAAAGGAAAATTTGCTTAACAGAATTTCATTTGGAATGAATTAATTCCTTTATACAACGAAGCTGGGTACTCATTTTTCCAACCTCAGAAGGATAGACTGCTGAGTGAACCTGGCGATGACTACTTGGAATTGAACTCCAGGTCGTGAACACATTTATAGCTGCATTTATGGCAGTATAATCACTGGGCCATGAGGCTCTTTGGAACTGGTAAAATCACTTCTTAAATATCTCATTTGAAAATCCTATTGGGATTGCTATAAATTGGTACCAGCCTGACAGCCCAGAAGACACACACACACACACACTCCACTCCAAAACAGCTGTTCACTATGACTTGGAGGGTATCTGTTCATGTGTCTTTCGTCATCTTTATATCCTTAGCTTCTGCTTGCTGGGTTGTGGAAGATGTATGGTTCAGATCTAATAAGTTGCCTGCCTCCCCCCAATCAATTGTTGTTGTTGTTGTTGTTGTTGTTGTTGTTGTTGTTGTTGTTGTTGTTGTTGTTGTCGTCGTCGTCGTCGTCGTCGTCGTCGTTCAGTCATGCCCGACTCTTAATGACCCCATGGACCAGAGCATGCCAGGCCCTCTTGTGTTCCACTGCCTCCCAGAGTTTGGTCAAATCCATATTGGTTGCATCGATGACACCATCCAACCATCTCATTCTCTGCCGTTCCCTTTTCCTTTTGCCATCAATGTTTCCCAACATCAGGGACTTTTCCAAGAACTCCTCTCTCCTCATGAGGTGGCCAAAGTATTGGAGCCTCAGCTTCAAAATCTGTCTTTCCAGTGAACGTTCATGGTTGATTTCTTTCAGGATAGATAGGTTTGATCCCCTTGCAGTCCAGGGGACTCTCAAGAGTCCCCTCCAGCACCACAGTTCAAAAATGTCAATTCTGCGGTGATCAGGCTTCTTTATGGTCCAGCGTACGTCACGACTAACAACTCACAATTCCTTAACAATTCTGAGTTACAAACTTAGGGGGAGCCATAATAATTTTTCAGACAGAAATATACTTTTCCCCCTGCCTCTGAAATGGAAAACTGACGCAATCTCAAGAGTCTGTGGCAATGGAGAGCACAAGTTTCATTGCTGTCCTGTCATAGTAACTTCTCTGAAGTCATTATTTGTAATCCAAGATAAGTTTCCATTGTTCTAAAGAGTAACCAAGAGCCATGCTGCCCAGGGAATTCTAAGAACTGCAGTCTAAACAAGTAACAGTATCCATGTTGTGCTGTATGCAGAGCAACAACAGAAAGTACACTGGACATAGTGACACAATAACATTCGTCTTTTGGGTTTGTTGGATGCTCCATATTTGGAGGACAAAATGCCTGGTATTCAAACTGGATTCAAAAACTAGTTAGCAAAGCTCAGAGAATAAATTGGCATTAACACAAAAAAATATTTCTGAAGAAAATCAATGTGAGCTTTACAGATCTGTCTTTGACAGCACGGATCATGAAACGCTATAGATTGCCTAAAACCAAAGAGGCATGTCAGAGCATTGGATTATCCCAATGTGGAACCCAAACTCTGGATAAGGTTGCTGGCCACAAAGGGTCTGGCAAAACGTCAGGAAGAAAAACTTCCACAACACGGACAAACAGCCTGAAAAACCCACAACAGCTCTCTGGATAAGGGGCTTGCGGCGAGGGAACAATATAGAGAAGCAGGATGATTTGCTAGAAGCACAAGCGTAAGAATAAATGTGTGTCTATTTAACTTCTACCCAAAGCATGCCATAGAAAAGCCTGGATTAGATTCAGACCCAAGTGAGAATGAGTGGAAGAAACTTTAGTAACTTTAGGGTAGACATTTACAGAGACTTGAAACAACTACTGTGCTACATTACAGCAGGAAGTGCAGGAGTAATTACGGTTGAATGTTAAGAAGTCAAAAATAATATTTACAGGAGAATTACATGACTTCAGCACAGATAATGAAGAAACAGAAGCTACTGAAGATTTTCTGTAGCTTGGTTCAATTGTCAAAGCAAAGACTGCAGTTGAGAAATTAGAAGACCTGAGCAGTGACAGCATGTTTTGGAGATGAGTGACTTGTGAGGTCTGCATGTCAGAAATGGCTTGATGGCACGTAACAACTTGGGTCCTCTCTTTTCCCTAATTGTAAAAGAATCATAAAATATACTAACTATTGGAACTGAGGTAGATGAGCACTATCTGACAGGGAGTAGTCTACCATTCTTGCACTGCTAGAGTTTGAAATATCCCTTCTCTACAAAACTTTTCCTGCTGTTATGTAAGAAGCAGACGTTGCTGAAAATCTGCCCAATATAGGATGCAACAGCTCATGAAGCAGAAATACTACCTTGGTATCATCCAAAGGGGGAAAACATACACACTTCACTCTGAATATTTACAAACTAGTTAATAACCTTTTATGATGCATCTGGCAGGTACAGTATATCCTAAGGCACATTCAGTCATGTGTACATGGCAGAACAACCTATTAGGTTTTCCCATAACTTGAGGTGAGGTGTTTCTAGGACATATTAACTGATTCTGCATTTACATTATTAATGCTCTGGGCAGGTTTTGTATTTGGCTGTTAATGATGTCACTAGCTTCCCTTTGGATTGTGCTATGAACTGAAAAGCAGGACAAAAATTAAATTCAGTGAACATACAGAGTACCTTTTGTACATATGCAAAACCAGTCCCATAGGGCATATGGATATAAGTCCAGAAATTTGTCTTGCACATTAAAGCCATCCTAAGAGACAATATTTGGGGGGGGGCACACAGAATTCTGTGCATCTGATAACCTTGAACATTCCCCCAATGAGATGCTACCCAGAAAAAGATAAACTGTTACATTCAGCAAGATCCTGCATAGACAGATGGACTACTTTAACACCCCTCAACTACATGCACATCTGTTCAACATTTCATAAGCTACACCATCTCCAGAGACGCCAACTTCTTAACAATGAAAAGGGCAAACTATTTTCAGACACAAAATATTTTAGACTCCATCCATTGGGAAGATATCTGGTACATGCCTCACTGAAATGATGGGTCGCTGTGCCAAACTGACATCCCCACCCGTGTGCCGCCGTTCCCGTTCCCGTCAATGGGGTTTACACGGGATAATGTCCCCAGCGAGTTGTTGACCAACAGAGTTCCGTCTGCCGTTCCCCATGAACCGCCAAGCCCTTGGAAAGAGAAGAGAACACTCACCGACCATTCTTGGTGACAATCATCTCGTTTGTAACTTCTCTGAACCTCTGCCATAGGGCAGCATCTTCCAGGACGACCTGGAGCTGTTTCTCAGTGGGGTCCCCTTTGTCTCTCCCAGCTTGGAGCTCGTTCTCCACCACATTGAGCAACCTGGAGACCGTGCAGTCACTGGGCTTCTTGCAGCCCAAATCAGTCATGGCAACTTGATTGTCAGAAACTTCTCAGATGACTTTGAAAAAAAAAGAAAAAGAAAGAAAGGGGGGAAAAGAAAGCAAGGAAAGGCAATCACAACTACAAAGAACTAAGCCTTAGCCAATTAATTAGCCCCAGTGGAACAAACACACTCACCTCGCCCTTTTGCCACGGATGCGTTCGCTTTCTCCACAATGTCCCAACAAGACGATGACACCTGTATGTCAAGGTTTTAACATGCACACACAACCATTTCCTAATTACTATCTGTCAGGTGGGAGGCTGCGTGATTAGGCAATTGGCTGCCTCCCGAGAAGACTCTTCCATTCAAATCACTGAGCTTTTATCTTTTTGGAGGAGAGTCTAATTATTCCGCTCAAGAACGATATTTCCATTAATGAAAATGGTTTAATGTCTCAATTGAAACAATGAGTGCAAAGCAGGTCTATGCAGATGAAATTCCTGATGAAAGAGGCGGTGATAGCCAAATGCAAAAGCAACCTGTGGGGAGATGTGGGTCTGTCTTACCATTAAAAATAATGCTCATTTCCCTATGTCCTGCTACAAAATTTTCAACAGTATTGCCAGTATGCAAAGGCCTTCTAACAGGAGCAGAACTTGTGTGAAGTTACAACTACAGTGGGGTCTTGTATAACAAACAACTTGTATAAAATTTGTACAACATAAACAATTCCAGAGATAGGGAAAATTTGCTTAACATAATCGCCTATGGGGAGAATCCGTACAACATAAAAATGGGATTACTCCGTTTTCAATGCCTTCTATGGGAATTTGTATAAAGGAAAATTTGCTTAACATAATTTCATTTGGAACGAATTAATTCCTTTATACAAGGTACCACTGTATATGAGCCTGATTCATTGCTGCTGAGGGATGAAGAGAAGAAAAGGGCAGCATGATGGGTGTTATTTAAGTTTTTTCCAACCCTTAAAAATGAAAGGTCACGTGTTCATATGACCAATAGTGACTGTAATGGGTTGTGTGTATTTATTTATATATTATATTTATATTTTTGATTGCAGAGGAATTCAGCCCACAAGGCAGAAGAAATAGTTATGAGCACAATGTTCCATTTTGGAATTGTGTGTCTGAATGTTCAAAGAATTATTTAAATATGCAGAGCTTTTTAGCCTGAAAAAGACTAGTAATGATAGAGGTGTGTAAAACTATGTATGAACAATGATGTGAATAAAGTGGATGGAGTTTTTTTAAATATCTCTCTCTCTTACTTTCTCTTCTGATATTGAAACATGCTTATGAGACCAAATCCATCAAGGGCTGTATTAATAGGTCAGTTTCACAACGCCTGTGTAAAGTCTTCATGTTTCACAGGCAAAATGCTCAGCTGAAGGTTTTTGTCTTTGATGCCCTGCATCCTCTCTCTCTCTCTCTCTCTCTCTCTCTCTCTCTCTCTCTCTCTCTCTCTCTCTCTCTGTGTGTGTGTGTGTGTGTGTGTGTGTGTGTGGTGTCATTACAGTTGTGACTGACTCTTCATGACCCCATGTCCATGGAGTTTTCTTGGCATGAATACTGGAGTGGTTTGCCTGTTCCTACTCCAGGCGCCTACAGCATCTGGTATCTCCTGGTGGTCTCCCATCCAAGTAATAACCAGGGCAAACCCTGCTTAGCTTCCGAAATCAGGTGAGATCAGATGTGCTTAGGCCAGGCATATAGGCAGCGCCCTGCATCCTAGTGTTCACTAAAATAAACAGGATGCACAACTGGCCTGACCTTAGGTCTGGGCTAGCAAAGCTTATTAATAAGTTACAAGCAACCTGCAACTTTGCACAGAAAGTATTCCAAATGTTCTAAGATGAAAACGTGTGTAATGGTAAAAAGAACAAGCTACCTCAGATTAGGGGTGATGAAGAAAAGGAAGCAGCAAGGACTACCAGCAAGACGTTCTATATTTCGGGCATAGCAAAATCCATTGCTAAACTGATTGCAGCAGAATACTAGAGAAAACATGGAAACTCCAGGTGGGGAGAACTTGATCACTGGTTCGGACTACAGTCTTGCCATAATAGTGGTATAATCTGATAATGGAGATAGTCACCAGTATAACAATGCAAATAGATCAAATACATCTACAAATAACAAGTTACTTATAATTTTCCTTTGCAGAAACTAAGACACAGCTATGTAATATTATAATTGCAACATAATGATAGATAACTTCACTCCATTTGTAATGGGAATTAGTTAGGTTTTTGTTTGTTTGTTTGTTTGTTTTTGCAAGATCAGTGCTTTTTTAAATCATTGGCCAGAAGTTTGTAGTATTCATATAACTTTTTAAAAAAAGTGATGACAATTCAGTTACATTTGAATGAGAAAGAATCATTTTTTAAAAAACAATCTAACTATAGTAATTAAAACCTTGTGTTGCAATTGATAAACTGCATTAGTGCAACTGGGACTCTGCTCACAATCATGAGTTTGGTTCCAGTAGGCTCAGGTAGCCAGCTCAAACCTGACTCAGCCTTCCATCCTTTTGAGAGGTAAAACGGTAAAATGAGTACCCAGTTCACTGCATGTGGGTATGTGTGCAATGTATAGCCTGCACAGTTCAATTACCTAGGATGCTTTCAGCACTATGGGGCTGTATATAAGCATCTCACTTTAATAATTAATTATATTGGGGGCCAAACTAAATTTCCATTACCCAGTAATTCGAACTTTAGAGCCAAGTCAGAGATTTAAAACAATAGTATATTGCTATGGATATCTGTATCAGCGATTGCTTTTCTAACTATTTAAAATACGTTCACCCAGTGCATTTATAAAGATGCATAAAAATGAGATAGGCTAAACATCTGAGAGGCTTCTAGAAATGTGTTGAATGTTATATTGCCCATTCATGCTAAAATGTCTGCTTCTAGCATGAACACATGCATTAGGAACAAGTTAGGGAAGTACTACACCAACTAGTCCCCCAATTGTAGTCACGTTGGGGACATCAGACCTTTGTTAAGATCCACAACATCTGGAGTGCTGAAGGTTCACCATCAGTGGTCTAGAGCAACCAGCATCAAGAACAGTATATTCAGCTCATTCCTGATAATCTAAAACCAGTTGCAGTTTCCAGTTAACTTAAAGCTATTGAATCAATAGGTGTTGACTTGCCAGGTTTCTATTCATTCAACGTGTCTACAATCCAGCTGGGGTTAGCAAATAAATTTAGACCAGATGGGGTAGCTGGGGGGAGCAAGGGGGGACACCTGTCCCCAGGCACAGTATCTGGGGGTGCCAATGGCTCCCCACCTAAGAACCATGGGAAGCCAGGGCTGGCATGGAGAGCTCCCTGGCCACTCCTGCCATGGCCTTTTCCGTGGTACCTTAGCCACTCCCCATCCTTTGGGGAGGAGTCAAAACTGACTTTGTCCCTGGGCGCTGCAAACCCTAGCTACACCTCTGTTTAGACCGATCTGTTAAGTTAAGAAAAAAGGTTAGTGTTGATGTGTATTAAAACTTAATAGAGCAATGTCAAGCATTTGGGTAAGTACAGTACTGGCATATGTATAGATACCGCTATAAACGTGTCCTGTTTTTCCCGTTGTACCTTTCCATTTTTCATAATTACAAATTATGAAGGTAGGAAAGTTTCATCAGCTCACCAGATAACCTTTGATTTCTAGGTTAAATAGATCATATACATCCTGAAAATTGAACAGGGTGAAAAGAAGCCATGTTGTCCAAGGAGCATACAGCCCTGTTACATTCCAAAACAAATAAATTAATTAAAAAAATACCCTCAAGCGGCTCAATTGCTCATTCATATTCCTCTCAACTTCGCTGAATACCAAGAAAATGGATGTCTCTTCTTCTTCCGTTAGCAGCCACCTCCTTGGCTGTTAGTTGCTGGTACCTATAAACCCTGCCCTTTGCCAGTTCGAGCCATTAGAAACCCAGGTAATTGGCCCTTTATCTGAACTGATCCTTGCAGAAGTAATGCAAAGCCTAATCTTTCCTAAACCACTTAAAGTCCAATAATCACCGACGGTGTCAAACCATGATTAAAAATGCCGGCAAAGCAGCTGTCTTTTTGTCCTCTGTAATTATGAGTGGGCATTGGGTGTCGTGCCTAGGTGGGTATTCGGTTTCCCTGGGCTTCTGGAACTGAACGTACAGAGCATTCAGATGGGACGCCAGCAGATGGAAAGAATGAGTTTGCTTCTCATGGATTTCATTTGATCAAGGATTTTTTTTTAAGGTAGGCAGTAGAAACGTCTATAGAATAAAAAGCAGCTATCAAGTAACAGGTAAAGAAAGGGAGGGGAAAAACATCTCAATTTTTTTCTCCTGTTGCATGCAAGCAGCTGGTAGCCTGAAATTTAGACTGCATTTTATTAGCTCATCAATAAAAACAAAAAGGATCACAGCGATTTCTAGACAAGGTTGCTAACAAAATCTGAGCAAATGAACATCGACGTCATGCATTTGAGAATGGTGGTACTTGCCTTTACTTTTTCATGAGACTCCTTAATATCAGCTGTTTTAGCTTATTACTGTAATTTTATTGACTATTGTATCTTGAAAAACAGGGCTGTGAATTATGAAGTCTTGTACCATGTTGTCCTCATTTACCAATCACACAGCACGACCAAGAAGTGCTTGGAAATCTACATCACATGAAAGTTCTCATTCCTATACTTAGATTTCTAATGCACACTTATGACCATATCACACAGAGTTCTCTTAGCACACGACAGCCATCCTTATATCAGAAGACACAGGATCTTGTCTTATCCTGAATCAGAACAGTGGCCCATCTAGTTCGCTAAGCAAACACCAATTCTCCAGTGTCAGTCAGACTACCTGCAAGGAACTGGAACCAGAGCCTTCTGTAAACCAAGAGTGAGTGCATCACTGAATCGTAGCCCCGCTTTTGCAGGCAAAAAAATCAAAGAAAAACAAAACAAAGCATGTGGCACTTTAAAGATTAACTTTCATATTTTAATGTAACATTTTGTGGGCATGTCCACTTCTTCAGACACATAGTAGCAGAATCAGAATCATGGGGAGCTAATTTAATCAGAATCACAGGGAGCTAAGGGGCTGTACAGTGGACCCTTGTATAACAAACAGCTTGTATAACATAAAATTTGTACAACATAAAAAATTCCGGAGATAGGGGAAATTTGCTTAACATAATTGCCTATGGGGAGAATCCGTACAACATTTTATTTATTTATTTATTTATTTATTTATTTATTTATTTATTTATTTATTTATTTATTTATACAACTTATATGCCGCCCACTACCCAAAGGTCTCTGGGCGGCTTCCAATCAAAGAAATAAAACAGTAAAAACGTCAAACAACAATAAATAAGTAAAACAATAATAAAAACCTTATACTAAAATCATCACACTAAAATTGCCATCACAAGACCCACAATCTAAATTGTATCAATTAAAAAACTTCTGGAACAGGAAGGTTTTTACCTGGCGCCGAAATGTTATCAGTGTTGGCGCCAGGCGGATCTCACTTGGGAGGGCATTCCATAGCTTGGGGGCAGCTGCCGAGAAGGCCCTGTGTCCCATAAAAATGGGATCACTCCGGTTTCAATGCATTCCTATGGTAGTTTGTATAATGGAAAATTTGCTTAACATAATTTCATTTGGAATGAATTAATTCCTTTATACAAGGTACCACTGTATTCTATTTTGTGCAACTGACATGCCTCATTTATTGAATTTTATTCTGGAGGTGGAGTGTTAAATATATTGTCCTTGTAACTCTTCCGTGTTTTTCCATCATTTTATTTTCACAAGATTCTATTAGGAAGAAAATGCAGAGCAGCTGAATGTCTTTTGAATGGTATGACAAATGCCATTGTGCCGAGGCATCCTCTGTGGTATAACTTTTAAAAACAAGAGGTGAGGTGGTGGTGGTTCAGTACTATATGCAACCTACATTTTCTTTTCTCTGCTAGCTGAATTAAATATTCATTTTTAAAGCAATATCACTTAATCTTTATTTCCCACTGTGATGTCCCTCACTGCCAATACTAAGGCACGTGAAATGAGAAACAGGGGCTATGGCTCCCCCAAGGGCTCCTTCTCTCTTTGGGTGATGGTGGTCCTCCGCCAACTCATCCACGAGGGGTGCCCAGAGTGGTGGGGTGGATGGCTCCAGTTAGGGCTGCCCCACCTCTGCTGTCTTTGCAAAAGCAGGCAAAGACCTTCCTCTTCAGGCAAGCTTTCCTTGAATGATGGACTACCTATTATTTTACTTTTAGATGGATTACCATGCATGACCGCCAGTGTTTGCATGTTAGTCTCTTTGATTTGGTTAAAAACCGTAAATAAAGATTCATTCATTCATTCATGTTAGTCTCAATCCCTCACAATGGATTTTCTTCTTCTTTTCACATGCTCTTTGCAGCTTTAATGTTACCTTTTAATGTTGCAAGATGCCTCTTCTAATTCCCTGTTCTTAACCTGAATGGGTCTTAAATGTTCAGGGCTGTATATTGTCCCTCATTATTGAAAGCCGCCTTGGGTTCTTTTCCAAGGAGAAAGGCAGGGTAAAATATTCAAAATAAAATAATAAAATAATAATCCATAAATGAATGTAAAATAATTTGCACCCTAGTTACTAACTGCTGTCTCCACAGTTTTTACGCTAAGCCACTGCCCAGGGAAACAACTCCCTCTGTTTTTAACACTCAACAGTTGCTTCTAGTATTTAGCCAAGTGACTAAATGGTATCTATGAATTTTCAATAAACCATCCCATGGTCTGTGACCATGCTCATATTGAGTTGAAACAGTTGGGACCCTAAGAAAGGGCCACTGAGGTTCACCTGCATCACCTTAGACGGATGAGAGCTCCAAATGCTTGTGTTCCCCAGGTAACAATCTGTATCTTAGGGAAATTAATTCCACCACCCACAAACTAAGAAGGGACCTAACACCTTTTCACCAACAGCAGTAAGTTCCCAAACACATGCAACTCCTTTTGAAATCCATCTGAAATTATCAACAATAAGTTTTTACTTTCTTATTGCATCCAATATAATTTCATATTGTCATAAATGAGTGTTCTCTCTCCATCCCAGCCAATCATTCCAAGTCCAAAAATAGCACTTATTTATAAGCCAAGCCTCACCTACACTCTTGACATTTTCTGATAGTACTGACAAAATGAAATACGTGTGTTGAGAAACCAGTTTTATTAAAGAACAGAGAGTGCAGTAAAAGAACTATTCAAAGAGGTATTTTTACAAGCTGATAACACAACCATGTACAAAGGGATATAATTTTAAGCCATCGAGGAAAGTATACAAAATGGAATGTTAATTCAAGTTGAAGAAACAGTGTATCACAAAACTCCTCACTTGTGTGACTACATGACACTGGATAAGCAGGCACTTTTTAATTTCCCATGAATTGATAGCTCAAAAAGATCACCCTAAATTAGATAGTTATGAAGGCATAAGCTGTGACACTCAATTATTTGCAGTTTAAGGCCAAGGTTGCATTCAACACAATAATGTTGCATGGTGTTGCCAAGCTGCCAAGATTCACATTTTTACAAACTTGCAATATAAAGACAGAATATGAAAGTCAGAAAAGTCAACAAACTCTTTCCTACACCATGCAATAATGCCACATCCCAGACCACCAAGTCGGATCAGTAGCTAAATAAACATTTAAGATTAAGTGGCTGAAATCCTGTTGCTTAGCCATGCAACTCGAGTCACCACTAGAGTAAGGCCATTGAATCAGTGTATGTAAACTTCTCTACATTCCACTGATTCAGTGGGCCTACTCTAGTTGCAACTTACTGCACTACGGTTGTTTTATTATGCACGTGGAAGGCAGGCAGCAGCCCTTAGTCACTTCTAGCTGGCAATTAAAGAGTCGCTGATGGGATTCTCAAGTGTGCACCCAGCAAGCGTGTGCTCACTACAAACTTGTAATTCACAAGCTAGATAAGTGGCAGCGAACGTTTGGCACTCAAGATGCTTTGGACCACAACTTCCAAAGTCCTTTGTCCTTGGCAACCTAGGGTCGGCATTCTGGGAGTTGTGGTCCAAAACATCTGGCGTGCTGAAGGTTTGCCACCACTGAGCTAGAAGCTACTGAACGTTGCCTCCCACGTATGAAACAAAGTAAGAGGACTTCAGGCAATGCAAAGGATGTACATATTTTAAGACTTTCAATGCCTTTAGCAAAACTGTGATTTTTAAAAAATATTAAATATAAATGTATCAGCATCAAAATTTGAAACTTTTCCAAAGTGTAAACAGATTTTTAAGTAGGAAAACTAACTTTAGAGAGCATCACGGTGAGTATTCCAAGTGCATATTATAAAGAGTTGCCCGTTTTAGAAAAATCACGGCATCGCTGGTTTGGGTCTCTATGTTCTCAATACAAAAGTATCCAGTACCAGTCCTATAGTGCGACATTCTGTGACAATTTGCTTTTTGAAGAAGAAGAAAAATATTGTTTCTTTAAATATATTGCTATAGAGAGGAACATTTGGATAAAGTTCTTTCCCCCCAAAAAATGTGTAAGCTGTTCCAGTTTATTGACATGCCCCTTGAAGGCCTCTTATACATAGGCACACATGTTCACCCCACTGCTGCTCTCTGGCCAAAAATGCATTGTAAAGATTTTTTTAAATAAAAAAAGGATCACATATTAATCCAAAAAACCAATTTGGCCAAGGGTAAAACATGGATGACTGTTCAGTGCACACATCACAAAACAGCAATTCTTTGTTCAAATGACTTTCAGCTTCCTCAACCCCTAAAGGCAAGCTGTCAATACAAGGGGCTGGGCTGGTATTTCCGAGAAACCTAAAAGGATTAAGTATATTTTTCTTGTTTAAAAAAGAAAAAGATAATCAAAACCTTTGGTTTACACGTAAGCTGTCAGTGACTGGGACTCCAAAACAAACAAACAACCCACACACCTCCAGGTATCTGAGAGCAATATGTAAGGTTACGCATGTAACGAATTGTCCCTCCTTATAATAACACTTCACCTACAAAATACTACTGCAATACAAATAGAGTTGCTAGTCTGAGACCGTGAAGAGTTGTTGTACCTTTCAGATTGTTCTACTTGGCTTCTTCCATTATTTAAACAGTAGTGTGGAAAAAAACAGACCAGACAAATTTGCTCCATCTATGTTAAAATAGCCTGCTTGAGGTCCACTGCCGATCCTAAAGTAGTGTTTTCAGCAATTACTTCCCATCAACATCTCTTCCCTTTTTTATATTAGTCATTCTACTACATTAAATACAGGCATTTCATACAGGCACACTAAGAGGGTCCCAGTTCCTGCATACACATGTACGCTCTATATTCAGAACTATTGCATATATTTCTAGAAAGATGAATGCATTACTAGCAATACCATCTGAAGGCAGTAGTACCTGTGGGAAAGGAAAGATTCACTGATTCCAAGAGGTAAGATACTCTGCAAATTCTTATATACCAAGGCACAAACCCCTGATTTAATATATTAGATTCTTGCCATCCCTGCCTAAAAATTTATATTTATTACACACGTAATCAAAACTACCATTTTCTAACTGCTTAATTTTAGTTCTTGTAGCTTGCTGACATCCGAACTGCTGAACTCAAAACTTGTTTATAAAAGTCTGTTTTTTTTAAAGCTGTATGTCTGTCTGCTCGGCAAAACAGAGCAGCACATTTACTTTAAGCTTCCCAAAATTACAGGCTCTAAACAGCTGACTATATCCAGTAAAACAAGGTTAATTAGCTAGCTGCAGAGGGCTAAATGTTGGATCTTGCCTGTACAAAATTAGTTTAATACTAGCCCTCCAGAAATATTCAGGGAAATGTCTATGCTTAGATATAGTGCACAAGTCTCTTCAAAATGAGGGAAGAGTGCTGAGTGGAAGGCATAATGAGTGTGGACAATAAGTCCCACAAGCCACTTCTGTGAGGAATTGATTACCAACAGCTCCTTATTCGAACATCTCCAGCTTTTAGGCTTCCCAAAATAGTCTGATGACCCAATTACAAGAAATTCACCAGAAGATACTTGTTTGACAACGTTCAGCCAGTATGCTTGCAGCCCCACATACAAAGTAACTTAATTCCTCACTACAAGGAAACAGCAAACAAACCAATTTAACAACGTTTGAAGCAGGGAAAGAAAAAAGAACACAGCAAAGCTATAGCAGGTCTGGATGCCTGCTCGGATTGTTACATAATATTATTCTGTTGAGAAATGACACACGTTCCTCAATCAAATTCACACTTACAAAGCAGGTATGTAGGTGCTGTGAAAAGAAATCAAATGTCAATATGTATAGTTAAATTTTAAAAAAAATGGGAGAGGAATTTATCGTATTTTCAGTCCCATTCTTGCCTACAAGTTGCACGTGAAGTCACCTTTCACCAACAGTCAAGAGGAATGGAGGATCTAATAAAACATCAGCACGAGGGGGAACGTAATTGATCAGGCCATAGATGCATAAAGGCAGAAACACTGATGTTCTTTCAGAAGCAAGCCGCATTTAAGAGACTATAATGAAACATAGCAAACCACCTGCAGAGAATGAGGCAGTTTGCTTTTCAATGCTCACATTATATTCTCATTGATGTTCCTTTTGCTCAGTAGATACAACCTAACTATCAATATCACAGTAACACTATGAGAAGTTAATATGCCTTATGCATTGTTTGAAAACATTAAAATAGCTTCCTTACACGATTATAGCAATAAAGAGTATAATGGTAAAGGAACTGGAACATTAAGAAATAAATTCTTGCACATTATACACAAAAAGAGGAAAGTCCCAGAAGATCCAATGTGTCACAATATCCAGTTCAGAAACAATATTTGCAAATCCTGTCTTGCCGCAGTATCCATTTTAGCACCAAAACAGTATCATTTGAAGTAGACGACTGTGTGCCAAATTAAGACAATAGCTTAGCTAAGCAGTTGAAATAAATGCTCAATTGATCTTGGGGCTTTGTAGCACAAAGCTCATTAAGCCTGGAAAAACAATATTTGGTAGCTTTGTCTTGTGGTTCCCAGGTGCTCAGAAAGCGTCATATGGTTGCCCCTAGGCAGGTGGGTGCAGATCATACGGTTGTGCAGATCTTCTAGCCCTCAGTGTGACAACTTCTTTGTAAGGCGATGAAACGTGTCTTGCTGGCCTACATAAAAGCAGCAACATTTATTTCAAAATGAAGATAAAGCTCTTACAGGCAGTTCTACATTGTTTTCTCTTATGTGCCATCAAGTCAGAACTGACTTAAAGTAATTATAGCAGGGTTTTCAAGGTAAGTGATTTCAGGAGCAGTTTTACCAGTTGTGTGCACATATGCACACACACATGCATGCACGCACGCATGCACAGACACACGCGCGCGCACACACACACAGAGAGAAAGTGAGAGAGAAAGAGAGTTTCCATGCAGAGCTGGGGAATCGAAGCCAGGTCTCCTGTCCATTACTATATCCACTACACCAGTGGTTCTCAACCTGTGGGTCCCCATATGTTCCTGTGCTGGAAGGGGTTTCTGGGAGTTGCAGTCCAGGAATATCTGGGGACCCATAGGTTGGGAACCACTGCACTACACCTTACTGGATACAGATTCTCCATTGGTATGCCCTTCTCCTTTTGAAAAGCGAAAGGAACACTGTGTCCCCCATTCCTCTTAGTTTCTAATTTCAAAATTATGCAAGGTGGGATAACTTTTGTCAGTAGTTTGAAGGTCCTGGTTGCAACCTCACAAAACACTTCTTGACGCAGAGTTCCCTTACATGTGGTTAAGTGCCTGCTCTTTTTTTCTGACACACCAGCTGCTCTTTGGTCTAGAACAGTGGTTCCCAACCTTGGATCCCCAGATGCTCTCGGGACTACTATTCCCAGAAATCCTGGCCTGCATAGCTAGCGGTGAAGGCTTCTGGGAGTTTTAGTCCAAGAACACCTGGGGACCCAACGATGAGAAACATCTGTAGTTTCCACTTCAACACGTCTCCAGTCTGAAGCCTACAAGAAACAAAGCCTGTATACTTTTTAAAAACAGAGACAGATGCTCACTGGGAACTGCTCTGGCTTTATTGTAATCAATGGTATGCATATTTAAAAACTCATATGACAACTAGAACTTTTTTCTAGAATGCAGACTTGGCAGTGATAAAGGCAAGGAGATAAATGAAACCATCTTGCCCAATAACGTCCTTAAGCAATTCCAACTTAACCTTGAAGCTCCACTGAATTCCCAGTAACTTGGATGAGGACTGAGTCGTCCATTTAAAGATCCACAACATAGAAGAGAAAATTCACCTCAGAAACCTTTTTAAAAGGTATTTGAAATTTGCTGTGCTACTCACATATAGACCCAAATATTACGGCGAGCCAGAGAAATACACAATAACCTAGCCTGTTTTTAAGTAAAAGCCATGCTGTGCACTGCTGGAAAAGGACAGAGTGGGGCATTTGATCTTTTTACCATAGTATGGTGACAGCTGTTGGCATGCCTGTTATGTGAGACACGCTGTAAAGCATTTCTTCACTGCATCCCTGTGGGAAATGAGAAAGAAATACTGATGAAGCAAAGACTCCAGCCTCTGAGATACTGAAGAGCTGACTGCTTTTATTATCAATGAGTGTATTCCTTGGTTATTTTTCAAGACTTCCAAAGCAGTCTCCCACAGTTACAATATACAACATATAATTCAAGTTTTAAGACAAGATCAGATTTTTTAAAAAAAACAAAAGTGATCTGGTCAAAATGTTTTTTTAAAACAACAACATTTTAAATATTTCTATCCTGCCTTTCTCCCCAAAAGGACCTAATGTGGCTAGTCCCCACTGACAAAAAGCATACACTATAAACAGTGTTTTTTTTATAAAAAAAAAACATCACAATATTTTAAATATTTCTATCCCGCCTTTCTCCCCAAAAGGACCTAAGGCGGCTAGTCCCCACTGACAAAAAGCATACGCTATAAACAGAAGCATACAAACCTTTCAGTTAAAAGACAAAGAACAAAAGGTTTTCAAAATCGGCATTAATATGACCGGGGGATCATTAAGAAGATTCCCAATTAAGGGCTCAGGTGGGGCTCTGAAATGGGCGTGGGGCTGCCCACCACCTTCCTGGCTGCCCTTCGTGGGTGGAAATATGGGTTTTCTGCATCTTAGTTCTTCACCCAGGCCTTTTTTGTTCTCCTCCTCCCCTTTTCTCAAGCAAGAAAGAGGAAGGAGGCATAAAGCATGGTCAGAAAGCTTACAAGCCCCTGGGGCTAACCCACTCCCCTATATGGGCAAGGAGGAGGGGGAACAAAACCAGGCATGGAACATCCACTGATTTTCTTTATGCTAGCATCTAAGAATGAGTCACAGGAGGGAGCTAATGGCACGTTACCAGTCATAGGATACTCTCTCTGCTCTAGTGACCTGCTAGATTTACAGTTCTTAATGGAAGGACATGGGACAACCAAACTTTCCACCAACAAATTTATTTTGTGCCGCTTTATTCTCTCCAAATCTCTCCTTAAAACCACAATTTCTATGATGCTTTGGCATAAACCCCCAGGGCTTCATACCCGAATGTAACTGAGCCCTAAGTATATACACTGAAAGTAACCACACACTACTTCCTTCAGGTCCCTCGCCTACTTCTCGTCTTCCTTTTGCTGAGAGATTGATTGTAACTCAACCAGACAGGGACTTGCCTTCTTGGACACTACAAGACTCTTTCCATAACCAATTGAATCTTGGAACATAAAAACAAGCTATCACACGATAACCGGATCTTCCACTGTTGCTCACTTACTGACATTCCAGTTCTACAAGAGATGCATTTCGTACCCAATGCGGATTTTTTTTATTTTTTTAGACATTTAAATTACCAGTAATTTATGGCCTTGAAGCACACAGGGAAAATAACTTTTCCAAGCCATACAAGCCAAAGAGGAAAGCTGCCAATTTCTTTGCTGAATTACATTTGGGGTTTTTTCTGGAGCAAATGGTAGAAGTCAATGTTACCTTGCAAAAGGTATGTAGGAAATGCTGTACCTAGGAGACAAACAGCACAAAAACATTAATTGGAAGGAACAAACACATGCTCTCCCCAACTCTACAACTGCAGAAGACCTCTGGGTAAATGTCCCAAGCTGAAGACAGTTTAGGAAGCACTTATGATTTGTGATCTACAAATTGTCTCAGTCCAGCCAAATATTCTTGTTCCATATTTGGCTGTTTTCGTCTTGCACAGACAGTCTACAGAGGTATTATTTTATCCTATCCATCAAATCGATATCAGCCTTCCTTTTATATCATTTACTTTTCAGGAGCATTACTTGTTTCATGCTACAACACAGGAGTCATGAGTTCAATTCTCAGTGACAGAAGCTTTTCAGACCAGCACTTACACCTCTGCAGAATGTCTGTGCAACAAGAAAACAGCCAAAGATGGAACAAGAGTTATGGAGAACTAATTAAGCTTGGTCCAAATTAATTTAGTTTAAGTGAGTCTTTAAAACAACAGAAGGCATTTACGAATGCATACAGGAGAATTATAATAAAATATATGAAATGTAAAGGAATGTATTAAGAGGGGGAAAGCATGTGAAAGCATGTGATGAAATGATACCCACAGAGGCTGAAAAATGTCAATCTGAACAAAATCCTGTAGCAATGTGTTGAAAAAGCTATATTCCACCCCCCATGGAAATACAGTATATTAATTAATGTGTGGGTCCATTATGGTAGTTCTTTGTAAGGATGGTTCACAAAATATAGCTCTTAAATGGTGGAGAAACAAACCTCTCCTTTGTTAATACAATAGGATCAGAATATCTACAGGGGGTTGATTCCAAGTTGTCCCACAGGTGCCAAAAATGCAGAGGTAACAAATGATATACACAGCATTGTCTCTGGCTTCCTCTAGTAGCTAGTTCTGGTAAATACACCTTGGAAATACATATACAGTAGGACTTCCGCATAGGTTCCGAGACCCCCGCAGATAGCGAAATCCGTGGATAAGAGCAAACGCTCTTATCTGGGCTGACAGTGGCAACAGAGTTGGTGGGGTGCTGGGGCAAAAGCTTTGGCCCGCGACACCCCCCAAACTTTGGGTAGTGTTGCATTGGTGGCAAGGAGGGAATAAAGTTTTTTTTTCCCTTTCTCCTCGCCACCACCAGCCAGCCGCCCTCCTCGCTGCTGGGCTCAGTGGCCGGCCTGCAGGGGCAGTGGCGGCAGTGAGAAGAAGAAAAGGAAAGGAAAACTTACTGCCACCGTTGGCCAGGCACCCATTGGAGGGGTGGGATGGGGACTTAAGAAGACCTGCCTAGCCAACTGGCCTTTGAACTTTCCGCTCAGGTCCCGGGCGGCGGACCGGAAGTTTGAGCTTGAGCCGGAAGTTCAAAACTTCTGGTCTGCTGCCCAGGACCCAAGCAGGAAGTTCAAAGGCCTGTTGACCAGCTGGGTCCTCTTAAGTCGCCATCCCACTCCTTCGGAGGGTGGCTGGCCATTGGCAGCCAGTCAGCATCAGCGGAAGTAAGTTACTTCTTTCTTTCTTTTTCCTCCTTGCCACCGGGCTCAGACCTCCCCTGCATCCGCTGATCACCAACCGTGGATAACTGAATCCGTGGTTGGTGAATCAGTGGATGCGGGGGGTCATACTGTAAATATGCATTTCTACAATTTTTAAAAATATATTTTCAGGCAACACGTAAGTGAATCCACAGATGTTTGTCCAGTGGGTGTGGGTGACTTCCCTGCATCAGTTTTTAAAAATCACTGCTTGCTTTCAGAGGTTAATATGTTTATGAAGAAGGCATATGAGAAAATGGGACACTCCTTACCATGTCAACGCAAAAAACTGCAAAATACAGAAGATGAGGGCAAGTCCCTTGTTGTGCCACTGTTAAAAGAAATATATCATCACAAACCAAGCAAGGAAAATGCACATGCATTGTCCTGATCCATAATAATCTCATAAATTCAAGAACTTACCCAGAAAGCTGAACACAGAGTTAATATAAGACACAGCTGAAAAATAACAGGGAAAAAGTATGTTAAAGGATGAGATTATTTCTTCAAGTGTGGAGGCTGGAGATTGGGGTGAGGGGATGGTTGAATTAACAGCACCAAGGGAAACATCTCACTGAACACTTTTCAAATTTTAATAGACAGGGGTATGCATCAAACACATGTAGCACTGTTCCAATATTGTGATAACCACTCTCAACCAACTCAGGTTCATTACATCTTTTAAAAAGACCCCTGAATATCAGGTATGGTAGACGCAGCTGGATGGTAGAGAGAGGAAGTAAGGTTTGGTATTTCAACATGGATAACATTTTTGTGAGCAGGCCCATATTGGTGACAATGGATAGACGGAGACAGAACATTGGATGGAGGTCATTATAGGATAGCTCATCCAGGACAGTAGTGCAAGCGCTGGTTGTCTTGAGGATAGATTATTGTAACGCTCTCTACATGTGGCTTTCCTTGACCCTTTGTTCAGCGATTGCAGCGGGTGCAGAATGTGGCATCCGGGTTGGGGGTTGGTGCGGGCAGATTTGACCACATCACCCCAATACTGGCTCACCTGCATTGGCTTCCCGTTGCCTTCCAAATAAGGTCCAAGGTCTTGGCTTTGATTTAGAAAACCCTCCATGGCGTGGGACCAGAGTGTCTGGTGGAGTGTGTCACCCAAAGGTCAGGGACCACCCAGAGCATTGCAGTCCCTCTCAGTTTGGGTCGCCACCCCTCGAGAGGCCCAGAAGACCTCCACTCAGAGTCTAACCTTGGTGGTGGGCCCGACACTTTAGAATCATCTACCAAGTGAGATAAGGACTGCAGAGCCCCTCTTGGACTTTTAAAACGGTTAAAAACCTGCAATTAACCCTGCAGAGGAATCAGCGATTCTAGTCCACAGCAAGGTTCCCTGTAAGCTACATGTGTGTGCAAGTCTGTAGAGCTCCATCAGTGCCATGCAATGGCAGCTGAAGTCAATGCCTATTTACTTCTAGGTTTCAACTGAAACATCACCACCACCACCACCACCACCACCACCACCCCCGTGCACATACAGAAAAGGCTCCTGCATAGGAGAAGGGAAAAATCAGAGTGAACACTGGTCAACAGTGAGCCCAACTTTCTCCTGCCTACAGATGCAACATGTTTTCATTGCTTGTTTACTCACCACTTAGGAATAATTAGGAAGTAAAGGAAACAGCAGAATATAGAATGTTAAACAGAAAGCTCACTCGGCTCCAATACAAAAGTAAAAAAATCTTCAACACTTACAAGCATAATAATAGTAGCTATCAAACGGGTAGGCTCAAACATTCTTTTCAGTTGCTTCATTGGTCCCATGAGAAATACTGTGCTGTACAATGAGGAAGAAAAAGCCTTAGGAATTCTGTAAGAAGCCACCCACTATGATGGATGTCTCACTTAAGCTTCAAGTGACAAGTAGCTATGTTGTAAGGGTCTACCACATATATTACACTGTATCCCCAAGATGTAACTTTTGCCATAGACTTGGAAAATACAGTGGTGCCCCAACTTAAGAACAGCTCAACTTAAGAGCAATTTGACTTAAGAGTGGAAAACTGTTGGCGTATTAACTGCTGCCTTACAAATTTTAGATATGGTCTGCTTGGCTTACAAATATTTTTCATTTTTTTAACTTATTTTTTCAATTTTTTAGATAGGTACACCAACCTAAGAGTAGTTCGACTTAAGAGCATGCATTCAGAAGGGATTAAATTCATAAGTTGAGGTACCACTGTACATTATTCTTAGGAGAATCCAAAGAAAAATTACTTAATAAATGACAGAAAACTAAGGCAAGCATTGTTATAGTACTTCTGGCACTCCAGATTAATTAAAATCATAAGCATAAGATTTTTCTTCTTGCAAACTTGCATACAAGTTAAAATATTTCAACTTGACAGTGAAGGGAAAAAGCAAAAAATAATATACATTTCAAAAAAGAATAGAAATTCTGCTACTATCTCAAAAAGGAAGAACAAAATGTACCTCCCAATGGATGAAATATTTCCTAGTGTGTAAAATACTGCAAACAGGATGATGCCTTTCCTTGGAATCCATAACAGGCAAGTACCCTGAAAAGGAAAACAGTGGAAGCAAGCAAAATTAAAACACCATAATATACTAGCACCCTCTCTAGAGAAACTTTATGTTTTTGAAATGTGAATTTGAAATCTTTCCCCTCTTCTCTCACAAGATTTTTGTTTCCATCTTTTAATGAAGCATTGAGCCTTTTGATAAAAAAAATCTTTTCAAGAAGAACATTTTACAACCTAAACCCTAATTTACACAATAATTTCAGTTTAAAGAGAGGATATCAACTGGGAAAATTCAGTTCTCTTGAGTTCCAGTCCTTACAGAACCAATACTAACTGCTTGGGAGGAGAACAGAATTCTGGAATAATGAGCAAAAGTATTTTCATCATATATTTTTATTTTTTTTCAAGGAGTGGAAGTTTTACCTATTATCGTTCAGAATCAGACTCCTTTCCTAGCCGTAAATACCACTGATTCCTGTTACTTATGCCTCAATATATGTGCACTATGCTTCTTAATTCTTTATTATTTGTCTTCTCGTTGTTGTGCATGTCTTCCTTAATATCAGGCACTTAATCCCCTTGCCCACTTGTAACTTCATCAAGAGTTAGGAATAAAAGTTAATTTGGTAATTTGTTTTCAATTTATTCATTTCTTTTCCTTATCCTTCAATGCGTAAACAGAAGGAGTATGGAGGAGAGAGCTAGACAGACATCATTTCTATAGTAATATTTTGTACTTTTCTCTATATACATTAATACCTTTCAGTTACTGACCAGAATCATACTGGGGAATTTACATTAACACAAGCAAAATTGTTTAAACCACAGTGAATTGCTGCTAATCATTGTGCTCACATTCCTGTTCACGTGCCAGTTGCATAATATGCAACCAGGATTGTAATCAGCCACTTGTTAATTAGCAGCAATTCACCACAGTCAATTATGCTCTTACATTTATGTTAGGCTACATCCCCAATAGTATTCTGATAAAAAAAATTAATATTTCCTCCTTCTAGGTCCTATATTTTTAATTCTTTCCACGCGCCTCCCTCTTGTTTGTATTTTCTGTTTCAAATATTTCAGAAATCATCATCCTCTTTGAACTAGAGGGCTAGGAGGGACCCTATGGTCCTTTCCCTGTCAAGGAGGCACAATGGAGACTCAAGCTCACAACCTCTGGCTCCACATCTGGAAACCCAAACTCTGAGCAGGCAATGACATTCTTTCTGAATTTGTTTTTCATCCCACTTCTTTAGCTGATCGTCATTACCTCTACCTTGGCAAATGGGCAAGTTCCAAGATCCCTGAAACCATTTCCAAAACCAAGACGCTAGTCCTTGAATCATGTACTGCCGTTGAGTCATGTACAGGAGTACAAGCTTTACTTTACATATAAGCTCAAAGTGAAAACCATGTACTAAGCCACCAACAGTACCATTAGGTTGCGTGTTCAGTTGCTGGAGAAAGTTAGTGTGACCCAGAACCACAGGCAGGTAGCCTGATGATGATAATAAGAGGAAGTCAATCCTCTTGACAACTGCACCAGAGACAGTGGGCTAAGAGACAGTGACCCACCGACCATGATGGCACACAAACTACTGCTGTGTTGGCCAGCAATGGGCAAATCCGCTGGTACAGTGGTCCCCTGCCCATTTGCGGTTCATATACTGCGGACCCACTATATCGCGGGACCGCAGTATATGAAAAAAGGCCCCCTGGGGTAAGGGTCAACGGCCTGTTTCAGGCCTCCCTTACTTACCCCAGGACTGGTGCTGCCCCGAGTGGGCCTGCGAGGGCCTTCCTGGGCCTTCTGGAGGCCTCAAAAGGGCCTCCCTGCGAACCAGAAGTCACTTCCGGGTTGCCAAAAATCATTTCTGAGGCCTCAGAGGCCCTTTTGAGACCTGTCGGAGGCCTCAGAAATGATTTTTGGTGACCCGGAAGTGACTTCCGGTTCGCAGAGAGGCCCTGGAAGGCCCTTGCAGGCCAGTTTGGGGCAGCATCAGGCTGGGGGTAAGTACAAGAGCCTCCAGCTAAGCGCCTCAGGCCTGACCCAACCTGTATCTGCATATTGCGGATTTTCAATTATTGCGGGTCAGGTTGGGTCCTTAACCCCCGCAATAAGCGGGGGGTCACTTACAAGAAAACTTGCAGCAAGGTGTTGCAGAACCTGGCCAGCTGATCTTTTTTCCTTAGATCTTGCATAAAGCACAGACCTCTGATTCCAAAGAGGCCTGGCAGTTAGCTTTCAATGTTTACAGTCTGCATAGCTCTGCAAGACGACTGCAGCCCCTCTTTTGCATTAAAACTAGACACAGGAAATAAATGTACGGGCACTTATATGAGTGTAAACAACCCTCGACTCACTGAGCTCTTCTATTAGGTGAAAATATGAGGATAAAAGGACCAGTGAAAATGGTTTTTCTACACAGGAACAGATTTTGCATATCACATACGCTGAGTAAAATGTTGATCAGTTTGAAAAAAAAAGCTAATTGACAGAGGCGACAGAAAGACTGCACAGCACTCTGCAAGCTACTGTATTATACATGGAGTCTCAATTCCATTTTGCAAAAGCTGGCAAGGAATGGGAAGGAGAGATTCTTACCAGAATAGAGCACAGAACTCCTAGAACAAAACAAGCAATGAAGCCTTTCAGTCGTGTGCTCCAGCTTAAGGATGATGTATCGACCACCTGAAAAAAGTTTTAAAGACCTGCATTAAAATCCTCACGCTGAAGATTTAGCAGCACCAGTGTGTGACTCAACACAGAACTAGCTGATATCAGTTACTTTCAAGCAGTGTAACTATGAGATCACTCTACACAATACCATGGCTTCTACAGAGCAAACATTTTGCTAAGAGCAAGACTCAAAGTCAACCATTACCAATACCACTGAATGACATTTATCCGATACATTTCATGAGTGAATACTTCTGAAACTGCTTTAGACTTGTACCAAACTTCTATCCAAGAGATGTCCCGTTGCTTTAAAAAAATAAAATACAAATCCTTTTTGCTTCTTGAACTATACAGTACCACCAAAGGCAACTTTTGAGCATGCTCCTTTCAAATGCTTACAGAACACAGTATTTATATTCAGTTGTGCTTCAGGATATAACAATTGAACTTTGTTTCACTTGTTATGAAAAGTGAAACAAAGTGAAAATTTTGTACAGTATACATGTTTTCTCCGTATACAGTATACATATTTTGTCAAGAAAATTTTGTACAGTAACATGTTTTCTCCGTAAGATCAAAGGGAAGAGATCCTCTTGTTTGCCAAAAATGCTGAATTGTGAAAATTCTAATGTGCACAAGTTCACCATCTAGGCTTTTGACAGCTATTTGTGAGGTAATATAGTTCAGACAATGCTAGACATTTCTACATACCCTTCATGTACAAATATTTTGTTTTTGTGACTGAACCGGGATTCAGATTCAGGTCCCCCAAGTCCCAGGTCACATGGTTTGATTGTCAAAGTGTTATAAAATCCAAAACTCATATAAATATTTCCCCCCTTTATAATATAAAAAGTGATGCAAATTCAATAGTTTCATGTTTGCCAGAAAGCAAAGCAATTTTACACTTAAAATAGGATCTGTAGGTGTGTATACACAAGGGCTCAATACAATTTAGATGCATTAAAATTCTGGAGTATTCTTACTGGCCTTCGATACAAGGTGTTTAAAGAACTGTAATACACAAAAGCTTTCACTGGTATCTAACACAAGCCCAGATTGGGCTGTTACAGATGTATAAGAGTACAAGAGATGTACAAGAGATGTGCCATAAACATAGCATCTAAACAACAAGCCCAAGGATTCTGGTCAAAAGTCATAGTTAATCTATATTACAGGGACAAAATACCAGATATAATGATAATGCACACAAGATTTCTAAAACATAATCACTTCATTTTACTCTTCTCTTGCACACTGCCTTGAAAGGACTTTGCTATGATAGACAAATTACAAATAATTTTCAACAGTAAAAATAAAATCAAGGGCTTGTGGGCGTCAAATATGCCAGAAATGCTTTATTATTTAAACTAGGGTTTCCTATGATGATTCAGTGATGCACTGAAAGGTTCTATCCTCTCTCTTGTAACTGCTGCAGTACTGACTTGTGCAAACAGCTTGTCCTATTACTAGTAGGTTCCTTAATAAGTTAAAATGAAGATTTCCTAGCAGGTTAATACAGTATTAAACATTTTTGTCTAGCATCTTCAGGGGCTTATACCACTTCATACATCTAGTCTGATTTATATGTGGTCTTTCTAAGCAGGTCGTGAAGGTATTACTACACCTCAAACATTTATTGTATCAAGTGAGAGACTACTAAACAAAAGAGTTGTTTTCCCTACTGACACATTTAGGGTTAGAGTAGCAGCTCCATGGTTGTTGCTTACCCTCTTAGCCACTACACTACATTAACAGTCACATTCCTTCAAGACTGTGGCACTGCTATGAGAATATGGTGTTTTTCGAGCATGGAATTATAATTCCTCTCTCAAGCAAAGTATTCATGGTTAATGCAATACAGTGTTGTGTTTTTACAACAATTGGCATCAAGTGAATTGCTGTTCACATCCCTTCTCTTAAAAGAGTTGTTTTTTTTAAACAGTGTGGCTTTACTATAATTTATGAAAATATTATAAGGCAGGCTAAATTTAGATTTTTAGAAAGCTTCTTAATATCTATTTACTGTTAAGGCATTCCAGAATACAGAAAAGCCAGTAACAGAGAATGTATCTACTGTAGCTCTGTTTACAAAACAAGTTGACTGCAACAGGAATGTGTTTGCTGGTGGATAGCTCTGTGAGTTAGACTTTGAGAGTTCAGTTCCTCACTGTGCCTTCTGAGAGAAGACAGAACTAGCCTGTGTAACCTTGGCGACATTGCACAGCTCTGGGGCACCTCCAGCAGAAGGGAGTGGTAAACCACCTCTGAGTACAGTACCCGATAGCTATGAAACCCTGGAAAGAGTTGTCATAAGTCAGAACTTACCTGGTGGCATGTAATGCTTATTAGCAGAACACCATTCATCTTATTTCCATGGAGATGGACTAAGATGATATCGGTGCCAAGGTAGACTATTTAGTTTTTTAATTTCATCTGCTAACTCCTTCACCAAACAACATCAAGAAATTCACCAAATGCCAATTACCAAAATAGAAATCCGATTTTGCTAAAACTGCAAACAGCAGTATGACCTGGGGAGTAACATAAATTCTGTCAAATTCAAAGACTGAATATTATGAAAGACTTGTAACCTTTTCCATCTCCAGTTCGTCATTTTAAAAATCCAAGAATTTAACTTTATCACTGTTACATTGGTAAAGTTATCAGTTAATTCCTATGAACTGTATCCAACGACAGCCCCTTTGTGCTGATTAGAAGCAAATTTGATCACACAAGGCATGGTTTTGGTCAGTCATCCACCCACTGTGGCTCCAAATCAGCTCCTGAGAATCAGGGCATTATTTGGAACAGTACCAGATATACTGTCAGGTGGAATCAAGAGCAGCTATCAATGAAAATCACATACCCTGACTCTTTTAGCCCAAAGCCACCCTAGACGCAACCTCTAGCTGAAATCACACTGCATTCACATTGCACTCAATAGAATTACTCTGTTTAAAAGCCTTATACATATGTAAAAACTCCCCTGGTTTTGTCTTATGAAATT
Organism: Phrynocephalus guinanensis; assembly: GCA_037367245.1. Taxonomy (NCBI): domain Eukaryota; kingdom Metazoa; phylum Chordata; class Lepidosauria; order Squamata; family Agamidae; genus Phrynocephalus; species Phrynocephalus guinanensis. Next base: position 100,079,374 of record CM074736.1, on the reverse strand, counting down.
TTCAGACCCTCTTCTAGTTTGGAAAGAAATGCCACCTTTAACAGTTCTGTTTTAATTCCTGCTACAGCTAGCAACTAGAAACACTTTCGCTTCTGACCTTTGTCAATTAAGACCGGCTCTAATGATGGATCAAGTCCAGCATTAGTTGACCAACGTAAACATTAAACTACTTAAAGCTGGCCGTCTAAACACCAGGAGGCACCAAATCGCCTTGATGACGCACCTTAAGCCACTGACATTTTGCTCTCCAAATGCCTGTAAATTCTTCCCAGAATACCTTTAGCAATAAACAATTATTAATGTACACTCTTTCTCCTTCCCTATCCGCCTGTGAGCTGCGGTGTTTGTCTTCCTTCCTTCTGTCCTCGCTACAAGGATCCTCTGAAACAGCTCAGGGGGCTCAAGTCTCCAAAGGATTTCTACCTGCCTTAACTACCCTGCCAACCTCGCACTCCCGGCGGCCTTTGGAAAGCTGATCGGGGCTAATTAAGTGGCAAGGAACCCGCCGATCTGGACCCAGGTTGGCAACACCAGGCCAACTGCAAGCGAAGGGAGGTGGGGAGGGAAGGTCGACGTCGTCGTCTTATCAGATCGTGGTCTAATTATTTATCTACGGTAATCCTCCCGGCAAGCCTGAGCCTGGCCAACAAGATGAGGTCAGAAAAACCCGATACTCTTAGGAAGTTGCTCTGGCTTCAGACTTGCGGACCCGACGCGGGGGGACCTTAACTCGGAGATGCAGGCGCAAAGGTCCAGTTGCGAGGACTTCTTGCTGCTGGAGCCCGTGAGATCCAGGCTAAGGCAGGAAACCGGGCAAAACAGGGCCAGGGCGGAGGAGGAATGCTAAGCACTCCCCTTTCCACGAAACGGCAAACATTCGTGTCGGGAGGGGGGGGGCGAGGCGTGCTGGCCCCGAGGCCAACGCGCCGACCCATCCATAGGGTGACCGGAGATCTTTGCCCCACTCCGCCCGGCGCAGCCCCCCCCCCCCCCCGTGGAGGTTGGACTTCGGGCGGCGGGGGCAAAGAGGTTGACATGGGGGGGGGGGGGAGACCCCGGCGGGCAGGCAGAAGAGCGCACCCACCTCCCACGGGGCTGGGGCTGGGGCTGGGGTGGGAGGCATCCGGGCAGGGTTTGGAGAGAGACAAAAGAAGGGAAGAGGCCAGCCTGGCTGAGCGCCGCGGGGAAAGGCGCCCGGGTCAGCCTAGAGGCGGGCAAGGCAAGGCAAGGCAAGGCAAGGCATACCTCGGCCAAGGGGCTCGGCTCTTCGGCGTCCTGGCCGCTCAGCACCCGCTTCAGCTTGTCCATCGCGCGCGGCCCCCGGCGCTCCCCGCCCTCCGAAGTCCACCGACGGCGACGCGGTCTGTCGACGCGCGCACCAAAACACCCGCCCTTCGCCTTGAGAGACTACGAATCCCAAGGCGCAACAGGCGCTCAGCAGGTCTTGAGCGCTCCTCCCCGCCCCTCTCAGAACCGATCAATCCGAGCCCCGTGACGCAGTGCTTGCTGGGAGATGTAGTCAATTTACCTGACTGTTGCGGTCGGAGTTTTCTTTCGGGTTTGTCCTCCTTCGGACAGATTTCGCAGCTGTTTTCTTTCCTCCAGAATAATATAACGCTCCACCTTGGCTGAGGTGTGAAGAGTCCAAAATACAAGTAGCTCGGTTGCCTGAATAGGGGACTCGCTCTCAAGACCGACTTAAGTCGTACAGTACCAGTTTTTTCGCTCAATAGCTCGGTCTCCAGTTCCCCGTTAGATCCTTTCCAGCTTTGTAGTTTTAAGACGGTGATTTAAACCACTTCCAGATTTTGTTTTAAAAGGATGACAGTGCTATCCTTGCTTTAACCAATTCTTCTCGCCCAAAGAGTGGCAGTCATACTTGGGAGGGTTGTAGATGTGTGGGTGGGTGGGGAGTCCCCGTAGAAAACCAAAATAAACCTCTGTGTAAAATCAACAAATTCGTAGGGTTTTTAATCTGTGCCGCTGTGCAGAAAATCCCTCTTCAGATCACACACAGTAGGCAAGACCGGTTTTGCCAGTACCACCCAGAGCCCAGTGAGCTTCCTTGGCTAAGCAGGGATTTGAACCCAGTCCTGGCCTATCTGTAGATTCACTACACTGCACCCTTGCTCTCCTTAGTTCATGGTCTTATTTTAGCTTGAAGAAACAGCAAAGGGATGAAATGTAAACAAGTTTTAAAGCATTGTTTGCCAGTTTAAAGAAATCCCTTTTGGAGTTAAGATAGAAGATAGAAAAAATATGGCATACACTTGTATTTAGTGAGAGGTGTTTATATTTACCAACTATTACATATTAAGAGGAATAGACCAGATCTTAATATTTGCATCCAGATAGAGAGACAGTGTTTCTGCAGAGGTGTCATTGAACTAAAGGGAAGCTGGGCAGCAAAGTTTCCCTTCATGACATTTGTGCAGGCAATGGAGCTAGGGATGGTACATGTATCATCAAGGTCTGAATTTGATTAATTTCATTAGAAAATAGGAGAACAACTCCCACACAGAGGAGACTTTTCTGCTTCTCATGTAAGACATGCTATATGCAGTGATGTAAAATATTATGTCTTCTAGCAGCGAGTCAGAATTGCCCCCTCTCCATGGCACCCCTGACGCGTATCATAAAGTACAACTGAAATGGGCAGGCTGGCATAAACTGCATCAGGGGTGTTGATATAGTGAAAGTTATCAAGGAGGTATAATGCATAATGATTCAGCATGTTTCAGATCTGAGATTGCTATTTATTTTCAGTAAAAATGAATGGTAAATATTATAATCGGGCTCAAGATATATTTGTAAATATGCTGATAACAGTAGGAAAGACACTCGTTCTAGTAAACTCAATGCCACCTTTTTATTTCTTGAAAATTAAAGGATTTCTGAAAAATACACTTGAATTCATTTCTGCATATTTATGGGAGTTGCTTTGTTTTGGACTCTTTCCTTTTCACCGAATTAACCCTCTGTGGACATTAACTCCAAATTTCATTTCTCCAGCAACCGAGGTAAAATAATCAGTTTTGTTCTGGTTTCATGTACAATTAATAAGCCAGTAAAAATAAAAAAGGATGAGTGAATGCAACATATTTGCACTGGTGAATTCCTAAGAATACAGCATGAACATAGCTACCTTAAGTATGCCCCACCTCTTATTATGGTTCTGGTGCCACTACAGGTATGTTACTTGGCAAACAAACTTATTTTGTACAGGCACCATCAGTTAGGTCCAAATAAACCATGGAACTGATAAATGATTCCATTTAGGCACTCATTCAGGATCCACATGACCAGCAGAATGACTTGACCCCAGTGCACCTCCTGTCACCCTATGACGTTAGGAGGGCAATAGATCTAAACACATACAGCCTCTTACATCTGATTTTTCTGGGTTCTAATTCACATGGAGAGTCCCCATTGCCAAAAGTTCTTCCTTTCATTGTTACCTTTCATTTGCATGAGGGAAGAGAAGGGGGGGGCGCAAAGCAAGACCATAATGCAGATATACCCTTGTCACCACTGCCTCTTTTGCTATAGGAAAGCATGCTTACTCAGAAGTCAATCCCACAATGTTCAATGGACCTTGCTCATAACAAAATGCACCTGGTGAACCAAGTATCATAAGACACCCAATGAAATTAATCTGGCCGTTTCAGAAGTAAGAAATCTAAGGCACAGAATAAAACAGATTATCGCTGTTGTGAAGTGGATGAACACCACAGACCAATCAAGCTTATTACCACTGTTCAGATTCCCCCCTCCCTTAGTGTCAGAGAAAAGGATATATATAAAAACACACATGCTATTGCTAGAGAGAGAGAAAGCAACTCTTACTATCCCATTGCCATAATAGATCAAAGGAACCAGAATGTTATTGTTCTCCTAATATTATCATAATCTTCCGTTTCTGGTTTGTTCATATCTAAGGGAGTGCAGTGTATGGAAGTGTTTGGACTCAAGGATGATTGTCTGGAAAATGTTCAATACACTACCATTTCCCTCTGAGTCTAAGACCATGATTAATTTCCTGTAAGAAATGAAGAATGCAACCAGAATGGTGCATATGAGAGGACAGATCACAGGTTTTTCATCTTTCTAATTAGATGTTCCTAGAAGGCCAGGAGACAGTGGTGTTTAAGGTACCATAAGGTAGTCAGAACATAACGCCCTTGTAATAATTCAGAATATGAATAACTTAAAATTATTGTCCAACATACGATAGTTTCAATGACTACTACATTATGTAGAGGCAACATCACATATATTTACCTATTCTAAATATGTAATTAATATGGTGGTGGTTAGTTTTTAAATAATTCAGGGAAACTTTCAAAGACCATTAAGATTGTGCTACGGTGCAAACCATTTCAGTGAGAATCCCCTACTCATTTCTAGTCCATCTAAGAAACACAGAGACAATAATGATATAGAATTCAGACAGAATAGGACCCCATTATGTTATTTATACCTGGCTGAACTTATTATTCAACTTTTACTTAAATTGCTTTGAGGTATATGTAAAATTTAGTTGTATGTAAAATAGATCAAACAGCATCTCACATATTTCTTGTTTAAGACATCTCAACACTGATAAAAAATAGTAATAACATCCAATATACGTTAGAGTTTTGTGAACATTCCAAGACCAAGGACCCCTCCAAAAGATAAGCAGACCCGACATACAGAAGCGCAACAACTGTGATCTGTTTTATGTGTTGTATGAAACAGGATCCTTCTTTACAAAAAACAGTATTAAAACAAAGTCCATAAGAGCTGTTTTAGCTTATGCATATCTTATTTCTTCCAAACCTTCCAGAATCTTATGGGATGCTACACACCAGTTGCAGGCTTATTCTCCATGGTCACGAACTCCACTTCCTAACCTGCTTATCAACAGATCCAAGCACATCAAATACAGAGACAACGGAAACAGAAGCAAAACTGTGAAAATGGCTCCACCCTCCCAAGGCTACAGAAAGATTAGTCAAACATCCACACAGATCTGTATCTGACAAGGAGTAACATCTTCAGTGTAAATGGCCAAAAGAACGATATGGTCTCCAGAAGATCTGTTTCAAGTCCGCCAGATTCTGTCGATTCCACTTAAGTGCCTTCTGGTGTAGCTGTGGATTCAGGACATACACACTCGGGGAACTCCAGCTTCTCACAAATATTCTCCTTAACAGGTAAATACTGTGCAATCTCATTGGGATCCGTGAAAAGCGGTGGGGGCACATGCTTAAAATAAAAACATATTCAAGAAAGAATTAAGGAGAGTAGTGCCAAGAAGAAAAAGAACACGATAAAACTGAATTACAAAATGTAGTGAATGTTTAAATATTATCACTTGTGCCTTCTAATTTCATTTAATTCCTGCTTCCTCATTCCCAGACTTCTTGAAAAACCTATAATGGCTAAAATTCTACGGTTTATAACTGCAACAGAAATGACTGCAGCAGCAGCAAATTGCCACAGCTTAAAAGTTACCTTTGGTGATTTCAGGAATGCATGCAAGTCGCATGTAGTGTGACAAATGTGTTTGCATCAGAAATCACCAAATGAACCCCTTAATTTGAACAATTTGCGGGTGCTGCTGTCATTCCTGTTACACGTGTAGAGCTTTGCAACAGAACGTCCATCCAAGTGTCCAAAGGTGACAGAAGGCTGAGAATACAAACATATTAAAATTTTGAAGATTACCAAAAATATGTATAACCCTTATACAATATACCAGGATAGGATATTTTATTACAGAATCCTCCCAGAATTAAATCTATAATGTTGGCACTTCAGGAATTTCACATGAAGAGTTGCAAATGGTTCCACCTATTGTTTCTACATACAGGTCTTCTTTTACACACACAGTGTCTTAAAAATAATGTTTATCGTATTTATCGGCGTATAACACACACAGGCGTATAACACGCACCTTCATTTTAAGAGGGAAATTTCAGGAAAAAAATTTAAATTTCAAATAAAGAACTTTCTCCAATTTCTACCTTTCTCTCTCTCTCTCTTCCCTTTCCTCTCTTTTCTTTCCCCTCCTCCCTCCTCTGGTTCGACTACAGTGTTGCAAAAGCAAAGAGCAATAAAAACATACGCACATACACACACACACACACACACACACATTCTCCACACCCGAGACAGATTGAGAGACCCACACAACCCGGTAAGATCAAAAACAGGAAGGCGAGAGAAGGCGAGCGACCGAGGCCTTCGTCTTCCTTCCCCCCCCCCGTTTGCAACCCCCATGGAGGGTGCAGATGGAAAACTGGGGGACTGGCGAAGAAGAAGGGCTGTGAGGTTGCCTCAGGATCCGGGAGCCGACGAGAGAGACCGGCTGATTGGAAGAAAAATGCAGCGAGATGGAGGCGGGGGAAGTGCGAGCTCTCTGCGGGGACTGGAGCGAGTCCACGCCCGGGGCCAGCGCTGCAGAGCTGGCGTGCATTCAACCAACACTTCCCAGCTCCAGCAAGCCGAGGAAAGGAGAAGGGGGGGAAAGGGGGGGAGCTGGTCTCCAAAGCCTTTCCGATCGGCAGGTAGGTTGCAGGCGCAGAAGGGGGCTCAAAAAAAAAATCTCCCCTCGAATCAGCTCCAGTATGGAGCCCCCCCCCCGTTGCAAAGGAGGGTGGGTGGGTAAGGACGGATCAGGGGGAGGGGGAGAGAAAGAAGGCACGATCCGAGGCGACGCTGCCTACCGCCGGGGCTGGCTTTGCGGCAGGACGAGCGCATGTGGAGCTCGCCATTAACCCGACGCTGCGCTCCGCCATCTGGGGCTGGAGGGAGGCGCTTTTGTTACCTCCTCGGGCTCCGGCGGTGGAGGAAGACAAGCGGGCGGGCAGGCGGGCAGGCTGGAAGGGTAGCGGGTGGGGGTGCCAGGTGGTGGCGGACCGGACAGACTGCATATCGGCGTATGACACGCATACATCATTTGCCCCCTATTTTCAGGGGGGGAAGTGCGTGTTATACGCCGATAAATACAGTATGTTTACCACTGGTGTACTCTTTGTTCCAGTGAAGGCCACAAAGAGTGTCTCATCATCTTTCAGCAAACCATGACAAAGCAAAAGAGAATGCATTGGATCTATGGAGGCTGTGGCAGGAATTGCTACTCTTCTTCTGTGGCATGGAATACCTATCAATTTAGGAATATATCCAAAATCTAAACACAGTGAATTCTGATTAATGCCCAAAAATAACCCGGAGTGTACTTGATGCAAGTTATTCTAACCTTAAGAGTATTTAAGGGCCGAAGATAATACAAGCAGAACAATGCAACTGCAATGATACCACAATATGAAGTGCATTTAAGACCTACTATACTTGGGACTAGTCATTGGATTTAGGCCAAAATAATTTGTGCTGGTGTCAAATCCCTAGATAGCGTGCTTGCTCATGAGTCCTACAGAGAAATATCAATAGAGATAATCCATTTAGCTTGAAAGTAAATACCTTTAAATTTGATATTTTGCTTTCCTTGGATGTGTATTCCCGCAACATGTAGGTTTTGCTGGCCTAAGAAACAAGCAAAGAAAACAGCTGGAACACAGTGTTCTAAAACATGGGGGAAACCTCCACATGCAGCCCATTTAAATCATGCAAATTTCACAATGGCCAGAATGCTATCAGTGTTTGCACGGCTAACCACAACCTGCGGAGTGTCCCTCAGTCATTTCCTTGGTCATATGTGCAATTGCATAATTGAGATGTGCCCCAACACCTTGTCAATTAGCCACAATTAATTACAGCCACTTTTGTTAGCCTTATACAAACACCAATAGGATTCTGTCCAGTATGAAATTAATGTACTTATTACAAGAAGTAGTCAGTTCAGCATAGTATATACTGGATTTGAGAGGATGGTGTTCCCCTCATTTTGATTCCAGGTTAAAAGATCATATCTTAATTGTACGGGACTGTATATCATCCCTCATTACTGTAAGCTGCCTTCGGTCATTTTCCAAGGAGAAAGGCAGGGTAAAAATACTCTAAAATAAATAAATAAAAATAAAAATCTATTACACTGATGTTCTGGAGTAGGAACTGGCAAGCCACTCCAGTATTCCTGCCAAGAAAACTCCATGGACATGGAGTCACGAAGAGTCGGTCATGACTGTAACAACACAACACAACAATTACACTGATGTTAAAATGCTGAATTACTGATATTAACTCTCATACATTAACAAATAGTGAAACAAGCATTATTTCATCTTGTTGTAAGCTGTCCAGAGTGGCCATATGGGCAGGGTGTCAGGGTATTATTATTATTATTATTATTATTATTATTATTATTATTATTATTATTATTATTATTATTATTATTATTATTATTATTATTATTAAACAAATGACTTCTATCAATAATACAGAATGTATGAAACATTTGTATGGTCTTACATTTGGAAAGATCAATACAAAAGTATCTAAGCAGCATTTCCATACAGTGTCTGGATGAACAAACATACCTTGTCTAGGCCAGGCCTGCACAACAGGTCAACCTCCTGCTATCAGTAACCCACGAAGGGTTAAAAAGTAGCCCACCGTCTTCTTCCATTCTCTCCTCTGTAAATCCAGACATTTCCCCTCCCACCCTCTGATGCCACTGGACAGAGCTTTCTCCTTCCTTCTTACTTTGTTGAGGAGAGGGGGTTGCTGAGGCTCGCCCTGGCTTTTTTCTGTGCATTTGGTGGGAAGGACTGGGTGGTGTTTTGTTTTGTTTTTTGTTGTTTTTTGAGCTTGGTTTTATTGATCTTTGAACTGCTTTCCATTGCATTTTTGGCTGGGGAAAGGCTGGGGTAATCTTGCTGGTTTCATTTTTCCATGTTTGCAATCTTTTCATTGTTCTGCAGGCAAATAAGGGCTGGATTTTTCTTGCTGCTTATGTTTGTCTGTTTACATTTTTCCCCATTGCATTTTTTGGTGGGAAAAGACTGGGGCCGTCTTGCTGGTTTCTTTTGTCTATGTTTCATTGCACTGCAGGGGGGTTTTCTGGGGGCCGGGGCGTTCCAGCGCTGCATGCCTTTAAAGTGCATTTTATAAACAGGTCTGGGGGAAAATCCCAGCTTTTTTGCCATTTTTAGACCTCCAGAATGGATTAATCAGCATTCATTTCAGTGGGAAACTACATTTCGGATAATATATTGCCTCTGAGAATGGATTAAATTGGTTATCAGAGGTACCACTGTATTTTTAACCTTAGTTTTCATGTAGTAGCCCTCAGATACTTTGGGCCAGAAAAAGTAGACCTCAGCCTGTTCAAAGTTGGACAGCCCTGGTCTAGGCTAATAAATAATTTTCTAATCTAGTATGGACAGAATTTGAATACTCTTGTGTTTATGCTGTATCATTTCTAACAAAAGAATTAGAATATTACTGGCTACACATCTAGAAATGTTCTCGATATTTTAAAAAATGTTAAGAGAAATCTTGATGTTGCCTTTCTTAGGATTACTGGAAACCTACTCTAACTGGTTGGGTCACACTCAGAAATGTACAAATAAATGGCTTATCCATTTGGATGATTAACTACGGCTCCCATTATATAGCCCCTCCAAATAAAAACATATACTTCAAACTTTCATCATCATCATCACCATCGTGCTATCAACACAATTCTGATATATGGTGGCCCTTTTCAGGAAAGTATTCAAAAGTGCTTTACTGTTCCCTTCTTCTGGAGGGCACTCAAGGACTATACGGCTTGCCCAAGACTACGCGGGGTGGCTCTTCTTCCAGGAAGCACAGTGGGGAATTGAACCGCCCTCCTCGGGCTCAGTAGCCAGAAGCCTAATTTGCTGAACTCTCCAACCGGCTTCATAACTTCCTTACCTCGTGATAAAGCCTTGTGTCGTTCATCCTTATAAGCACTCCGTCAACTCGCAGGAAAAACCTCAGTAGCACGAAGAAGCCTGAGGGCATTACTCTCTGTCAAAAACAGTAAGAATTATTTGCACATGCACACAACTGCAATATTTTATTCTCTAACTTCCAAGTAGTTTAGAAATATGGCATATGTCTCAGAAGCCTGAATTCAGCTTTAACAATGTTTTTGTCTATTATAATCAGAGAAACGTCATGCAAGTTCATTTTTAAATTTCATGCATGCACCTTTATTATTATTATTATTATTATTATTATTATTATTATTATTATTATTATTATTATTATTATTATTATTATTATTATTATTATTATTATTATCAATAATAATAATAATAATAATAATAATAATAATAATATATAATAATAATTATTATTATTATTATTATTATTATTATTATTATTATTATTATTATTATTATTATTATTATTATTATTATTATTATTATTCTATACTGCGCCATCTGGCAGCACGGCCACTCTGGGCAGTTCACAAAATACATCATAAAAATGGAACAATATACAATGTAAAGCAACTTAACAAATAAGAAAAAAAATACACATGAGAAGAAAAGAATACACATGACTACATAAAATAGTAAATTCAAAATATTCAACTCAGATATTGAATAGGTATGCACAATCAGTAAGATTTCCACTCCCCAAAAAAATCCCATATCCCAGGTCCTTCCTATCTATATATCTACCATGATTTTATAGCTCTAAATAATCGTGTGGGTCAGTTATTCCTCAGAGACTCTTTATAACTAAAAAAGGAAGAATGGGAAATAACTATCTGAATAGCATTTCAAAGGGGAACTATTAAAAGAATGCTAACAGATAGCATCTTCCTCCTTTTTCTGGAACCTCAAAACCTTAGCCAAGATAGTAGTACAACTTTATAGAGGCATAACCTGGATCAGGTGCCAGAATTTAAATCAATTTAAAGTTTCCTATTCCCCCGACACCACCTGGGGAAGGCTTTAGGAGCCTCAGGACATAAGGAAGGAGAAGACCATAATACCTTAATAGGTTTTATTTTAATCATCACCAGACTGCCACCAGTGGTCCTGTCTGTGGTGCTGGCAATCCAGTAACTTTTTGCTTTGATAATAAAGGTTCCTCAGCTCCCTCAACCCCCCCATGAAAAAAAAGAAGCATAGGAAGACCCAGAAGGAAGTGGCGTCACTATCTGTCCTTGTGCCTACTGTTGTTGGGGCCACAGCCGCCGCCCCTCCTTGCTCTGCACCACCCTCCCTAACAATATCTTTCCCCTCCCAGGCGTGGCGAAGCAAGGATGGATAGCGACGGCACCTTTACTTGTCCCTCCTCAGGTGCTCTTCAGGCAGCATTTCACACACACACCTCCTGCTGCTGCTGCTGCAGAGTGCTTTTTAAATTTCTATGTGGCTGGGCCTCTCTGCTTCTCCTTGTGCACAGAGGAAATTACAGTACGCGGAGGCATTTTTCACCCCATGATTTCCTCACTTCCCAAGTGTTGGCGGTTGCTGTTGCCACGTGGCAGAGTATCGCCCGGGTCAGGGCGGGGTTGGAGGTGCCTGGGCTACTGCTGCCGCAGCTGTTACAGGAGCCGGCGGAGGGAAGCAGGTATGGAACAAAAGAAGTCCTGAGTGGGGTTGTGACGACGGCGGCAGCAGCAGCAGCAACAGCAGGTTCCTCACCATGACTCCTCTCCTGCCTGATCAGGCCTCGCAAGAAGACGGGGGGAACTGAGGCCACCACCACTGCTGAGGGAAAGCCTGCAGGGTCCTCGCCCTGGAGGTTCCCGCTGCAGAGACCTCCGGACCCAGTATGTATGTGTGAATATTTTTTTCACACATACATACCTCCAAAAACTAGTTGTGTCTTATGGTCCGCTGTGTCTTATGAAGCGAAAAATACGGTAAATGTTTCACAGTATGATAACAGATTGCGCTGGAATAAAATTAGGCCACTGGATTTTGCCAATCCCCCGCCCTCGAAGGCTACTACATGAACAAAATGAGTGAACTCACTATTTTTACACTCAGGCTTGAAACCCCATGATCGTGAAGTTCATCTTCAAACAGGAGCACTTCCTCAAAAAACATAATCTGCTCCCTGGCCTTCAGCTTCTCCGTATCTATATGTTCTGTTGTAGGAGAAACCTAAGGGAGAAAGAACCAAAAATATTTAAAAGCTGTATTTTCCTATGAAATTATGTTTTGGCAGTAATTCAACAGATTCGTGCTTAGAAGATATTCAGCCACCAAGAGCAAAGTTCAAAATGCACCTTTAGCTTTAATGTATCACCTAGTAGAGTTCCTTTGTAGTCTGTTGTATAGGTCCAATCGTATGGTTTGATGACTTCTTTTGTGTGCTCCGGCTCAGACCTTAAGAAAAGAGAAATAAATGTATTGCATTTCAGACGCAGAATCAGAGACTACCCTCTAGAGATAGAATTCTTAAGGGACAGTGTCCTATGAACCATCCATGTTACCTGTAATCATAGAGACATCCTCAAGTTTGATACACAGCATCAGTTACATAATCCATATTTCGTATATTACAGATCAGATGGAAACATGTAAGGAGTATTTTCTCAAAGTTGTTGGCATAGCACCTGCTGTACACGATCAGCTTTCTAACAATTCCTACTTCCTTAACCTAAGGCTGCAATCCTACACATACTGTAAAGGGTAAAAGTTTCCCATGCACATGGGTACTAGTCATATCCGACTCTAGAGGTGGTGCTCATCTCTGTTTCCAAGCCAAAGAGCCAATGTTGTGCAAGTCTGTGGCCGTGTGGCCAGCATGGCTCAGCGCATTTCTGAGCTGTTACCTTTCCGCTTTTTACGGCAGTGCCTATTTGTCTACTTGCATTTACATGCTTTCGACCTGCTAGGTTGGCAGGAGCTGGGGTTAACAGTGGCACCCAGGATTCGAACCGCCGAGCTGCCAACTTTGCAGATGACAGTTTCAGTGTTCTAGCCCACTGAGCCACCACTATAATGTCACATACTAACATTGCAGTAAATTCTGCTCAAATGAAAAGTTAATAGGCATAACAGGCTATAGCTTTTCAGAATAAAATAAGAACTATTAATCAGTTTGACAGCTAAATGGACTACATTTTATTTTAAATATAAACATTGTTGATTCTTCTGTGCACAACCTTTAGTGCATGCAGACAAAGTGTTCTGCTTATATAAAGTGTTTTGCTAATATACCACCCTCTAGTACTTAAAGCACTCTCTATGCGGTTTACAATTCAATTATGCAGGCTACACATTGCCCCCTCCCCCAGCAAGCTGTGAACTCATTTTACCAACCTTGTAAGGATGGAAAGCTGAGTGAACCTTGAGCCTGCTACTTGGGATTTAACCCCAGGTCGTGAGCACAGTTTTAGCTGCAGTACATCAATTTATCCACTGTACTACAAGGATGCAGACAATAAATGTTAAACATTACTAGATGTAACTGCAGCCAGTCTTTCATTTTGAGCTTGAAAGTCACTTAATGAGACCACAATGTATATTTTTAATTCATTCACGTAAGAGAAAATGAAGAGGGTGTTAAATGACAGTCATACCTTGAATGAATAACACAACTAACTATATAAATTAAAGTATTATTCAGTACTTATTTCTTCCAGTTATAAAAATATATGGTGTTACCTGCTTTCTTGCCACTCCTCTGCACAAGCGACTTTAACTGTTCCTTGAGAGTTATTGACACATCTTAAAGCATCTGTTGCATTGAACTCTATCCCAAAGAGAGATTCATGCTGAATTCTTAAGACATTGTCTCCAAACATCATTTCTGGAACACATGGCATATGTAGTTCTTCAGCTATTCTGTGTGGAAACAAAACAGGCATATTACTCTGAAACCCTTTCTCACTGTTTTAATAACACAGAATTATTCTAACATGTCAGACAAAACACAGAATAGCTTCAACAGGTTGATTCTGTTTATTTATGGTGAAGCAGAAAGAGGGAAACTACCCTCCTAAACTTCATGACGTGTGCCTTTCACCTTTTGGGCTGTCCAAGCCATCCGATTCCTAAACTGAAAGCAATTCCATTCATGAATGCCATGAGGATTCTACAAGTTCTCAGCAAATTGACACAGTAGTCACATACAGGTTTACCAAACATTAGCATTTACCTGATGCTTTCCCATGAATTTAATGCCACTAAGAGCTGTCCTTATTAAACAAACAGATAAAACATAAACACTAAAATATCAACTGGAGTACATTTCTATGAAAACATTCAGAGAACAACACAGCCATTTCAAGAAAACCATATGATATAACATAAATCACAGAATCATACAATAATTGAGTTGGAAGGGGCCTATAAGACCACCAAGTCAACCCCCTGCTCAATGTAGGAAACCAAACGATTTAAAGACCTATCATTTATTCTGCACAGGAAAGCCTACACAAACTAGATATGCCGGATTCTGTTGTGAAGGCCGTAAATTAGATACAAACTCTTCTGTATGCCTTGCCCTTCCTGTCAACAATATGTTATTTCAGATCCTTTATAGCTTTGGACCAAGTTACAAAGGTGGGATTAAACAACAAACAAACAAAAGAGAAGGTTGAGAACCTGAACTGCCAAACACACTGGACCACTGGTGACATCTATACAAAGACAAGAGTGGATGAAGTCTTTTTTTTTAAGGCCATGAGAAAACCATGGGCATAAGCTACCTTTCAACACAGCATGGGCCTCCATAAAGTCACACACCACAGAGCTGCCAGTGACAAAGAAGTATTTATTTATTTATTTATTTATTTATTTAGAGTATTTTTGCCCTATCTTTCTCCTTGGAAAAGGACCCAAGGTGGCTTACAGTAATGAGGGGCAATATACAGTCCAGTACAATTAAGACATTTTCAAGTTTGAAAACAGGGAGTTGAGGGACATCTTACAGCATTAAAAGACATTAAAGCTACAACAGAATGCGAGCGATAAAGAGAGAGTAAAAATTCCATGCAATCATGCACGGTAGACCATCCAAAGGTTATGAGGGATGGAAACTAACATTGAAAACATAATTGCAAAAATAGGTGACAGGCGATACCTTTAGTGCCAACACAATCACATAAGGGGAGATATAAGCACAAGTTATAAGTACAGTGGACCCTCGTAAAGCAAACAGTTTGTATAACATAAAATCTGTAAAACATAAAAAAAATTCAGAGATAGGGGAAATTTGCTTAACAGAATTGCCTATGGGGCAAATCCGAACAACATAAAAATGATCGTGATTAGGGATTACTCCGTTTTTAATGCATCCTTATGGGAAATTTGTATAAAGGAAAATTGACTTAACAGAATTTCATTTGGAACGAATTAAGACTTTTATACAATGTAGCACTGTAGTTATAAACATAAAGTTTCCAAAATTCATGGTCAGATGAGCGGACCAAGCATTTTTGTTTAACGCATATCTCAGATTCAGGGCTGGATACTCAGGTCAGAGGTGCCGGGATGTGGTCACGGAAGGAAACAGGCCAGAATCTGAACAATGGGCCCTTGCGATTGAATTCCTGGCAATGGCAGCATACATGGGACAACGCACTCCAGCCCAACCCAATCCTTTTGGGTGTTTGTGTGTGTGGGGGGGGTCCAGCTGCAGGGCTTCTCTCTCTCTCTCTCTCTCTCTCTCTCTCTCTCTCTCTCTCTCTCTCTGTGTGTGTGTGTGTGTGTGTGTGTGTGTGTGTGTGTGTGTGTGTGTGTGTGTGTGTGTGTGTGTGTGTGTGTGTGTGTGTGTGTGTGTGTGTGTGTGTGTGTGTGTGTGTGTGTGTGTGTGTGTGTGTGTGTGGTCCAGCTGCAGGGGACCAGGCTGGAGCCATCCCTGACAGATGGGGTCCCATAACGGGAGCTCAGCCCCTCCTGTTCATTTCACCCTCGGGGCCGTCGGATGGCAGCCTCTGCTACCAGACCGCAGATCCGGGGCCTCCTATGAGCCCAAAGGGGCCAGTCATTCCGAATCCTCCTCGCCCGCCCTCACGACGGGCTGGACAGGCCTCTCTGCGGCTTCAGCCGCTCGCAGGGCTTCCTGGAGGCCACGTTAAGAAGAGGCGTCTTGCGGGAGGCACACTCAGGATTCTCGTCTTTACAATAAATAAATAAATAAATAAATAAAAGCAGCGCTAAGGCCGCTCTCTTGGCTCCGGAGCCGCCGCCGCCGCCGCCGGGCGAGGAGGGAGCCGGGCCTTCCCCTTCGCCCGCCGCTTCCTCCCGAGCCTTTGGGGCAGCCCTTGGGGGTGGAGTGGGGGCTGCCTACCTCTCGGCCTCGGCCGACTTGATGATGTGCGTCCGGGCGGCCGTCAGCTTCCACGGCCCGAAGGCGAAGTCGCGCCGGCTGCTCTTGAAGACGGGCATCATGATGGCGGCGGCGGGTGGGCGGGCGGGCCGGCGGGGGGGATGGGAGGAGAGCCACCCTGGGAAGGACCAGAGAGGAGGAAGAAGCGGCGGGAGGGGGGAAGCTACCCGGAGAACAAACGCCCGGAAAGAAGCCGCCGCCGCCGCCGGAAACCAAAACCGAGAAAAGACGCCGCCCCCTTCCGCCCGGGAGAGAGAGAAAGAGAAAGAGAGAGAAAGAGAGAGAAAGAGCCGCGGAAAGGGCGCCGTGGCGTCCCAGCCACACTTCCGGTGGCGCCTGGAAAGCGGCGGGCTCTCTGCCCCAAGGAGGGCCGAGAACCGAGGGGGGGGGGACGGACGGTGGCAAAGCAATTTATATTTAAAAAACAAACAGAACTCTGGACTATATAAGGAACATATGAGATATCTCTCTCTCTCTCTCTCTCTCTCTCCCGCTGATAACCCCAGCTCCTTTCCGACCTAGCAGTTGGAAAGCATGTAAATGCAAGTACTGTAGATAAATAGGTACCGCCGTAGAAAGCGGGAAGGATAAACGGTGTTTCCTTGCAGCCGTGCGGCCGACTTGCACAACACTGGCTCTTCGGCTTGAATATGGAGATGAGCACCACCCCGAGAATCGGACACGACTAGCACGCATGTGCGGGGGGGGACATTTACTTTTTTATATATGGCATATATAGCAATGCAAGTGGACAAGGAAAAATAAGACCTTTGGAATATACTGTACAGTATATAGGGAATGCATATACATACCAATGGAAGTGGACAAATTAAAAAACGCCAATGAATTTTTTTTTTCCTTAGCGTTTGTCCCACTTGGTGGTGGGGTCCGCTAGACAGATCCACTGTTTTCATGCAACTTTATTTGGGAAGTTCAGTTGGCCTGTCGCAGGGACAATTGCTTAGCCCAGTGATGGCGAACGTTTTAGAGACTGAGTGCCCAAATTGCAATTCAAAACCCACTAATTTTTCGCAAAGTGCCAATACAGCAATTTAATCTGAATATAAATAAGTGGCTATGAAGGGTGCTGCCCACATAAAGGGCTCAGAGTGCCACCTTTGGCATCTGTGCCATAGGTTCGCCAACAATGGCCTGGCCTATGAAATATATAGGGATTATATCGCAGTGCAAGTGGACCGGGACTTAAAGAACACCTCTGGAACATATGGGGAATATATACCAATAGAAATGGACAGATTAAAAAAAGACCTATGAAATATATAGCAATGCAAGTGGACAGGGATAAAAAAAAGTGTGTGTGCGTGTCTGTGTGTGTGTGTGTGCGCGCACACACACACACACAGAGAGAGGTTAAATGAAAACAATTTATACAATCAGACAGAAATACATTATTTTCATGGAAGTGTTTCAAAATAGTTATGGTCCTTAGCTAAAGAAGGATGTGCTGTTCCTTCTTTTCTTCATTGTCGCACCTCTTAGTTCGGTATATGTGCCTTGAAGCGTTTCATAAAATGCAGAAATGTCATTGAGGGGCATGCAATGTTGTTATGCTTTTGTTTTGCTTATGTTGTTATTGCTAATTGTGTTTGTTGTAAACTGCCCATAGTGCCCTTGTCATCAGAAGCTATGTATTGATTATCAGCAAGCCTTTATGTTTTCATGTTATAATTTAATGTTTATTTACTGTAAATCCCAGAAATTCTGTATTGTCTGCTGCATTTTGCTGGCTCTAAGGTTGCAAAAATCCAGTGAGTAACAACAATTAAGAAATGTAACAGTTGATCTTACAAATCAAATCCAGGTTAAGAGACACAACTGCGACACTTTTTAAAAATCTACAGTGCTAGTGTAGCATATGGTTCAATAGTGTAGCATATGGTTCAATTGGATCTTATCTTATGGTTATGTTTCATTTGAAACATCTTTATTCCTAGAAGAGATTAATGGAGCTGGAAGGAGCCCATAAGGCCAATGAGACCAAGCTCCTGATCAAGGCAGGAATCCAAGTTAAAAGATATCTTTCAGTTTGGGTATGGCCCAGTTTATTATATTATATTCTTCTATAGTTTTGTGGTGTCAGGATTAGGCCATAAATGAGGGTTCAGCAATCTGTGACCTTCCAGATGCTTTTGTATTACATACATTATGCCGCAGCGTTGGCTAGGCTGGCTGAAATTGATAGGAATTGGAGTCTAACAACATTTGGGAAGCCGCAAATTTCTCTACCCCACTCTATCAAGTAATTTCTGAAATTCTGTAGTAAGCCACACAAGTATGTCTGTGAAGATTCTCAGTCATCCAGGTGAGTTTATCTAGAAGCTGAGTCATGGCAACTGGGCTTCTTTTTTTGAGAGACTGAAACATTTCGCTGCTCATCCAAGCAGCTTCATCAGACTGAGGAAATGAGTGAGCCACACGAGTAAGCTCACTGAACCAATGAATATTTGGTGACTCAACTCTTTCATAAATTCTATTGATTAAGTTGGCCTACCTTAGTTGTCCCTTTCAGCTTGATTTCAGCCACACAGCTCAAAACACATAATGGAATTATTAATTCCATTGATGTCGGACCTTTCTCAAATACTTGCATGTCTGAACTGCACAACCCCGTTTGATCCTTACAGTTCAAACAGAAAGTAGGCTGGGCTAAGAGACTGTGACTCATCTAGTGCCATTAGCGGGTAACAAGGACTTGATCCCTGGTTCTACTCCTACAGTATAACCACATCACAGCACAAGCTGTCCGTTAAATAATTATTTCCATTAATGGGGTCAGTCAACAGCATTCAAATCTCAAAGCAAGATGAAACCTAGCTAACATGGATGGTAAGCAACAGTCACCATCAATAGAAAGCACTTGGTATTCAAAATGTACTGGCAGCCAGATTGCTGACGGGGGTTATTTACAGGGATCGCACAACCCCACCTGTTACATTCACCTCCACTGGCCACTGATCCCTTTCTGGACACAATTCAAAGTGCTGGTTCTAAACTACAAAGCTCTAAACAGCTTGGGTCCAAGCTGTCTCCAAGGTGGTGTCTCCTATTATGAGCTTGCTTGTGGCATTAAGATAACCAGGGAGGCCTCTCTCTTGGTCCTGGCAACTTCACAGGTGCATTTGGTAGGGTACTCGGGAGAGAATTTTCTCTGCTGCAGCTCCCAGACTTTGGAAGGCCAAGATCTTTCTTTTCAGACCTTTCTTTTCCCTCAGTGACTGGATGAGTGAGTGGGTCTTTTTAAAAGGCTATTATACCTTACTAGTTTGCATGTGTTTTTCGGCATTGCTTTTGTTTACCATTTCTTTGCAAGCAATACTTGTTTGAGCCTTTTTAGTATTTGTATACTTACTGTTTTGGGCTTTTGTATTTCAATGATGTAAGCAATGGGTCTTTTTAAGGAGAAAGGCAGGGTAAAATATTACAGCTAGCTAGCTAGATAGATAGATAGATAGATAGATAGATAGATAGCTAGATAGATAGATAGATTTTATGGCGCTTTTTTGAGAGAAAAATAGTAAATTTCATAAATTCACTACCAGTGTGGTGCTTTATTTCATGTACCAAAAGCCTTCTTCTTATATCAATTTTTTCCTTGTTTGCTGTGGAAACTGAGATTGGATCTAAATCCTGCTTTCCCCCTCATAAACCTTCACTTCTCTGTATTTTTAAGGTACAAGTGGAGGAGGAGGAGGAGGAGGAATGGGTGTTGTGCAGCAAAATGAGTGACAGTAAGGAAGTTCTGTGGTGTGTGAATGCTATGAACGCTGGGTGAAAAAGTGCTGGAAAATATAAACTATTTTCTACTGATGGTGACTGTTGCTTACCCGATTCTCCCACCAGCGGTTCTCCAAGCAATCCTGATGGCTTTCAAAGTAAAAAAAAATGTAGCATTTTAAATCTCGCTTTTTCTAGCTGAAAGGGTTAGAAAAGGATGAGAACTTCTCAGAAAAAAATATGAGAAAAGGGGTAGCCACAAACTTTTTAAAGGACAAAGGAGGAGAGGAGGGAAAGGCATGGGGTGGGGAAATGGGAGGAGTGAAACGGGGGTGGAGGGATGTGCAAAGAGTAGATGGGGGGGGATGGACGGGGAAGCATGGGGGTCGGACAGTATTTCTGAGACTCTCGTGGAGGAGCCTGTGGGGGGGTCTGGGGCGCTGTAACCTGAAACCCCCCATTGCCCCCTCACTAAAGAAGCTAGCAGAGCCGAAGGGGAGCGGCTTGATCTGACGGTGAGTGCGCCCCAGTCCTCCCGGTGGAAGGAATCTCTGGAGGGTTTTCCCCCATCCCACCCCACCCCGGTATAAAACCGAGCGCCATGGGGACCCCATTGTGTGCGAGCGGGGTCCCTTCCCCTGTAGCAGGAGAGGGAGCTTCCTCCCGGACTGTGCGCTTGAGCTTTCGATCCGGTGGGGCCTCCGTGGGAGAAGAACCCGCCTTCCTCTCTCTCTCCCATCGATCGTGGGGATGCCATGACGGGAAAGGATGGCACGATGCGGGCCAAACGCGGGAGGCGCGCGGCGCAGGCAGGCAGCCCGTCACTTTTCCTCCACGCCTCCGCGAGAGGCCGCTGGAGGAGGACCGGGAAGAAAACTCCGGCCCGGAACAGACGGGCGAGCGTCGTTGGGCTCCCTGGCGTGCCCGGGGAGCGGTAAAATCGAAGGCGTTCCGGTTTCTCAGTAAAGCCGTCGATCCGGCGCAAAACACCCCGGGAATAAAGAGGGGTCTCTTCCTGTCCCCTTCTAGGAATCGGAGTGGCCCTCGAGGCCTCTAGGGAGGCTTTTCTTTGCAAACGATGCGGCGCTGGGAGGTGGCGGTGCCAAGATCATGAGCATGGTTTCCGTGCCTGGTCAAGCCACGGTCCGAGTCTACTACCTCTCGCCCCCTTCCGAAATGAGAAGGAGGGTGTGTGTGTCTGAATCCATGGGATTTGGGCCTGATAGATAAGGAGATGTGGCTGCCCTTCTTTGGAAGCTGAGCCATTTTTTTCTGTGAAAGAGAGCAGCCCTGGCACTTGAGAGAACGTGGGAATGAACCCGTCTCCTGCAGGAAACACAAACAGAACGTCTTGGCATGTAAGGCGCAAGGCTGCCTCAAGATTCTTCCAGAGCTTAATCTAAGTGGCTTGCCTAAAATCTTAGGCATGTATGCATGCATGTACAGTATTGCCTTGACTGAAGAACTGCTTGAGAAACTGTCTGCGGCCAAATCCTAAATGCCAGTCTGAATGCACTTTTTATCAGATTTAAAAGGCCCAATAATATTCCTGTTCAATGTGTATCATTGCAATCGATTTTGGAATGTTTGGGAAGGTGGAGCTGCTGTATTTCGAGAGCTTTTGTAACCTGGAACTCTACATTGTAAGTTACTTGCCTGTAGGTCAACTACATTGACACACAAATACTCAGAGGGAGCTGAAGCCAGTGGAAGCAGTGCCCACTTTGTTGTTTGGGGATGTACAAAGAGGGCCTGTGAATATTATGGAACTTTTGGTATATTTTGTTACCTAACAAAACTTAGTAAAATCCAACTCCATGAAATCAAAAATGGATTGTCATGATTTCATATGATTTTTACCTGAAGCAGTGTCAAGTCATATAAACTATCTATGCCTGCAATCTAACGGTTTAAAATTGGGAGTTCTTCACCCACATAGCATTGCAATGGTGTAAAACATGGATCCGAGGTGCAGATCCTCACTATTTCAAATAGTTTTTACCTAGAAGTATAAATCCCATGGTATTATAAATCCCATTTGTGCAGACAGAGTGAACCATAGAAACCATGGATCCTTTACTGCATGGCTGTGCAGTGGTGCAGAAACATGGATCTGAAGCATGGGTCTTCATGGGTCCCCATGATTTATACATGGGACTCTCCCAAAGCATAGATTCCATCGATGTCCACAGACTGAATCATCTAAATCAGACAGTCTTTGTTGCACAGCATTGTAGTGGCACAACTAGGTGGACCTGAGCTCCATAACCTCATTGCTAATAGCCAGAAGACATGTGAAAGGGAGATTGGGGGGGGGGGGAGAACAAGAAAACTGAGGGGCTCATTCTTAATGTTTGGAGGTTCCTCAGCCTGCTCCAGTGGTTGCTAGATCACTATGGGAGAGTCACAGAGCCCTATGAGACTGGTTTCTCAGGGAGGTTCTGGGTTGCCCTACTTCTAAGTATGCAACATTTGTACAATATATGGATGCTCTGCGGGGGGCGGCGGGGACCTGCACTGTGATGGCAAGGATTTTCAAAAATCCTGATTTTCATGGGGAAACAAAGCCCATGGTTACCCTTCTCCAGTTTTAATGCCTGGCCGAGTCATTAAAAGGGCTTACATTTTATCCATTAGCCTTTGGGCTTCTTACTCTGATCATTGGCGGCAACCAGGTATGGCACAGGGAGGCAGCCACCCTCAGCAGTTTTTTGTCTTGCTCATTTATATGGCAGAGTTGAACTGGTCAGCATATCTTATCGGTTTCATTAAGGACTGCAAATCCCCTTCATTGGAAAGTGGCTCCAGAATAAATTGTAGAACACCCTGCTGCTCATTTCCAAAGTGCTACTGGCCATGGACGGAAAATCCAGCATCCACTTGAAGAGAAAGAGAAAGGCTGTGATATAGATTGGTATCTGCTTGTGCAGAAAACAGCTAAATTGTATGTTGTTGTGATAGGCCAGTGGTGGCGAACCTTCAGCACTTCAGATGTTTTGGAACACAACTCCCACAGTCCTTTGTCGTTGGCAATACAGGCTTAGAATTTTGGGAGTTGTGGTCCAAAACATCTGGAGTGCTGTAGGATCGCCCCCACTGTGATCGGCCATCAAGTCCCTTTTAACTCACAATGAATCTATATGGGCTATTACTGGAAATACTAGAATTATTACTGGGAATACTAGTAAACCAAAGGACAGGTTTAAACAGAGTCAGGGAACCTGAGGAATTATCTAAGATGTGTACCACACTGTGTAATAAAATAATAGCCAGTGGTGAGTTAGGTTACAAACTATTCTCTGAACAATACTCAAATCACTATAACCTTGAGATTATCCTCACACCTGCTGGAATCAAGCCAGGAAGTCTGATTTTGAAGTGAGTTTAATGCCCAGGGAAACCAAGGACAATAAACTTAAGAGCTCTTTATGTACTTCAAAAGAAGTCAACACAGGGCGTTTATACACGACCCCTAAGCTCCGCCGCAAATGGCTGCAAGGTCCGGACCTTAAAAATGTTTACCCACCAGCTCAGGACTTTGCAGACAATTAAGTGCGACCCCGCCCACTTTAGCACGACCAAACAGCAGTTTTCTTGTACCTGGTATTTGATGGTGACAAATATTTGATCCGGTGTAAGGATAGTGAGTGCGGGGCTCTCCTGGCTTCCGTTTGTTCTTTTTTTGCGCCCCGCCCCTTTAAGAGATCTGAATGCTGCCCGGAACAAAACGGAGGTAAGAAGGCATTCTTTTCTTTCTTTTTTCTCCCTCCCTCAGGCAGCCAGCAACCAGGAAGTGCCGAGGAGGGTGGGGACAGAGGAAGAGCGAGGAACCCCTAAGATCTCTGGTCCGAATTTAAGTGGCCAGCGGATCTTAGGGGTCGTGTAAAAAGGCCCACAGATGTGATTCTATGATTGTTAGTTAAAACATGATCTAAATCCTTTGTTGTCCAAACCATTCCACTATAGAAGAACCTTGATCACAGGACAAAATTAAGTAGGGCATAGTTTTTAGATAGGGTTTTACCTATTACATGCTTACAGTTTAATACCTCCATCAGATGAAATGTATGGTCTTCACAAAAGTTTCAGGACTGCGTGAATTTTGAGTTTAAAATCTTACCAGACACATATAAAAGGTCAGCACTGAGTGGTGGTGAACTCACTTTCTACAGGCCAACACAGGACATTTTGATTTTGACTGAGCTTGCAAAGTGATCCTTATAGGAAGCAATATGCCATTTCCTTTGTGGCTAGAATTTTGCTCATTTTCATTTGTGGCAAATGCTGTTAAAACTCAGTAGTATAGTTTGTGTTGATGTTCAGTTCCCCACTGTGTATCTCAGAAGAGCTACTGTCTCTGGTACCAGAAGGAAAACATCAACATTATGACTAGCATCCATTAATATAAATTAGACACCAGACGAGCTTAATGCACGGACAGAGGTCAAACCGCTGTGAGATTCTAGCAGGGAAACAGAGCTCAGCATAAATGGGAGCTGCGTGTTCCTAACATGTGCCTTCAGCATTTCCCAATTTATGGAATAAGACAGAATGGGTCAAATCCTGTTGTTTAGTAATTCACACTAGTGTGGGCCCGTTAAATCAGTGGGGATCTGATGAGTCAACTTCTCCATAAGGACCTTGGATTCAAATAGATCTACTCTAATTCTGAGCTTCTTTAGCATAGTAAATTGCAACTACCATAGGCTCGTGCAAATCAGTGTGGAGGCACTGACTCACCAAATCTTTATTGATTCAGCAGGCCTACTCTTGTGCAACTTTCTGCACTAAGGAAGAGGATTTCAGCCATTGTGCATATTTTTTTTACTGTGCACATTTTTGGTAGTTTGTTTCTTGGATTTATATCCCACCTCTCTCACAAAAATTATATAGTTAGGACCCCGAATCGGTTCCAGGCCTTCCCATGGATAATGAAACCTGTGGATAAGAGAGAACGCCAAAAAGTCCCACAAAACTGCTGTTTTGTGACAGTAGCTTGCTTTATGGCTGCTGTCTTGCAACAGTAGCTTGCTTTACGGCTGCTGTTTGCAATAGTAGCTTGCCTTACGGCTGGTGCTTTACAGCAGTAGCTTTGCAGCTGCTGAATTATTTATTTAATGTTTTTCCTCTGCCAACCGTGGAAAACTGAATCAGTGGTTAATAAATCAGTGGATACAGGGTTCCTACTGTACTTAGAAAGGGTGAGGGGACCATGCTGATAAGAAATAAAGAGTTACAATTGCAGCCAAGGCATATTGGGGAGGAACATAGCATTTTATTTTAGGCCCGGTTGAAAAGACAGTTGAAAAACCACATCCGTAAGAAAGGAGCAGCACTCGGCTGACAACGTTCTCATTCCTCGTGGCATCTCCTTCTTTTTTCCCCCCAGGTACCCAGCATGTTTCCTGGCTGCTCCACTGCAGGACGCTCTGACAATGAGCATCAACTTCTCTGTCAGTCACAAGAACGCCACAGGAAACCTTACCCTTCCGGAAGACGGGGCAGGCCGAGTGACGGAGTCCATTGCTATCATTGTCATTGCCATTCTCATCTGTTTGGGAAACCTGGTGATTGTCCTCACCCTCTACAAGAAGTCCTACCTCCTCACCCTCAGCAACAAGTTTGTCTTCAGCCTCACCCTCTCCAACCTCCTGCTTTCCATCCTGGTGCTCCCTTTCGTTGTGACCAGCTCCATCCGGCGGGAATGGATCTTTGGCGTGGTCTGGTGCAATTTTTCTGCCCTGCTGTATATGCTCATCAGTTCTGCCAGCATGCTCACCCTTGGACTCATCGCTATTGATCGGTAGGATGTGTCCTCCGTTATGAACCACATAGGAGCTTGCATCCTTCCAAGAAAGAAAGAAGGAAAGAAAAGCCAACTAAATGTGCTAGGAAGCAGAAGGATAAAAATTCAATGTGCTAAGATTAAGAATGATGTTGTGTTTTGAATACCATGGTACAGACCTGCACACAAGCTGAGAATTATGGGAGCAATTGGTGAATACACCAGTAGGGCAAAGCAGCATCAAACAGAAATTTCCTGGGTGGAGCTGCCCAAAAACCAGTGTGGGAAAAGGAAGATAGGTTAGATGGACCATTCGTCTCATCTATCAGGACTGTTTAGAGGTTCCAACAAAAATACATCAAACTTACCACATACAGTTCAGCATAGCTTACTATTTGCACAACTTCCCACTCCTCCAGTTTTAGAGTCATAGGACTCAAGCAGGGGCAATCAAAGCACAGCCTATGTGCCCATGCGAAGCTTTTTATTTTTTGTCTTTGCTGCATTGCCCTGCTGCTGCTGCTAAAATAACACCACAATCTGGTAGCATGGTTGTAGGATCCCCACGAAAATGCTGCTGAAACCATGTCCCAAGTTGGCTATCCTTCCACTCAGACCCAGCTTCATTCTTGCTTCTTCTTCATTTGCGTTCCTTCATAGCCTTCTCCTCAGCCTTCCTGTCTTCCTACTCATTTTTCTCCCCTCTTTGCACCAAAGAAAGCTGGCACTGTTGCTGTGGTAGCTGCAGGAACAGTGACAGCAGCAGGTGCGGCAGTCATGCAGACATGGCAGACTCTGAGTTTGGCCCTCAGCCTCTGCTTCTTTCCTCTCTGTGACATAAATGGTGCCTTCTCAACATTGGTTCTGCCATAGGTTGATTACAGCACAGCAAGTGTCTGTGAGGATGCTCAGTCATCCAGATATGAGCTTATCTGGAAGCTGAGTCATGGCAACTGGAGTTCTTTTCTTGAGAGATCGAAACGTTTCACTGCTCATCCAAGCAGCTTTGTCAGTCTGAGGGAAGCTGCCTGTCTCAACTTCCAGACCACAGCAAGTCCAGTTGCCGTGACTCAACTTCCAGATCACAGCAAGTGATTTCTGTAAGCTTTCAAGCACCCTTTCAGAGGCTGATGGGCTGTTTCACCTGCTGTTAGGAGCACTTCAGGGACAGGCTGATGGGCTTGTAAACATGGTGATCAGACAACATATCTACCAGAGTCCACCAGCTTGCTCCCAGAGCATTCCTACTTGCACCTTTCTAGCCCCTTTCTAGAAGTCTAGGGACTTCTACTTTTCTGATGCAGGTAGGATGGCTATGGTTTGGATCGGTTCCAGCACAAGTGATTACTGAAACCAATCGAAAGCGAGCTTCGCTCTTTCAATTTCTCAACTGAAGTTGTATGTTTGGAGCAAGTTGTTCTTACAACATGTTGTACACCGCCCTGAGTTCCTTCAGGAAAATCAAGCAGTTTTAAATAAATAAATAAATAAATAAATAAATAAATAAATAAATATCTCATGAGATGCCTTAATAGCCATTCCTTTTTTTAAAAAAATTATTTATTTGTAAAAGAACAAATAAAACAAATAACCTAAGGATAGAAAATAACAATATAACAAATAGCCCTTCCGTGGTCCTATCAGTATTTGATCCCTGAGTCCAAAGAGGTGTAATACTTTGTATGAGTCACTCTGGTGAGTGCCAGTCTTGAGTTTTAACCAATAAACTCCTCTCATTTCCTGCCTCCTGTTACTTATTCCATGCAATGAATGTTCCTGGATATAAACTGAATCCTTTTTATGTTTTTCAGGTACTATGCCGTCCTGTACCCAATGATTTACCCAATGAAGATTACAGGGAACAGGGCAGTCCTGGCCATTGTGTATGTGTGGCTACATTCTCTCATTGGATGCCTTCCTCCCCTCTTTGGCTGGTCTTCTTTAGAGTTTGACCAATTCAAGTGGATGTGTGTGGCCGCGTGGCATAAACAGGCAGGCTACACTGCCTTTTGGCAGATCTGGTGTGCGCTGCTGCCTTTCGTGGTCATGACAATTTGCTATGGGTTCATCTTCCGCGTGGCTAGGATCAAAGCACGGAAGATCCACTGTGGGAGTGTGGTGATCGCAGAAGAAGACACTCAAAGGAATGGGCGTAAGAACTCCAGCACTTCGACGTCCTCCTCCGGCAGCCGAAGGAACGCTTTCCAAGGGGTGGTGTATTCGGCCAATCAGTGCAAAGCTCTGATAACCATCTTGGTTGTGATTGGTGCTTTTGTAATCACATGGGGGCCGTACATGGTCGTCATTACCTCTGAGGCACTTTGGGGGAAAAACAGTATTTCCCCTACTTGGGAGACTTTGGCCACTTGGTTGTCATTCACAAGCGCTATCTGCCACCCTTTGATTTACGGACTCTGGAACAAAACGGTACGCAAGGAATTATTGGGAATATGCTTTGGAGACCGGTACTACCGAGAATCCTTTGTACAACGACAAAGAACGTCCAGATTATTTAGTATTTCTAATAGAATCACAGGTAATTTTTTAAAAGTTGTCATTTATTCAAACTTCCAATTATAATCAATGAGTAGATGGCCAAGCACGGCATTGCCAACAGGTAGTTTAAACCCAAATGTTTACAGGAACATGTTCAGATTACATTAGTGACAATAATGCGCTGTCAAGTCACTTATGACTTATGGCAGCTCTTCAGAGTCTTCCAGGTAGAGCAGGCATGTCCAAACTTTTGCCCTCCTGATGTTTTGGACCACAACTCCCAGAATTCTAAGCTTAGATTGCCAATGACAAAGGGACTGTGGGAGTTGTGGTCCAAAACATCTGGAGGGCCGAAGTTTGGACATGCCTGAGGTAGAGAGTTCTCAGAAGTGGTTTACCATTCCCTTTCTCTAGGGGCACCCTGGGACTGTACTGCTTGCCCAAGATGACACAGGCTGGTCCTACTTACTTCTCTACTTACCAAAGGCACAGGAAAGAATTGAACTCCCAACCTCTGGCTCTGCAGCCAAATACCTAAACTACTGAGCTGTCCACATTTCACCTGTGGGGAGAAAGGCAGCATAATTAAGCAAGCCAGCAAGGAAAAGAAATGGGCAGGACTTCCCTGCTTTTGATTTCTCCTTGGGAGAAAAAGTCCATCCCAGGTTCCAAACCATGATGGAGATGTGTGTAATCTCCAGGCTTAAAACCAGGGTACAGTGGACACCCTTGTATAACAAACGGTTTGTATAACATAAAATCTGTACAACATAAAAAATTCCGGAGATAGGGGAAATTTGCTTAACGGAATCGCCTATGGGGCGAATCCGTACAACATAAAAATGGCCGTGATTAGGGATTACTCTGTTTTCAATGCATTCCTATGGGAAATTTATATAAAGGAAAATTGCTTAACAGAATTTCATTTGAAATGAATTAATTCCTTTATACAAGGTACCACTGTACTTCAAGGGCCAGATGCAGGGGAGTGGTATCAGGAGACAGATATCTAGTCTTGTGCGCTCCCAGATGCATTTGGTGGGGCTCCTGTGAGATACAGGAAGCTGACTAGATGGGCCTTTGACCTGAACCAGCATGGCTCTTCTTATGTTCTTAATCCCTCCTGTGATGTTCACCAGGCAAACTCTTTGTGGCACCTGAATTCATTCCTAATTGAGATGCTACAGGCTTAGGTATTTAAAGGGTATTGGACTTTGGAACTTTTCTAATGCTGAAACTCTGTTGCAGATTTGGGACTCTCTCCTCACCTCACAGCTCTCATGGCAGGTGAGAGGACTTTAGGACACAGCAGCAGCACAGGAGATACAGGCTTCAGCTGCTCACAGGATTCAGGTAACCCTTCCTTATTCCTTCACGTGCACTAGCCATGAATCCGAAACGTGAAGTAGTCACTTTAAAGTGAATGTGATTTAACTTGCATTAACAGAAGCAAAATGCCCAGGTCACAAGAAATAATGAGCCCTGCTCAGGCAAAGTTTTGGGCCACAATTCCCACAGTCTTTTTTCATCGGTAGTATAGGCTCGGAATTCTGGGAGTTGTGGTCCAAAACAGGGAGGTTCCCCACCTCTCTGATCTAGATGGGCTGCACCAAGTAAATGACAATTTACCAGCACAGAAGAGAAAGGAACTACTCAGGTGTCAACTCAAGCACCTTACTTTGAGTTGAGATGGAACCATGCCAGATGGCCACAGCCCAGTATTATGAGTCACATTGTCCCTCTGTGTGGTGTCTGTGCATTCTGTGCAGAGAAGCTTTAGCATTGGGGGGGGGTGGAGATTGTCAAGATCAGTTTTGCACTTGCATAATACAATAGAAGGAGTATTAGGGGGGCTGAAAGTGAGCAAAAAAATATTTTTTAAAAAATCATAAAGCTGGCAGAAGGCCTTTTCTGATTTCGTTTTTGTGGGTTGCGGTTTATTTTTCAAGAGGGGTAATGCCCGTTTACTGTGTTTTATTACAAAATTCGAGTTCCTGGAGGCAATGTTTGTAGTTTTTTGGGTGTGTGTGTATGTATCTAGCAGACAGAAACATGAGTGCCCCCCCCCAGCTGCTTTGTTCCTTCCTGCCTCACAACACATCCGTGAGTGTGGAAGCATCCATGCAGGCCTGAGCCCCGAGAAATCCAGCTTGATGTAAAGTTGCCATGTGTCCTGGTGAATGCACTGAGGCCTCCTGCCCACTGGCATAAGAGGAATCTATACGGGTCATATAAGTAACTGCCCAAGAGCAGAACTCCATGCTGTCCTAGTAAACATTTCTTGTACGCATCTCCTGGTTAAAACAAATGCAGGTGAAAGGGTATTATCTTCAAGATAGGATGGGAGGAAGAAGATGGGAGGTGCTTAACTGTTCCCAGACACACTGATGTGCCCCTTGTAATTTTTCCTCCATGTTAGGTTTCTTCCACTCTCTGTGCCCAAAAAGCGAAGTGTTCTGCTTATATAACACCCCATAGCACTTCAAGTACTCTCTGGGAGATTTACAGTTTAATTATGCAGGCTACACATTGCCTCCTTCCCCCCCCCCCCAGCAAGCTGGGTACTCATTTTACCAAACTCAGAAGGATGGAAGGCTGAGCCAACCATGAGCCTGCTACCTGGGATTGAACCCCAGGTCGTGAGCACAGTTTTAGCTGCAGGACTGGCATTTAACCTTTTGCGCCGCGAGGCTCCAAGTGTGAAATGCAAGCGGAGAGCTTCATGTTTGTCATAATGGGTTGTTTCAGTTCTTGGAAAGCCATCGGACATCTTAAAAAGACTTTCAACTTGCCTTCCACAACATATCTTCCAAGTGTACTGAGCCAATGCTTCCCATTTTCTACAACCAGCATGAGTCCTGCTCGCCAGAGATGATGGGATATGTAATTGAACTCATTCAGAGGGCACCAGGTAGAGGACTTAAAAACAACAACAGAGGATAGGAGATCTCTGTGCCTCCATGAAAGTTTCCATAAATTTACTGTCCCTGTCTTATGTTTTAGGAACAGATGTTATGCTGTTAGAAGACTATAGTTCTGATGGAGTACATCACCCACACTGTGTGTATCCCCATCGACGCCGGAGTTCTGTGACATTTGAAGATGAAGTGGAGCAAATTAAAGGTGTGCAGAGGCTGGGGCTATAGATGCAGCAGGTGGCCAGATGACACCAAGAAATCCATCTGTAACTGTCTTTTGGAATTTTGCAGCTTTTAAAAATAAACAGAACTTTAAGTAGTGCCAATCATTAGGCAAGAATTAAAAATCACAGATCTCTACTGAAAAGGGTTACAGGTAAAAGTAACATTATCTAAAGGGAAGACAAGAGCAGGAATCATGAAGCTTTATTTACAATACAGTGGAACCTTGACTTACATGCTGCTTGACTTACAGCATATTTGACTTGCAGCAAGAAGGGGCCTGTTTGACTTGAGTCGCAGGCTTTGACTTACATCTCGGAGCCCCGGCGCAAGGCACTGGAATCGGGTGGCAGCCATGACCCAGTATCGCGGCTGCCTCATCCAAACTACTCCTGCCTTCTTCCTCTCCTCCGGCAGCACCGGCTTCGGTGAGGCCAGCTCCGAGCACCTGGAGCTGGTCCTCGGCCTCACCGAAGCTGCCGCTGCTGCCAGAGGAGAAGAAGGGCCGGGAGCCCAGGGCTGGCCTCGCTGGTTAGACAGTCGGCTCAGTCTTGTAAAAAATATGGCTGCAGAAGTCTGGTCCACAATGGAAGCATTTTAGTTGGGGAGCTGTACAGTTGTCGGACTCTAATGGTAAGCATAGAGTTGTTCAGAACTTGGAATGTCAGGTTAAAAATCAGTAAAACTTAAATGACATTGTTGCTATGAACATTAAAAAGTGGAGGCGTATAACTTGTGGACTATAATTATTTCATTTACATCCCGGAAGGAATCTCCTATCCCAGTAAAATTTGTGTTAAATTGCTGTTTTCAGGGGTCTTTTTCATTATCTGGAATGGATTAATCCACTTTCCCATTACTTTCTATGGGGAAAGTTCGTTTGACTTAAGGCATGCTTGACTTAAGTCTAGACTTCTGGAACGGATTAATGACATAAGTCAAGGTTCCACTGTACTTGCTTTTTTGAGTTTATGTTGTGGATTATATAATTATTATATTATACTACAGGCATATGTTCTGTTTGTAGAACTAGTAGAACAAATTTTCTCTGCTCATAATAAGTAAAGACATACAGTGGACCCTTGTATAACAAACAGTTTGTATAACATAAAATCTGTACAACATAAAAAATCCCGGAGATAGGGAAAATTTGCTTAACATAATTGCCTATGGGGAAAATTTGTACAACATAAAATGGGATTACTCCATTTTCAATGCATTCCTATGGGAATTTGTATAAAGGAAAATTTGCTTAACATAATTTCATTTGGAACAAATTAATTCCTTTATACAAGGTACCACTGTACATAGAGGTGACATGACGGTCAAGTCAAATCTTCAGATGTATACCTGGCTTGATTTTCTAATGTGTTATGGTATTCCATACAACAACCCAAAAACTGCAGAGCTGAACTCGTCAAAGGGGGATTTAAACTCTTGACTGCTGGCTCCACACCCAAAGACCTAAACCACTGAGGATCCTGAAACTTAAAAAGTCCGAATAAACATATACTCACTGAAGTACTGCACATCAATTTACAGTATCCAAGGCCAACCCTGCCATTAGACAGAGTGAAATAGTTACGTCAGTCTAACGTTAGCAAAAGGCAGCAAATGCTGGGTGAATTTAATTCGTTAGTATTGTCGGTGTACTGGTAAAGTTGCGGAGAGGTCCGGTAGGGATTTTTCTGCTTCGTGTGCCAAAAATAATTTTGTTGACTTTAGTTGCCAGGAGCCTTGATTTGGGTCGATGAGGAGCCCCGCTTGGTGCTGTGCTTCAGGCAGCAAAATGTCTTGAACTCACCCCTGGTCACAGCCAAATCCATTCTTGTCCTTAAGGCTTCCATTCGGTATTGCTGTAACCGAGCTCTGTCTGTCTTTCCCATTTAGAAGCAGCCAAGAATTCTGTTCTTCACGTGAAAGCGGAAGTGCACAAGTCTTTGGACAGTTACGCCTCCAGCTTGGCCAAAGCCATCGAAGCCGACGTGAAGATCACTTTGTTTGGAGGAGATGCTTTACCGGGCTCTTTGTTTCCAGGGCGAACGGTAGCGGGAAGCAATCCCTGCGTACGGCGCGGCGGCAGGAACCATGCTGGCCAAAGATTGCAGCTACAGAGCATCGAAGAAGGGAACACTTAGAGTCACTTCCAAGGGGAATGAACCAAACCACTAAGGATGCTGCAGAGCTCTTCGTCTTATTCAGTCAAAGGAAACGAAAGGCCTCCCTTTTTTAAAGTCAGGAAAAATACCTGAAGACTTGTTGAAACAGTATTAGAATGTGTGTGTGTGTGTGTGTGTGTGTGTGTGTGTGTGTGCAATTTCTCAACCCCCCCCAACACTCCAATTCTTATAGGATAAAGTTTGAGCAACCAGGTACCATAAGGGTAGTTCAACTAGGAAGCAGATCTAAAAGAAAAGGGAACATGAATGAGGTGCAGAACTTGCAGGTCATCTTCCTGTTTTCCGTGGCATTAAATTGCTTGCAGCTTCCTTTCCCTCCTGTTCACACACAACTAGCAATTTCTTTCCCTCGGTCTGCCCGGAAAATGTCACAAACGCAGCATGCCTGCTGTGGAAGGCAATGCAACGGACAACGGTTGTCTTAGTAGAACAAACATGAGACCTCCCCAATCTTGTGTTAAGGAAAAGCCGAGAGTTTGGGTGCTCCCCTGCTAGGCCTTTACTCATGCTTCACTGGTTTTTTGGTCACTTTTTACTACCTATCTGTACAACAAATTCATCCCGCCATTGTCCTTCTTGATGAGCCTCGTGGCGCGGTGGTTAAAAGGCCTGTACTGCAGCTAAAACTGCTCACAACCTGGGGTTCAATCCCAGGTAGCAGGCTGGCTCATAGTCGACTCAGCCTTCCATCCTTCTGAGGTCGGCAAAATGAGTACCCAGCTTGCTGGTGGGAGTTGGGGCAATGTGTAGCCTGCATAGTTAGGTTGTAAACTGCCCCAAGAGTGCTTAAAGGGCTATGGGGCTATAAGCAGAACACTTTGTTTTTGCTTTGTATTTTCCCATTCAGTTCTTTATTTTCCAAAGCTGGAGAAACTCGAGCTGCTTCTAGGGGAACGGAGTGGTGCGATCTCCATCAGACCATATGTTTTTAAAATATTATTTCATATATACCTACCGTAAGTGAGTGGTGTTTGGCCATGAACAGAGACAGAAAAGAATCAGCTTTTCAGCTCATGCGGCCAGCAAATCAAAGGAAAGAGGAGGGGAGACAAAACATGCAAATATAGTTAGATTTTAACAAACTTGTTTCTGGATCATTTTGTAATCTCTGAATTTTGTAATCTCAATGGCTGAAACATCATAGAACATCAGACCTAAAGTAGGCCCATTGATTTGGTGATACAGCAGGGCTACTCTAGTTGTGACTAGTGGATTTAAGCAAATATGTTGTCTTTTTTATTATTTCTCTATTTTTGTCAAACAGCTGTTCAATACATTGGAACTTTTGCAGTGGGTGCCTCCAAAAACCAGTTTTTTTAAAAAAAAAACTTCCCTGTAGATGTAAAAATGATAGTGAGTAGAAGGGTTATTCTTGTCCTAGTGGGCAGCATATCACTGAAAATTTAAATATTTAGAAAATTCAGTCACTGCCCCTAAATACCTGCTAAATTAGCAGTGAGAGCTTTCAATCTTTCTTACCTTCTTAAAAAGTTATGATACTATAACATTCATGTAAGTGTCATTTTAGAGATATTTGAATATTTTTCCATCTATAAATTATTATTGCTGGAAAAGGTTTTAGCACTAAAAGTTATATCAACATCTTGATCCAATTGTCTCCACAGCAGAGATGATAGTGACTATACATAAGGTGTGGCTGAAAGGCATTCTGTGGACTACATAGGCATCCCCTAAATATGTCTGAACTGTTTCTTTTCCAAACATTGGTCTCAAAAAGGCCCTTTGCAGTGTCTTAAGTCCTTCCACGGGCCTGTGCTCCATCCCCAACCTCCCATTATTTTAAATGCCACACAAAGGATTATTTTAAGTTAAACTAGAAAAAAGTTAAGACATCTACAGAGGGGAAAGACCTCCAAGGTCCTGAGGTGGACATGTGCAGCAAACCTCTGGAAGCTGCCCATCCCAGCTTGTAAACAAAGGGTATCTATTCTATCATTCTTGCGTTAGCAGGATATGGGACCTACTTCAAGTGATCACTCCTGGATTTTTTCAGATTTACTGCTTTTCAGCCTTGATTCCACTAAAACAAGTGAGCATTTTGCTTTGTCAAAGTTTGTTGTTGCTGTTGTTCAGTCATTCAGTCGTGTCCGACTCTTCGTGACCCCATGGACCAGAGCTCGCCAGGCCTTCCTATCTTCCACTTCCTCCCGGAGTTTTGTCAAATCCATATTGGTTGCATCGATGACACCGTCCAACCATTTCATTCTCTGCTGTCCTCTTTTCCTTTTGCCTTCAATCTTTCCCAACATCAGGGACTTTTCCAAGGAGTCCTCTCTCCTCATGAGGTGGCCAAAGTACTGGAGCCTCAGCTTCAAAATCTGTCCTTCCAGTGAACATTCGGGGTTGATTTCTTTCAGGATGGATAGGTTTGATCTCCTTGCAGTCCAGGGGACTCTCAAGACTCTCCTCCAGTACCACAGCTCAAAAGCATCAATTCTACGGCGATCAGCCTTCTTTGTAGTCCAGCTTTCACTTCCATACTTCCCTACTGGAAAAACCATAGCTTTGACTATCCTGACCTTAGTTGGCAAAGTGATGTCTCTGCTCTTTAGGATGTTATCTAGGTTTGCCATTGCTTTCCTCCCAAGAAGCAGGCATCTTTTTATTTTGTCGTCAAACTTTACCTCCATTATAATTAGATTTTGACAAAGATTAATCAGTGCTGAGACTTCTTGGAATATGACTTCTTGGAATATGACAGAGCAAGTTAATAGGAACAGAGGGTTTGCAAGGGGTCTGAACTGGTCACCTGCAAAGGGTTTTAGAAATACTGTAAAGCTATTCCCGTTGTCATTGTAAACTGAGACCAATCAGACCTTCCATATACAGTACTGTATAGTAAAATCAGGTCCCAATCAGCCTCAGGTGCTGACAATTGAAAGTGGATCAAATAAAAGACAAATTACATTTGAAAGGAATATTAAAATCTAGCCCACAAGTAAACATTCAGATTGCAGCATCTTAATGGCACTGCCATATCTGTGATCAGGAGGTACAGGCAAAAGGTGTTTCGTGGATAACTCCCAGAATCCTGCAGCCAGTGACTATATTTGGCAGGGGGAGTCTGGGAATTACTAAAACATAATTTTTGCCTTGTCCGATGGCACGTTTTCAAGCACTCAAGAATTTCCAGGTGATTTTGGCCCCAGGTCTTGATAATGGAAGGTAATGTGTCAAGTGAAAAAAAAAGTATTTACAAGTGGTTGAGGATTTTTTCCCCTTGAATTTCAGTGAAAAAATATTTACTAAACATTTGATGCTACACTTTTACTGGGGGTATAATAAATGACAGCATAACTACAGTCAGCGCAGGATATTGTACAGTATTGCAACCGTTATCTTGGGTGGTACATTCAACAAAAAAAACGAATGGAATATTCTTGTAAGGGTCTGCCGAATATTCAGTTTGTATTTCATCCCCAAGTGTTAGAAGGAAAATGTGGTTTTCTATGTTAACTCTTTCAAAAATAAATACATAAGATGATTTTTTAAAAAAAAAACTCAATTGAGAACTCAAGGTAAGAAAATGTACTTGCTACATATTGATTAGTTCCAGTGTTTATTTCCATTGGCAGCAGCTTTCTTTGGATAAAAGTTTCACTTAGAACACTCCTGCTGGTGGGAAGACCGGGAGGCTAATGTTATTGATAGCCTCACCTCTGTTTTTCTAGGGGATCTTGCCACCTTTTGCAGCAGACTGGTTGTTGAACCAAGGTATACAGAATCTTTCACTATCTTCAGTTTCTTCAGCATCAGCATTAGAATTGTATAGTTCTTCTGTAGTCATGATTTCATGATCGTCCAATTCTTTCAATTCACTAAGCTGTTTTATGTCAGCACTGCTTTTCCTCAGTAACATTCATTGTTATGTTTTGGGCCATCTATCCAAGAAGATGGGTGTTTATACACGACCCCTAAGCTCCGCTGCAAATGGCTGCAAGCTCCGGAGCTTAAAAATGTTTCCCCACCAGCTCCGGAGTTTGCAGACAATTAAGTGCGACCCCGCCCACTTTAGCGCGACCCAGCGCACTTTTCTTGTACCTTCTCTTTGGAGGTGAAAAATCTTTGATGCGGTGCAGCGATAGTGAGTGCGAGGCTCTCCTCGCTCCTGTTTGCTGCTTTTTGGCTCCCGCCCCTTTAAGAGCTACTTTTACAGAGACGAGGGGGTTGGACTTGATGGCCTTACAGAGACAGAGGCAGAGCGGCATGCTTTTCTTTCTCTTTCTCTCCCTCCCTCACACAGCCAGCAACCAGGAAGTGCAGAGGGGGGTGGGGACAGTGGAAGAGCAACAAACCCCTAAGATATCTGGTCCGAATTTAAGTGGCCAGCGGATCTTAGGGGTCGTGTAAAAAGGCCCGATGAGAGGAACTATTCCAGTTTCCCTTCATGGCCAGTTTGGCTATTGACCTTGAACATATTTACCAAAGACAAAACAGAAGAAAACTGTTCTTTGTACTTAAATCTGATAAGAGAACAGAATTAAAATAACAATCATTAAAATCCCCTTTGGACATGAGTTTAAAAAGAAAAAGAATAACATGTTCTCTTGCCACAAATGAAAAAAAAAATTAAGAGAGTTACAATTCAAATAGTCAAGTAAATGTCTGTGAAGATTCTCAGTCACGCAGGTGAGTTTATCTGGAGGTGCTCACACAATGCAGTTCTTTGTTTGAATCCTGTGAAGTCCAACCCATCAGACCATGCTGCTCTGAGCCTTCCAAGAAGATGCCTGGCCTCCATCTTTGCCAAGTGAACTTTTAAGAACTCTCTTCTAGCAAATTACATCCCTTGCCATGTATGGACTTTTATACCTGCTTTGAAAAAGAGCTTGTGCTCTCGAAAGCTCAGCAAACTTTTTTTTCTACCAGCAGCCTATGAAGGTATCACCCATAGTCTAATTTTAATTTTGTTTGTTTTAATGGCTGCACGCCTCAAAACTCCTTTTTTCTTGAGAGACTGAAACACTTCGCTGCTCATCCAAAACAGCTTCATCAGTCTGAATGCAGCTAGTGCGAGTCCTCCATCTGCTTTGCTTCTCTTGCCAACAACGCGTCCAAAAGTGCCTTACACGCCTCTCCGCGCGCGAGGGAGAAGAAGACGGTACGGACCAATCGCGCTTCTTTCTTTCGCCGCCCGGCTGCAGGATTGGGCGGAAGCGCTTCTCCTATAACTTTCTTCCGCCTAATCTGTCGCTTCTCCTTTCCTTTCGTTCCCCCAACCCTACCCCTCCCTAAAGCCCGCCTACTCTTCATTTTGATTGGTTGTTTCGGCCGCAGAAGGCCACGGGATTGGCAGCTTCTGGGGGTGTGGTTCTCGCCGGCGAGGGCAGGGTTTGCTGACGAGCTGGGCTCCTCCTCCTGCTGCGTTTTGAATTGTGGCAGAAGGAGAAGGAAGGAAGGGAGGAAGGAAGGCTGGGGGGGGGGACGATTTAGCGGCCCCGGCCATGGAGAAGGTGTTGTGCCCCGCGCACGGTGAGAAGTGAGGGCGGTAGGTTGGGGCCGGGGGGGGGGCTCCGTCTGCCCGGGACTGAGCAGGAAGAGATCCTGGCGTGGCTGGTCCAGTGTGGGGCAAGGGAATCCGGGTGGGGGGGGGGGAGGTTTCCAGCCACGCGCCTTGTAGTCCATGGGGTAGCATGAGAGCCCCGCTGTCCATCTCTGGCAGAAGAGATGGGCCCTCGCAAGCAATGGGAGGACTCACCCTTTGCTCTTCTTCTTTCATGGCACTCGGGATCTGAGGGCTGGGGAGAAAAAAAGGGGTAGAGCTCGTTCTGGTCTCTCTCTTCTCGCCCCTCGATTGGTCCAGTTCTGCTCCAGTAAAAACCAACCAGCCAACATAGAAACAAAAAGGGCAAAGAGCGAGAGAGAGAGAGAATGAAGGGAATGCACAGATTTCCGTTAAATATGTGTATACGGTGATTTATAAAAAGAAGTTCAAATATACCACTTTAACTGCAAGTCTCAGCCGAACGCTTTGCAGACTGCTTTATGCTTCTGTTTGGAGGAGATGATTTCCCCGAATCTGCGGATTGTGGTGGTGCCAGGGTCCACGCTGCCTTTTCAGTCTGATAGGGTTTAATCCATTACACAATCCCCCCCCCCACATCCTTTGATTCCAGCCTCTGTCAGTCTCCAGTTCTCTTTTCATGTTTCATAGTAAATCTGGTGGGCCGCTTGACTGTTTTGTTGGGGGAGAGCCAACCTTCCAATGTTTCAATGTTTTTTGTAATGTACAAACATATACATTCGCAGGGAAAGACAGTAGTCTGCTGTAGTCAATCAGTTGATGATGATAATGATGATGCCCCCCCAAAAAAATTCCAAATGGCTTATTAGGGAAAATTCATAAATTTATGGTTTGTGGACTTCTATAAACCAAGATAAACCACCATTTTTGTGGTTCGTGCCTTTCTATAGTAATGAGTACAAGACACATAGGTCTTTGAAATCTTAACCAAACCCTTGGAGGAAAGGCTAGATTGAAATATATAAACATGAGATGTGTGCCTTCTTGAAGAAATCTTCATTTCTGTTTTTCACTTTCTTGCTGCTCAGGGCATCCCTGCGTTTTGAAAACCGGCATCCGGCATGGCCCAAGCAAAGGCAAAAGCTTTTACATATGTGGAGTCCAAGACCAGGAATCATGTGGATTTGTGCTCGCCACAGAGTAGGTTGCAAATTTACCTTCAAGTCCATGTTCCAGAAGTTACCAGCTACTTGCCTAGTGCACTCCTACAAAAGTTCTGCTATTTGAAGCTCATGTAGGAAAACCCTGTTCAATTACATAAAATTAAAAATAATCTATCTTTTCCACTCATAGCTGAGATACTCTTGCTTTTTTTCTTGTAAACATTCTTATGAGGGTTTGGCCTAAGAAAGAAGAGAATAAATGAATACATTAAACTCATACATCTGAGAGGAGGGAAATACAGTGGTCCCCCACCATTTCATGGTTCATATACTGCGGTCCCGCTGTATCGCAGGACTACAGTACAGTGCAACTGGAAAGGCGCCATGCTGGGGCTCCAGTTGATTAGTTTTAAAAAGCCTGGGCTTTAAAAACCTTTTTTCCCCTTTCCCCATGCCCCGGGCTCCAGCTCATTGGCGTTAGGGTGGGGAATAAAGGTTTTTCTCCCCCACCCTAGTGCCAATGAACTGGAGCGCCACTTCTCCACACACCCCCTTGCACAGGGGAGCGGTGTGTGATGTTTAAAATGCCTTTAAGCAATGGAGCCAAGCGCTTGGCTCCGTTGCTTTAAGGCATTTTAAACTTTGCACACTGCCTGTATCTGCATATCGTGGATTTTCAATCATCGCGGGTCGGGTGGGTCCCTAACCCCCGCGATAGGTGGGGGGTTACTGTACGAAAATAAAAAAAGCATGATATGTTGATTGGGCTTAGTACTGATACAGGTACACATGTTCACAGATTTTTGCATCCAACTTGTAATTTATAGGCAGAAGAGAAATTGACTGCCTCTCTGTGGTAGAGCAGGTGCTTGGTATATAGAAAGTTCAGGATTCAACCATTGGTAACTCCAGGTAGATCTGGAAAAACTCCTGCTTCAAATTTCAAAATGCCTCTGTTAGCCATTACCAACAGTATTGGGCCACAGAGAAGACAAATCCTTGAATTGTTGCACTCACTACAAATCTATGAGAAACTACTACATAACCCATTCAATATTCCTAATTCCCTGACATGTTCCTTGAGGTAAAATGGTGTGCATTATGCTCCCAGATGTTTGAGAGGATTGTAGAAGGTGGGCCTTTAAATCAGGACCAAAATCTTTTCCTGAATATTCCTGTCAGAAATCTGTCATCCATGAATAACTGCATTTCCTCTCTGCAGGCTTTCCCCTTCTCATT
Organism: Phrynocephalus guinanensis; assembly: GCA_037367245.1. Lineage (NCBI taxonomy): Eukaryota > Metazoa > Chordata > Lepidosauria > Squamata > Agamidae > Phrynocephalus > Phrynocephalus guinanensis. Next base: position 100,037,930 of record CM074736.1, on the reverse strand, counting down.
GCTTGATACATGAGAAGCAGGTAGTGGAGCTGCAAGTTTTGATAAAAGAACAGGAGACAGACATACACAGGTATTTTTTTCTGGAAAAACATAGTCTTATATGTGAGAGAGGAAGTGTCCAAATCTTAACAACCAGCTTGACAGGTCATGTTTTGTGTCATTCTCTAGATTGTTCTACCGATGCAATCAAGCTAAATTGGAAGGGAAGAAATGGTGTGGAAGTGTCCCATGGCAGGTACCAATCATTTAGTGCATTCAGGTTTCTCATTTTGCCAGCAGTTTTGAGAGAGTGGCCAAAACCCTTTCAGTGGCGCGTGCATGTGTACCACAAATAGTGTAACTCTTAGCAGCAAATTTCTTCAAGTTAAGAAATCAAGGTAGACATTATCTGTTGTGCACCAAATCCTCTGACTCTGTGTGCATCACATAGTTTGTGACATCAAAAAATCAATGCTAACTAAAAGAAAATGTGTTTAGAGCAGGACTAGCAGGTTGTGGCCCAGCAGATGTTGTGGCCCTGCAACTCTTATACACTAACTGCAAGCACCCATGGTAAGGGAGGATGGAGAGTTGTGGTCCAGCAACATCTGGGAGGCCACAAATTGCCTCTGCTTGGTTTGGGGTGACATATATTCTGCTTGTGGAAAAGACCCAGAAGACAATTTCTTACCCCTTTGCTATGTTGCATCTGATTTAAACCTCTCTTGGTGGGTGGGTGTGTTATGTTTGGGGGTTAATTTGTTTGTTTTGTTTGTGTGGTGTGGTTTATTTGTTTGCTAGATAATACTGTGTGATTTTAGGGACCTTGGAATTTAGCAAAAAGTATTCATTAGGCTCCACAAGAGTGGGATTCTTACATTTTTCAATTTTAGGACTCGTTTCTCTTTTAAAGGGAACTTCTAAAAGACAGGTCTGGTCCTGCTATATCAGAAAATTAGTTTGGGCTAGAAATTAAAAATATTCAGTATAAATAGGGTTTGCATGAATCTGGATTATACAGTTTGGAATTTTGTTTCACAAGACTTCAGGGTGAAGGAAAGATGACAGAGTGGGGAGGAGAGGGATTGAGCTTGGTGGGGATTGTGAATATGTCTGGTAATGCCATCAAATTAAACAAACTAATAATACTGTAAGTAGAAATAATACTATAAGTAGAAGTTTGCATAATTCTGTATCACACTGAAGTTTTTTTGGTAAGAGTACAGGAAAAATGAAAGAAGATGCAGGGAAGAGATAGATTGGACTTTAGTATTTTGAACATTTAAACATTACTGATAGTATCTGTTATACAAGATGGGAAATTCTACATGTCAGTGGTTTTTTCACTGATGACAGAAATATACTCAGCAATTTGTTTCATAGTTATACCAGAATAAAAATGTGAAACATGCTGATGTCAAGATACTGTAATCTGGATGTCAGCTTTTATGCTTGGCATTAGTTCCTTCGCAGTTGTTCTCCAGTAGGACAGAAAATCTTAGCTCTAGAATTTGTGATAGTAGATGTATTCGTAGATAAGAATTTGCCTGAATGTTTTTGTAGGATACAAAAGGCACCACACTGCCAGCCAAGCCACAGTTTCAGCCCATGTTTGAAGAGGCCTGTGATCATAGCGATCGGAGAAATCCGTTCAAAATACCAAACAAGAATCATGAATCATCAGCAATCAAGCAAACAAATTACAACAGTAACAACGGTCATATAAATAAAGAAAAGAAGAAAATAGAGACTCCTGATTCTAATGAAAAGGATTGGAGGTTATCATCCGAAACTATTAGAAAAGATATTCCCACCACAGTCAACGCCAAGAACAAACAGTTAGGAGAGAAATGTGAAAGTTTACACAGGGAACGAAAAGAAACCCAAACAAAATCAAGTGAAGCCGTGACTGAAACGGAAGAGGCACTCTGCTGGGAAGAACACAAAGATGGTGCGGACAAAATGTGTGAGGCATCCTTTGGATACAGAGGGCAGGATTTGACTCAGAGGACTCCTGAAAGTTGTTTGCAGACCGAAGAGAGATCAATGCATTCACTGCCAAGCTCCCATAGTCAGGCATCAAGTGGAAAGCGCATTGATAAGGAGCCTCCGAGGAAATGCACTTCCGAAAGCTGGAAGGATAGAAGAGGAACCGTGAAGGCAAGCGGCAACCAAGGAAATGAAGAGAAGACACTGACTCCTGCAGAACCTGCGACCCTTCGGGAAGCGGTCAGCTTGCCAGATGCGCATCCTAAAGGAAGCCAAGAGAAATTGTCAGCATTGTTGCAGGAGAGACTAGCCTTAAAAGAGAACACTTGCACCGGTAGAAATATTAGCAAGGAGGAGCATGACCGACCCATGCCCGTCAAAGCACCTGCTGACCAGGGACTGCAGTTCCATCAAGAAAAGGACTGCAGTGGGAAGAATCTGTCTTCCATACTGCCAGAAATGAACACTCTACGCATGGGAGGAGAAGTGGATCTCAGAGCTCTTCACAACCAACTTTCTGCTCAGCTCAGACAGAAAAAGGTCTGCTTTCTATACTTGCGACGACAGGTTTGCTTGTTCCTGTTCCTTTAGCTGCCCATTTAATTTCCGATGGAGTTGATGGTTTTCTTGTGTCAAAACAGAAAACTCCTGAGCCTTAAGAGGCAATCTACTAAGCCAAGGAGAGGAAACTGTGGAGGATGTTTTCCATTCCCAGAGGCCACGTCAGACCCCATTCCCCATGTGAATAAACATTTGACAGTGAAACAAAAACCACCTATTTCCAGGAGAGGAAAATGCCGTTTATAAAATAAAATAAAACCGTGGAGAACAGCATGTAGCTGCAAAGGCATATTTCCCACCCCTTTTTAAGATAAGTTGCTTCGTTTCCTTCCTTTGACATTAGCAATAAAGGAAAGGAGCTGCTAAGCCAAAACCATCTGATTATAGGGGGGAATGACCCTGTGTAGTAATATGAAAACTGTAAAATATCCCCATGATTCTGTAATTGCTACCAGCATCAGACGGGGGCATGCTGAGGAAGGGCAAACGGGGTACGAAAGGAAATTGGAGTAATTTATCTTTTGCTTCCTCAAGAGAACTTCATTCTTTTTGTGCTTTTATGCTTGACTCATTCTAAAACCTCAGAAGGTAGTGGTAAACTGTTACCTAATCAGCAGTTAGAGACAGGAGATTGGGAAGAGGAATGAAGATGTGTGAGCACTGAAGCATGTGGCGTGGTGTATTTATTTTTTTAGAATAAAACTCAACCTCTATAACATTAAGTATTTAAGCATTGTTGTGGACGAGCATTAAGTAAAAAGGTAAATCGTGGAGACGGGTGTGGGCAAAGGGCAGCCTTGAGGCACTTGTTTTGCAGCTTCCACTCCATGGCAGAAATGCTAGAAAAATAGCTTTTATTGCTTGTGAAGGTTCCAGGGGTAAGTGGTTGCCTTAAAATAAGCCACAGGCCGTACAGAACCAGTATTAATCCCACCCAAAGGAATCAAAAATCACATTTTTGGTGCTGGGGTCTGAAAACTAGCCTCCAGATCTCTGGGGTCTGCTCCCTACTAAAGTTGTTATTACAGATACAGAGCATCCAAGTCATAAATGACATAGTGGCTGCGATGGGGTTTTTCAAAGTAAGTGAGGTAATTAAGTAGTAGTTTTACTGGCTCCACCCCAACTCCCAGTGAGTTTCTATGCCAGAGCTCAGGTCTCCTGACTCCTCCCAGTGCATTCCTTCATCCACTATGCCACAGACTTCTGATGTAGACGATCAATAAACCTATATTTTTAAACAGTCTTTAAACCCACAACAGCAGTCTTTGAACACTTGGTTATTCGAGCAGGCCTTTCCTTCAAATGACGCATAACTGCAGTATTGACCCATCAACGTTAACACTTTTTATATTATTTTGCCCACCTTTAGGCACTTTAATTCAGACTTTTTAACTAAATGTTGTTCTACTGATTTTTAAATGTTTTATTTATAGTTATTTAATGTGTGATTTTCCTTTTTCCTTTTATTTCATCTTTATTTTTTGGATATTGTGTTTTTATTTCATATTGTATGCACTTTAACAAGTCATAAGCCAACCCGAGTGGCCCTTGTTGATAGATAGGCAGTATAAAAAATCAAACAAACAAACAAACAAACAAATAAATAAATAAATAAATAAATAAATAAATAAATATCTTTCCCTCCCCACCCACTGCCTCAAGAACACTTTGAAACTGGTGCATGTAGGGGCTCTCCCAGATAAAGGTGAGCGGTTATTAAAGCAAGTGGAAGAGCTGGAGTCTGCCCTGAGTTCTCTTAATCTGAAGTCAGAAGAAAACTTAAATGAAGGTAAGCGGATTCACAGATTGGAGGCAGTGTTTCATAGGGAGGGGTGGTACTAGACAGTTCCCCTCTATCGCAGCAACTAGGTCAGTGATGGCGAACCTTTTAGAGACGGAGTGCCCAAACTGCGATTCAAAACCCACTAATTTTTTGCAAATTGCCAATACAGCAATTTAACCTGAATACAGGGGGCTGTTGAGGGGCGATGTCGGGTGCCCACAGAAAGGGCTCCGAGTGCCCCCTTTGGCCGAGTGCCCCCGTGCCATAGGTTCACCAACACTGAACTAGGGGTTATACCTCTTGCTCCCTAGAAGTGATTGTAAAGGCAACTTTTTTTTTTGGGGGGGGGGAATAGTGTTTTGTTGTTGGGATCTGGCAAAGTAGTTTCATTTTAATGCACCAGTAGGTACAAATTCATGGAACTGTTGAGATTTGTGATACTATTTATGGGAAGTGGAAACATGATACTAGTGTAATTGTGCTGAGACCACTTATTGGTCATCAAGTTGCCAAGTTCACTCGCAGAAATGTTAACTCATCTGCCCATGTCTGGAAGGGAAACAGTGCAGTTGTGTTGACTTTTCCTAAAATAGATTCAGGTGCATGTAAATTATAGATGGTAATGGATTGCATTGTTTTTGACTGTGACGGGGGGGGTGCATTTTTGGTGCACCCAGATGTAACAACATTAAAATGTAAAACAAGGCAAAAACATGGAAGAATATTTGAGCATGTGATTTCCCCCCCCCCCCCCAATTGGCTTGTTGACTCTGCAGAAGTATTGTACTGGTAACTTTTTTCCAGTGTAATTCCCCTGGCTTTTGTATGACAGGAGCTCTGAGCAATATTGAGTGTGAACAGGTTCGGCACAACCCATTCAATAGGACCACTACAGAGCAATCAAGTGCAGTGATGGGGAAAGGGCTACAGCCATTCCAGGAGGAGAGGGCAGCCAGCTGCCTGGAACTCCATCCCTCTTTTGGAGTGAGTCAGCATGGCAGAAAGAAATCTGCAGGTGAGATTGGAGAAAACAACTGCATTCAGTACACTTAATGATGGACTAAATTTGGTTACTAGCTCCATCTGAAGTACAATCAATTGCTGGATAGCAAACCAACTCCTTTATAAGTCCTATCAATTCATTGCGTCTACTTAGGTTGGAACTAACAACTGAGCCTGTGCCAAAATGAGTAAAAAGAGTAGAATGTATTCTAAAAAAAATAGAGTTTCCTTTTGTATGTAATTTATGCTATCAAGTTGCTTCAATGTATGTAACCCTGTAAATCTGCGACCTCCAACACAACCTGTTATTATCAACCCTGCTTAGGTCTTGCAGATTCAAGGCTGAGGCTTCCTTTATTATCTGTCTTATATTCAGTCCTCTTTTTCATGCCTTCAACTTTTCCCAACATTATTGTCTTTTCTGTTTCTTACGAAGAGCCCGAAACACAACAGTGATTTTTGCTTCTAGAAGTTCACTCTTAATTTGACCTTCCACTCACTTATTTGTCTTTCTTGCCATAAAGCTGTGCTACAATGCAGCATGTTGAGCAAATTGCTGTAGGTTCCCCCCTGTTAATACACTGTTCAATTTTTACAGCCATACCTAGCAACCAATAAACATAACAATACATAGACATCCTTCATTATATATCATACTTTATAGGGTACACTGTAGGCATAATGGGAAGATGGCACATCATGGATACGCTTTTAGATGTTCTCTTATATTTTACACATTTCCCATTCAGGCGCTTTGCTTAATTCATTAGCTACTGCATCATGTTGTCTGATGATTAGTGGTATAGTTGCTCATTGTTTGGTTTTCCTGATCCTGTCTTCTAGAGGATGCCTACACGTTGGCTCCTTATGGAAGAAGAATGACTGAAGATCCTCTTCAAGCAGTATACAATGCCACAAGTGAAGCAATAAATCAGCTCCACAAATCCCTAGAGACTTGCCCCACAATGGAGGCGGTGGTTGAGGATCCACCTGGTTTGAAGGTGAGCAAAAGTCAAGAAAAACCCTCAGTGTGCTTCCACCCAAACGGGTCCCTCCCAATGTTTCATTGAGTTTGCTTTAACCAAAAACACATTAACTAACTACTATGGACTTTCTCATTCTAAAATGGTGGATCTGCTTTAGCTGAGACTCACAGTTTATTTCATCTATAGTCTTTAAGTTAAATCTAGAGTTTTAGCTGATAAGTTGTTAACAAGAGTAACAAAAAACTGATTTGTTTGGAAAGAACACTGTATGCTTAAACAGAATCAAAGCTTAGCTGTAACTGCTTTCTTTCTTTTCTGTCTTAATAATATTCACAAACAAAATCATTATCTGTAGGCAAGTGTAATTAATTCAAGTTTAATGGTCTGTCTGGAAGTATTCATTGTCATATTGGTGCTGAAATAGGATGGTTGTAGGTTTGATTGATGCCTTGATGAAAACCCTTTGAAAGTCCTATGTAAATGTTGAAAGAACATTATATTTATAAATATATGAGATATTTTCATAAACAAATGAAATTACCTCTGCTTAATTAAACTTGATTTTTTTTATTGAGACCAAAGTTTAATCACTCAGCTGAAAATAGTAATGAATGAAAACAGCAGGTTACATTTTAGACCAGTGGTGGCGAAACTTTGGCTCTCCAGATGTTTTGGACCACAATTCCCACAGTCCTTTGTCATTGGCAAAACATGCTTAGAATTCTGGGAGTTGTGGTCCAAAACATCTGGAGTGCCAAAGGTTTGCCATCACTGCTCTAGGCATTGTGTGATGGGTTTACAGGGTGTAAGCACTTTAAAAAGTTTGACTTTGAAATAGTGATTATTTCCATATTTCATGACTGACTTTCTCAGGTCTCTCTTCTGCTGCATCAGAAGCAGGCGCTGGCTTGGCTACTGTGGCGGGAGAATCAGAAACCGTGTGGAGGAATTTTGGGTAAGGAATTTTGAGGCAAGGTGTGATTCTGGACTATATGCTGTGTAAAAAATCACCTGTGGGTAATATTGGTGTTATCTTTTACTCCAGCCATAGCATGGAAGAAGTCACGAGAAGAGGGTGAGGCTCAGTACCAATCTGGCATCTAGTCCCGGAGGGGGGTGCTAATTACCCCTTTTGGAATAAGAGAAGGCTAGTGCTTAGGAGAGCTGTTGTGGGAGTTTGCTGGGAAGATGCCAAGCAAACTGATTTGGTTGCAGAAAGGAGAGCAAAGAAACACACACACGCGCATGCACGTGCACGCGCGTGCTCTCTCTCTCTCTCTCTCTCTCTCACACACACACACACACACACACACACACACACACACACAGATGCTGTTTCTTCAGAGCCAGCTGAGATTCAGACACAGAACAAAGAAAGTCTGACCTGTCTCCCTCAGCAGCCCTCTTTTATTGAGCTCTCTAATGTTGATGAATACACATTGGATCACTAATGAAAACATTGCCTCTAGTAGGGACCAAATGCCCTTTCGCCTTGTAACAACCTCAAAGCAAAGGTGAAGAGGAAGTAGGTCACTCCCCCACCCCCCAGGGATGCAACATGGCAGAAAGTCAGGAGAGCTTGCTCTTCTACGGCAACTTCCCCCTAGGAAACATGCCCCACAGAGAAAGGTTCCCACAAGCTGTGAATCATTACCGCCCAGTCCTTATTCCGGGGTGCGAAATTTCCTGAGATCGGCTGGCTGCACGTGCTAATTCTTGCATCTTGGAAAGCCACACCCGCTCCCTCAACCACTCTATTTTTTTTTCTTATACAGTAACCCCCTGCCATTTTGTGGGACCCCAGTACATACAGAGGCTCCAGCTGATTAGCGCTGGAGTGGGGGCGAAAAATCTTTATTTCCCCACCCCAGGGCCAATCAGCTGGAGCCCAGGCTTTGAGGAAGGGGAAAAAAGATTTTAAAAGCCCAGGCTTTTTAAACCTTTTTCTCCTTTCCCCAAGCCCCAGGCTCCAGCTAGGCGGAGGATCAGATCTCCCAATGCCACTCACCCGGGGTGCTCCAAGAACTCTTGAAACAGCCCAAGAGAGTGGCGGCAGGGGATCTGGTCGCCCTCCAGGCCCCACCCAATCTGCATCTGCATATCATGGATTTTCAAGCATCGTGGGTCGGGTGGGTCCCTAACCCCCGCGATAGGCGGGGGGGGGGTTACTGTAAAACTGGTGTTTGTTTGATTCTCCTTCAATTTAAAAAAAAATTATCCTGCTGCTATGAAGTAGCATGGTTCCATTTGGTTCTATAGCTGAATGTTAATATTATAAGGATAAGAGTAGTGATGATAGTAACCAGGATATAAATTCCACTGATTTCATCTGCAATTCCTATGGCAAGGGTGGGGACCTTTTTCTTTTTCTTTCAAGCTCTGTTTCCTTTTGAAAATCCTATTTGTTGAAGGCTGTGGACCAAGTCCCAAGGGCTGGAGGTATCTGTTTTATTCAGTACTGCTGGTTTCTTTGCAGCGGACGATATGGGCCTAGGGAAGACTTTATCGATGATCGCACTTATCCTGGCTCAGAAGCCCATGCAAAGAAAGGAAGGAAATGAGAAGAAACTGGGGATGTGGCTGTCAAAACAAGGTATGGAAATGGCCTGGTGCTTTCAGTGCCTCTCTCTTTTTCTTGTGTAAAAACTCCAAAAACTGGGCTCTTTTTTACGTGATTAAAAACAAAAAAGTCAAAGAGGTGCCTGTCTGCAATATCACCATTATTTAAAAAACTAAAGAAGCAGCATTTTCTCCACTATACTCTATATATGTTAGTCTTAAAGCTGGCTACAAGGTATTTTGTTATGTTGTTACAAGGTTAGCACAGCTATCCTATGGAATGTAGAACCTGAGGCATCACCTTGAAACATAGTGGCCTCCATTTTCTGAGTGTTCCTCCTTAAACGAAACAAGATGGCACCATCCTGGAATGAGAGGGAGGGGCAGTGAGTTTATCAGAGCCCGAGAGTTTGGTGTTATGCCAACAGTCTTTAGGAGGAGGGAGATCCAAGAGCAGGTGCTCACCCACATATTTAAATCCCTAGCTGAATGGAAACTAAAATATTCTCGGTGGGTGCAGACTGCTAACCATTCAGGGGAACACAGAAGACCAAGTCTGAGTGTCAACAAATGGGCGGGATAATGGAAAAGTGTGACTGGCAACCTGAATAGAAACATGTCGTGCTGCAACTTTTTTTTTAATTCCAGGTTCCACTTAAAATTCATCTGTTCATGTTTTATTTCAAGATTTCTCTGTTACCATTTCCCACGGCACGCTGATTGTGTGCCCTGCGTCTCTGGTCCATCACTGGAAGAAGGAGGTGGAAAGACATGTCAGAAATAGGAAGCTGAAAGTGTGCCTGTACCATGGACCCAACCGAGTGAAGAATGTAGCTGTGTAAGTGCAAAGCTCAAAGGTCACTTCAGTGCCGGCAATATTTTGAAAGATGATCGGAACCCTGGACCTTGCTTAAGTTTATTACATGTGCCACTTGATATCCTGCTTACCATGGGAAGATCATTATGCTCCACTGGTGGGGCTTTTTTCATTTTTTTTCTCTCCTCCTCATTCAGATGCAGTGGTGAAGGAAGGAAGCTCTGCACCGTGATAGATGCAGAGTGTTAATGGTGTTAATGATAGGTGCAGATGCACATTTGCACTCACTCGAGTGGTGCAGGGCAGCTGTAGGGGAGCTTCAGGCAACCCTGAGCACATTGGTCCATGTTTTCAACCAGGCATTGTGCTTCCACAAGGAAACAGTGTGTACCTCCTTGCTTAAGCCCAGGAAAAGCTACATGATTCCCACGAGGGCCATTGTAGATGTGGCACAGAAAACAGGTTTCCAGCCATTATAAAGATATATCTGACTCATCTTATCTGTCCCGTCGCCATTGGCAGTTGCTCTATATCTTTGTAAAATGAATGAAAAACTTGGTGTGTTAAGCTGATTCTATAAAATTAGATTTGGTGTCAAAACACACATACTCTACTGGTTGATCTGCATTTCACAAACAACATGCAAGTTTGCCATTTACCGCTTAGTTTTTCCTTTAGGAGAACTCATTCCTGACTTATCTGGAGTCCTCAGTAGGCTGTAATCCCCATTAGAAAAAAAATGTCACTTCTGAGTAAATATCTGTATAACTGAGTAAATATCTGAGTAAATATATTGAACTCTGAATTTTGCATTTGAATTCAACCTTTTGAAAGCTGCTGGAGTAATTTTGACTCAAGATCGCATAGGAAACAATACTGTGCGTGCAAGTCGTGGTATATAATGTTGCTTAGTAGCCATATCTGCTTTTCTCTGCAGGCTTGCAGAATATGACATTGTTGTCACTACTTACAGTATTCTGGTGAAGGAAATTTCCACGGACAAAGAAGAAGCAGAGACTGCTGCTGAAGACCTCTTAGTGCAGGTGACTGAAATGTGCAAGCTTGTTTTTAGGAGAGAGATGAAAGCTGTCTTGGAATTCTAAGGGAGGGTATGGGTGCATGTGTAGCTTTGATATTGAATAACCTGTACAAGGAAGAAGTGGGAAACATGTCAATTACACAGTGAAATAAAGGAAAGCAAAGGAAAGTGTTCTACTTATATAACGCCCCATTGTGCTCAAACACTCTCTAGGCAGTTTACAATGTAATTATGCAGGCTACACATTGCTCCCCCCCTCCCCCAGTAAGCTGGGTACTCATTTTACTGACCTCAGAAGGATGGAAGGCTGAGTCAACCATGAACCGGCTACCTGGCATTGAACCCCAGGTCATGAGCACAGTTTTAGCTGCATAACTGTGGTTGATAAAAATTGTGGTTCAAAACATAATTGTGGTTCATAAAAAGCTGCATGTTTGAAGGGCAATACTCCATCTTCAGCACTAAACAGAGAGGCCTTCTCTTGTCCTATACCCAAACCAGCTCATTTGAATACTCTGAAGGAATGTTACACTCAAAAACATATCAGCTGCAAGCAATATATTCTTTTCCTTTAGCATGGGATGAGTAAGTACTTGCAACTCTTAATATGTTTGGAAGTTGAGTCATGGCAACTGGACTCCTTTTCTTATTAGATAAAATGTTTCACTACTCATCCAAGCAGGTTCCTCAGTATGAAGGAGCTACTTGGATGAGTAGTGAAACATTTCAGTGTAACAAAAAAAGAAGTCCAGTGCCATGACTGAACTTCCAGATAACCTCACCTGGATAACTAAGAGTCTTCAAAAACTCTTAATGTGATATCACAAAAGTACTGTTTTCTCACCATATCAGCTTGCTGGATTTTAAACTGAAACCACTCCCAAAAATGCACTTTCATGTTTCATATAAAAACTTCTTATGAATATGGTGTTTTGAATACCAATATGAATCTGCCTCTGCAGACTAACAGACAATCAGAATGTATCTAGCTATTCATTGGATTTTGCATTTATCCAAGTGCTCTGATGAAGTTCTCTGATAATAACAAGTGTCAAAGTATGATGTTTAGATATGCATATTTTGAGGGACATATGTGTAGAATTGTAGATTTAAGAGTCAGTTTGAAATGTAAATATTTGCTTATATTTTTAAAGAGGAGGATTCCAAATTAATGCAGGAACTGAACTTAATGGGCTAATTATTAAACAATGTGAAAGTGGCACTGGTCAGAAACATCTGCTCCTCCTTATTTGTTCACTATTACATCATGGTCAACTGAAAGCAGAAAGAGATCTGAAAATATGGTTGTTGGGTGTTCTAAAGAATGGAATATAGAATGTTTTTGGGTGGTGGTGTCCAGGGAATAAAACAAGACATTCTGCTCTTATCTATGCCCACCTATTATTCTCTTTGCAGTCTCCTTCCCCCCCCTTCCTGTTGGACCCCCCAATACCATCTCCTTCCCCAACCAAAAGAAACAAGCTATACACATTTAAACAGATATGCATTTGATGAACTGACATATTCAGTTCTGTCCATAAGTAGGTTTTGTTATTGCAGAGTTGGGTGAGTTGGAACATAGTCTTTGTGTCTCTAAAGCTGGAATTTAAATTGCCTGTTTTGTGTGAAATCTTTGTAAATAGAAAAGAACTCTGCAAAGAATGTAAGAAAGTCTGGTTGTTTCTCTTTCTGACCTAATTGAATTGATAGCTGTCTTCAATAGATGTATGTTATTTTGCTCCCCTTTACTTAGGACTTTTAATTCCAGATCTTTCTTTGCTCTAGGATAAATCACTTCCTTTCTCTCCATTGCCCTGGATACACTGGGCTCGAATTATACTGGATGAAGCCCATAACATTAAAAACCCCAAAGTGCAGGCCTCAATAGCTGCCTGTAAGCTGAGAGCTACTGCCAGATGGGCTGTCACTGGGACACCCATTCAGAACAACCTCTTGGATATGTACTCTTTGCTGAGGTAAGTTGATCTCCCTATTTGCCGTGCAAGGGTGAACTTGAGTGTCCTAAATTTGGCCTCATTGCCTAGTACCTTTCTTGAAGGGCTTGAAATTGGGCCTGCTGTCACACATGGTCTCCAGTACATTTACTTAGTCCAGGCATGACCAAACTTCGGCCCTCCTGATGTTCTGGACCACAGCTCTCAGAATTCCAAGCCTGTATTTCCAGTGGCAAAGGACTGTGGGAGTTGTGGTCCAAAACATCTGGAGGGCCGAAGTTTGGACATGCCTGACTTAGTCTATAGGTACGGCACAGGCCTGTATGCCTAGAAAGCTCTTGACCTATGTAGTTAAAGGAATGTATGAAAAATGAGATACACATTGACCCCATCCCTTCAGAGAGCAAATAATTTGCTCAGATTTGCTGCAGCATGGAGGCTACCTCACGTCTCGCTACTGCCTTTGTTGACTTTCTTTTGTCACCACAGATTCCTTCGCTGTTCTCCTTTTGATGAAATCAAGGTATGGAAGAATCAGGTGGACAATAACACAAGAAAAGGAGGAGAGAGATTGGCCATTTTAACCAGGAGCCTCTTATTGCGAAGAACGAAAGATCAGCTGGATTCACTGGGCAAGCCATTGGTAACAGTGGGCCTTTCTCGTTTCTCTGTTTGCTTCTCACCCTCAGGATAGAAAAGGAAATTGTATCAATAATTCTTGGCCCTTTCCCCGATGGCCAGTATTGTCTGGAACTGGTCCATGCTGACCCAGACAACTGAGTTAAACTGTAGTTGTAGAATCGGTTGTGTAATATCAGACTGCAAGGAGAGAAACCACATTTTTAGTGGTTCCGTAAATAAGCTTTTTAAAAAGTGAGGTGGAAGGCAAAAGAATATTTCATCCTGATAGGCTTGAAAAACTTCCAAGAAACTTTTTCACATAGGACAACAATTAAAAATGTGGTTCTGTTTGCAATCTAAAGGAGCAGACAATGTACTCTCCCTTCTCTTTCCACTGCATTGTGTACAATCATTCTTCCCTGTTTTGATGGCAACAAACCAGAGGGAAAGTAAGCGATGAAACCAACTGTACCTAAAGATGAACACAAGACCTTCACTGACCTTCTGTATACCCTATGGTTTTGATTTCTCATTTAGACATATCTTAGAAGAGGATTTTGTGTGTGTGTGTGTGTGTTGTGTCGTTACAGTCGTGACCGACTCTTCGTGACCCCATGTCCATGGAGTTTTCTTGGCAGGAATACTGGAGTGGTTTGCCATTTCCTACTCCAGCACCTACAGCACCTGGTATTCCCTGGTGGTCTCCTATCCAAGTACTAACCAGGGCCGACCGTGCTTAGCTTCCGAAATCAGGCGAGATCGGATGTGCTTAGCACCAGGAATTGTGAAACTAAATCTAGAAGTCAGTCTGATATGGAGTAGACACATAAGCTCAATAGAAGTTACATGAGTATTTAAAAAGCTCCCAGGGTCCCAACATGTCTGTTCCGGGTAAGGCTAGCAGATGCATTTAAGCCCATCTTATCAGGCAAGCTATCCCACTAAGTTTGAATGTTGGCTGTGTGAAAGATCTGTTGATATTGGGCCTGGGGTCTAGGCATTATTGTAAAGGGTCTATCTGTTGCTCTAAAGAACCATGGAAGAATCCCTTACACCATCTGCATATGACCCCTGTAGCTTTTAGCCCTGGAGCATGGTGCACTATGAAGCTTATCCAAACGAGGACAACAGACAGAAACATAAATTCTGGCAGAACAAATGCAAGGCAACAATCAGGAAAACAAAGCAAGACTTGGAGGAGTGTATAGATAAAAACACTCAAAGAAATAACAAGGAGTTCTTTAAGTACATCATTAGAAGTAAGAACCCAACTAGAAAGGCCATTGGACCTTTAGACGACAATGGAAGGCAGGGGATTATTAAAGAGGAAACAGAGATCGCAGAGAGACTCAAATGAATTCTTTGCTTCAGTATTCACTGAAGAGACCACATGCCCAAAATAGAGCCTATCTTCGTAGGGAGGGAAACCAAAGAATTAAGTCAGATAGAAATAACCAGGGAGGAGGTCCTTGCATGTCTTGTTAAACTGAATGCTAACAAATCACAAGGACCAGACGACATTCATCCACAAGTTCTCAAGTAACTTAAAGATTAAATTGCTGATGTCCTAGCCAAAATATATAACCTTTCCCTCAAATCAGGTGTTGTGCCTGATGACTGGAAGGTAGTGAATATAACACCAATCTTCAAAAAAGGATCCAAAAGTGATGTAGGAAATTACCGACTGGTCAGTTTGACATGTGTCCCAGGTAAACAGATGGAAACCATCCTAAAAGATAAAATTAATAGACAAATAGAACAGAAGGCGCTGCTGAAGGAGAGCCAACATGACTTCTGCAAGGGCGAATCATGCCTCACTAATCTGTTTGAATTTTTTTGAGAGTGTCACCAAGCATGTGGATAAGGGAAATCCACTTGACATTATTTATCTGGACTTTCAGAAGGCTTTTGACAAGGTCCTGCAACAAAGGCTCTTAAATAAACTTGCCACTCATGGAATCAAGAGACAGGTCTTGTCCTGGATCAGCAACTGGCTAAGGGACAGGAAACAGAGGGTAGCACTAAATGGACACCTCCAAGTGGAAGGAGGTAAAGAGTTCATTACTGGGACCCCTGCTTTTCAACCTCCTAGAAGTAGGAATAATTAGCAAGGTAGCCAGATTTGCCAATGACACTAAATTATACAGGGTAGTAAAAACTGAGTGTGTGAGGAGCTCCATAGGGATCTCTTAACACTGGAGGAGCGGGCAAACCAGTGGCAAATGAGCTTCAATGTAAGTAAGTGCAGAGTGATGCATGTTGGGTCAAAAACCAAACCAAACAATTACATTTATAAACTGATGGGGTCTGAACTCTGAAACAAACCAGGAAAGGGACTTGGTGGACAACTCAATGAAGGAGTCGACCCAGTGTGCTACAGCAGTGAAAAAAGTAAAGTCAATGCTAGGGATCATTAGGAAGGGTATAGAAAATAAGATAGCAAGTATCATTTTGCCTCTATAAATCGATGGTGAGGCCCCATCTGGAGTATTGTGTACAGTTCTGGTCACCATACCTCCAGAAGGATATTATGGAAATGGGAAAAGTGCAGAGGAGGGCAACCAGAATGATTAGGGTACTGGAACACCTTCCTTACCATCTGAGGCTGCAACGGCTGGGCCTCTTCACTCTTGAACGAGATGACCTGATTGAAGTTTATAAAATCATACACGGTATAGACAAAGTAGATAAGAAAAAACTGTTTTCCCTATCACTCAACACTAGAACTAGGGGACACTCCATGAAGCTTTTCGGTGCTAGATCTCAAAAAAATAAAAGAAAGTACTTTTCCACCCAGAGGATCACTTATCTATGGAACTCCCTTCCAGAAGTGGTGACAGCTGTCAGCCTTGACAGCTTTAAGAAAGGATTGGACAAGTTCACAGAGAACAAGGGTATCAATGGTTATCATTATGGATGCCTAAGGACAACCTCTGGGTTGGTTGGAGAGATAGGCAGGATATCTGTTAATGCCATTTGTGGGGAATCGTAAGTGGGTGAAGACATCTGCTTGGGAATACCCTGAAGCAAATGTATGAGACAATTTGTGGGACTGAATGGGCTGTGGCCCGTTCCAGCAAGGTTGTTCTTATGTTCTTATGAAGCATCTGGATCTTTCTGTGAAGAAGCAAATCCCATACAGATTTTTGACAACTGTGTTGTCATGTAGGCATTCTTCTCAAAATCACTTTCTGTTTAGGTAAAGCTGCCTCAGCGTCTCACTCGACTACACAGATTAAAACTCGCAGAAGATGAACAGTCAGTGTATGATGTTCTGTTTGCAAGATCAAGGTAGGATTGGTGTCGGTGAAGGCTTTCAAAACAAATTCATGGGTGAATACAAAACCCTTTCTCTTTTCCTTTATCTCTTCTGATGTGTACGCATGGTGCTATCCACACATCATTTCAGCCTCTTGTGTAATAGAAGTAGAGCTTGGAAAAGTTACTTTCTGGGGAGGGGGTGAGATACAGATCCCAGAATCCTCAAACAGCAATCGTCTATGGGGCGAATCTGTACAACATAAAAATGGTCACGATTAGGGATTACTATGTTTTCAATGCATTCCCATGGAAAATTTGTATAAAGGAAAATTTGCTTAACAGAATTTCAAATGGAACGAATTAATTCCTTTATGCAAGGTACCACTGTGTGTGTGTGTGTGTGTGTGTGTGTGTGTGTGTGTGTGTGTGTGTGTGTGTGTGTGTGTAAAATCTCCTGCATGCCACCGCTCCCCATCTCCCCATCTGTCCATCTGTCTCATGCTTGTGTAAAACGGAGGAAGCCAGTCCAGCTGCATGTTCCTTACTGTACCTTTCTTTGTCTTTGACTAGGTCAACCCTGCAGTCCTATCTGAAAAGGCAGCAAGCCTGGTGTACTGGGACAACTTGGGATAACCCTTTTGACAAAGGTTAGAATTCAGCCTACCCTTTTCCAGAGGAATGAGTAGTTGGTGATGCGGGTTCTGCCAACCCTGCAGCAGTTTCCTCTTTTGAATTCTTGTTACTCTTCTTTTCTTTCTAATCTACCCAGTGGCTAATGAATGTGAGCAAACTCCAAAGCCATGTCATTGTGGCAGCTACTACATTGTCCGGCAAAACTGCAGAAGAGATGTAGGCCAAGACTCCTTTTGTTTCTCTCATTCTTCTCAGAACTGTTGGAAACCTTGCTTTTCTGGACCTCCACTTACCCAGATTCACCCAACCAGGTTGAGTGAGGGTTGTTTTTTTGTTTTGTTTTGGAGAGAGTCTTAGTCTAAAAAAGGGATATTTTCCCAAGCTCTGATCTTATTAAACTCTGATTAATCGTCTGCTTCTACTGTTCCCTGGCAGGTGCTGGTCAACAGGAAGCCTTGGGGAAGACCGGCAAAGATCCTCCTCTCATCTCAACCACCATTCACATCTTGTCCCTCTTACTGAGGCTCCGGCAGTGTTGCTGCCATCTTTCCTTGCTGAAAGTGGTAATTATTGGACAGACATAGGATTATTGACCCTTTCACAGGTGGTGTCTCCAGGTTCGGAAGCTGCCAGGCTCCGGATGTGTTGAGGTTTGTTTGTTTGTTTGTTTGTTTTTTGTTGTTGCAGGCTTTGGACCAGGCTAACCTGAACAGTGAAGGCATCTCTCTCTCCCTGGAGGAGCAGCTCAATGCACTGACTTTGTCTGACTCAGAGAGCAATGACCCTCACCCAGTGGTGTATCTCTTGGGTACAGCTTTCATGGCGGAACTCTTTGAAACCACTCGGCAGAGCACCAAGGTATGAACCTTGCAGAGGTTGGGAAAATTGCTTTTGGCTGTTACAACTCCTAAAATCCCCCAACTGGCGTGATAGCTATGTTGGCAGGTGGGTTCAGGGAATCATGGTGAAAAGACTGCGGATGTTGTCTTTTTTGGGGGGGGTGGGTGTTTTTTTTTTTTTAGGCTGCCAGTGCATTATATACCTGGGAATATGTCCCACTCAGCTAAATAGGGGTTCTAGGGAAATAAGTACATGCTTGTACAACATGACAGATGATCCTCTTGCCTGAGCAGTTGTACTAGATAGCCCTTTACAACAATGTGATTCTGCGACGTGTTGTGCTGCGTAACTGCAGTCTCCATGGAGATTTAACAGGTTTCTGCCGCACCTGCTCTACTACATTGGAAGGCTTTTTATCCTATCACTAAAGTCACATTCCAGAGCCTTCCATCATCCTCACAGAAACTAACACTGGGAATAATTGGGGTTGGGGAGCAGAAACGCCTTCATAGGTTCTGCTGAAGGACCCCCTTAAATCACACATCCTTTTCCTGAACTTTGGCAATTGAAAGTCATCATCTTAAGAACTCCTATCTGGTTTTCAGAAGTGGTACCTCTTACAGTGTTTTCCTCTTCCTTCTCCATTGCATTTTCCTTTTCTGGGTTATGACTTTGATTACACATGTAAGGTAGGGAATGTCTACCTTGTTACTGACCTTGCGTAAGCCATTCTAGCCCTCAGGACTAAAAGGTTCTAACTAAATAAGCATCCAGTCCTAAGCTAGCTTATTTCAAAATTCAACCCAGTGGAACTGGAACATAATTTTGAGTAAGCATGTTTGGGATTAGGTTGTAAATGCACCTTTCTTTCACATTTCTAGCTATCACATCTCTTGAAAGAGTTGAAGGCCATCCAGGCTCATTCCCAGAAAAGGTAAGACTGAGCACACTGGGTATTTTTTTCAGGGTATGCTGTGGAGTTTGTGTCACTTCATAATGCCAAAGTATAGTGAATCGTGGAAAAGTGAATCTTGGTCCTGAAGCAAAAGATAAGGTCCAGAACCAACTAGACCCACAAATCAAGTTAATCATTAGTTGAATGGTGTGTCAACATTTGTATAAGATCCGTTGATTCAACAGTTTTCCTCTAACAGGAACTGCTAGGTGGATTCTGGCCATGACCATCCTTTGAATGGGTAAGTACATAGGATCCCCATGGAAGAAAAAGAAAGTGGTAAGAGAACAGTTAGAAAGACACGAGTTCTCTTCCGTAATATAATATCTGAACACTTTGAAGCCCAGACTGAAGATCCTAAATATACTGACATCTGGGTTGTGCATACAAAGAAACAGAAATTGGGATCTTAACTTCATTAGGGATGCAGAATTACCCATGGCCATAATGAGGACAATAAAACAATGAAATTGTGTTCAAATCACCACTGATAGTTTAACATTTAGAACAGTATTTAACTTCCTATGTTTCTATATTTTAATCGTTTTAAGGACAAATACGTATCATTTTATCAGGTATACTTTAGTTGTCTTGAAGTCCTGTGTATACTGTAACTGTATCTTTAACAATCTGTATACTAGCCCTGTTAGGTAGGCAGGTATTATTAAAATACTGTAAAGGGTAAATTTCCCTTTATAGTGAAAAATTCCCAAAATTGGGGGCTGTGCTGTGCTGAGAGAACAATAGCTTTCCTAAAGCCTTTGGTGACTGGGCCATTGTTATGAGAGTTGTATCACAGATTATATATACTGCATTTTTCTCCCCATACATTTCTAGTGTCATTGTCTCTCAGTGGACTAGTATGTTAAAAGTCGTGGCAATGCACCTAGAAAAACTTGGCCTCAGATATGCCACAGTGGATGGATCGGTGAATCCTAAACAGAGGATGGATGCGGTTGAGGAATTCAACAATAACCCTAAAGGACCTGAGGTACTTGAAAAGAGATGAGAGAAGTTGTTTTTTGGTGCTGTTTCCATACTATCGAGTTGCTGTTGTGACAATTGTATTAAGTTATGTCTTTGACAAACAGGCATGACATTATTAGGCCGTTTAGCCTAACAAGCTCACTAGTACAGGCATCCTTCAGTCTTGAGAGACTATGGTATTGTGCTCTGTATAGAAGCCATGTTGTTTCCACGCTGCATGCAAAGCTTAAGTAGCCTCTTCGGAGCACAAGGCCTGGGTAGATTAATATGGAGGGTCAAACTGTTACTTAAGCCACAAAAAAACTCTCAACACATTGGTGGAATACTAATGGAATGGCAGAGCCAAAACAATTAGTTCCACCTGTGTCACAGAAGTTACCAGAACATGATTGTACACAACCATGAACTGCTCACTAAAAGTAATTTATTAACTTTGATGTATCCTGTCATTTAGGACTCTAATATTTTGGGTGGAAATGGTTGAGATTCATCCTTTTTCTAAAATGGCTTGGTAATGATTGGAAGTGGGCACTTTGTGCTTTGTACAAATTTAAATTTTATCTGGATTAAAAACCCTAAGATCATCATCACTAAAGATGGGCCCTTTGTGCTTCATGCATGTTTGTACAAAGCAGGATTGCAGTACCACAGGTGCTGTGGAGGCCCAGCCCTCACCATGGCTGGTTCACTTACTGGACTGTGCGCAGCACCAGGAGCCTTCTTCAGGGTTGCCTCTCCAATCCAGACTGGAGTCTGCCCTTCTCCCTGAGCAGCCAACCATTTATCAGATGTGAAGGGAGAGTTCCTGTCCCGCCTCCTTGCCCTAGTCACTGCCACCTCAGGGAGGTGGGGAAGGGCTGGCCAGGCTCCTTCCCAGATTGGAACACTGGCCCTGAAGAAGGACCCCAACACCACACAGAGCACAGTGAGTGGACCCACCAGGGGAGGGCATGGGCCTCCGCAGTACCTGTAGTGCTGGTTGGGCTTTGTATGAAGCATGAAGTGCCCACATCTGGTAATGATTGCCTTAAGGTTTTTAATCCAGATAAAATTTAAATTAACAATTATCTTTTTAAAATATTAATTCTTATTGGTTGCTGTAGCTTTGCATTTCTTCTGTGCATGATTACTTAAATAGGATGGTGTTGCCGAATCGCTTCAGAGAGAGGCTGAAGAACAGTAGTCAATGGGGAATATATATATTAAATCCGTAATATTATTTGTTAACGATATGTTGTCCTCTCAAAGAATATTGTTCTGGTAAAACATATATCAAATAAGACCCTGAGTCAAACTGTGCTTTGAAACATACTCTGTCTTCAAAACCATGTGGTGGAAGACTTTCTCTACCCCGTTTACATTCCCTCAAAATGACGAAGAAACCTCCCCAGCTGGTTTCTGGAGGCAACGGAGCGACTGCAAGAGGAAGAGAAAGGAGAGCACGTTGGCAGTACCTTAGATTGAAATGAATGATGGCAAACTACTTGGGATCTTATTATGTTAGCTCAGGCTTAAACTAAACTTAAAGAAATGCTGTGTCCATGTGTTGTGAAATAACAAACTGCTTTCTCTTGTTGGCTTGTCACAGGTCATGCTGATCTCACTCTTGGCTGGAGGTGTTGGCCTGAATCTGGTAGGAGGGAACCATCTCTTCCTCCTTGACATGCATTGGTAAACCGGAAAGAGTTTTGGTTTCCACATTGAAAACTAAGTATTTATGTGCAGAGTTCTTCTCAGAGTGGTTCTGTGTATTTGCAGCCTCACCTGAGTTGGATTTTCAAAAAAGTCGGATCCTTATCTAATGTGCCTATATTATATATTTGGTTTTTCTTAAAATTGGGCTTTAAAATGCCTTACATGTTCTTCCAGCCTTCTGGCTGAATAATACAATAGACATATCCTTATACTAACTTATCAAGGGGTAGGTATCATTCCGCTCCTGAGACATTTTTGCACATCCTTGAAATACTGTTTTTATTAATCTACTGAAAACTTTTGGCATACCTGTGGTTATTTTTATCTCAACTTGCTTTTATTGTTGTTTAAAATTATATTTCTGTACCTTAATTTCCTTCATAGGTCAGATTTTTTCTCTCAGAATAATAACTGACTGACAGGTAACCCAGAAGGAATCCAGCAAGCTCTTTGAATGAGTGAGGAATTTCCTCATGCGTTTCAGGATATTAAAAGCATGGTCTAAAAAAGGTCTATAAAAAGGAAAGAGAGAAAGTTGTAAACAGCCTTAAGACACTGTTTTGAAAGACACTGAAATGGAAATAAAGTAGCTGTGGAGAAGTCTGAAAAGTGTTGTGCTTCTACTTTTTAGATGCCTCTTTAGGTACAGCTCATGGATTGCCAGCCAAATTGGAATTTGGCCCCTCAGCTTGACTGAGATCTCCCAACCTGAACAAATCTTTTTCTATATATATAGTTTTAGCTTGAAAAGAAGAGGCACCTGTGAGATCCCAGGTGTGTCACATAAAAAAAACAGAGGAGAAAATGAAGAATGCATGCTGGGGGTGGGTGAAGGTTCATTTTGTCACCATTTCTCCCAAAATAAAAAGGGTTTTATTGAAAAAAGCTTGGGATTTTATCTTGAAAGCTCTCCCTGCAACGACTGTTGCCAAATTCCTTACTCCCTACTTCTAAACGACACAACACACACAGCTTGGTCAAACAGAAGTTGTAAATAACAGAATGACCAAGCCATTTTCTTAAATTTCAGGAACCCAGCTCTGGAGGACCAAGCCTGTGACCGCATTTACCGGGTGGGGCAGCAAAAGGATGTGACAATCCACAGGTCAAGGACTGCTCCTTGTCTTTCAGCATCATTATTTGCACTTAATTTCTAAGAAGAATGGAATTATTTCAAGCTTTTTTATGAATGAAGATGATTACACTTTGCCTGAAAAAAATCTTCTATCCCTTTCCCCTTGTCTACTTCTTATGGTTTAAGTGATCCCAGATTGGATCGTTTAATAGCTTGAACCAGGAGGGCTCCACAAAATGTGTACTGAATTTCTGTTACGCTTGGTTTTAGGTTTGTCTGTGAAGGAACAGTAGAAGAGAAGATCTCCGAGCTGCAAGCTAAGAAGAAAGAGCTGGCCCAGAAAGTGCTGTCAGGAAAAAGTGACTGTGTGACAAAACTTACCCTGGCAGACCTCAAACTTCTCTTTGGATTTTAACCAGTGCTTCCAACCATCAACCTTGCAGAGATCCAAAAGTCAAATGATGATCTTGTACAAACTTTTTACTACGTTTTATTCAATAAAGCGGTTGAGCACTATTATATGTGTTGATACTAATTCTCTGTAAGCATATTTCCCTGAACGGGGAAAGACTTGCACTGCTTGTAACTGAAATATGGGATGACAGACCATAGAGTTCTAGAAATGCCTGATACTGAACGGCTACTATAGGATTGTCTTGTAGTTTCCCATGTACCCATTATGATCTACTCTGTTTCCCCAAAAATAAGACAGTGTCTTATATTAATTTTTGCTCCCAAAGATGTGCCAGGTCTTATTTTCAGGGGATGTCTTATTTTTCCATGATCATTTTAAGTGATCCCCCTCCCCCCACCCCAGTAGCTTGGGGGGTTATAATTGGGGAGGATTTATGTTCTGGGGAGGCCTTATTATTGGGGAGGTCTTATTTTCGGGGGGATGGCTTATATTTCAGCGAGAGGCAAAAACTAAGTAGGTCTTATTTTGGGGGGATGTCTTACTTTTGGGAAAACAGGGTGCTACAAGATGGAAAGACCTGTCTGCATCCTAAACCTAGCATCATCTTCGTGGATGTGAATTGGTCCCATCCAAGGCTACCTTATGGAGAAATTAAAGCAGTCCGAGCTAATCTGGACTATGTACAGACTCATTACTCAATATAATTATTGAAAGATTGTTAATGCCAAGTTTAAATTTGTCATACCAACAAGATTGAGAACAAGTAATAACATGGTACTGTAGTTATGTTCAAACTGTACAATATGCAAAGCAGGGAAATGCCAAAGAAGGGACAAAATAGAGGAAAAGCAGGGTAGTGTGGTTTAGTGCAGTGTTTTTCAACCTTTTTTGGGCAAAGGCACACTTGTTTCATGAAAAAAATCACGAGGCACACCACCATTAGAAAATGTTAAAAAATTTAACTCTGTGTCTATATTGACTATATATAAAGTAATTCTCTTGGGAATCAAATAAACACAAAGAAAGTATTTTATAATTACTTTATTATGAAATAGTAAACAGAAATATGAAAAATTATAAAATACTTTATTCAGTGCGCAACCTGGGCCTGTTTGGCTGAACACAAAGCTGATATTCTTCAGCTTTTCCAACGGCACACCAGGCAACATCTCGCGGCACACTAGTGTGCCGCGGAACAGTGGTTGAAAAACACTGGTTTAGTGGACAGAAGGATGAACTTTTTACAGATATATGAGCTCACATCTCATAAGAATGATGACGCACACAGTGACCTGGGGGTTGAGTCATGGCAACTGGACTTTTTGTGCGATTGAAACATTTTGCTATTCATCCAAGTAGCTTCTTCATTCTGAGAAAAGTTGGTGAATAGTGAAACCTTTCAATCCCAAAATAAAAGTCCGGTTGCCATGACTCAACTCTCAGATAACCTCACAGAATCTCCACAGATCATGTAGTAATTTGGACCCATTTATTTATTTATTTATTTGTTTAGTTTGTTTGTTTGTTTGTTTGTTTGTATACCACATCTGGTTTTCCACAATGGGAACTCTGGGCAGTTTACAAAAACAGCAAATGAAATTGAAATTGAAAATAATCCAAAGAAATAATAATAATAAAAGCAATACTACAAGACAAGAACAAAAACAAATACTCAGCAAGAGGCATAAAGTAACATAATTTAAACAACAAACAAGAGGAGTACAAAAACACCTTAGCGATTGCCGAAGGCCTCCCTAAACAGCCAGGTTTTAAGAGCCTTTTTAAAGGATGCAAGCTGACAGAGGAAAATCCCATATCTTAGATTCTCCTCACAGAGTAACTAAAAAAGGAATTGTAGAGTTGGAAGTCAACCTCTGTGGACTGAGGGAAGGGCCAATTCAGTTTTACTTCCCACCTACATATGTAAAATACATTCCTAAGCAATTAGCCTGGCACAGAGTGGGTGCCATATTAAATGGGATACCCTTCACCAGCAATTCTGGATATATACTTCAGGTTTGTCGGCACAAACTCAATATATATATATATATATCCCCGGGTTTTATGCTGAGTGACCCCAAACGATGCCAGTCAGGACCCCCACTCAGGAAGTGTGCTGCTCCTTCTCTTCCACGGGTCTGTTTGCAATGTAAGGTATTCTAAAGCTGAGCTCATGCAGATGTACTGCACCAGCTGTACTATTTCTAGAAAGCATTTTGTCTCTGAAATAAAACTATCTTAGTCTTGGCTAAAAGCTGCAATGTCTCCTTGAGCTCTTTTCTCTATCCAGCAATGGGGCAGCGGGGGTGGCGGGCAGCTTCTTACTTGCTAAACTAGCTATTTCTTATGTTTCATGTCCTTTCTGCATATAGCCAGTCTACTGCCTGTTCAGTTACAATGAATGAACTTTGCGTGCCTCTCTGGAAGGATCTACTGGTACAGTTTCCAGAGAGAAACTTCTGGCAGAAAAGAGAATATATCATATTTTGATATGCTTATCAAATGAAGTGAAAAGGTTGGCAGAAAGAACTTACATAATCATTAAGGGGAGCTTCAAGCTCTGTGAAAGAACGTTCTGCAATGATAGTACCTTTTCAAAAAGTCTGTAGCAAGTGACTACGGAAAGTGAAATGGGTGGCCTTTTGATGCCTTGGGGGACTATTAGTAGCAGTTTGAGGAACTCTTAAATCAGTTGTCAGGATGGCCGAGCGGTCTAAGGCGCTGCGTTCAGGTCGCAGTCTCCCCTGGAGGCGTGGGTTCGAATCCCACTTCTGACAAGCATGTATTTTTTTTAGCATTTAGTACATGCGCAATATGATAGCCCCTTTTAAAACACTGCGTGAATCAGAGTGTGCGTGTGACTTGCGTGTGTGGGGGGGGGGGCCGCACAGCTGAAGACGCCCTGAGACCTGCTGTAGTTTTTGTACCATGCTGCGCTTGAATGCGGGCGCCTGCAGAAGAGAACTGAGTCAGAAGAAAATGAGGAACCTATATATATATATATATATAAAACCCAGAACATTTCAGGTCCTTGGGTCTTTTCCCACCCGTTTCTCCTATGCTTTGAGCATAAGTCTTGGGGGAGGGGTGCTTAAAGAAACTGGACCCTTCGGATTCTGACAAGTTGCTCAAGTCTTAAGATGCTCCTTTGAAAGCTCTATACAGTAGTTCAGGGGACGACTGGCACGGTGTACATGGTGAGACGCACCACTGCAATTCCCCGTGACATTTACTGTCTTGGCTGTGCATTTAATAAGCCTTTGTATAGCATTCGACTCCGCCGCCTCCCTTCTTAACAGATGCATGTCAGTTTTAAACAGTGGCTTGATGATCCCTAAAGCCAAACAGATCCCACCGCCTTAGTGGGTCCAAGAGCCATCCTCCTTCCTCTTGTGCGCTGCTTGGTCCTAACAAACTTGAAACGAGTTCTTGAAGTACCTGCAGGAGGTGGACGGCGCCTTTGCTCCGCCGTCTTCCTCTGCAGCTCAGGAACAATTTGCCCCCTTTTGACTATTACCAGGTGGAAAACACAACGTTGGGGAGACAGCAAGACAGTCCAGCGGATGTTGTTTCGAAATGAAGGGCTTCAAAAACGTAACGAAGAAAGTGACGACGGGCATGTGAGGCACCGCTGGGATTCGAACCCAGGATCTCCTGTTTACTAGACAGGCGCTTTAACCATCTAAGCCACGGCGCCAAAACGTATTGAGCAACCTCGATGAGGCACTCCCTGAAGAAAAATATATATTCACACAGTAATCTTAATTAAATAGCACTTTAGGTTTTGGTTGCTCTTGATACTCCAGACGATTTGGTACAATTCGGAAGCCTCTTATAAGTTAGCCAGGTGCCACCCACTCATTATCAGTACCTGGTGTCTACTAGCGCCGGGGGGTGGAGGCAAGAAGAAGAAGAAGAAGAAGAAGAAGAAGAAGAAGAAGAAGAAGAAGAAGAAGAAGAAGGAAGGAAGGAAGGAAGGAAGGAAGGAAGGAAGGAAGGAAGAAAGAAAGAAAGAAAGAAAGAAAGAAAGAAAGAAAGAAAGAAAGAAAGAAAGAAAGAAAGAAAGAAAGAAAGAAAGAAAGAAAGAATTAACACTAACACAGCGAGATGGTTTTATCCCCATTGTCAGTCATGGCCTCCAACTGTCATGTTAAAAATATTTATATACAGTATATATAAAGAGAAGAAGTACATATTCGTTAATAATAACCCCTCTGCTGTGTGGGCCGGAGGACAGGGAAGAGGGCACACATAATTGGGATTAAATAAACCCTGAAAAAAATATTTCTCCTCCCTAGTGTGTGAAGGGGAGGCAGCGGTTTTACTCCAGAAACAACCAACATGAGGCGTCTATGGGAACGGGTGTACGCAAGCGGGTGGTGGTGGTGGTGGACCACTATAATTGGACCACTATATATATTAAAAAAAATATACAGATTGCAAGATTTAGGATTAAATCCCTCGCGCCCACCGGTTCTCTCATCTTCAAGTTCACCCCACAAACAGGAACGTGGTCCGGATACAAAACGGAAGCATGGCTTGCTTGCCACCACTCCCGCGTTCCCCTTTTGTCCGTTTTGCTGCTCGCCCTGGAAAAGCGCCGTAGATGGCTGTTTGAATTTTCCTTCCCAAGGAGGGACGGAGGAACGGAGGGAAACCCGCGTCCTCAGAGCTGCGTTCTGGGAATCACTTGAAAGGGATCAGGTGGATTCTATGAAAGGAAGAAAATCGAAGGCACTATTGCAAGAGCGGCCGGTTAGCTCAGTTGGTTAGAGCGTGGTGCTAATAACGCCAAGGTCGCGGGTTCGATCCCCGTACGGGCCATTCACTTTTATTTTCTGTTATACTTTTGCATTTTTATTTCTGAGAAGAAATAACCTTAATTTTTATCGCCTGCGGTAAAAACTTGCTCCATGAGACTTTTATGGTGCTTTATATTAATTCAATAAATGATCTCTACAGGAAGTGTCTGGTTTTATCCGCAGGACGATCTCAGCCTTTTTGTTTGCTTTCCTTTTATCTTTGGGTTTAATAAAACTTCTCACCCTTTTGTGTCAAGATTCAGACATTTTATCTGAATCGTTTATTTGTCGGTTCTTGATTCCGAAACCATCATGTTACCCAGAAAGCACATATATTTTGTCTTGACGTAACTTCTGTCTTCGGTCACGACTGTAACGACACAACACACACACACACAACTTCTGTCTTGAACATGAGAATCCTACTTTTTAAAAAGGGAGAGGGGTCTCAGATCATAAAACACCCTTCAATATATTTTTAAACAATTGTTTATGAGAAGTCCACCCAGAAGTAACAGAAAGAAAGGGAGTGAAAAAAAAAAAGCTTGCCGTGACTCGGATTCGAACCGAGGTTGCTGCGGCCACAACGCAGAGTACTAACCACTATACGATCACGGCGTGCCACCAGCTAAGCTGGCAAAAGTGCTGAAAAATCCCTGTACCATAGAGAATGAATACTAAGGTTGTTGGCTTTTTTTTTAAAAAAAAAGAAAAATATTGGAAGATCATTGGCTGGATCTTGGGTAATTGGTTAGTTCCTGGGGGCAAGTGGTCTAACCAATTACTCAATAAAATAAAATAAAATAAAATAAATAAAATAAAATAAAATAAAATAATAAAGAGTTGTAGCGTCTGGAATACCAACCTTTGTTTCAGTGTGAACAAACCCACCTCTTTTGTAATCATAGTTAAGTGCAAACTGAAATAAATGAAGCCGCCACAATACTTCCAGTTTTGCTTAAATGGCAATGTGGCCGCCTCTTATACACACATATTTCAATGGCATAAAATATTAATTCAGTGAAGTTTAAATATAAAATCTTCACCGAATTCAGTGGCCGTTAAGCCTACATATGCGTATGTAGGATGACACTCGCACGTTCCGTGCATTGCTTTATTTAGAAAAAAAAGAAGACCCAAGAGAGCTAACTGTTGTTATGTTCCGTCATTTCACTTCTAATTTATGTCAACCCTATGGATGAGCAATTTTCTCTCTTCAGTGGACCTGCTCAGGTCATGTAAACTTAAGCCCCTGGTTCTTTTAAGGAGTCAATCCATCTTGCATTTAGTCTTCCTCTTTTCCTGCTGCCTACAACCTTTCCCAACATCCTTGTCTTTTCTAGTGAATCCTACCTTCTCCTGATGTGCTCAAAGTAATTCAGAGATAGTGATTTGCTCTAATTTGTGCTTCTGGCAGTTGAGGGTATACAAAAAGCTCACATCCAGGACCATATGTCAAACAAATCATTTTTTTCCTGTCAGCTTCCTTAACTTTCCAGCTTTCATATCTATGCAGGGTGATTGGAAATAAAAGGGTATGGATGATATTGATCTTTATCAATATCATCAAGCCATTATCAGTCTTCTCAAGTGACATCTTACACTTGATGATCTTTCCCAATTCCTTCATTGCTGCCCTTCAAAGTCTCGCCTTCTTCTGATTTCTTGGCTTTCCCTATTATATGTTCTGTGCACATAAAAAGAGCTAAGGGGATAAAGGGCATCCTTGTCTGACACCTCTACCTATATAGAAAACCATTCTGTCTCTTCATATTCTGTCCTAATAAGAACTTCTTGTCTATAATACTAGTCAAACCCAGTTTCTCATGAGCCACACAAAGGCTTTGCTGTAGTCTATATACAGTATAGACAGATCTTCTGAAATTCTTTAATATTTGCAATATGATCTCAACTGCCTCTTCCTTTTCATAATCCATTTTAAACATCAGGCATTTCTCATTCCATATAAACAAAAGCCTTTGTTGCAACATCTTGAGCATCACTTTCCTTGTATAGGAAATTAAGGCAAATGTCCTATAGTTACTGCAGTTCTTGGTGTTTCCTTTATTTAGGATTAGAATGTTGCCAGTCTGGACCATTATTTTATTTTATTTTCCATATTTGTTGAAATCCATATTTGTTATGTGGCTTGAAATATTTCTATTAGTATACCATCTTCCCCTTATGATTGATAACGTCCTAGTGCTTTCAAAGCAGCTTTCACTTCACTTTCTAGAACAGATCCTTAATTATAAGATTCCTATTCAATGAAGTCTCATCCATTTCTCCTGTATGTCAATCTATGCTCATCTTATTTTTATTTTCTTCTGGTCAGTTAGTGCCCATTCTCTGTTGGTCATACAGCGTTCCTAACCTAGGCTTTAATTTCCCTTTGATTTCTTGGATCTTCTGGAAGAGATCTGTTCCCCCCCCTTTATGTTTTTCTCTGTTTGTTTGCACTGCTTATTTTAGTTTTCTTTGCCTCTACATGTCAGTCGCTAAAAAGCTGCACTGAAGGTTCTTACTCGAGATGGGCAAGAATTTATTTGTGCCACTTTGCATGCAGCCTTCCATGTGGCAGCTGTGGCTCCTTTCCCTCACTCATATTTTGCTGCATGCTGCCAAGGCCCTCCTTCTCTGGTGGCACTCCAGTCCTGGCATGAACTCGGGCTGAGACTCCCACCTCTTCCAGCAGCCATGCACTCAAGGGATGAGCCGGGAGAATCCCCAGACTGCCTCCTTGTCTGAGCGGCTGGCAGGGAATGCAAGGAAGGACAGCCCAAGCTCCCATCCAGACGGGAGCACTACCAGAAAAGGATGACAGAGTGGCACACAATGAAACGTGAGTGGTCTGGCTGTAGGGGAAGGGATGCACACAACCTGTGGTGTCACACGGAGGCTTTCTACAAAGCAGCATGAATTAAATCATGGCCACCTCTAGTCTGTCACCATTTACATTTGCTTCTCGTTCTTCCACCATCCACCTAGGTTTTCTTTTCTTTTTACCACAGGAATTTTTTTTTGCATTCTTCTCGAATAATATGTCTAGTTCCAATCCACAGTTCTTTTGGTTCATGGTAAATTTAGTATTACCTGAAAGATCGAATCTCGCAGTATGAACTGGCTCGGGTGCAAAGGTCATCAGGAAGGCCTATCTCTCCATCCCGCCACCTTCACAGGTGTGTCTCATAAGAACACATGAAAGGGCCTTCTCTGTTGCTGCTCCCAAACTTTGGAACTCCCTCCCGCTGGAGGCCAGGACTGCCCCATCTCTGCAGTCTTTCTAGAAGCAGGCAAAGACCTTCCTCTTTCGGCAAGCTTTCCCTGAATGAGGGACTACCTACTATGTGACTTTATATGGATTACCATACATGATGGCATTGACTGATTTCATAAGAAGACTAGTGTTTTCCATGTTGCTTTTCACCCCTCATAATGGATTTTTCTTTTCTCCTTGTGTGCTCTTTGTAGCTCTAATGCTATACTTTAATGTTCTAAGATACCTCTTCAAACTCCCTGTTCTTAAATTGAATATGTCTTAAATGTTCTGGGCTGTATATTGTCTCTCATTATTGTAAGCCACCTTGGGTCTTTTTCCAAGGAGAAAGGTGGGATTTTTTTTTCCCCCCAAAATAAATAAATAATAAGGAACACAACTCTAATCCTTCTCTGAACTTTAAATTCATTAACCACTCATGGCATTTTAACAACATTCTGAAATGATCAGAAAGACTTGTTGTAGACAACATGAAACAAAAATAAACATTGCATAATTTATTTGTAGCCTCAGCTGCTTTATTCACAGTTTTGGTTTCACAGTAGAGAGGAATGAGAAGACCCCCAGAAAACAAAATTAATGTCAACAGCATGTTGTAATCATACAGAATAAAAACAGCATTTTGTGACTGTACAGACTAGATCTTCAGTTCTGGAGACACCCAAGTTGATTCCCGAAAGCCCAGGAGTTGGGGTGGGGCGACAATAAAAGATCGAATAGACCAAACCCTTTCTCAGCTTCAGGTCTTAACACGAGAAAGCAGGACATCCTGCAGGGAACTGAACAGATAACAAAAGTACACACAGTATTTCCTCTTCAGAATGATGAGCATGATAGAAAGCAGTATCATTAAAGCCACTGATGCTCCTGCAAACCTTGGGAGGACCAAGGGACATGATGCTAGAAGAACATTTCCAGGATTTTAGTCAAACCATGGAGCCCTGTAAAAGAGCCTTGCTTCACCCTTGGCTCTGATCTCCTGCATGAAGAGAAAACCAAGGAACATTTTGGACACAAGGGTATAATAAAACAGCAAACTGACATGAGTAAGGAGTTTCAGTTTATGGAAACCTCCCATATCCTCAACCCTGTACGAGAGCAAAGAAAAAAATGACACTATGTTACTGAGAAGCCGCCCCTTTTATTCAATGGGGCTCATATATGTGCACACAGAATAACATTCTTCCAATGTACAATACGCTACTGAACAATTCTGAAGGTAAGGAATATCCAAATGTATTGCTACTTCTAACAGCTGAGAGATTATTTGAATTCCGAGTGGCACTTCTAAAAAGTTGAACTGCCTTCATTCCTCCATGACAGTGCCAAGGCTTACGTAATGGGCAGGCCAAGGGAATCTTTTTACAATTCTTTTGAATGTTAAACCCATGCCCGATCACAAGCTGCTGTTGAAAAAAAAACCCAGGGTTGTGGGCTGCTGTTTCAAGAACACAAACCCAATCTCTTCTTAACTGCCTGGAATGCATCTCCTTGGATCTAGGCCACTTCCTCTAAGCCTTGGCACTTGATTCTTCAGCTGACTGTTCAGGGTCTTTCTCCTCAGCTTTCATTTTAATCCTATCCTCCCAACAGAAAAAGATAGACTATGATATATTTAATCCCTATTTAATTCAGAGATGTATGACATTAAGTGAAGCAGCATCTCCATTTGCAGAAGACATCTCTTGTAATTCCTGCGTGTCCCCACCCTGTTAAAGCCACCCATTCCAAAATGTGCCTTCTCCCTACGGAGCAGCTCGGGGGGGGGGGGTAGGAAAGATAGACCTACAACACAGTGGAGGGGTGCTCATAGCTCTCAGGAAACAGTTCACGTTGTCTACACAACACTTCAAGTATACCTCGCCTTGTTTTTTAAAAAACATTAAGGCATTTATGCATTTCCATTTTTAAGTACACTGACAAGTATTACTTTATTGAACACACAACCATGTAGAAGTTTACTGAAAAGCCCTATCATGTGCAAAGGGCTGACTCTCATGAAATTGTGTATGAAGAACAGTTGCACTTAAATCTCGTAGGAGTCAGACACCTACAGTATGAACTTAATCTAGATCCAGTCCAATTTATTACATGCTCAAGTAATAAAGCAGCCTACCATTTGGCAATATGGAAGCACGGCCCAATATATTCCTATTTTAACATTTCCAATTTATCCTGAGAAAGCTGTTAGTCTGTGGAACCCCCGGCCACAGGATGTGATGATGCTATCTGGCCTGGATGCCTTCAAAAGGGGATTGGACAAATTCCTGGAGGAAAAGTCCATCACAGGTTACAAACCACAATAGAGATGTGTAATCCCTCCAGACTTAAAAACAGGGTATTTCAAAGGCCAGGTGCAGGGGAGTGGTATCAAGAGACAGATATCTAGTCTCGTGCACTCTGAGAGGCATTTGGTGGGGCAATTTTGAGACTAGATGGGCCTTTGGCCTGATCCAGCATGGCTTGTCTTAAAGCAAATCAGAAACACAGATCCCAACCCAATGCACATGTGGCCCTGGCATCTACAGTTGCCGCAAATTTTACATCTCCGTATCAGTGTAGCAAGTGGAAGGCTTGTCTAAAATTCCAAACACCCTCCAAATATTATCTTTAAAAAAAACAGACTTAAATTTTTCAAGAAAAAGTATGATCTTCACTGATAACTGAAGGGGGCAAAAAGAACTGGAGGCAGGTGTCCCCAGCCAGTTGCTTTTCAGATATGTTGGACTACAAGGCCTAACATTGCCAACCCGAGCTCTCCAAGAGCTTCAATAAGGCCCAGGCCATTTAACATTGTGAGGCCATTTCACTATTTGGAAAAAATAAAGAATGACATAGGGGAAAGGCTTAATTTTTTTTAACATTTTAAGCCAGTTTCATATGCCATTCGTTATAGTCAAAAATGGACAATCATGCACCCCTGGCTGATGAGAAGCCCAGGGAAAATGGCACTGATGACCCTCTTCTTGTAGGGCAGTGGTGGCAAACCATTGACACTCCAGATGTTTTGGACCACAACTCCCAGAATTCCAAGCCTAGATTGCCAGTGACAAAGGACTGTGGGAGTTGTGGTCCAAAACATGGAGGTTTGCCACCACTGGCATAGGGCCTGTCCCCAGCCAGGCAGGCATGTCGAACCTTCAGGGTTAAGACAAGCCATTAGTGATTAAAGCACCTCTTCTTTATCCGAGGAATTTTTTTGTTCTTATGCTAAACAGTCTCACTCTTTTTAGCAATATTTCTCATCAGAGCTCCTTTGTTTATTCCCAAATCCCCAATGGATGGAGCCTTGCCATGGATCCCTACAGGGTCTTATGTTATTCCCATGGGCACTTTTAATATTTAAGAGAACTACTTTGGTTGTTTTGACTAGAAAGCAGCAAGCTTCTCAAAGGAATATTAAGCACGACTGTGGTTTGCAACAAATCACTTATTAATGCAAGAGAATCGTTAAAAGTGAAACACAGCAGTTCTAGTCAATGCAGACTCGTCATTTTTGTCTGCAAAAGCAGCGAACAGAATGTTCCTGTGTTTTCTGAAATTGGCTCTGAGTAGTCATTTATGCACTTATGACGTCAAGGCCTACCATGGGGGTTCCTGCATGGCAGCGGGCTGGACTGGATGGCCCTTGAGGTCTCTTAGAACTCTAAGATTCTGTACCACTGGGAGCAATTTGGTTTTGGACATAATATATTCACTCTTCTCACCATTCTTCAAGTCTGTTTGTTGCACCGTTACAGTTGTCACCAACCCTTAGTAACCCCATGTCCATGGAGTTTTCTTGGCAGGAATACTGGAGTGGTTTGCCAGTTCCTACTCCAGGCACATACAGCATCTGGTATTCCCTGGTGGTCTCCCATCCAAGTACTAACCAGGGCCAACCCTGCTTAGCTTCCGAAAACAGGTGAGATCGGATGTACTTAGGGCATCTAGGCACATCCTTTCAAACCTAGAAAGTTAAGATATCCATAACTTTGTAAAACATGGTTCTAAGTTAAAGCTTTTCAGTGCAAGGGCTGAGAAATTTCACCTGAAGGATGCAGCCCACAACTAACAGGAATATTAACTTAGGTGGACAAATACTCATTTGTGTCCATTTATGCTTATATGAGGGTCCATTTTCAATTACAGGAGTGCTGACATCAGTGAACACCATTTCCCACATATGTTGTGCAGGGACAAGGGCAACGTGTGAAAAAAATGACTGCCAATTTGTTAGTGTAGCACAGACCTGTCTAAGAACATTCAGTCACAGCTCCAGCAGTCCATTCAAATATGATGCTTGTGAGTTTCTAGGCCTTCTGTTTTTATCTAAACTACTGCTAGTAGAATGACAGCTCTATGCCCAATATAGCAATTGTGTGAAACAAGAAATTTGGGCTCCTCAGACATTACACAAAGCAAAGTACAGTATTTTCACAGTGAAGACACTTTATGGCAGTTAGAGCTGTTTGGCAGTGGAATATGCTGCCACAGGGGGTGGTGGAGTCTCCTTCTTTGGAGGTTTTTAAGCAGAGTCTGGATGGTCATCTGCCGGGAGTCCTGTGATGGGGGTTCCTGCATAGCAGGGGGTTGGACTGGATGACCCTTGAGGTCTCTGTATGATTGTATGAATGGTTACAGATCCCTATTGCTTAGCTTTCCATTTTTATTACATATTTATATTCAGCTTAGTGGTCTATATGTATATGTCAATATAATTTGTTGGTGCTTCTGACACAAATAAAGAACGTTTTCCAATGAAAGACTGTCCTATGTGTTATCATATTCCACCACAAATACTTATGTATCTGCAGGAAACCCATGTTATTTTTTTTTCTGCAATGAATTTCATTGCTGTCTCAGTGACCAGGAACCTTGTGCAAGATGACTCAGAACATCACTAACTAGATATTTGCAGACCATATAGACATTTCTTCTAATTGCTGAAAGGGGTGTGTGTCAAGTTCTCTGTAAATAACTGTGCCAATTGTCTATTTTGTCTGGGAGGGGGGCTTGGAGTTGAACCTTAACAACTTACAGCATTTTTACACCAGTCAGTGCTAATTGCATTTTAATTGCAACATCTCCTGCCCGGCAGCCATTTCCCTGCACTCAAGGGGGGCAAGATGGGCAGTCAGGGAATTTCCCAAGCATGTGCAAAGAGAGCAGCTTGTCATATTTAAAAAGTATTTATATATAATAAAAATCATTTCTAAGGCACATAATAAGAAATTGAGTAGACAAGAACTAACTGCCACAGAATGACAGCTCCAGTGAGCAAGCGGGCAGATGTTTTGTGTCTTTTCCTCATGGCTATACACAGCCAACGTCACTCATTAATGCACCCAGTCTTTTGGATGGCGCAAAACTTCCAGGATTTCTGCTTCCCTGGAATTCTCTGGAGGCGAATGCATATATTCCCACCTGCACACAAGAAGGGGAAAAGGAAGCCATTGAATTGTTTTCTTTCCCTCAGTATTACAAGTTAGAACATACAACAAATTATAAAGCAATCACTTCGCAAATGCCTTGAAAACAATGCAGTAATCATTAATAGCCAACTTGGATTTATGAAGAACAATTCCTGGCAGACTAATTATATCTCATTTTTAAATCTCCCTGATAGACTGTGTGGAATACTAAAAACCATCCAGAATAGTGCACTGAACTAATGAGGTGATACATAATTTTTTAAAAATAAATATGTCTACAAACCAAAGAGAAACAATCATTCAGCAGAAGAAACCTTACATGTCTGTTCCAGGTCTGTTTTGATTACACACTAAAAAAACTAAAAAATTCATAAACTTTATTCCCAAGGGAATCTTGCTATTGTTTCCATTTTTCCACCAACATACCCCGTTTCCCTGAAAATAAGACCTCCCCAAAAAATAAGCCCTAGCAGGATTTCTATGCATTTGTTAAATATAAGCCCTACCCTGATAATAAGACCTCTTGATGGGTGTGGCTATGGTTGTGTGCAGGGCTGACATTCAAGCATATTATACTTAATAAAAGTAAGACATCCCTTGAAAATAAGCCCTAGTGTGTCTTCTTGAGAAAAACTAAATATAAGACAGTGTCTTATTTTCGGGGAAATATGGTAGTTCTTCACTTAGAAGAGATAACCAGCAATGAAAACCTACCATCAAGTTGACATAATTACTGAAATTATCCCCTGATCCCTCTCAACAGCGCATGTTGGCTAATTATTCAAAATATGTTTGGTCTAATTATAAGGCCTTTTGTAATTATGCTTCAGAATAGTCCTTACCATTATCCATTCAATAGTACAAGAATTGTTCTCATATGCTCTTACCTTGCGGTGAGTGGTAAAGACATAAGAATGCTTTCAATCCTTGATCCTGGTGTGGCAAGACCAAACTTGGTGCCTCTGTCGTAAACAAGATTGAATTCCACATATCTATTGAACAGAAAAATAAAGGAAAGATAAACAAAAAAAAAGGATTCCTCTTTTTCCTTGTGTGTGTGTGTGTGTGTGTGTGTGTGTGTGTGTGTGTGTGTGTGTGTGTGAGAGAGAGAGAGAGAGAGAGAGAGAGAGAGAGAGAGAGAGAGAGAGAGAGAGAGAGAGAGAGATGTGTCGTTACAGTCGTGACCAACTCTTTGTGACCCATGTCCCTGGAGTTTACTTGGCAGGAATACTGGAGTGGCTTGCCAGTTCCTCCTCCAGGCTGCCTACAGCACCTGGTATTCCCTGGTGGTCTCCCATCCACGTACTAACCAGGGCCGACCCTGCTTAGCTTCCGAAATCAGGCGAGATCCGATGTGCTTGGTGCATCATTTATGCTGATTTCACTAATAGTGAAAGAAGGCAAGGCACCTGGTGGGGCAGTGAATCACAAGATCCATGGAAAGCCCACACTGTCCTGCCTTGGATTTTAAACTTCACAAGGTATCTCCATATATTTTCAGGCCCATGTGCATAGGCAGCTATTTGAAACAGACACAAAGTGACACAATGAAGACCCTAGCCTGTTAAATTCAGTATGCAATACCAGATTTCCGTGTTTCTATAGAATCCATGAATCCTTGTAATCACATAAACACAGTAACAGTAACTCAGAGAAGGAAGTTTAAAATTCATTTGCTTGGCTCAATGGTTTAGCTCAGAAGCAAAAGGGTGATGCAGGGACAACAGCATCTCTGCACTGACTCCTGAAAACAACATCAAACCACCCAACATTTTTGGCACTCCAATGCCTGACATGAGGCTTCCTGGCACTACAAGAGTATCTTTATATCCCTTTTGAAATCTCTTCTATTCATTTCTGGAGAAGGGAGCTTCTTCAAAATGTATCTGCCGCTAGCTGTGATGTTCAAATATTTTCCCACTGTGTCCCACTCTTAGACCTATTGTCTACAGTACTCAAAGATTCTGAAAACCCTGTGTTCCTACTGTCCTGCACTGGATGCAAGTTGACTCAATGTACTATTAAATAAGCGCAGAAAATTCCAACACTGTGATCTATTACCATCACTGCCACCATCCATCATTCTGTCGGTTGCAGATACAATAGTCAGAGTCTGTGAATTAGGGCATCAATCTCTTGTAATCAAATTTACGGTAGTTGTATCCACAAGAAAATAAACTGTGAGAAAAAAAAACCTATTTATTTTAGCTATATTTTCAGGTTGGAAATGGCATATTTCATAACAGCTTGAGTTTAAAAAGAGAGATAGAGAGAGGAGTGAGAACAGTCAAGTCACTCCAAGTTTCTAAATTTGGTGAAAAATAAGGAAGTTGTGGAGGAACATTCAAGTAGCACAATAACTCATGATTGAATAAAACCAACAAGTAAGAGACTTTGTACAAGAATGACCCTAAGAAGTTTATTAGTTCACAGGGTGACAATGAAAAAGAAAGGAAGCAAGCAGAAGGGAACAGCAACAGCTGGAATTTTATTACTACAAATAACAGATCAAAAGAAAGGAAGGAAGGAAGGAAGGAAGGAAGGAAGGAAGGAAGGAAGGAAGGAAGGAAGGAAGGAAGGAAAGAAAGGAAAGAAAGAAAATAAAAACCCAAGATTCTAACTTGTCCATTTTGACAAGTGCAACCTAAACACAAAAGTGACTCCTGTTCTACTGTGATAGTCTGCAGCCATTTTAGTTATCGAAGCACAAAACTGAACTCTGCAAAATGTATCAACTGCCTCAGGTGCTGCAAGGGCTGATATCTACTTCATTTCAAAATCCTCACATAGCATACCCCTCCTTATCTCTATTACCAGTCGCAATGAGCCAGAGAAGAAAAGGAGGGGCTGTAATGGTTGCAAGCTGGCGACTTTTTATCTTAACATAAGGAAGAACAGAACTGTGCTAAACACACGCAGCTAGCTTAAGATTTATCAAACATCTCAGCAGCCCTTGGTGTGTTTTTGAAAGCTATCTGAATAGTATCTAGTTAAAAAGGCAGCTGTTACACAGCTAACTGTGACCAGTCAGTGGGAATGTATAGTATTCTTCCATGTATAAGACTATATTTTTGTCTAAAATTAAGACTAAAAATTGAGGATCATCTTATACATGGAAGTAAGCCGAGAAAAGAACAGTGCAGCTGGAAAACTGTGATTCTGAGGGTCATCTTATACTTGGGGGTGACTTACAGACAGAAAATATGGTATCTTGCCAACAGTGATAGAAATCTAAGGATTTACAGTTACCGTAATTGCCAGGGTAAAATGGCCTCCCCACAGAGGGTGGCACTTGGCCCTAACAATTTATCTGGCAGCAGAATGGAATATTCTCACTCTCTTCCTAAAGATACTTTAAACAACTGTTTTTTATTCTATTTTACAGTTGCTATTTATAAACTGGCCCAGAAGCTTTAAGAGAAATACAACATCTTTTCGATAAATGCAATACCAATAAGTAAAACCTCCTCCATTTCCAGTCACAAATATGTAGCACAATGCTCAGTTCTGACATGACCTCTTCTTAACTAAAGTTTTTTTTAGGTCACTTCAAGCTATTATGGTATATTTCCCCCCAACATTACTCACCTCCCTCTACGGATCTGTTGCCACAGCTTTTCCTCTGGGGTGAACTTCTCATGGCAGTGTTTCTCCACAATGGGAAGATAGCAAGGCACGATGGCTTGGGCACAACTCTGCACAAACTGAAAGACTTCCTCTTTTGAAGGTGAATCCAGGTCATCAAAAAAGATGCCTCCAATCCCCCGCCGTTCCCCACGGTGCTTGATGTAAAAATAGTCGTCACACCTGCAACCGTCAACAACCCGAGTTGTACGAGTGAGAATGAAAGAGAGAAGAGAGACTAAATCAGGCATGTCCAACCTTCGGCCCTCCAGATGTTTTGGACCACAACTCCCACAGTCCTTTGTCACTGGCAGTCTAAGCTTAGAATTCTGGGAGTTGTGGTCCAAAACATCTGGAGGGCCGAAGTTTGGACATGCCTGGACTAAATAAAAGACGCACAGAGAGATCTCCACTTATCACTAGCTCACAGCCCCCCCATGACGCTGTCACCAGGAGATTTGGCCTTTGAGCACTAAAAGGCTACTTAACCCTAACTTCCCAGCTGACCAGGAACAGAAGTAGCTCAATGATCAGAGAAACAATACACTATAATCCAAGAAGCTTCTCACGAAGTGAGAAGACATCTGTTCCATTTTTACAGTGGAAAGGGGCAAGAGTCTGACCCCAGAAATGAAGCTTCAAAAGGATTACTAAGAAAAGTGCGAGTTTTGAAAACTCAATTGTTTGAAAGGCAACAGTTTCTTGGTTGGGTTATTTTTAAGGACAAAGGTGGGGCAAAACATTTTAAATAATAAATTAAAATATATTGATGTCAATTCCAGAACTATTTATTCTGAAAGAGCATCCGCAATACAGAAACACCATTTTTTATTCCAAACCCTTGATCCTCAGGAGAAAACCTGATTAAGTCTTCCCACATACCATTTCTTAAACTTGGGATACAGCGCTGGACCATGTTTATCACAGGCTTCTTTCAGTGTTTTGTGAAAATGAACAGCATCTTCTTTATTCAGGTAGGTTGGAGTAAGGTCCGTCCCACCGCCAAACCACCATTGCTTAGTACCTGGAAGAGGGAAAGACGTCATACAGTCTTGCAGATTTTACCTATGAAAACAAGATTACTTTTTTGCATTTATACTTCTAGTACATCAATAATCACAGCAACTGACTTACAGATGCCTTGACATTACACCAGATACAGGGCTCCTGTGAACTTAAATGCCCTAAATATAACTGCAAATGTGTTTCATGAAAAATGCTGGTCTGAATAGGAAAAAATAAGAATACTGTACATCATATTGTATTTTTCTATTATTTAGCTGTTTCCATGCTTCTGGATTAGCAAATATGACTAAGTGAACATAATAAG
Organism: Phrynocephalus guinanensis; assembly: GCA_037367245.1. Lineage (NCBI taxonomy): Eukaryota > Metazoa > Chordata > Lepidosauria > Squamata > Agamidae > Phrynocephalus > Phrynocephalus guinanensis. The sequence continues at coordinate 99,996,328 of CM074736.1, read as the reverse complement.
ACAAACAAAAACAAGACAAACAATTGTATATATAGTTGTAAGTTTTTTGGGGTGTTTGTATATATAAGACAGGCATGTCCAAACTTCACCCCACCTGATGTTTTGGATCACAACTCCCAGAATTCCAAGCCTATATTTCCAATGACAAAGGACTGTGGGAGTTGTGGTCCAAAACATCTGGAGGTTTGGACATGCCTGATATAAGAGATAGCTTGCCATTGCTATCTCTTTCTCACATTTCTACTTTATACAAGCAAATACACCTATTTTGGATAGACGTGTATACTCCGCATGTGGGATTGGGTGCCACAGAAATCCCAAAGCCTTCTACATTAGCTGGGAAAAGACAGAAGAAAAATGTTCATGTGTTTCAATCATTCTGGGTGTATCTTTAACACCAGCATCTTCCAAACAGCACTATTTGCAAAGTTGAGATCCAATAAAGTTCCCACCAAGTACAGGGAACACATGTTCCATGGCTGTCCTTTCCCAGCTCTGTAAGTGAGATCATCACACGAAGTACAGGTATCAATTTAAAAGGTTTAAAGTTGAAAGTAGTTCCTTAATCCACTACTGCACTATGATGATGATGCTTCTTTCTAGTTTGAGTCAGTTATTCTTGTTCTCGCACATAAACGTGCTCTCATTCATATAATTCACGTATTTCTGGACCTTACCATCTGCTTCCTCAATTTCAAAGTATCTGTAGTTGAAGTGGATGGTGGGAACATAAGGGTTCTTTGGATGAATAACAGAGCTCACTCCCATTGCACAAAAAGGCAATTTCCCTAGAAAGCAAAAGAAGCCTTGATCAACCACAGGAAAAACTCTGTCGCTTGAAAAAAAAGAAAACAGAAATAAAAGCCTTCCAAGTATGCTTCCAGTGCCGCAGCATGCATCCTCGAAGCTGTACGTGGGGTTGTGAATCCCGCATTATTTTGAACAGCACAGATATTAGATTTTCAAAAAAACCAAACAGCATCCTGTCTCATGATTTAAAACACATTTAAAAGTCTAAATCCAACACAATACTTACAGTAACCCTAGGCTATACTTATAGTAGCCCCCTGTTGTCGTCCCCCCCAATTCCCTATAACTCTTGGTATTCACAGTACATAGGAAAACATCCTCCCTACTCTCAATGGCAGAGGCAGTTTCTGTTTGCTGAAGCACACTACTAGGAGGTTTAAAAAGAAGATATTGATTTATTTATTTTATTATTTATATACCGCCCGTCTTCCGAAGGAACTCCGGGCGGTTTACAGCATCAACAATAATAGCAAGCAACAATATAATAATAATAATAATAATAATAATAATAATAATAATAATAATAATAATAATAATAATAATAATAATAATCATCATCATCATCATCATAATCATCATCATCATCATCATCATCATCATCAAAGGAAAAAAATAAAAAAGTATTGCAACTTATTGTATTGCTAGTTAATATACTGTATCTTCTTGCTAGAGATGTATTTTGCAACCTGTGCCACTAAGTGCCAATTAATTCAACAGGGCTTATATCTGTGTAAAGTGGTATCAACCACTTTATTTATAATGTAATGCAAAGTGATGCTATGCAACTCAACATTTAATCCACTGGAACTTAGGTGTAGAACATCATTTGATGCATAACCAAAGATCAAACTTCACTTAGGCCTACAGCACTTTCCAGAACCCTTTGGCCAGCCACTGTGGGAAGCTTCACTGTCAACTAGACAGAACTTTAGCGTTCAGGCCAGTCTTGAGGAATATGTCTTACCATTGTTGGCTTTTAGAGATTTCCCTCTGCTTCTCATCTGCTGAGCTGCTTCTTCGGAGAGGTGCCCATAAACAACAGAAACGTTGACTCCAGCCTTCTCAAAGACTTCACCATCCTGAAGCACACAGCTGATGCCTCCACCTCCTGTTAAACCGAAGAACCAGAGTTTTCTTCCCTGTCCAATCATTTTAAAATATTAGTGTATGTCATTCAAATGCCTAGATATAACGGCTCATTTGCCCCCAAGCCTGGAGAAGTCAGCTTGTGTAAATCTTAGGAGGAGAAAAATTTGAATGGCAAGGGGTGCATTCAAGGAATTCAGGCTTTACTTTTTGTTTTGTCATCCTTAGGTAATATATACCAGTATGAGAGAAGTGCCTACAATGGATCCAAGTCAGGAGTAAAATTGATGGGTTGTTCATCAATTTTTTTTGTCAGCGGTTCACCCAAAATTTAAATATTAGACATATGATTGATGAAGCTTCCAATTTTTGAGATGTGATAAATCCACAAATATTATGTTTCCTAATACAACCAATTTATTTAAATTGTGTTACTTTGTGTAGATACAACCGTGATGACCTGAAGTAGATAAAGAACACTAAGCAAAACTGGAGTGCTGTCAGAGCCATGTGCTAGTGTTACGAAGAAAGGCAAATAACCAGTCACATCCCCACAACTCAGAAATGACAGTGAAATATAGTCACTTACACACCACTTCCCTAACCTATGTATTAACACATAACTAGGCTCAGCTTTTTTCTTTTCTTTTTTAATGTGGTGTTTGTTTTTTTTAAAAAAAGGAGCACCACCGTGTGAATCCTCCTTTCTTATCTCCTTTACCCCACTCAACCAGCCTAGGAAGCCCTCCCATTAAATGCTTAATGCTTATCTGCAACTCCATCAATGCAGACTCACTTTAGGACTTTTTGCCTCTAGAAGTGGTTTCAGTTCAAACAATTCACCAAATATACTTTCAAAATATACTTCTGCTCCTATTGCCCAGGATTTTACCCACGATCAACTTCTCCTACCACAAATTAAAGGAATCCAGTCCACCTCTGCAATAAGAATTATCAGCACTTGAAACACACTTTCTTCCCCCTGAAGTGCACAACGGGTCTGCTGAAGAATAACACAAACAAAACAAATAAACCCCTAATCCTCATCTTAAAATTTCTAGCCTATTGCTATTACCAGGGGTCCTCAACCTAAGGCCCCGGGGCCGGATGTGGCCCCCCAAGGTCCTGAATCCGGCCCCTGGGACCAATTGCAACCCCCCACCTACCCCGTTTTGTGAGCAAGCCAGCCTCCGCAGCTGCTTTTGGACTGTGATCCGGCCCCCAGCGGTGTCTGGGTAGTGGTGGACCGGCCCGCTGGTTGAAAACTTTGAGGACCCCTGGCTAATACTATCCCTAGTTGCTTCAAGCACCTGTTGTTGTTGTTGTTGTTGTTGTTGTTGTTGTTGTTGTTGTCGTTGTTGTTGTTGTTGTTGTTGTTGTTGTTGTTGTTGTGTCTTTTAGTCGTGACCAACTTGACCCCATGTCCATGGAGTTTTCTTGGCAGGAATACTGGAGTGGTTTGCCAGTTTCTACTCCAGGCACCTACAGCACCTGGTATTTATTCCCTGGTGATTGCCCATCCAAGTACTGGCCAGGCCAGATCGGATGCGCTCAGGGCATCTAGGTAGCCAACCCTAATCCTACAAAAGTTACGCAGGCAGCTCACATCCAAGAAAACTTAAAAGCAGATTAAATACACCGGGACTTTTAACACCTAAGGCATTGCAATTCAAGGCATGAATGTTGTCATCCCGTGCCATCGGGTGATGCAGGGGGGTTGTCTGGAATCTCTGCCGTGCCCAGGCGTCTGGAAGGAAAGGATGCACCCAAGGGCTGCAGCAGGTGTTCCTCGCAAATCCCCCCCCCTTGCGAGGACTCCGCCGCACCTGCTCCCCCCTTTAAAGAGAGATATTTCTCCCGTGCACCCCTCTCTCCCCCCCCCAAGGGAACGTGGGTCACCTTCCTTCCTCTCCCAGCGGTCGACGGTGAAGGAGGCGCCGCGGTCGAGCTGAGCCAAGGCGCGGCACACCTGGCCCTGCGTCTCCATGATGAGCACCTCCATGCGGCTCCGCATGGCCCCGCGCCGGCCCCGCAGCTCGGCCAGCCCGCTCACCGGCGGCGCCATGAAACCCGCGCACCGCCGCGCCAGGTCGTCGTCGTCCCCGCCGTCGTCCGGCTGCAGCGCCTCCATCTCCGCTCGCCGCGCCAACCCCAGGCCGGCCAGTCCCGCCGCCGCCGCTGCCGCTGCCGCTGCCGCCGCGCCCGCAGTCCAGGCGAGCGGCGAGCGCCTCGGTCCGTTCTCGGTCCCGGCCGGGGAAGGACTCGGCAGCGCCTGGCGGCTCCGGCAGCAGAAGCGTCTGCTAGAGCCGCCACGCGCCCCGGGCCCCAGCGAGAGACCCCGGGCGCCCACGGCGGCGGCGGCGGCGGCGGCGCCCACCCCGCGCAGCAAGCGGGACATCGCGGCGGCGGCGGCGGCTGCAAGCGCGCGGCTGCAGGTCTCGACAGAGAAGCGCTCGCACCTACACCCACCCACCCAGCCAGCCCTCTTAGCTCCGCGGCGAGAGAGGGAGGGGCCGTCCCGAGCGGTGCCTCTTGGGAAATGTAGTTCTGGCGGAAGATGTTCGCAGGGGCGAGAGGGAGGTTTGCGGACTACCAATCCCAGCAGCGCGCGGGGCGGAGGCTGACGAAGAGGGCGCGCAGAAGGAGGGGCGGGTTGAGTTGCTCCATACCTCAGGTGTGGGTTTAAGGCACGTAGGAAGGGAGGCGTGCGGGGAAAAGCGGGGAGGCGTTCGTTGGAAGGGCAGGTCTCCTTGCCTCCAGCTACGTGGACAAGTCCACATCGAGCTACATCCAAAGAAACGAAATAAAGTCAAGAGTGTGTGGCGCCTTAAGGGCTACTGTATTTTAAAGTTTAAAGCAAGCTTGGTTCACTTTAAAATGTGCTGTAATCGTCTTTAAGGTGCCCCACCTTTTGCTCTTTGTTGTGTCGTTTCTTTGGATTTTGTCCAAGATGATTACACAGACTAACACGCCTACCACCGCTAAAGTACCGCTTGAAATTTCCAGGAAACGTCCCTACGGTTGGATTATCATAATAGTTTTCCGTTGAACTATTTAAAATCTTAAAAGAGGACGCTGTAAAGGTGCTGCATACGATATGCCAGAAAATTTGGAAAATTCAGCAGTGGCCAGAGGACTGGAAAAGATCGGTCTACATCCCAATCCCAAAGAAGGGCAATGCCAAAGAATGTTCCAACTATCATACAATGGCACTCATTTCACATGCTAACAAGGTTATGCCCAAAGTTCTACAAGGGAGGCTTCACCAGTATGTGGACAGAGAACTCCCAGAAGTGCAAGCTAGATTTCGAAGGGGCAGAGGAACAAGAGATCAAATCGCCAACATGCGCTGGATTATGGAGAAAGCCAGAGAGTTCCAGAAAAACATCTACTTCTGCTTCATTGACTATGCCAAAGCACTTGACTGTGTGGACCACAATAAAATATGGCAAGTTCTTAAAGAAATGGGAGTGTGGGACAAGCAGCAACCGTCAGAACTGGATGTGGAACAACTGACTGGTTTAAATTTGGGAAAGGAGTATGACAAGGCTGCATACTGTCACCTTGCCTTTTTAACTTATATGCAGAATACATCATGCGAAAGGCAGGTCTGGATGAATCACAAGCTGGATTTAAGATTGCCAGAAGAAATATCAACAACCTCAGATATGCAGATGATACTATTCTGATACCAGAAAGTGAGGAGAAATTTAAAAAAAATAAAGTTTTTTATATTATTATTAATGATGGTGAAAGAGAAGAGTAAAAAAAATGGGCTGAAGCTCAAGACCAGGGTGACAAGAGGTCAAAGCTGACTATAAGATGGAGAACATTTTTCTGATTTCACTAAGTTCGTTTATAGCTGCTTGAGTCACACTGGTTTTGTATATGTGTTTATTGTAAAATACGTAACTCAAGCACTGCAAATTGTCACTAACTAACAAGGCAGTGGTTACATTACTAGGCTTATACTTGTTGCTTGCATTCCAGATGCAACTGCAGCCTTGTTAGTTAGTGGCAATTCATCCCAGAATGTTAACGTTGTTTTCATTTATGCATATATAAATCACAAACTTTGTATTTTTTGCCATTTTGCTTTTATACTTCAAAGCATAATGTTCCTGAATAATTGGGTAGACTTAAAGATACTGCAGTAAATAGACAATGTATAATGACAGTTAAAACTTGGATGGTTTACGCTACAGCCAAGCACTTTAAATAGCTTAAATTTTTATAGCTTGATATTATGACAGTACATGCACTTAACACTTTAAAACCTCTTGTGTGAATGTACTTGGTAGTTGTTGATTATTTCACCCAAACATCTTAAAAACTTCCAATGGCAGAAAGCCCATCAACAATACAATCAATAATATTATTTTATGCTACCGTTGACACTATTATACACAGTACCAAAAATTTACTATGAGCAGAGTTTGTTAGTTTGTGCTTGGGGTATCAAGAAAAAACAAAAGAAATATAAATAAAAAACAAAGAAGGTACAAATGTTGCACTGTAGTACCTATCTGAGGAAGTGGCCTTGTTCGCAAAAGTTCACATTAAAATATAGCAGTTAGTCTTTAAAGTGCCATAAGATTTTTGTGGTTTTAATTTTCCCCTTTTGTTTTTGACTGATGTACATATGTATAGGTAGCCTTCCAGATAGATAGGTGGTACAGATAACTAATAAATAATAATAATCAATACATTATAAAAGTGAGTTTGGACTGTGAAGTTGCAAAACAAACAGTACAGTACTAATCTAAATCGAAACAGAAGTTTAGATTTCAGGGGGAATGTGACTGCTACCTACTGGAGAGATGGTGCATTATGCAGTATTTCCACTACAATGCTGTACCTAGGTATACATTTACTGGAGACAAGTAGCATTTGACATAATAAAGCTTACTTTTAAATAGATCTGTGTAGAATGGCAATGTTATTTATTTGTGGAAGATGTTTATTACATGTTCTGTCTCAAAAGAGTACCTCCTGGTCCGACGTTCCTCCACTTGCACCTTAGCCATCCATTTCTCAAAGGCTATGTCTTGCCTTATTTGTTTTAGCTTTCTGTTATATTCTCTGGCCTCCCATTCTCCCAAATAGGAGCAGCCCTTCTTATGTCCCGGGGGTAAGACACACAGCTTTCCCTTATTAAGTTCCCCAAACCTCACCTCCCCAGCTGTGGGTTGGTTCACTTTTCCCGCCCTTTCTGTTTCCCCAATCCGCAAAGACTCTTTGAATTTCTTTCTCGTCTCTTCCCGAGCCTTCTCTTCCCTGATCCGGGCGTTCCTCACCTCCTCCCTTCTCCTCTGTTTTTCCCGCCAGTCTTCTTGACTGGGTGTAGGTGGTACTCTCATTGGCTGGGCCCCTTCATCTTTCCCTGCTCCACAGATACATCCTCAGGTCCTTCTCCCATCTTTTTCATTCTTTGTTCTCTTTTTGGATGTAATGGATGGATAATCACAATCACTTTTAAGCTGGGATCTTGGTCATTTATTGGATGTCTGGTGTCTGCCCATGGATGTAACTTACAAGAAAATTCATGTGTATGAGTGGCTGTGTGCTTATTAAAAAGGGTGGCTCCTTTTATTTTAGGAAGTCCAGTTGCTATGACTCAACATCCAGATAACCTCCCCTGGATGACTGAGAATCTTCACAAACATATAACTACTGTCATGTAATTATAGACAAAGGTCACCAGAGGGCATCGCATCATACAGGTTGTTTTGTCTGGTCGTATTACCGGAAAAATCTAGAAACTTTCCATCTATGATTTAAGATTGCTGAAAGGGACTTTAATCTAATTCAGACTGTGCCAGAGATCCTTATTCAGCACATATGGCTGTATGATACTAATAATACATAATCTATACTGTGGTCTTCTTGTTTACTGTGTACAGATGTGAAATCTGGACAATGAACAAAGCCAACAGGAAAAAACCCAGACTCGTTTTAAAAGTTTGTTGGGAGTAGCTGTAAAGGCACCATATGCAAAAAGATAACTTATTTGGAGACAATGAAATAAGAAAATGCATGTCTACCATCTTCAAATAGTGAAGGATAAGAAATTATCCCAGATGGACCTGCTCAATCTAATGAAATTTAAGCAGACTTTGGTAGCTCTTGATTTGCTTTTTGCAGTCATGGTCTTTAAATAAATATTATCTTTTTTTAAAAACAAACATGAAGGGTTGATCAATCAGATTAGAACAGAGTCTTTATTGCAGCATCTAGAACTGAAATAACAAGCATGCATAAATTGCTCCCAATATTTTGTTTCTGGCTAAATTAATAAATGTAGTTGTAGTGGAGGAATGAATGAGAAGGAACTGGAAAGAATAGGAGACCAAAGCCAAAATCATCCAAATTGTGACAAATTTTGCTTATATTGTGTGGGTGAGAAAGCTGGACAATGAAGAAAAGTTACGGGGGAGGGGAATGGATTCATTTAAGATATGGTGTTGGAATGGTGCTTTACAGAAATGAGGAAACCCCAGAAAGATAAATAAATGGTATCTTGACCAAATTAAACTGGAAATCTCACTAAGGCAAAACTGACTAAACAGACACAGTTCGACTTTGGACATTTCATGAGAGAACAGGACTCACTGGAAAACACAATAATGCTAGGAGAAGTAGAAGGCAATAAAAGAAAGGAAGATCAAATGTAAAATGGTCTGACTTGATAAAAGAAGCCGTAGCCCATCTTTTGCAAGATCTGTGCAGGGTTATTAATGATACTGCCTTTTGGAACTAATTGATTAATAGGGTCACCATAAGTTGGGAGGACCTGATGGCACATAATAACAATGCATTATCCAAAAATGACAGTACTTGGATTAGTTTCTGATCTTCATGAAATTAAAATTGGTGGGTGAAATATCAGTAATTTAAGGTATCCAGATTATATCATATTATACCATATTATTGTACTATGGCAAAAATTGAGGCAAGATTTTCCTTACTCCTCCAGCACTAGGATCTAGATCACCAAAGGTTTGAAATTGTTGGCAGTTTTTCCTTTACAATTCAACCTGTACCTGAAACAAATTTACATCCTGGTAAAGCCTTGAGCACATCCGATCTCGCCTGATCTCAGAAGCTAAGCAGGGTCAGCCCTGGCTAGTACTTGGATGGGAGACCACCAGGGAACACCAGGTGCTGTAGGCGCCTGGAGTAGGAACTGGCAAGCCACTCCAGTATTCCTGCCAAGAAAACTCCATGGACATGGGGTCACGAAGACTCAGTCACAACTCTAACAGCACAACACAATATCACGAAAGCCAACAACTTATTTATCTTTATTATTTATAATACATACTTATTTGGAAATAACCCTAATGATATCAATGGGTTTTCTCTCTAGAAATGTGAGTTGTCTTGCATGGTGCATGAAGCAATGTGGTGATTGCATGCCTTTAACTACAGAATGACAAGCCAAAGTAGCTTTCCTTGCTGAAGATGTACTAGAGGAGAAAGTAAAGAGCCTTCACTTAGTGATCTAGAATTCTATCCTCTGAAGTAGAGCTCAGCAGTTCTGGGACAGTTCTCACCTCATCAGGCCAAACTTAAATGAAGACCAAAGCCTTATAGTTTGCATCAAATTCTATTTGTTGTTGTTGTGTCATTAGAGCTGTGACCAACTTTTTGTGACCCCATGTCCATGGAACTTTTCTTGGCAGGAATACTGGAGTGGCTTGCCAGTTCCTACTCCAGGTGCCTACAGCATCTGGTGTTTCCTGGTGGTCTCCCATCCAAGTACTAACCGACCCTGATTAGCTTCCAAAATCAGGCAAGATCAGATGTGCTTGGTATTAGTATTAATTATTAAGCATAATACATTTCCACTATCTGGAATCAGTAGTTGAGTACCATAGCTTTAGAACTCGCAAAGCCTGAGTTGACTTTTGGAATGGAAACTTACTAAAATGACTAATAACTCCTCAGCCATTTCACCACTTGCGGTGAGGAAAATGTGGCCAGAAAAGAGGAACTACACTAGGACATCTGAAAGCTGATATAACTGAAGTGCCACAAGTCATCTTAATGTTGCTCCAGCAGATTAATATAGCTGCCTCTCTGAAAATAAAGTCAACTACAATTTCAGACTGACTTCCAAGAGCTTCACATGGTGCATTTATATATTTGAACATGATTTGAAGATTTGCAGAACATTGCATTGATATGCTCACAGCCCTAGGCATGTTACCTTTGGAGTTTTATTTGCAACCTCACACGCAGTCTGTAACTTGTTATTGGGAAGGATCATTCTGGGCTGAGGTGACTGTATGTATGTGAGGGAAACTTCTCAGATGGGAAGAGAGGGACCCCTGCACGCCTGGCTGAATGGATGGAGAAGTGAGGGGAGAAAGGGGAACCTGAGAAACAACTGACAGTGACACCCGTGGAAAGGTTTATGATACTGAAGGGATACTATGACACCCTCAAAATAATTGAGCAGCATAAGGAAAGGGAGAAGGAAGAGAACCCAGGGCCTACCGGAAGTAAAAAGAAGGACTTGGCGGGAAAAGCTGACCAATCCGCTCCAGTGGAGGTGGGGTTCGGGACTTGTAAGAAGGGAGCAAAACGGGAGCTTCCAGAAGGATGGGAGTAGGTGTGGATGGAGGACCCATGGACGGGAGATTGGGAACAAATGATGATGCCCCACAAAGAGGCTGAGAGCTACAGGGCACACAAACAAAAGTGCTCTTATTGGGGAGAGAGGGAGTACAGAGAGTACAACCGAAAATGCAAGGAGATTCACAAGGAGATTGAGCTGGAAGAATGGCTGGCAAAGATCTGGATGGAAGTCGAGGCCGGGACGTTGGACCCTCAGGAGGACTTGACCAGGAGACCGGACTATCCTTTGCGTACACCTCAGCAGAGACCCCCTGGTCCCAGGTCCACTTCGGAAGTTGGGATACAAGTGGGAGGACCCTAACCCTCCATGAAGGAGATTGGGATACTGGTGGAGGGGCTGAGGCTTTCGGAGGAGGAGAGCAGTGGTGGAGCAGAATACCCACAAGTGGTGGTGGGGAATTTGATCACATTCTAAAAACCCCAACTTATGGAGGAAAGAACCCGTTCATGTCTGATGTTAAAGATGTTGAAACTGTAGTTAGAAGAAAAACCTCATTTATTGTTGATGAACCCAATAAAAGTTTTGTTTGTTCGTTACGAGAGATGCCTTCTTTAAAGTTCGAAGGGCGGGACGCCTGGGCTAAGACTGAACCCTCACAATGTATATCTCTCCAGTGCTAACCAATAGATCCTCCCAGCTTTTGGCTTCAAAGAAAGCTCCACCTCTCTGCTTAGTGCTCCCCTCCATCTTTCTTGGGTTGTTGGTGGTTGTTCAATGTTGATCAGTGCAGTCGGTTGCTAAGTATGTTTGCAGTAAAGAAAGCAGATACGTATATCTGTAACTTCAAGTACATGTAAATAAAGAATTTTTTTTAAAAAAACTGTTTTCTCCCACAAAATGTCTGAGTGAGTTATTGAGACTTATAGTGTCATTTAATGAGAAAGGGGTGGACTCTGGAGAACTTGTAGCTATTCTTCTCTATGGATCTTTGTGTTTCTACTGTGTAGCAAAAAAAGGAATTCTTTTATTCATGTAGCCAAAAATATCCAGGTGGATTGAGTGATTGTAATTCTGGACCTATACATGTGTTAGGAATATGTCCCAAACATATGCAGAATTACAACCATGCACAGAACTTCAATATAAATGACAGTTATGTATAGGTCTTTGATATCAGTGAAAGAAAAGTAAGATATTAGTGCAAACAAACAAAATGAGCAATATGAGGAGGAAGTTGGTATACGTCTTGGTTGCATTTTGAGGCTATAATCTCTCAGACAGCTCCTTGGAAGTGTCTATGATACCTTTTTCTGAAGGGCTTAGGCCTGATGTTTTTTTAAGATACAGTTGTAATATAACAGAAACTGTAAGGTGTATAGTAAAGACATCAACTCTGGGAATGGACCCTACAACAAATCCAGATGTTTAATTTTGTCTGCAAGAGACATAGACCACGGAGTTACTAATTTCATACAGTGCATTTCATTCTGCAACCACACAACCATGGGCACAATATATATGCATGCATACCCAAAATCCATTAATCTGAAGGAGTGGGTTGTAGTCTAGGAAGGATCATGCTCTAATAAATATGTTGTCTAAATCCAATTACTAGTTCTAATTAGAGAAGACTGACTGAATTCTTTTCTAAATGGAAGCTCAACACTTATGTAAATCCATTTGACTGAGTAAAACCCTGTCCGCACTGGCATATAGCTATTAAATATTGCACCCTGTTATGGTACCACTATGTGGCATGGGGAAAAAACACTCATCCACTTGTGGTTCTACTTGAAATGATCCATCCGTCCACTTTAATAGCTGTCCCATATCTTTCTGCCACAGGGCTAGGGCATGCAATCTTTGGGGATGATTCACAGAGATGCAAAGTAGCTCTTTGTTCTGCCTTTGCAGATGAGTACCAAGCAAAGTTTCTTCTATGGCATGCAAGCACACAACTGTTGACCTGTATGCAGGGCTGTTCCTCCCCTATGCACCCACTGCAACCATTTTTGTTCTGGTCATGAGGGAACCCATACAGGGGGAGGGGCACACAGAGTGGGCGGAATATAAATCAAATAAATAAATAAATAAATAAATAAATAAATAAATAAATAAATAAATAAATAAATAATAGGCACAGTACAGATCCCTGCATAGTAGGGCTGAAAAATTAGAGGAGACATTGGTATTGCAATGAAGATAAGGATCTTTAATGCACCAGCCAGATCACACCAAATTTCATTGTGTGAACAAGCCCTGAATTCCCACTGTTTAGAACCGCAATTGGATTGTGACCTCAGTCTTCCATGTGCCACAAGGCTACTCCCCCCCACTCTTCTTTTTGCCTCAACAGACTAATATAGCTACCATTCTGAAAATTATGGACTACCTTAAGGTTGTCACCATGTAGGACACCATGGCTACTGGGGAAATTAATATATCCCAAGAGGTAGACTATCTCAGCCTAATACATTCTTTTCCACTTTTTACATTTACTTAATCCAGCCTACCAAATGGCTGTGTTTTAGAAAACTGTTTCCCTTTTGCTATGTGCCTTCCATTCTACCAACACACACATCTTTATGCTTTCTAGTCAGCTTGCTTTATTTATTTATTTTATTTATTTTATTTTATTCATATATTTCTATACCACCCGTCTTCCAGAGGAACTCCGTTCCATTTTGTAGTTCCTTTCTTCTAAATTCAATGAAATCACTTGAAAATGTACATTAAGCCAGAGCTTAGAAGAGTTGGATTTTTTGTACTGCATCCCTCAGAACCTCCCTTACTAGCATAGCATGACTCTAGTTCAAAAAATATTTTGTTCCCTAGTTTTAGTTAAAGGTGTTTGTTTGCTACCCTATTAAACCCAAGTCTGTAAGCTAGTGCGACCTGTCAGTCACCCCTGAGCACTCCTTTGTATGGTAATGGGAATGTTAGCTCTTCCAGCAACACAGGATATGTTTTTTTTAAAAGCAACTGATGGCATTGTGTGGATTTAGAAAAATGCAACTTAAAACACCACACGGTTGGTTCCTATTGTAAACAATATTTTTTCCAACACAGACAGGTTTGGTTGAACAGCTGCTTAAAGGAGATAAACGTTTCCATGGGCACAAGTGCTTTATTGGCACATTATGGTTATGTCTGGAAATTGTAGGATATGGCTTATGTGGAATCAAAGGGAAGCTTTAATGACTTTAGCAAATCATTCACTACTGCCTATCCTGGTTTCCCCCCTCCTGGATTTTAGGCATTTAGGTGTATTTTTAAAATTAAACCTTTAAAAGGCAACATAACAATTTTTGTATCATTTAGCTAGCAATTAGCTGTCAGGGTCATCATTTCACTTACTTGCTCTCAAATACCAGGGTTTCATATATTTTAAAGGGTTTCCAAATATTTGCAAAGGCCATCTGGCTTCCTGGTTAACTGTTTGTATCATAATAACAGAGGGGTTAGGAATAACCCATGCAATGGGTTTGAATAATAGATACCTAGAGCATCTGACAATAAAAAATTCTATTCTATTCTATTCTATTCTATTCTATTCTATTCTGAATGTTTATCATAGCAGGGAAAAAGTACATCATTAACTGATGTACCCCAGCTCTTTGTTTATTTGGAAAGCTGCTCAGTTTGGTTTTATTCACTTTAGAGACTACCTGATTGAATTTGGGTCTGAATAATAACATTGTTTTAGGAAATTAAATGATGTTGCTTTTTTAAAAAAATAGCCATATTCTGTGATGCTGGGGAGATGAATAACCCTCTTGGCTGGTCATAAACAACTATGAAGATCTTTCTTAATAGAACCCCTTTACAGCATTCAAGCCTATGGCTTCTTTTAGGGAGTCAGTCCATCTTGCATCTGGTCTAACTCTTTCCCTGCTGCCTTCCACCTTTCCCACCCCTGTTATCTTTCCCAGAGAATCCTGCCTTCTCATGGTGTGCCCAAAGTAGGAGAGTCTCGGTTTCATCATTTTTGTCTCCACAGATACAGTCGTTCAGGCTTGGTTTGCCCTAAGACCCACTTGTGTGCCTTTCTGGCAGCAGGGTAGACACAAAGCTCTACATTTTAACTAAGGGCCTTTTTACACGACCCCTAAACTCCGCCGCAAATGGCTCCCAGCTCCGGAGCTTAAAATTGTTTACCCACCAGCTCCGGAGTTTACTGAAAATTAAGTGACACCACGCCCACCTAAGCGCGTCCCAATGCACTTTTCATGTACCTGCTCTCCGAGGGTGAAAAATCTTGATGCGGATGTGCCGGGCTCTCCTCGCTTCTTTTTGCTGTTGTTTTTTGCCTCCCGCCCCTTTAAGAGAAGGAATCACAACGACGGGGCGGCATCCACCGGCACCGGAGGTAAGCCTTTATTCTTTTGTCCCTTTTTTTTCTCCCTCCCCTCACGCAGCCAGCAGCCAGGAAGTGCGGAGAGATGGGGACGCAAGAAGAGCGACAAACCCCTAAGATCTCTGGTCTGAATTTAAGGGACCAGCGGATCTTAGGGGTCATGTAAAAGCGCTCTAAATCACTACCCCACTCCCCGGTCTGCTTCTAGTGTCCAGCTTTCACACTCATATATGGTGGTTGGAAATACAAAAGTATAGATCATTTTAGTCTTGGCCTTGGCCTCCAGGGACACATCCTTTATGCTTGACAATTAGAGATGGGCACGACTTGGAAAAAAAAAATTTCGAGTTGTCGTTAGTCGGGCCGGTTCCGTTTCGGCTCGTTTCCTTTTTTCCGCGAAAATTCGCAAAAATTAGTCGGTTCGTTTTTTCGTTTCCGTTTCTGCCACGATTTCGCGCATTTTGACGTCCGACCGAGACTTGCGGCTTGCGGGCGCAGCGCGGGCGGCGGTGGCGCGGGGGTATATGCGTGGGCAGCGGCAGCGGCAGCGGCAGGGGGAGTGGCTAGCGCGCGGGCGGGTGCGCGGGGTGGCGCGCGGGAGGGTGGGCGCGGGTCCTGCAAAATGAGCAGGCGAAATACAGTTTAAACCTGCCTGGGTGATGGACTTGCTGCTGCACAACAAGGCTACTGCATCCTAAGCAAACAAAGTGGGGCAGAAACAAATTTGCATTTCTTTTTTTTCTCTTGGTCTGCTGTGCTGAATCTGCTGATGCTGAACCAGCCAGCCACCCTACTTGGTCTGGCTGACGTGCCTGTTTGTTGTACTTTTTTGTTGTTTGGTTTTGAATCCATCCCATCTCCCCTCCACCTCTCTCAGAGGCAGCAGGAGAAACAGACATTCCGTTCCTCCCCAAATCTGGATGAGGGGTCTACTCCTCTACTCCTCTCAAATTGGCCCCCCCATCACCAAGGTCCTTCTGCCTTCACTTCACATTCACAGTCAAAGTCACACACACTTAAAGGACAAGCAATAAAGCCAAAGCCAATGCAACCCTGCTTTTGGTCATGGTCAACAAAAACATTAGCAGTTAGAGCCTGAGGTGGTTAAGCTATGTACCTAGCTAGTAGCTGCTACAGCCAGGAATAGTTTTGGTAGGGATGGGAATGGGATAGGGCTCTGGGTTGCTCTGACTTAAGTTTTACAGCCCACAGCCCAGCCCACTAGGCTGTACAAGGAGGAGGACTATCTCTGGTCGACGCGTCCATAAGGCCAGAGTAAGGGCGGCCACTCCGGCCAGGCCACAAGGCAGAGTATGAGAGCACCACAGCACAGAGCCAGAGTGCGGCGGCGGCAGGCTCATTGCCAGCTCCAGTATAAAAAGGATGGAGCTGAATGGCATGACAGGAATTTAAATGCCACTGGCCTTGGGTCACAGTGTCTTGCAGCCCAGAGGACTGAGTTGCGGAGGAGGCCAATCACCTTGAGTCTGGTCTGGCACCACACTGCCTGTGATGCACCACATGGCACTTTCTGACAAACTCTTGGGTGGTGCTGTACGTAGTACGAACGCTGTTCAAATCAGTACCCCCCTTCTGTGTGAAACACGGCGTCTTGCAGCCCAGAGGAAAGACTGGAGGAGGAGGCCAATCACCTTGAGTTTGGTCTGGCACCACACTGCCTGCGATGCACCACCGTCCACCACATGTCACTTTTTGACTAAGTCTTGGTGTGGTGCTGTACGTACGAATGCTGTTCAAATCAGTACCTCCCTTCTGTGTGAAACACGGCGTCTTGCAGCCCAGAGGAAAGACTGGAGGAGGAGGCCAATCACCTTGAGTTTGGTCTGGCACCACACTGCCTGCGATGCACCACCGTCCACCACATGTCACTTTTTGACTAAGTCTTGGTGTGGTGCTGTACGTACGAATGCTGTTCAAATCAGTACCTCCCTGCTGTGTGAAACACGGCGTCTTGCAGCCCAGAGGAAAGACTGGAGGAGGAGGCCAATCACCTTGAGTTTGGTCTGGCACCACACTGCCTGCGATGCACCACCGTCCACCACATGTCACTTTTTGACTAAGTCTTGGTGGTGCTGTATCAGGGACCCCCTTCCGTGTGAAACACAGTGTCTTGCAGCCCAGAGGAAAGACTGGAGGAGGAGGCCAATCATCTTGAGTTTGGTCTGGCACCACACTGGCTGCAAAAAGGACAGCAAGCCACATTCTGAGTCTGACTCTTCCTCCCCAAGTCCCCAGCTGTGTGCTGGTAGACTTGCTAACTGCCGGCCCGGCAGTCTACTACCATGCCCTTCTTTGTGAATCACAGTTGGTTCCCACACAACTCCAAGAGCCAAGCCTGCAACTTTGCAATAAACTAATGAAGTGCTGGCACCCAAGTCCTCTTCTCTTCGTTGTGAGGCACAGTGTCTTGCATCCCAGAGGAAAGAGTGGCGGAGGCCACAAGCTGGAGTAATTGAATGCTGGGCCAGCAATCCACGACCATGGCCTTCGTTGTGAATCCCAGCTCCTACAACTCCAACAGCCAAGCCTGGAACTGTCAGAGAAACTACTGGAGTGCTGGCACCCAACTACTATTCCCTTCTTAGTGAGGCACAGTGTTTTGCATCCCAGAGGAAAGAGTGGCGGAGGCCACAAGCTGGAGTAATTGAATGCTGGGCCAGCAATCCCGACCACGACCATGGCCTTCGTTGTGAATCCCAGCTCCTACAACTCCAACAGCCAAGCCTGGAACTGTCAGAGAAACTACTGGAGTGCTGGCACCCAACTACTCTTCCCTTCTTAGTGAGGCACAGTGTCTTGCATCCTAGAGGAAAGAGTGGCGGAGGAGACAGAGCTAGTTCTCTGTGAATTACAAACTCCCTGCAAACTACTACCATGTCCTTCGTAGTGAATCCCAGCTCCAACATCACTCCAAGAACCAAGCCTGGAACTGTCAGAGAAACTACTGGAGTGTGTGCTGCACACACAACTTCTCTTTCCTTCTTAGTGAGCCACAGTGTTTTGCATCCAAGAGGAAAGAGTGGCTGGAGGAGCCCACATAGCCTGAGTCTGAGGCCACAGGGCCTCCGTAGGGGAGGAACATTGCCAGGAAGCTCCAGCTCCCCAGCGTGACTGAATGGCCTGAGGAGGACGCCAGGAAAATGCCCTTCTTCGTGAGCCACAGTTGGCAGCCCAGTGGAGAAGCAGAGTCCACATGGTGTCTGACTCTGAGGCCTGAGACCACTTTGACAAAAGGACTGCAAGCCAGAGGGTCTTCCTACACAGCTGTGTGCTGCTTTCCCCGGCCGTAAACTCCTAGCAGGCCAGCACAGCCATGTTCCCTTCTCAGTGAGACATAGCTTTGCAGTCCACGGAAGACAGTAGGCCTGAGAAACACAGGCTCACTGTCAGTGTGAGTCAGAGTACCCACAAAGAACCAAGCCTGGAGTCGAGGCTTCCTTGCTCCCTCCCTTCACAGAGAGCCACAGTCAGTGCATTGCATCCCAGTGGCATGCCCTTCATAGTGAATCACATTCCCCACAACTCTAAGAGCCAAGCCTTGAACTTTCTGATAAACTGTCCTATTTGTAACGGTGACAGAGGGCCACCAGCACGGCAGTAAGTTGCCCTTCTTTGTGAGCCACAGTGTATGGCAATGGCAGCCCACTGAAGACTAATTGGCGGTCCGGAGGCTGACAACACTCCCACACTGCGGCACTCCTTCCTGCAGAGTCCTGTCACTGTCCCAGGCAGAGTCCAAGGGTGCTTTCGCATGAGTTCTGCCTAATCACGGGCCCACCCCACGGCTGTTTTCTAGCACACAAGCACAATTCCCTTCTCTGTGAAGCACAGTGTGTGCAAACAAAATAGTTGATGAGTGAATGCACTGTTACAGTTGGTCTTCAAGAGGTTTTCCGCCAAGAAGTGGGCACAGCCGTGGTTGCTGCATGGGCAAGTTGAGGGCAGTGGCGACAGGGCTGAACTTGAAGCACTAACTGGACCATGATGTTAGGGTGAAGGAGAAGCGGCTGGAAGGCCTCCTCTAAGCCGTAAGTGGGGGGAGCCTGACAGGCAGGCAGGGAGAAAACACAGAGCTAGAGTGAGTCTGAGTCTTTGACCACACAGGCTTCCAAAAGGAGAGCAAGCCAAGCTTTCTGACTTTCTTTCCCAGCTGTGTGCTGGTAGACTGCTCCTATCTGCCGTGCCGGCATTCCATCTCCATGCCCTTCGTAGTGAATCACAGCAGTTCCACAACTCCAAGAGCCAAGCCTGGAACTTCCTCCTGAAAGGCTCTTCTATTTCTAAGAAACAAACGATTATTGTGCAGAACTGTGGTACGCGCAAGTACATTCCACTCCAGCCCTTCTTAGTGAGACACAGTGTGGTGCAGCCCAGAGGACAGAGTAGCGGAGGCCTAAACATCCCCCTTAACCCTAACCCTAAGCCAACCACCAGCTGTTCATGAAGAGTGTTCCCATAACTCAATCATCATCATCAATCACAACCTAGATTTGCAACCAGTAACTTTTCTGGTCCGGCAGCCTTTGTTCCGGGGTTAGGGCAGAAATGATTATAAAATGTTTAAGCACCGAGTGTGCGCACAATGAGTCACACAGCACAGCACCAAGATCCACACAGGGGACTTTCGGCCAGGAGTACGCACACACAACAAGGACGTTTCCCTTCTTTGTGAGCCACGGCTGGCAGCCCAGTGGAAAGAATGGCGGAGAAGACAGAGCTAGGTCTGTGTAAATTACAGACTCACACAGTCAGTGTGGGACAGAGTATCCACCAAGAACCAAACATGGAGGCTTCCTTGGCAGGCAGAGTTTCTCTCGCCACCCCAGGAGACCGGGTTTTGGCAACCAAGGAGACAGAGTGGAAGCAGGAGAACTGGGTGGGTCTATTTCTTTAAGGCTGTAAGGAGGGGAGCTTGCCCCCTGATACTCAGTCTTTGAGGTAGGTTGTTGTAAAGTGCTTCCTCACCACTTTGTGTGTGAGAGAATACAGGTAGGCAGGCAGGCAGGCAGGCAGGCAGGCAGGCAGGCTCGTGGGGCCAAGGGAACGGTGTGAAGCACCAAGGAAGGCAGGTATTAGGGTCTCTCTCAGACCAGCCATGGCAAAAGGGGAAACATTGGGCCAATACAGACAGACCCTTTCCAATTACACTTTGAGTGGCCCTGCCTGGTTTGGAGACAGGCCAGGGCTAGAAAAATTGGGCCACTAATAGTACCCTTCAATTGTGTGTGAGAGAGAATACAGGCAGCAGGCAGGCAGGCAGTTTTTCTGCAGGCATTAGGCACTGGAGTTTGACAGTTAGTCACAGGGCCAGCCATTTACCCAGGCAGGCAGGCAGGCAGGCAGGCAGGATTTTCTATCTCTAGGGCCAAGGGGAGGCAGGCAGAGGCTTGCAGGCATTGGCATGGAGGATTGCAGGCAGGAGGTTAGGTTACAGGCAGCAAATTAGTTCTTGGAGTGTTGGGGTAATCCCAAGGTGGAAAGGTTGAAGCGGATGAAAGTCAACCATTTTCCACCGCCACCTCTGGGGTCCAGGCGACAGCGGCGTGGCCTCAGGACATCTCCCATGTGGGAGAAGACACGCTCACTCTGGACACTGGTGGGTTCCAGAATAGACAAGAGGTCCAACGCCAGAGTTGAAAGAGCGGGCCAGAGGTCTGCCTTTCTGGCCCAGTAGTGCAGTGGGTCCGAGCTGAGGGGTTGGAGGGGCTTGGCCATGTACTCCTTCACCGTGGTCTGAGCGGGGTCTGCTACTTCTTCCTCCCTTGCCTCCACTGAGGAGGAAACAAATGGATTTCAATTGAATGCCATGGCTAGGGCAGAGGCCAGGTAGTTGGCTGCTGGAACGGAACCTGGTCTCTGGGTGAACGCTCCTGGAGTACAGAGGGATGTGGATCCTTGCGAGGACTCCTCCTCAGCATCGCTCTGGCTTCCGTGCGCCCTCTGAAACGCGTGGCCCTCATAGGAGACAGCCCTGACTTGACGGCATAGCTCCGTCTTCCAGGATTTCAGTTCAGCAGTGCTGGCCGCCAGGGAACCCTTGATGCGAGGGTCGCACAGGCAGGCCATCTGGTACACCTTTTCCCTTCTAAGTGGGCCAAGGCGGGTATCCACGCCGGTCAACAGCCTGTCTATCCCTACCAATGCCCTGCTCTTAGGGAGAAGATTGCCTTCTTCCCGGATACTGGTCTCTAGGCGTTGGCGAAGGGCATTGACCAGGGGGAGAACGTGGCCCAGGCTGGCATTGTAGCTGCTGAGGACGTGGGTGGTCTCCTCAAAAGGCTGCAGGATACCCGCCATCTGGGAGAGGGCGAGCCACTCGGTAGCACCAAGGTCCAATTCCCTCCCCTCATGCAGGACTGGGGTGGTTGACATGATGTATTCCACCACTTCCTTCTGCTCCACCAGACGCTTGACCATTTCGTGGGTGGAGTTCCACTGGGTAGTCACGTCCTGGATCAGGACGTGCTCCGGTCGGCCCGTCTCCGCCTGCCTCTCACGCATCATCCTGGCTGCCTTGACGCTGCGAGCGAAGTGCCCCACGATCTTCCGACACTTGTCCAGCAAGGCCCTGGTTTCTCCCTGGTCCCCTCACTCCAGGAGTCCTTTGGTGCACCCAGGCCAATGACATCGCCCACCACTAGATGCAGTTTGTGTGCTGCGCACACGATGCCCTGGAACCCTGCCCCAAGAACCCCGTTGGTCATGTTACGGCCCGCGTCTGTAACCATGACTCCACGATTGACCTGTCCCTCTGTCCCCAATCCCCACTCTCGCATTGCTGTCTTGAGAACGTCAGCAATGTTGATCCCTGTGGCGTTGTCCTCCATGCTTTGGGCCTGGAGAAGCACCACCCTATACCCTCTTGGGGTGCTGCCTTGTGCCTCCCCCTGCAGCTGCTCATGGGCTGACCGGGGCTCCAGGACCTCCTTGGGTTGCCACCAATGAGCCGTCAGTGAGAGGTATCCGTGGTGCCCACCGGTCCAGAGGTCGGAAGTGAAGTGGATTTTCCTCCTCTGGCCGCCTGCAGCAGGGCCCGGATCAGTTGTAATTGGATTGTGTATGTAGACTGTGGTGGCAACAAGTAAATGAGTGAGATGGACTCACAACAACAGCAGCACAACAAACAAGGAAATAGGAGCTAGGGGTTTGCCAATCCTGGCACCCAACTAAGTGCTTCTCTATGCCCTGCACAGGGCAAGTGTAATTTGGAGGAGAACTGTAACTGACTCCACCAGTTGTAATTGGATTGTGTATGTAGACTGTAGTGGCAACAAGTAAATGAGTGAGATGGACTCACAACAGCAGCACAACAAACAAGGAAATAGGAGCTAGGGGTTTGCCAATCCTGGCACCCAACTAAGGTTTCACCTATGCCCTGCACAGGGCAAGTGTAACAAAGAGAACTGTAACTTCTTCCCAGGGTTGTAATTGGATTGTGTATGTAGACTGTGGTGGCAACAAGTAAATGAGTGAGATGGACTCACAACAACAGCAGCACAACAAACAAGGAAATAGGAGCTAGGGGTTTGCCAATCCTGGCACCCAACTAAGTCTCTCTATGCCCTGCACAGGGCAAGTGTAATTAGGAGGAGAACTGTAATTTCTTCCCAGTTGTAATTGGATTGTGTATGTAGACTGTGGTGGCAACAAGTAAATGAGTGAGATGGACTCACAACAGCAGCACAACAAAGGAAATAGGAGCTAGGGGTTTGCCAATCCTGGCACCCAACTAAGTTTCTCTATGCCCTGCACAGGGCAAGTATAACAAAGAGAACTGTAATTTCTTCCCAGTTGTAATTGGATTGTGTATGTAGACTGTGGTGGCAAGGCAACAAGTAAATGAGTGAGATGGACTCACAACAGCAGCACAACAAACAAGGAAATAGGAGCTAGGGGTTTGCCAATCCTGGCAAACAAGTTTCACAAATTAATGCACAGGGCAAGTGTAATTTAGGAGAACTGTAACTTAACTTCTTCACAGATGTAAGTTATACAACAACTGCACAAAAACCAAGCTAATAGAAGCAAGGGGTTTGCAAAATATGGCAGCACCCAACTTTCAAAAATAATGCACAGTAACTAAGATGAATGGAACTTCTTCAAAGATGTAATTGAAGAAAAAGTTCTATAGAGGTGGCTGGGTGCCTGCCCTTCAACAAATATTTGAGTGCCTGACTGCAAAAAAATGAATGAGGTGTTGGACAAGTGAAAGAAATTCAAAGAATATCTATAGTGTTAAGTAAAATGAAATTGTAAAATGTTCTATAGAGGAAGGTGCCCTAGCCTTGTTGCCAAAACAAATGTGTTTGAGAAATTTGAGTGTACTGGTTGGCGAGGGGGAGACTCTGCCTCCTAGTACTCAGTCTGTACTCTGTAATATTTTTAAAATAATTTAATCCACAGCCTCCAACCTCCCCTTCTAAGCACTAGTACTACTGGACCTTGGCTGTTGCTTGCCAGCCACTTGTTGCTAATAAACTGTAAAATAGAAAATAAATGGAATAAAACTATAAGCTGCTACTAGGGTAGGATAGGGGTTGCTGGATTCCCTTCCAAAACCCCAATTGCAACAGCAGCAAAAAAGCTGTAGGCGCAGGGTAAAGGGACCTTGGCCAAGTAAATGAACTTGGTGGGAAATTGGGAAGGATACAAAAGAAATGGTATGGTAGTGTAATATAAAATAATATATTTTCAAAATAAATCCGCAGCACCTCCCCTCCCCTACCGCTCCCACTCAAATCTTCTCTCCCCCTTGAAGCAAATATAAGCAAATAAAAAAACGGAACTCTTCCTCAAAAATGCAGAAAACAAAAAAAAAGAATAAACACTGTGTTGCTATTCCCCACAGGGAATAGAAGAAATTATTATGTTTTGCGATTCGAATTAATCAATTCAATTCCCTCCCTGCCTAGTAGCGAGACCGAGACCGCGACCGCGAAATCGAAACTAGACTGAGCGCAGCAATCCAGCCTGACCACCCTCCACAAGATCCAAGCCCAGACTGTGACGGACTGGAACTGCCTCGGCTTTTTATGCCCTCTGGCACATCCAGAAGTGTCAGTCAAAACCTGTCCATGCGATTGGTGGAATGGCTCCAAAAATTTGCATGGTCCCGTCCCATGGCCAGCCCATCGTTGCGCAGGTGTAAAAAAATAAATTAAGAAAAAAATAAAATAAAATTAACGGAGACGTATTTTGGCAAGACAAACCCACTGCTGCTACTGTTTAAAATAGGTAACTTTCGCATGTTTCTGTGGTGCTTTGGTGGGGTTTTGGGCAAGGATTTCCAAAAAAATATTGCGGTCGCCATTTTGGACCGGGAATCGGTTTTTTTTTAACTTTTAAAAACCTTTTTTCTGTGCCGCTTGGCATTGCGCGATCGCCGCGTGCAAGTAACGAGCACGACAAATCAGACCAAAATTGTTCATTCGTCAGTTCGAGCTCGAAGTCTCGGGGAGTGATTCCCGTTACCGTTTCTGTAGAGTAACGGAAACGAGTAACGGAAACGGAAACGGGAATACCGCTAAGTCGTGCCCATGTCTATTGACAATATTTTCTAGTTCCTTGCTGCCCTTCTGTGCTGTCTTCTTCTTCTTCTTCTTCTTCTTCTTCTTCTTCTTCTTCTTCTTCTTCTTCTTCTTCTTCTTCTTCTCCTCCTCCTCCTCCTCCTCCTCCTCCTCCTCCTCCTCCTCCTCCTCCTCCTTCACACAGCTGGAAAGGACTGTATGGACTGAGTTGAGCCCTAGTCAAGGAGTCATCAATACAGTATATGCTGCAGCAGTGTCCATGAGAAAGAAACCAGCAACCTTTCAGGAGGGAGGCTACAATCTCTGGCACTCCCAATGTCGTAGGACTGTGGCTGCCATGATTCTACACCAGTGTCAATGCTGTTTATACAGTTCAGCAACAGTTGCCTGCTGCTCACCTCTGGGCAGGAGCGTGATATTAAATGAAAAATCACATTCTGATGTGATTTTGTCTTTTCCTCAGTTGGCTGCATGAGGACCACAAAGACGTAGGTGCTTCCTCCATGAGGGAGTCCAGGGGTTACAGGGTACCTAGAAAATATACTAAGGAGAGTAAACTGTAGAACCTGTGCCCATGAGAATTTGCGTAAAATGCTTTTAAATTTGAAGAAGTAAAGGGGGGGGGTGAACTGTGTGACACTCCCCCCCCCAAATGCAAGACTAGGCTAGATGATACCTTTATAGGTCACTAATAAATAAAAATGCAAGCTGAGCTTTTGATGGCAGGTCATCTTTATCAAAGCATTGTACCAAAATACAGTCATGGCAAAAGTCTTGTACCAAGACTGTATTTTGGTACAATGCTTTGATAAGGATGGCTTGCCATCGAAAGCTCAGCTTGCATTTTTTTATATTTTATTAGGGACCTATAAAGGTATCACCTAGCTTAATTCTGGATTTAAATTTGAAGTATATCTTAGTTCTGCATTTAAATTTGAAGTATATCTTTAAAAATATGTTTTCTGGCCTCACCCCGCCCAGAGTAAGCTCCATTGTATTTACTGGGACTTATCTCTGAACAGCCATTTCAAGGCTTGCTCTGTTCTTGGTGAAGCCTTCAAACAAGCAGGCTTCCTTATGGTTTGCCAAGCTATCAGGGAGCAGTAGATACTCTTTTCAATGCAAGTGCCCTTTGTCTCCTGCTGCCCAACTATTATTATCTTTTACATAAAGTAAAGCAACATACATGGGCTTTTCAGTATTTCTTACAGTTTGACACCTAAATGTCTGTAAACATGGGGTTGGGACCTTTTCTCCAGTGAATGCTAATCCACCATCACCCTCCTGATTATTTAGGGAAGGGAAGAGATGCCTATATCAGTATTAGATACATTCTCCCATATTCATCACTCCCTCACTCTCTACCTCCCAAGTGCTGCCAAAGGTCAGAACAGATTCCTTTTGATGCCTTTCTCTCACTCATCCCTCTCTCTTTTGGGATCCACAGACTCTCCGTGGGTTCAGGGAACTGGGATGCCCCCTCCAAATATATATATATATATATATATATATATATATTTAAAAATAACATTTTTTAATTAGGGCACACAGGTTCCTAGCAAATAAGCAGATTTTTGAGTCCCCCGTTAACATACCCCAGCTCACAGATGGCTGTTGTGCCTGGTGTTCACTTTTCATTTCCTGAAGTTTTCTGCATTAAGACTGTTTCGATTTTTATACCATTTCCTTTTCTTTGTGCATGGCGAATCTGTAATTTGGAAGGGTGGGTGGATATAAGAGTGGAAGTTTAGGAAGACACTTTTTCTTACTGGAGTTTACTGAGAGGACCTTTTCCAAGGAGAAAGGCAGGGTGAAAATATTTGAAATAAATAAATAAATAAAACATAATGACATTATTTTCTTTTTAAAAAGCTGATAGCACCACCAATGTGCAACATCTGCCCTGGAAGCCTGTCTCAAGATCTTCCTCTACTGCGCCATGATTGTAAGTCATGGCTAAGGACATGATGTTACAGTTGTGACCCCCCCCCCCAGCTCTGACAGCTGGCACCCAGTAAGTCAAGCCCGGCACCATATGCATTTTAATTTTTAATTTTTTATTTTTTATTTGTGGTCATAATCTCCACTTGAGTATTAGATTTGCTGCTGCTCCCTTGTTCTAGTCTCGTGTACAGTTTACTTGCTTTTCTTATTTCCGTTGTTTGCTGGGGTTTTTTTTTTAAAAAAACAAACCAGTAACATCCTGGCCTGAGAGTCTCTGTGCATCCTGAAAAACAGGATATCAAATATCACAAATAAACAGTTCTCCGTGGCACAATCAGGCTACTCTAATCACATGCAGACATGTCCTGTATGATT
Organism: Phrynocephalus guinanensis; assembly: GCA_037367245.1. Lineage (NCBI taxonomy): Eukaryota > Metazoa > Chordata > Lepidosauria > Squamata > Agamidae > Phrynocephalus > Phrynocephalus guinanensis. The sequence goes on along the minus strand of CM074736.1, from coordinate 99,969,624 downwards.
AAACTCTGTCTAGACAGCAGAGAATTATTATTGTTGCTGCAGCAGACTGGGGGATTAAAAGAACCAGAGGACTGGAGGACCTATGGAAAGCAACAAAAACACCACACCAACCTCTGTTGGGCTGAAAGCCATGAATGGTGTTAAAAATCTGTTCAAATATTAGCCATGAAAATACTAAATTAAGTTACAGTGTAATTCTCCACTGAGTTACTAATGTGTAAATTCCAAATGCATTGATAAAATTTAGTATGGAATAAAAGATGCATTGAATTGGAGCTGTCACTACTGGTTAGTAATGCTTGCGAACAAAGCACCTTGACATATGAAGCCAAATTCAGGGAAGTCACTTGTCATAAGAACATAAGAACATAAGAAGAGCCCTGCTGGATCAGGCCAAAGGCCCATCTAGTCCAGCTTCCTGTATCTCACAGTGGCCCCACCAGATGCATCTGGGAGCACCCAAGACTAGATATTTGTCTTCTGATACAACTCCCCTGCATCTGGCCCTTGAAGTACCCTGGTTTTATGCTTGGAGATTACAAAATGTATAAATCGGATGTGTCCCTGTTGCCCTGTTTAAACCTTTAGACATGCTGGTGTGTGCTGCAACTTCCAAGAAAACATGCATTTTTAAAAATACATCTCTGCTGAGACTCTACAAGTACTTGGAGAAAGAAACTCTAAAACAAGACCATAAGTAAAGATGAGAACAGTTGGATTTTGCTCAGTAGTTTAGGTATCTAAGTATGGGGTGAGAGGTTGGGGGTTAGATTCCCCACTGTGGCTCTGAGTTGATGATCCATCATGTCCCTCTCCCAGCTCTGCCGCTGCTTTATTATTATTATTATTATTATTATTATTATTATTATTATTATTATTATTATTATTATTATTATTATTATTATTATTTCTGATGAAAAAGGTGAAATCCAACAGCAGATCCAAAACAGCAGCAAGGAAACTTCTTCATCCTTCTCTATGAATTGTTTTGTAATGTAGAACATTTTGCTCATTAAATGACATTAAAGAGCTAGTTCCAGCTTTAGTGGGAAACTGGACTTCTGTGTGAAGCAAAAAGGTCAGGCTTCACTGAGAAATAAAATATTCATTGACCAATAAGGACTTTGTCCAACAAAGAAGGCAGTGCAAGCCATTACTCCCCTGCTGAAGTTTCATTTTGCTCCTTGAGCTGAAGCAGCTTAATTGAGCCTGCCCTTGAAAGTACACTAATATGTTGGCTACAACTCATTTTCCTCCAGCCAACATGCCCCAGGGTCCTCTTAAGGGAGGGATAATGGCAACTGTGGTATTACACGCCTGGTTGGTGGTAGATCTGGAAAGGCTGGTGTAACCTGATATGAGAAGAGCTATGCCAGTTCAGACCGCTAATTAATCCCATTATTTGCTTGGTTTGATTTGGCATAGCCTTTCTTATTTATTTATTTATTTATTTATTTATTTATTTATACAGTTTATATACCGCCCGTCTTCCCAAGGGAACTCCGGGCGGTTTACAACAATTATAAAACACAGCAAAATACAAAACAGAAAAGTAAATAGTAACTAACTAATAAAAGCAAATATAAGCAACAACAACAGCAGATGGCGGGACCGGACCGGCAAAAAAAAAAAAAAAATAAACTATTTGGGTCACCCAAATGCCTCCCGGAAGAGAAGGGTTTTCAGCGCCTTCCGGAAGGCAGGCAGGGACTCTGCTAGGTGCACTTCTGCTGGAAGATGATTCCAGAGGGTCGGGCCCGCCACAGAGAAGGCTCGGGCACGGGTGGAAGTTTTCCGAGCCTCCCTGGGCGTTTCTTATGCAAGGTATAGGCAGAACGTGGAAGCAATAGCACCCTTGTCCACAGAAAGTGGTGCATAGGGAAGACAGTCCATGATGACTATGACTAGCAGCCACCGATAGACTTAATTGACAGCTGATTTGTCTAAACTCATTTTAAATATATCCAATGTCTGCACCCTTCATACTTTATGTACTGTGTGAAAAAACACCTCATGTCCTGAATTTCATACCCCACAGGCTCATTGTGTGATTCCTTGTCCTGGTACTGTACTGTATTACCAAGAAACTCTCCATATCCACTTTTTATCTTGTGCATATTTTCATATATTTCTCAGGTCCTCATTTTCTTCCTTTTACTATAAGCTAAACGGCATAAGACACTGCAAGCTTTTCTCACAGAAGAATTATACCAGTTATCATTTTGGCTGCTTTTCTCCTGCTCTGCACTATCGTTTCTGAGGCACAGTGACTTCCAACTGTACACTGCTGTCCAGGTATGACTGCACCCTTGATTTTAATCATAGCATATCATGTTGGTTATCTTATTTTGGATTCATTTCCACCTGATGCACAGTGTAGAATAGGCCCTTTCTGCAGCCACTGCACAGGAAGTTAACATTGCCATCAAACCATCCATCACAACACTGAGATTCCGTTCCTAGTCAGTCACTTCTAGCTCAGTATAGGCCTGAAGCCATGATTCCCTAATTTATGTCCCTCTACACAGCAGGGTCGACCCTGGTTAGTATTTGGATGGGAGACCACCAGGGAATACCAGGTGTTGTAGGCGCCTGGAGTAGGAACTGGCAAACCACTGCAGTATTCCTTCAAAGACATCAGGTAGTGCAGGGATGGTCAATATTGAGAGGTTTGGGCCTTGCACATGGCCATCCTTGACAGGATGAATTCACTCCCATATAAATGAGCAAGTATGCTAATTCACCATGCAGTATATGTCCTCCAACATGATATGTGTCAACAGTGCCTCTCAACAACCAAGCAACCATGCCTTTCTAAAATTCCTACCTATCTAAAAAGATTCTCCATGTGAAATAGGGAATGCATGCAAACCAGGCAGTAGAAATGGCAAAGCAAAGCAATCAATGGGTCTGCATTTTTGTCTTTAAGAATACTTGACGTCTCTTGCCCTATGATTTAGGAACAAATCAACAGAGCAAGATGCATACCCAAAAATAACTTGCTGCAGGACATATCCAGAGAGCCAAATGACAAAACACCACTGGTTGTCACTTACAGTCCACAAGTGAGGCCACTCACACACATTCTAAATGATCTCCAGCCCATCCTTGACAAGAACACTTCCCTCTCCAAAGACCTGGGTGGAAGACCCATACTTGCCTACATACAACCTCCCAGCCTCAAGCAAATAATAACACATAAAGAATTACAAAACAGCAACACAGACACAAACCTTGCCACAAACCCAGATGCCAGCTCCACCCCCACATCTACTCTGGCAACACAATCACAGGACCCAACAATGCCACATACAATATCAAGGGCAGCTTCACTTGCTCCTCAACCAATGTGATCTATGCCATCTTTTGCCAACAATGCCCATCTGCAAACAAACAGGACAATCTCTATGGAAACAGATCAGTGGTCACAAATCCGACATTAGAAGCCACAATACAGATACTTGTCTCAATTCATTTCAGTCTACCAGGTCATTCTGTGGAAGATTTGAAGGTCACTATTTTGGAACAGAATCATTACAAATCAAGAATACAAAGGGAAACAGCTGAGATAAAATTTGTATGCATAATGGACACCCATAAAATGAACTAAACATGAGTCAAGGTTTCTTGAGTCATCATCAAATGTAATACTTATGCACTGTCACTATTATTTTATTCACTACCACCAAACCCATCTTCCACAACAAGACTCTAAGATTAAAATGTCTGTAACACTGCTACATAAAACTCTCTTATCTCACCCTTAAATGACCCCTGTCTTCATCTTTCCCCCCTCTTCCCCCTCCCTTGCTCATCCACATATCTGGTTTCTGTCTCTGCAAAAAACAAAAACAAAAAAACTCACTCTCTCATCCTCAAATCACCTGTCTTCACCTTTCCCCCACCTCTTTCCCCCTCCCTGGCCTCTGTTTTCAATCTCTTGAGGAATCTTCGCCACAAAGACCTAAACAATACAGCCAAATCACCACATACAAATGCAGTGACTCATCCAACAGCCAATGAACATTTGGTATGTAACTTATATTCCATTGTATGTTATATTGCACACCTTATTCTGCTACTATATGTTTGAAAAGTAGATGTGTCCATGATGGCTTACATTAAAATATAATAGCTAGTCTTTAAGGTGCCACATGTTTTTGTCTTGTGTTTTTTGTTGTTGTTGTTGTTGTTGTTGTTTTGATTGCCTGGAATTCTTGCAGAGACTAATATGGCTACCCCTCACAAAACTACAAATAGAAATAGCCACGTTAGTCTATACAGCCATACCAGACCCCCCCAAAAAAAACCCTAAACAAAAAACAAGCAAAAACCAAGAGATAAAAATGTAGCACTTTAAAGCAGGTAGTTTGCCATTTTGTACTTGTGTTGCCTCCATCAATTTCTTTCCCACAGTACTGTAGAGACAAAACTTTTCTTCAGATCTGGATTTTAACACTGGTGTAAATTTAAGTGGTTGTATGAACTCTAAATGTGACAACTTGATATTTCACAGCCTGCATTACAGTTAGGGTGTTGAGCAAAGAATGGGGAGAGCACTGGTCACCTTGAGAGAGTCATTCCCTTTTTAAGGGTGCTTCTCAATAAGGGTGGTTTCTTTGTCATTTTTTAAAACAAATATCTAATTGTTCTGAATTATTCACATAATTTCTTTTCTGAGTTCCCTGAGCAAACAATGAAATAAAAATGAAGAAAAGAATATATAATTGTGCAGGGGGGGGGAGCAAAAAGTGTTGTGCTGCAATGTTAAGATTAACAGATTTATTGTTATGGAATCCATTCCCTCCTTTTTTTATTTGCTGAATTGGACACACAGAGAACTTTCCATTGCCCACAACCCAGGATTCATCAGTTTATCAAAAGTAAATGTTTGCCTTGGTCTTAGATCTTAGATTGCTAGAAAGAATTGAAGATCTGTATACCAACACTTCCCTAAAGGTTAGAGTCGGTATTTCTGGCCAACTATGTGACATTAAAACATCTAAAGGTGTTCCTCAAGGCTGCCCTGTTGCTCTGTAATTTGTATGTCAATGATATGGTAGTTGGGTTATCAGGGCTACAATTTTTCCTTGTAAGAGTAGGTAGAAAGTCAATTTAAATATTATTCTATGCAGATGATACTTTGTTAATATCCCACACACAAATAGGTTATTGAAACAATTTAGTAACTACTGTAAAGAATATTCCCTTAACGTCAATTATGAGAAAACCAAAATTATGGTTTTCAATAGAAGACCTCATGTCCATAAATGGACAATGGATGGGAGAATATTGGAACAGATAACTCACTTTAAATATTTAGGTGTGATGTTTCACCAGTCCAGCTCCTGGGCATCGTAGACTGATTTTGCAAAACAGAAAATTGAAAAGGCCATGTTTGGCATACTTAGATTCCACAGGACAAGAGGAGGAAATTTGGTCCTCCTACCTGTGAAATTTATAACGCCAAGTTAATCCCCCAGATCTTGTATGGTGCTGAAATTTGGGGAACTGGAAATTTATCTCCTTTAGAGATAATTCAAAATACATTTGCCAGATTATTGCTGGCAGTACCCCCATCAACTCCCTCTGCATTAGTTAGATTAGAATTGGTCAATAAATCAATAATTAATTACTGGTTAAATATTTTGTTTGCTACCCAGGCAGAATTCCTAACATCATCCTATACGGAGATGAATTCTGAATCATGGATTTTTTTATTGAATCTAGTAGTCAAACTGGGTTTTTCTGAAGACTATGTGAGCCACCTTGGACTGCTGGCAGCAATATGCTTTTTAAAGCAAAGACTATTTGATCTCTGCGTTCAAACAGATACAGGCTCGCTAGTCACCCTAAAAACGGCCACTTTCTATAAGAATATTTCACCTCTGCCTCTAAATCTCCCATCTTATTTTGCCATCCTAATGAGCTTTGACTACAGAAAATTCTTTACTCGGGGACGTCTTAATATGTTGCCACTTGCCAGCCTAAAAGGCCGCTATACACAAACCCCATATCATGAGAGAGTCTGCTCTTGCAATCAAAGGTCTTTAGAGAACTTAGCACGGATTGTGTTTTATTGTCCTTTATTCGTGTCCCACTATGAAAGACTTCTCAATATCCTGGAAACATATATTGGAAAACCTGATCAAGATAAGCTCAGGATCCTACTCTCTGATAGTGATAAATTTGTCACATTCTGATTGGCAAGGTTTTCTCTCTCCATACTTATAATAATGAAATCTGCTACCCCTTCTTTTAATAACCAAGATGATACCTGTATTTGTGTATCTTTGGGGTTCTAGAGGCTTGCTATTGGTATTGCTTAATGATTTCTAATGTCACTCTTTCTCCAAGAGGTTAGACATTTTAGGTGAAATAGAAATTATTCTGTCTTGACTTATTTTTTTATTTTATTTTTTATTTTCATTATTTCTTGCTATTGCTATTGTATTGTTTTATTTGATGTATTCTGCAATGGCCCGTGTGCCACACAATAAAATTTCTGGACTTCTGCCCTTGGTGGTGCCAAGTAGATCTAGAGGACAGTGAGCAAGTAATTGTTAAAATTAGATTGAAATGGAACATCCATATGAAGCAGTGAGGATTCGGGGGAGAAGATGCTGCTTTCCAGTTCTGTCACTGGAGATCTTCAGAGGTTGTCTGTCCCAGCAGGATTAGCTACACAGAGGGAAGCCTTAAAAGGCCCTGCACCATTACACAACAGCTTTCAAACTGAATTACCACAGGGCACCTTCCTGAATTGTGGCTTCACATGCACACACACGGTCATGGTCCATGGGAATAATCCAAAATCAGAGCTGGATAATACCTATTATCAGACCACTTTGGAAGAAAAGAGCTGGCTGGACAGTTCAGTGGTTAGAGGCTGTGAGTTCAATTCCCCGGGAGTTCTATACGTCCCCGGGAGCAGAACCCGCCTGGGTAGCCTTGGGCAAGCTGCCCAATCCCAGGAACACACACACACACACACACAGAGAGAGAGGGGGGGTAGGAAGTATTCTCTATTTAGAAAGCCCTAAAACAGTGTTTTTCAACCTTTTTTGGGCAAAGGCACACTTGTTTCATGAAAAAAATCACGAGGCACACCACCATTACAAAATGTCTCCGTCTGTCAGTGTACACTGGATAGCACTAGCAACATTAACTGGCTGCAAAACATTAACAGTAGGGCACTGTAGGCAAACCTATAGCATGGGTGCTAAAGGTGGCACTCGGAGCCCTTTCTGTGGGCACCCGACATCATCCCTTCACAGCCACCTGTATTCAGGTTAAATTGCTGTATTGCCACTTTACGAAAAAATTAGTGGGTTCTGAATTGCAGTTTGGGCACTCGGTCTCTAAAAGGTTCGCCATTGCTGGTGTAGGGAGAAGCAGGACAGAGGGGCCACAGATTGAGGCAGCCCGCTCTCTAGCACCCAGTTCCCACTTACCTGTGTTGTTTTTTTAAAGACATTTTGCCCTGCATGGACTTCTGTGTCCAGTGGAGACCTGAGAAGGGGCACTGACTCTCCAGGAACACAAATAAGACCCAAAAGCCCATCTTGCTCTCCACACTGTGGCCAAGGCAGATGCCTTCAGCAAGTCCAGTGACAGGAGGGGAGGAGGAGGAAGGAAGGCAGGAAGGAAAGAAGGCAGAAAGTGTTCTGCTTGTATACCGCCCCATACCACTTCAAGGAGTCTCTGGGCGGTTTACAGTTTTAATTACAGTAGGCAGGCTACATACACATATGCAGGCTAGAAATGAGCACGTTTCTATGAGGAGGGGAAAGGTTACAAATGGAAAGAGAGAGGTGGGGAAAAAAAGAAAGAAAAGACATAGAGAGAGAAGAGGGCGACCCAAGACAGAAAGAAAGGGGCAAGACTTCAAGGAGGACCCCAAGCAACCGTTCCCCCCCCCAATCTATGAGGAGGAAGAGGAGAGTTTGTCAGGGCCCCTCAGAGATGGCTCTTCCCCTCCCGGACCCTAAAGGCCGGCCGGCCGTCCAGCCGTGCCAGTAGCCCCTCCCCCGCCCGCCTCCTCATCCCAGGCCCGGCGGAGGCCTCCTCCATCCCTTCCTCCTCGCAGCCCTGCCGCGGTGCTCATGGGGCAGCCGGGCGCCCCTCCTCCCCTTCCCCTCACCTGGTGGTTTGTTCTGGGCTGGGGCTCCCGGGCCGGCTCGTGTCGGCGGGCAGGCTGTCGGGCGGCTCAGTCCATTGGTAGCTCCCAGGAAAGGGGTGGTGGTGGTCCAGGGTAAAAAAAGGAGGGGGGAGAGGGAAGCGAGCGAGTCGCGGCGGCAGCGGCAGGCACAGGGCAAACACTAAAGAGAATGAGCGGGACCAGGAAGTGATGCCAGCGCCGCGGGCCTCAGGGGGGAGGAGCCAAGCTGGCCCTTGGACACTATTTATAGCACCTCCCAGCTGTGGGCCGCCCGCCGGCCCTGGGTTGAATTTCTTTAGAATTTTTCAATTTTTCCCACGGCACACCAGGCAACGTTTCGCGGCACACTAGTGTGCCACGGAACAGTGGTTGAAAAACGCTGCCCTAAAAGGGAAGGCCTGGCAAGCTCTGGTCCATGGAGTCAGGAAGAGTCCGACAGGACTGAATGACTGAACAACAAGAAAAAAAGGATTTCCATAAATCGGAACTGACTTGAGACACATGATTATTTATTTCTTTATTTTTGGAACAGAAACCGGTAATAATTAATATATTATATAATTAAAAGGGCAAGTTTTTGAATCATCCAGGGCTCTTCATCAGTTTGTATCTCTCAAAACCTGTGTTAAGACAGAAGAGCTAGTGGGTTTTTTTAAATAAACCGGGAGAGGTAAACTTGGGTTTTTATGCTCTGCTCCTCCAAAACCAGATGAAGGTCAAAGTTTGCAAGAATCTCGCCAGCTCACCGTGTCCTGGGAGGAGAAGAAACGAACAAGAAGCATTACCAGCCGTGACTTGGGCTCTGTCTCGGGGAATTATCGCTGCTCTAGGATTAGGTCCGTTCCCTAGAGGCGAGCCTGGTGTGGCCCCTTCACCCTTTCCCTGGGTCGTTTGGCACAAGCCCTCCGCTCCGGGAGACTCCCGCCTCCCTCTCTCCCACACCCCACCCCGCCGCCCCTCCGCCTTCAGAGGCGCGAAGGGGGCCACCAAATTCCGCGAAAGCGGGCGGCCGACCAAATCTGGGAAGGCTCCGAGAGGTACCACCCCTGCACCCCAGCTTGAGGCGGCCACGGCAACCTCCTCCTCCTCCTCCCCCCGTCCCCTCGCCCCGCTTCTGCGTCGCCTTCCTCCCCCCCCCCCTTTGGCCTCCCTGGCGATTTGGGCAAAGGGAGCGCCCTGGGGGGGGGGGGGGCTGGAGGGATTCCCTCGTCCCGAGCGGGCAGGCTTCCGCGGCGGCGCAACAGGCGGGGCCTCCTCCTCCTCCTTTGGCGGACTCCTCCTGCGCCCGTCTTCGAGGGGACGAGAGGGTCTCTCTTGCCCGCCCGCCCGCCTCCCGCCCCTCAAGCCAACCCGCTGCCTCAGCCGCGGCCTCCATGAAGCTCTCGCCTTCCTTCTCGCCCTCGCAGACCCGCCGCCGCCGCCGCTGGGGGCCGGACGAGTGAGGAGGGCCGGGCCGGGACCCCACCGGTGGGCGCGCCAGCCGCCGCAGCCACGCTGGAGCTTCGCGAGAGACCGGCAGCCCGCCCGGCACGGTAAGGACGCGGTCGCCGAGGGGGAGCGGAGCGGAGCGCGGGTCTTCGGCCGGTCTGGGGAAAGGCCGCCGGCGGGGCGAGCGGAGGGGAGGCGAGGCGAGGGGGCGAGGGGGCGGCGGCCCGTCAGCCGGCCTGGGCTTTATTTATTGAGCCCCTTTCAGGTCGGGGTTTCGTCCCGCCGCCGGGAGGCGGAGTCCGCCGCGGGCTCGCCCGGCAGGCAGGCAGGCGGGCGGCGCCGTGGATTCAGGGGAAAGCGCCGGGTCCGGTTGGGCGGCGAGGTTGGGCTGGGGCGCAAGGTTTCAGGCGCCGCTTTGGCTCGGCTCGGCTCGGCTCGCCCCCCAAAACCGGCGCTGGGGTTTGGGCGGCTGCGTTTCGCTACCGCACCCCTCCCGCTTGGAACTTGTTCAGTGCAAGTTACTCCCAAGGAAGCGAAGGTGCGCGCCCACGGGTTGCGGCGGCTTCTCTCTCTCCTCCTCTTCTTCTACTCCCCCCCCCCCAAGTGGGAAGTTTGAGGAGTTTAGGCAGGCGCGGGCTCCGCCTGGCTGAGCAAAAACCTCCCTCCCACTTGGGGGCCGGGGAGGTCGAGCCTGGCCGCGCTTGCCTGGGGGGCGTGGGGTGGGGGGTGGGGAGCCCGTCCCACCCGACAGCCTCCCCGGCTCCCGAGCCTTCCGCGCCGCCGCGCGCCGCGCTCCCTCCCCCTCCTCTCCCTCTTCTGGAAAAAGCGGTGAGCTTTGAGGCCTCGAAGTCAAACGAGAGCTTCGAGAGGCGTGACTTCCTGCCTCCCCAGCGCGGGATTGTTTGGAAATAACCGGAGAGAGAGGCTGAGGCATCATCCTCTTGGAAAAGTTACACGAGAGAGGCCGGGGCGCCGAGTCCCTGCAACGTCCCTGCCGCTGATCACTTGTCGTTGAGTTAACCCGCCTCCTCCTTTTTCTGCTCCATCACTTGTAGCGGAAGCGGCCCCATAGCACAGTAAGAGTTTGAGCCCACTCTTCTTCCCCATGGTTTTTCACTTCCGCTACTCAACGCTTGAGTCTTTCAGAGTAAAACCAGACAAAAGCGGCCTGGACCTTAGAATAATACCAACGCAAGACCTGGCGATGCCTTTATTAAGCCAATTAAACCCTCGAACAAAACAGCTAGCTCTCCATGTTAATCCATCTACCCAAGGCTGGGCAACAAGATTTTGTGAATAGTTCAAATATATGAAGTTCCCATCAATTCATTGTTGTAGCCACCTTAAGAACCAGACCTGGCACAAGTGACCAGGTCTGCTGCATAAGGTGGTTAGAAACCCTGGCTCCAGACAGATAGTATTTGGGTGGAAATTCCCTCCCAGCTCTTCAAAGAACAGCCAAATAATTTATAGGTGCCACTTTCCCCCACTTCCCTTGGCTTCTTTTGAAAGGCAAGTTCCTGTTGGGCTGGAGACTGGGAAAAAGACAATATAGAACTGCTGCAGCCTCTCAGTATTTTTCTAAACTATGTACCATTCTCAGTGCACAGGCTGAGGATGATGGATTGTCATTGAAAGCTAGCTGTTACTTGCATTTTTTTCCAAAAAAAAAAAAGGTAAATAAGCCACTTTTAAAAAAGTGGTTTGAATCCCGGGTGCCACACAGTGGGGCAAGCTCCCACTGATAACCCCAGCTTCTGCCAACCTAGCAGTTCGAAAGCATGTAAATGCAAGTAGATAAATAGGTACCATCATAAAAAAGCAGGAAGGTAAAACAGTGTTTCCTTGCAGCCATGCTGGCCATGTGGCCATGGAATTGCACAACACTGGCTCTTCGGCTTGAATATGGAGATGAGCACCACACCTAGACTCGGACATGACTAGGATGCATGTGTGGGGGGAACCTTTACCTTTAAATAAACATATCATCTGGAAAGAACATAATGATTTAGCCGTTTTGTTGTTGCTACCATATACACATCTCACTATAAAAGCAGGCAAAACTCATGTACATCCACATGCATATTCACTTTTGCTAGCCTTGTTCAGGATGGGTTTTATGAATGGACTTTGTTCCTCGTATTGTTAACTGTGTTTATATCTTACATAAATGCAAGATGATATATTGCAAAAGTTTTTAATGTGCCATACTTATAGAAGTTTGTGCATTTGCTTTCTTCCTCCTCATTTACTCGGAAGCTAAAGTAGCGTCTGTAAGTGGACAGTGCAAACTTCTACGTAAGTCATTTAATACTGTTAATTGAAGGCTCTGGAACATTTAGTTTAACATTCCAAGTTCATGAATAATAGAACCTAATTTTAGACCGAGTTCAATCCTCAGAAGCAAGTCACAGTAGTTTTAGTGATGTTCAGCAAGCAAGCATGTGCGAAATTGCAGCATAAGTGCAACCTGAGCAGTTTTTTGTATGTATGTATGTATGTATGTATGTATGTATGTATGTATGTATGTATGTATGTATGTATGTATGTATGTATAGATAGATAGATAGATAGATAGATAGATAGATAGATAGATAGATAGATAGATGTTTTATATCATTTTTGCATTGTGCTTTGAGGACTTCTCTCCTTAAATATATGTCCTTTGTTACTTTGTTGTTGTTGTTGTTTAGATGCCATCAAGTCATCTCAGTCGTCTGGCAACTCTATGAATGAGTCATCTCTAAAATGACCTGTCCCCCAACTGCCCCTCTCAGCTCTTAAAAACCCAAGCCTCCGGGTTGCTTTAGGGCAGTGTTGGCGAACCTATGGCACGGGTGCCAAAGGTGGCACGTGGAGCCCTTTCTGCAGGCACCCAACATTTCCCCTTTACAGCCACCTGTATTCAGAATAAATTGCTGTATTGGCACTTTGTGAAAAATTAGTGGGTTTTGAATCACATTTTGGGCACTCGGTCTCTAAAAGGTTCACCATCCCTGCTTTAGGGTGTTCACCCAGTATTTGGTCTTTCTCCTGTTCTGCTGCCTTACACCTTTCCCAGCATTATTGTCCTTTGCAGAGAATCCTGCCTTCTCATATTCAAAGCAGAATGGCCTGGGTCTTGCCATTTCTCCCCACCTCAAGTGATAGTTCAGGCTTGATTTGTTGTACCCCCACTTGTTTGCCTTTCTTTGTTTAAGTCTAGGGAAAGCAAAGAAAGATGGGATAGGGAGTTGTGGAGGGGGACGCTTATTGTCATACGGTGTCACACTACCACATGCTACGCACTTCAGTTCCCATGATCTCTTATTTATTTTAATTTTATTTCTGAGTATTTTTACCCCGCCTTTCCCCTTGGAAAAGGATCCAAGGCGGCTTGCCACCAGCCATATTAGTTGGGGAGGATGGGTTCAATTCTAAACTCTTTGGAGCACGCCAGGTTGAGGACGGTTGTGTTCACATTTCCTTACTCAATTATATGTGAAATTCACAGCTAGTTTTTTTTCTGTTTACAAGCTGAAAGGCTAAGTGTGTCCAGTTTTAAAAATAGGGAGAAAGTGAGAGCTGGATTGACTGGGATGCTGTCTAAAGCAGCTGGTTTAGAAATAAAAAGACACATCTGGGGAGTAATCTTTAATGCACCATAATTAGTTATTTGTAGGCTGAGTACATAATAGGGCAATCCTGTCACAGGCATTGCTTGCCATTTCCAAAGCTTATTCTGCCTAAAGGGGCATGGTGCTGGTTTCCTGGACTCTGGAACCCGTCTCACCTTACTGGAAACCTGCTGTTATTTGTGGCATTTCTGGGCAGGCATGGTTGAGCCACAAAGTTCTGACTCTTCTAAGGGGGATGGAGGGCTTTGGAAATCCCTGTTGACTCTGTCTCCCAGTCATCTCATTTCAGGCCCTGCCAGGCCCAACTCTATTTCCTTCTAGAGATTTAATTTGTGGGTGTGGGCTTGTAACCGGGGGTGGTGGTGGACACATCAGTACCTGCTAACAGAACTTGTCTACTAGTGGGAGGGTATCTTTGCTGCAACCAAGTCTGTTGGAGCTAGAAGCAGAATTTTACTTTTTAAAAACCAAATTTGAAGCAAAGTACACACCACACACATCTGCTTTTATTATACAGTGGACCCTCGTATAACAAATGGTTTGTATAACATAAAATCTGTACAGCATAAAAATTCCTATGGGGCAAATCTGTACAACATAAAAATGGTTGCGATTAGGGATGACTCTGTTTTCAATGCATTCCTATGGGAAATTTGTATAAAGGAAAATTTGCTTAACATAATTTCATTTGGAACGAATTAATTCCTTTATACAAGGTACCATTGTACATAGAGGACTAAAAGTAGAAAAACTTGTGTTTTAGTGTATTGGTTCCGCAATACACTTAAACATGCAGTCAGAATTGCTCCCCCTTTTGTCCTTTTCATGACAGAAATCCTGCAAGGAGTGGACAAGGGCAGGTTGAAAAAAGTGTCAGAAGCAATTTTATAGATAAAGTAACAGTTCTTGACTCTGTGTATAATGCTACAACATAATGTAATACTTTAACACAATAAGCACAGCTGAGTATGTGTTGGATGAGGAACCACCAGCTCTACAGGAAACAGCCTTTGGAAAGTATTCAGAAACTTCCATGGGTTAAAAATGCAGCAGCCAGATTATTAACTGAGACTTGTTACAAGGATCATATAACCTCCACCTCCTGCATGACAGGAGCTCTACTGTCTGCCAGTCTGTTTCCAGCTTTAACTGCTAAAGTCCTCAAGAACTTGGATCCAAGCTATGCCAAAACCTGCATCCCCATTTATGAGCCTGCTTGGACATTAGGATAATCAAGAGAAGCCTTTCTCTCAATCTCATCACCTTCTCAGGTGTGCTTGGTATGGACAAGGGAAAGGGCCTTCCCTGTTGCTGCTCCCAGACTTGGGAACTCCCTCCCAATGGATGCCAGGCTGGCCTCATCTTTGCTGTCCTTCCAGATGCAGGCAAGAGACCTTTCTCTTCAGTAATTCTTGTGCTGAATATGAACTGAATGCTGTGAAAGTTATCCTCCCAGCCACACAGGAGCAAGAGAGGGAAGAGTGAAAGTGTTATCCGGCTTGTGTAAGCATGTGTAGTAGTCATGATGATTATATGTGAAAGCAACGGATTGCTAAAATGATTTTCCAAGGCCTTTCTGGGCCAAGTGGTGACTCTAGGTCTTAGATTCCCCAAACATTTTCAAAGCTGCCTTTTGTTTTTCAAATGTTAATGTGATGATGGGTTTCTAAACCTGTGTCATTCTGCCGCTGCCACCCCATGTTTTGTAAACACTGAAATAGGCATGTAAACTTGAGAGTGCTGAGTTAAATATAGATAGTAAGGTAGAAGTATCTGGAACAAGCAGGTTTCCCTTCTGCGTTTCCCTTCCCAGTTCTTACGGTGACATATGTCATTGTTATGAACCCATGTCCTTGAGGCAATATTGGTAGCCTTTTGATTAAGAAATGTAAGAAAAGTACCATAGGGTGAGGTGCTTCATTTCATTAGAATGTTAAAGGAACCATTCAGCTAGAATTTCTACACCCCCCTCCAACTTCTTCTTTGTTGCAATGTGAGGCTTCATGTCATCCGAGCTAGGAGGAACAGATCGAGCTAGGAGGAACAGATCGAAAGCAAGATCTGGAAATCATTATCCAGTAGCTCCTCTAGGCTTTGATTTTCTTGACAAGCTTTAAGTAAAACAGCTCTGAAAGTGTTCCAAAGTTGTTCTTAAGTTCATTTTCATTCATTTAAGAAAAAGAAAGAAGCCAGTGTGAGGAGAGTTTCCTAATCTGAGATACACAGGCAGTCCACAAAATGTGGAACAGTTGAGCAGTGGCTTTAGGTATGTACTTAGTGCTTTTCAAATTGTATTTTTGGTACATGCATTGCTCCTAGATGTTTGTACAAAAGGTAAAGGTTTCCCCCCAGCACTTGTGTGCTAGTTGTGTTCGACTCTAGGGACAATTCTCATCTCCATTTCCAAGCCATAGAGCCAGTGTTGTGCAAGTCTGTGGCAACGTGGCTGGCATGGCTGAACACATTTCTGTGCACGGAACACTGTTAGCTTCCCGCTTTTTACAGTGATACCTATTTATCTACTTGCATTTACATGCTTTTGAACTGCTAGGTTGGCAAGAGCTGGGGTTAACAGCGGGGGCTCACTCCACTGCATGGCACCAGGGATTCGAACCACCGAGTGGCCAGCTTTGCAGCTGACATTTCAGCACTCTAGCCTGCTGAACCACCATGCCCCCCTTTTTTGTTTGTATATGTGCTCACTAATAAGCAGACGAGTATATGCGAATGTTTTCCTTTCAGTACTAGGTTTGTGTGTTAAGCTAGATGTTGAGAGGAGTTTTGTCTGTTCTTTCCTTTGCTTAATCAAAAGAAGCCCGAGGAGGCTGCAAATACAAAGAGGGAGAGTTAAGAGAAAGGTAACTCTTTGCTTTTTTTTTTCTTGGAAAAATATGAAGCTGAGAATTGCCCTCCTCCAGCTGCTTTTTTGACCCATTGTTATTTTTACGGGCTCATTAAGCCACTTCTGACTCATGGTGACCCTACGAATGAGCGATCTCCAAAAGGTCCCCTCCTCAGCAGCCCCACTCAGCTTTTGTAAACTCAACCCTGTGGTTTCCTTTTAGGGAATTGGTCCATCTCACATTTGGTCTTCCTCTTTTTCTGTGGCTTTCAACCTTTCCCTGCATTATTGTCTTTCCCTGACAATAATGTCTTCTTATGATATACTCAAAGTAGATCAGCCCCAGCTTCAACATTTTTTCCTTAAGAGATAGTTCAGGCTTGATTTGCTCTAGGGCCTGCTTGCACATTTTTCTGGCACCCACAAAGCTCTTCTCCAGCACCAGATTTCAAATGATCCCCCCCAGTCAGTTTAATTTACCACCCAGCTTTCACACCCATATGTGATAATCGGATATAGAAGAGTGGATTATCTTGATCTTGGTCTCCAGTAACGCTTCTTTACTCTTGATGATCTTATCTAATTCCTTCATTGCTGTCCTTCTGAGTCTCGGACTTCTGATTTTGTTGGCTGCAGTCTCCATCAGGATTAATGTCTGAGCCAAGGTATATAACTCTCTTAACTTCCTCAATTGCTTCATTCAGTGCTACCCCTAGGAGAAACCATATGGAATTCTAGAAGCAAGCGAATCAACTATAAATTATGAGCTCAAAAAAGAAACAGACACTTACTTGTTCTAGAAGGCCAGTCGAGTTCTCTAAGGCAAGGGGCAAAAGAACCTGCTGCTTGCCAGCTGTTGAACTCCCGTTCCCTACTCCACAACAATCCTCTCTGAATACGGGATCCAGGGACACAGAGATGCTCCCCAGTCAGTGGCTGAAGCTAGTTATACTATATTATGGAGCAGCTTACAGAGAAATGTGCAGACAACAGAGCAAATCTCTGATCTACTTTAAGCCAGCAGCTTTATCCCACTACCATGTACCCTTCCTTCTGAAGAAACTAAGTAAGTAGAACTTCCTATAATATCAAGAAGAGACAGTGTTATTATACTGCTGCAAACTTTTAGAGGTAGTTATCAGCATAATAAATTTTGCAAGTGTCTAAAAGCATTATATAAAAGCAACTTATATATAATGTAATATAACATGCATATGTTTGTGTGATGGTGATGCAATAGCTAGCTTTTTTATTAATGAATTGTGTGAGGATGTTAATGTATTGTCTTTTGACTTCACCTTGTTTTCATTATTTTTGGAGCATGCATCTGTGTTAAAGTATTACACAAATCTTAGTGGTTTTAAACGTATTTTGAAAAGCACATAGCTGATCATAGAGAATTTTCAATACATGGCTTTCTGTTGTTTTTCAAGACCCATGGGTTAGACCAGGCATGTCCAAAGTCAGGCCTGGGGGTCAAATGTGGCCCGTTTTCAAATTTCAAGTGGCCCACAGCCTCTTCTCCCTGCCAGCTCAGCCTGTCATGCATCCCTGCCAGCTGGCCCCTCCCCATACTGGATGGAGACGTCAGCTTGCAGTTTTATGGTTTTCCCAATTCAAAGACCTGGTTATGACCTATAAAGCCTTACACAGTTTACATCTAGGCTGTTTTATGGACCAAATATCCCCTAGAAACCTCAGGTTTTAAGATTATCTTGGATTTTGCAGGGTACTCAAGAGCAGGCCTTCTTAGTTGTTGCTTCCACGTTATAGAATGCCCTCCGGCAGGAGGCTGGATTGCCCCTCCCTCTTCTTTTGATAGCAACCCTCTTGTTGTAACAAATTTTCAACATTTAATACTAATTTTAGCAAAGGTGATTATCCCAAATCCACTGCCAGTATATCATTTTAAATGTGCTTTAAAATACTTTTATTCTGTTTTAATTTGTTTTATATGATGATTTTAATATCCCCATATTCTACAATGTTTGATGTCCCCTGTATGTTACTTACATTCCTATCTTTAAGTCTAATCTGCCTTGTGTCCCATTGCCAAAACAAAGGTGCTGCAGAAATACAATAGGCCGGCAGGTGCGTAACTAATTAAACTAAAATAAAATGGCTGTAGTGGAAGAGGTTAATTAGCTATGAACCAGCAGATCTGTAGATATAAATGATTCATGGCACAGTGGTTAAATGTCTGTACTGCAGCTAAAACTGTGCTCATGACCTGGGGTTCAATCCCAGGTAGCAGGCTCATGGTTGACTCAGCCTTCTATTATTCCGAGGTTGGTAAAAATGAGTACCCAGCAAGTGCAATGTGTAGACTGCATAATTAAATTGTAAACTACCCAGAGAGTGCTTGAAGCACTATGGGGCAGTATATAAGCAGAATGCTTTGCTTTATGAATGTAACAGCATTATGGGAGAAGGGGTACGGTACAATGATGTCTATTCTATATAATTAAAGTAGCAGAGCTCATCAAACTAGAGGAAGTAATGAATAAGAATCTTTCTTCTTAAAACTACTTTGTTTATTCTTCAGATTCCCAGATTCTGCTAGGCTGTGCTGGAAAAGCTGGCACATGATTGATATAATAGGCTCAGAACATACAAACCATAAAAAAAAATATGGCTGCCATGTGTCTATGTGTCAGCTGTCCATATCGAACCTGGTGTCAGGGAGACATACAATTAAAAACAAACTGAAGTGCATCACAGTTCATTGAAATCAATGATTAATCATTTATATGCTGTTGGTTCTTCAAGGAGCTTAAGCAGTGTACATGGCTATTTTTCACTCAGTCTAGCTTTGCGACAGTTGTGTGAGGTACCTCATACTGGAATAGTGCCTGGCACAAGGTTTGTGGGGTCTGTGCAGACATGGGGGGTCTTTTTTAAAGAAGAAAGGGGATAAAAGTATTTTAAATAAAACAGTCAATTAATTGAACTGCATATCGCAGGTCTCATTCCAGCACTCAAAGCACTACACTACATGGGTCCTTGTAACTATCAGACTTCAGTTATTCCCCATTGAAGGATTCTATTATACAACATTTAAAATACATTTTAAAAGCCTTTCAAAAATAGTTTATGGTGGATATTTTCTCAAGCATCTGTGCTATACTGGAATGTAATATGCATGACATTAAAAAGTATCACTTTGCAGTCTGAATTGATATGAATGGAGATGTAGAGAGTGCCTGATACCATTGAGACATTCCTCCCAACCCTGGATTTATGTTGAATTACAACTGCTGATTCTTTTATTCAATTAAAGCCATGTGATGTGCTTTCTAACATACAGGTAGCTACATCCCTATACAGTATAAAATCTGTCTTGTGTAGATCTTTGCTGATGTGTGGAATGGTGTACGTCTTTAGTGTCAGTATACAAATGCTATGAACATGCTTAGGAGCTGGGAAAACAGGTGAGCTTCCCTGTCTTTTCCGATACCAGTTTTGACTTGGTTCTGAAGCATGGGTTTGGTCATACCAAACCAGAGCAGAATAACACGAGCTTTGTTTACCCTACAAATGCTGTGAAAAGGTTTTGATGAAGTGGGGAACAAAATTTTTCTCTATTAATAGAAACAAAAACAAAGTTCTTGCATTTCTGTGGCACCTTTCTTCTGGCATTGTGACTCGAGGCAGTTTAAACACTCTGCTGTATCCAGATTCCAGAGAGGACTGATGTGGTGATGCTGAACCATGCAACTGTAACCTTGTGATAAAAATGTATCATAAGTCCTCTGAACAAAGCAGCTCTTGAAAATACCTTAGAGAAGCTTCAGCTAGTGCAGCATGTGGTGGTGGGGGCTACTTAAAGGGGCAGCCCTTGGCAGTCCCATGATACTTATTTTGCATCAGCTGCTCTAGCTGCCAGTGATCTTCAAAGTTTGCTTTGATGTGTTTGTTATTATTACCTTTAATGTCTTACACAGCAGAGTGCCCACAAAAGTACTGGACTGCGTCTACTCATATTAGCCCCTGGACCAGTTGAGGTGGTCCAGTGCTGCCCCTTTAAAGAAGCCAACTGTGAAAACTGCCTTGGCTATGTAAGGAGGTGATGTGGCTTTCATAACACTCTGGAAATCCTTTCCCGATCCCCTTCAAAATATGACACAGTGGTACCTGGGTTATGAAATTAATCCATTCCCTGGGACACTTGGTATCACCAAAATTTTGTATCCCGAAGCGTGGTTTCCCATAGGAATGCATTGAAAACCAGTTAATCCATTCCATTCTCAAAAACTGTCTTCTGACCTCCGGAACAGATTAATTGGTTTTCAATGCATTCCTGTGGGAAATTGCGCTTTGGGATATGACATTTACCCTCCTTAGCTCTTGCCCTTGCTCACTCCTGAAAAGAAGGTGGGTAGTACAGAGCCCGCTTCTAGGAGCTGGGTCAGGGTGCCTGCTTCTGGCTGACGGATTGGGGCTCCATGCAGCTTCCCAGCTCCTGTCTGCTTGGGCTGCTCGCTAAGGAAATCATTGGAAATGGATGCCCTGTTTAGGAAGCTAGTAGCCTGAGGCCAGGTTGAGGTGGCAAGCAACAGCTCCTGGTGGCAAGCGTCCTTTACAGGAGTGGGTAAGGCTACGTGCTGAGGGGGGGTGAAAGACGTGAAAGCAATACATCCCCATTCCCATAACTTTCTTTTTGTAACCTGAAGCGTTTGTAACCCAGGGTACCATTGTTGTCGTACAGTGGTATCTCTGCTTACGAGTGGCTGTGCTTGAGTGCAATTCAACTTAATAGAGGAAAACCGTTGGCATTTTTAACTGCTGCCTTACAAATTTATGATGTGGTCTGCTCTACTTACATTTTTTATTTTTTATTTTTTTTTTTTTTAGGTATGGCTGCTCTACTTACGAGTTGTTTGACTTACGAGCATGCATTTGGAACAGATTAAATTCATAAGTACAGGTACCACTGTATAAGGATACTGGAAGGGATGTAAGAACTGGTCATGGTGGGCTTTGAGGTTTATCTGAATTTAAATTATCTGAATTTAAACCTCTTTGTGGTCATATATATTTTGTTCTTTCTGGCTTGCTAGTCTGTTATTTAAAAAACCCACACATGAGTCTTGTTTTAATCTGCTACACATTGTTCTGGGTGTCATCAGACAGAAGAATGGTATTTAAATACTGGTAATCAGTGGCAAAGTGGTAAATCTAGAAATGAATCCAGTTATCATGACATTCTCTATCACTATCTCCCACCCCACCTGGAGAATCCAGAAATGCAACCATCTGGATCTTTCTATGCCAACAGATGAGGTGCAGTTTTTTTGTACACCTAGTAGTTTTTAATTGGCTGTCGAAGACCAAATGGCTTAAAATAAAAGGTTTTGTATTTAGAGAAGGAATAGATTGCAAGATGTATTGTTCCTTGGAAATTTATTTCTCTGTTCAATGTACCAAGTTCATTTAAGAGCTTTTCACTGTGGAGGATAAATGTAATTGTGAATGCAGTGCCACCAAGTATATAATAGGAAGCTTCATTTCTGAGTAGATAGAATATGGGGGTGCCTTGATTGCTGATCTAGTGAGTATTGGAGGAAGAAAAAACACCAGAGCGAAAAATATTGGCTTGGGAGGAGAAGAGAGGTAGAGTACTAGTTGTAAATCTAATGGGGTTCTAAGCTGCACAAAATGGGGTGTATTCATTAGAATAATACCAAGGCAAGACCTGGCGATGCCTTTATTAAGCCAATTAAACCCTCGAACAAAACAGCTAGCTCTCCATGTTAATCCATCTACCCAAGGCTGGGCAACAAGATTTTGTGAATAGTTCAAATATATGAAGTTCCCATCAATTCATTGTTGTAGACACCTTAAGAACCAGACCTGGCACAAGTGACCAGGTCTGCTGCATAAGGTGGGTAGAAACCCTGGCTCCAGACAGATAGTATTTGGGTGGAAATTCCCTCCCAGCTCTTCAAAGAAATGGATAAATCAGACCACAATATTTCCAGAGTTCATAACTCTAGTTCTATGAAAAGCAGCCACAGAGAGCAGCACCTAGGTCATCCCTCTAACATATGTGAACCGTTCTCCTTCACATTGATGCTTTCCTTACAAAGCATCCAAGGGTGCAGGAGAACCAGGCATGTGTCTTGGGCTTGTTTTCCTAAGTTGAAAGCTTTCCCTCTTGTCATCATAACTGTCACCTCATGTAAACAAGATTTTTTTAAAAAAAAAACAGCGCTTTAAAGTGGCACACTAATATAGATAAGTAAATACAGTTGAGAATAGTAGCATAGTAACTAGGGATGGGACTTTGAAGTTTATTTATTTATTTATTTATTTATTTATTTATTTATTTATTTATTTATTTATTTATTTATTCAACTTATATGCCGCCCACTACCCAAAGGTCTCTGGGCGGCTTACAATCAAAGAATTAAAACAATTTAAAATAGTTATAAATAAAATATCAGTAAATCATCAAACAGTAATAAAAACCTTCTTTAAAATGTAACATGTGAAAAAGAACACAAAATGAGTTATTTAGTTTTCAGGTTATTTCTGAAAGAGAGCCTCCGAAATCTGAATAATTGGACTTAATGAAGGAGAGGAACTCTAATATCTCAGATTTCATTCAGATTTCCTCATTTGGATTACCTTTGTTTGTAAATTTGCCTCATACATTTGAGGCCAGCCACCATCATTTCTGCAACCCAAATATTGGTTAACTGCTTCTTGTTATTATCTACCTGGAAACTATTGGAAAGGGTTGCCATAAATCAGAACTGTCTTAACAGCATGTTTTCATCATCATTATTAAAGGTAACTCATGCAGTCTGAGATGATGATGATGAGGATGAGGCGGATGACGATGACAATGACAATGACGATGATGATGATGACGACGACGACGATGATGATGATGATGATGATGATGATGATGATGATGATGATGATGATGATGATGATGATGATGATAGAACTGCATTGCTGGAAGGGATCCTGTGGATCACTGATGGGAGTCTTCTGTCAAAAGAGGCTCAGTGGGAAATCAAACTCCCAAACTTTGCCTCCGGAGCCAGAGACCTAAGCCAGTGATTTATCCAGTGGTTGTTCTTGTTACTCGGCACTGGCTGCCATGAGATTGAAGATGATGGTGAATTAATGATGATAGTGATGATGAAAAAGTAGTACAGTACCATCCCACATGGGTTTAATAACATGTTTCTTTCTGAACTGCATTCTTTTGCTGCTACTAATGAAGATAGTGATGCAATAATGAATGTGAACTTTTAGTGGCTGTACATATGTTATGATGATGGATTTTTGGTTTTTGATGTTGTTGCCTGCTTTAGGGATATATGATTATCTGTTGCCTTGGCTCTGCTTGTTTGGATTAGTTTTGCTAGTTCTGTTGGCCTTCATTTGGTCTAGTACAGAAACACAAACAACGAAAAAAAACTATATAAAACAGGAAAGATCCTGTCCCTTTTATATTTAAAAAAGGACTCTTACCCCGATTACCTGAAAATGAATGAGTTATTCCTGAAAGAATCTGAAATAAATGGAACCTGAAAGCTTCCCCCATGCATGCTCCTAGTAATAACTTCATAAGAAAGTTATTACTTACTTACTTACTGTCTAACAAGACAAGCACAACATGTAGTGTACCTGTAACACCACTGAGGCTATTACTTTCTAACCTACTGACTGACAGTGGCTTTTCAACAAATAAGATAAGAGATGTTTATATATTGAGAATTTTTCCCCATGTGCAGCATTTGCTTTTACACTGAGGTGTTAATGTTCTTCCAAGCTGTTAGTGTTCTTCCATAATTATGAAACATTTATAATAGGACTTGACTCATAATATTTAAGCAAAGTAAATGTCCAGTGATACTAAGTATTGCAACAGGCATTGAAAACAATCCCAGGTCAGTATCTCAGACCTGGCCTATATTCATTCTAATTGTAGTCTATAAATAGCTGTGTGGTGCATTTATAGAAACAAAGTGATTCTAGGTATTACACCATCCTTGTATTGGATCACTAAAAGGTTACAAATCAGGAGAGGATTGTGGTTGTGTTGAATTCTTCATCAGGCAAAAACAGTATAAGATTTGGCATTCAAGTAGTAAGTCCACCACCTGCAAAAAAAGAGCACAGTGTGAAGCCCATGTCTCACGCAATCATTTTGTTAGGAAAGCCAAACGGAATTTTCAGTTTTGCATGAGACCAGTGATGTGGCTTGACCCTCCCACAGATCTGTCCGTTTGTTTATTTTATTTTATTTTTACAACTTATATGCCACCCACTACCCAAAGGTCTCTGGGCGGTTTACAATCCAAAGAATTAAAACAGTTAAAACATAGAATGGCAATAAATAATTAAAACAATAATAAAAACCTTACACTTGGGTGAGAGATCACAAACCTTTTTAGTAGGCTGGGAGCAGAAATTACTTATCACACAAGATCGAAAACTACTTTTTTGAATGGATCACGTGAACCCCCCCCCAATATGTTTGTGAAAAATTACAAAAAGCTGTTCACATGCAATCAGGAGAGCAAAATGGAACTTTTGATTCTGCATGAGAAAGAAGTGATGTGGCCTCCCACAGGTCTGTCAGTTAGCTTGGGTGAAAGACCACAAACTTTACGTCTTTTAATGAATCACGTGACTCCTCCCCCCATATGTTTGTGAAAAATTTACAAAAAGCTGTTCGGGAAGAAAATATGTTGCCATGGAAAGAGGCTTTTCTGTGACACTGCACTCCTGTGTGCATCCTAACTAGCTCTTCTCACTACTAGGTATGATTACTAGTTTGGATGCAAAAGGCTTTTTAACTTAGCCATATATTTTGATATAGCATCTCTTCCTAGGATAGGTGAGTGTTTTTATGCAACTCAAGTGTCATATATTATTCCCCAAAGAATATTGTTTTATTTTCTGCAACAAAATGCAATATGTATCATTTAAAAAAACTTCATCCTTTACTAAAGAGTCACATCATGATTCTTGATGGGGACATTGGGACAAAGTGGTAGCTATTTATATTACTGTGGTTTCCTTCAATTGCTGTGTTACGTACATGGTTAGATTATCTGCGGAAAGAAGCCATTCTCTAGTTTGACACAGTGCTGAAAGGAAAAGATAGTTAAAAGAAGGAAATAGGCCATCAAGTAAGCACGTTCAGCAGTGGTTGCATGCTTTGCACAAAAGCAGGTTGTCTTTTCTCTTCTGATTGTAGTTGCCAATCCTGAAGCTTGCACCACACGGTCTTAGGGTGTCTGCTTAGATAATTCTCGCTGCCTTTAGGAGTAGGAAGCAGTGCTAGATGCAGATACTGTCAATATGATATTCAAGTTGTTAGAAGCCAAAGAGTTGCTCATTGTGAACAAGCAGTCTCTTGTGATGTTTGGTGTCTGGAGCCTGCTCCTGGTTTGTGTGGTGGATTGTGGGAACTGTCATCCCCTTGCCAGAATGGTATAGGTAGAAGCATGAAACTTTACACAAGAAAACAAAATGTGGGCAAATACTGTACTACTGATTTCCCAGGTTATAGATCCCAAGTGGCCATGTTGCTCACGAGATATTGGGAATTACTGGTCTAAGAAATTAGGTTTCTCTCCCATGGGAGTTGGGCTAAGTGAGTACTTAGGGGACAAAAGGAGTGGGGAAAGAGTATGAAAAAAGAAACCTTGGGTGGAGGGAAAGAAAGATAGAAAGGATAGGGGTGGGCAAAGGTTTTTTTTAACCCTGGTGCAGTTAGGAGGAGAAGGAGAAAGAGCCGTGCAGAACAAAGAATGGGGAGGCAGAGAAGACAGAGAGCCCTGGGACAAAATTGGGACTGATGTACCAACTGCATGTTTGCTAGTTCACTATGAAGCCTAATTTCACTGAAGTCTGTCTTACTCTTCTGAGCAAGTATGATAGTTTGTATGGTGTGATGAACCAGAGCACCAGGAACATCCTGGCCTGTTACGGCACAAGCTGCTTACAACCAGTGAGGTCTTTATTTCTCTCACCACAATCTGGGGGGGGGGAATCTGAAACAAATCCAGGTTCTTTGCCCCCCCACCCACCCAACCCCCACATTCATGGGGAAGAAAATAAAATGAGAGAAGAAAAAGTTCCTTTGTTGAATGATGAGCTTCCTGTTTTCTTTAATTTGTTTCTGTTGCAAGCAGTGATCAGGCTGTATACATTTGTTTATTGCTTGTGACCATTAAGCTACCCTTCCTGGAGATAACTGACTGAGATATTTGCAGGCAGAAGGGTGACTTCCTCAAGGGAAATTCAGCTAGCCTTTAAAATGTTCATAGGAACAACCAAGGCACTTATCATCCCCATTAGTGGTTTTGAAAATCATTTAAAGTGATTTTGGGTTTTTTAAGTGTTTGCCATCTAGATTTTTACTTCCTCATTTCTTATTTCATTAAAATGTATTATGCAGTTGTAAGTTATCTTAGAGCCCCTTTTGAGGATCCAGCACAATAAAGTTATAAGGAGAAGGTTCAGTGGGACAGAAAGTATGTTACAAAGTGTATTTTGTTCCTTCCTACTAATACATAATCTGTCTTAATTTCTTCTTCATTAAATAGTAGTCTTTGTGGTATGGCAAATGTTAGTTCCTCTTAAACCTGTAGAGATGTGTGTGATTGTTTAATCTTGCCCATCTTTATTTTTGTGAAACTCTCATATTTTTATTTTATTTTATACTTGTGCCATTCTTATTTTTATTCTTTTGTAAGGATACATAGAAGCAAGCACCCACTACTTGTTACAATACATAAAGAACTGCAGAGATTTTTCTCTTTTCACAGTTTGTCAGGCGGGCTCTTTATTAGTTTACCAAACTTTTCCCACATATCACTTGAGGCTGAGCACCTACTGTTTCAATCCTTGGAGGCAGCAATTGATCTCAGCACAGGGTAGCCCTTTGCTGCTTTTGTCTGGTTTATGACATGCTACCAAATTTTCCAGATGAGAAATCGGATTTCAGAAATTTCTACTACTTGGCAATTTGATATGCTGGGAGATAATTCTTTGATAATAGGTTATTATAAATGTAGTGCATCCTATTTTTTTCGCATGCATTGAGAGAAATGGATATTGTGTGTTTGTTTCAAGGCAACTGAGGAAATAGCATTATTTGTCCTTGGAGGCTGCTACAAAGTGAGTTCCTGGACAGGATGTAATGTTCAGGCTTCTCTTTCCCTTTCTGGAGACCACCTGCTGATAACTTCTCCCCATTTCCACAGCAGTCTAGTTAGTAAGAACTAGAATGAAAAGGCATGTTTTCTACACATCCTTTTTATCATTGGTACAAGGAGGAGGGTTTTCTTACCTATAACCTGCCAGTCTTCTTTGGTCTCCTCCAGCAGCGTACACAGCTGTGTTGCTGACAACATTGTACAAGTAATGTGCTTCATGTGTTGATAGAAATGAGGAAACAGAGAAGGATTCTACGAAGAACTCAAATTCTATGAAAAACTCAAGGAGAGCAACACTTTCCATAACGGGTTTTAATGCTAAATAGCAAAAGAAGCTTGAATTTTTTGTGAAGCATTTGGGTGGTGAAAGCAGAATTAAATATGGAGAATGAATGGTGCAGTTTTATGAAGAAAAACCTGTGATTTCCAGCATCACATTCAGGTTACCACAAAGGAGACCGTGTACATGGAAATCTTTGCAAGGCGCCACTAACATCATGATTATGAAGTATCAAATAGTTTATTTTATAGTTAATTGGAGGTACTGGGCTCGCAACTAAATTGGTGAACATTTACCCCAGGTTTATGTAAATTCAGATCATAATCCCATCATCAAATTGAAGGAAAATGGAAGAAAAAAAAAAACGTAATTAACTAGGTATACTAATTATGCAGTATATGTTGTTTTCAAGGATGGGATTTATTAAGACATCAGTATGACTATGCACAGAGGTAGCTTAATTATGAATGTTAT
Organism: Phrynocephalus guinanensis; assembly: GCA_037367245.1. NCBI lineage: Eukaryota > Metazoa > Chordata > Lepidosauria > Squamata > Agamidae > Phrynocephalus > Phrynocephalus guinanensis. Next base: position 99,941,633 of record CM074736.1, on the reverse strand, counting down.
TTTTTTTTAAATGACAGAAGAAATATTATATGGGATCAGTAATAACCTTGGGGGTGGAGATAGAAGTGAAGAAAAGAAAGGTAGGATGGAAGCTAGTAGTGAAGCCTGAAAGATGAAAATTAGAAAATAAAGTTGACATCAAACACAGAGAAATGCACAAAATGTTTGAACAAAAATTTCAGAAACTGTGGAAGAAAATGTGTGAATCTCCATTTACACATGAGCTCAGTTATGTATTATTGCTTTATTGTCTGTAGGAAAGGCCGTGATATTCCTGTGTGGCAAACAGTTGGTGTTGTTGGTGAATAAAGATCTTGGTTCATATTGATGAAGAATCGTGATACGAAGGACGATGATCAAATGTATATGTATGCCCAGCTTTTCAGTCTGTACACTGAGACATCTGATATGGAGATCATTACTCGTTGACAATGTAGATGGTCTGCAGAAGTTACTCCATAAAGTAAAATTATCGTGTAATGAATATGTTCCATAAATGAATTGGGGATTCGGGGGCTTCTATAATGAATAAAAAGCAAACAACTTAATAAATTCAACAGAAGATCCAATGTGGGAGTGTAGAGAATGTTTGCCTTGAAATTTGGTTGAATGAACAGTGGGAGTATTATTGCCGCTGTTGTTATGTGCCATCAAGTCATCTCCAAGCTATGATGATCCTATGACTAAATGACCTCCAGAATGGTCTGTCATTAACAGCCCTGTTCGGTTCTTGCAAACCCAAGGCTGTAGCTTTCTTTATGGCATCCATCCATCACATATGTGAGCTTCCTCTTTTCTTGCTGTCCCCAACTTGTCCCAGCATTTTCCAGTGAGTTTTTTCTTGAGACTATGTGCTCAAAATGTGACAATCTCTGTTACATCATTTTTGCTTCTAGGTTTGATTCAAACTTGTTTGTCTTTCTAGTTGACCATGCTACCTTCAAAGCTTTTCTCCAGCACCTTGTTTTCATGAATTCTTTTTTTTTTATTTCTTGCTGACTTTCTTCACCATCAATGTTTCACATCCCTGCACAGGAATTGAGAATAAAATTTTGCGTACAGTCTTTGCCTTGGTTCCCAGAGACACATCTTTACACTTGGTTATCTTTTCTAGTTCTGTCAATGTTGCAACATGTTGCAACAGATTATCATGGCTACTGCTTTAGAACAGGGCCTGGAAAGTAAGTTGAAACTACATGTAGCAATAATTAAATACTGTGCCAGCTTTTAAGGTTTGCCAGCAGAATGAGGAATGAGAGGGGATTTCCTGCACCAGTGCAAACCTCCTCTTTAAGTCTCCTAGTTATACTGGAGAAGACTGCATGGGGGCTACGGGAGGTAAAGGAAAGGTTAGGCTTCTCATCTCGATCGAGTCAGTTCTAATGATTCCTTCCCCACCTTTTTTACCCCAAAGTAAAAAACAAACATTGTCACAGATGAGTCAGTACATCCACTGACCTCAAAGATATTCAGAATGATGCAAAATTGTTTTTTTGAAAAGAAATACCCTGCTCTTGGAAGACAGCTTCCCTCCCTGGGAATATAGATAAGTAAAGCTGGAATTCAGTATTTCTCAGTAGTCAATAGGAGGCAGAGGTCCTATCATCACCTTCCAAAGTAAATTAAGAACACACAAGGGATTTTTTTCCTCAGGGTGCAAAACAACAACAACAACAACAACAACAACAACAACAACAACTTTATTTTTATGCCGCCTTCCTCCCCAAAGGGACCCAAGGCAGCTTACAACAAATTCAAAAAGGTACAATAAAAGCAATACAGTATAAAAACAACACAATACCTATAAAATACTGTAAAAATACTGTGCAATATAATACAATAAGAAACAAGATGAAAAACAATAGCTGCAGCAGAGCATTAAAAAGCTCCCCAGCCAATAAGACTAAAAAAGGAAAATGTTATAAAAAATTGTAAAGGCTGGGGGCTCAGAAGCCTTGCCTAAACAAGTAATTTGCTTCAGTCTTAAGGCCTCGCTTGAATATTTCAATATGTAGGATTTTGATCTTTCTCACAAACCTGCTTCAAAAAAAAAGTATGATAGAGAAAGGTAAAAATTTGTGCAAGTGCACGCCTGGTTCTAGAAATATTAAACACCTATCAATCTGTGAGGGTTCTTTCTTTTAAACACTTTACTGGTGAGCTCTTCTAGCATTTGGTTTCATGTATACTCCCAGGTTACCCTATTTAGGAAAACCTTTGCTGGTTTTCAGCCTCATGTATTTAATCTGTGTGTGTCTGTGTGTGTGTGTGTGTGGAGGGGGGTTGTTCAGAAAGGAGTCACTGTCCATGCCAAAAGGAATGTGTCCTCCCTTAAGCACTAAGGGTATAAATAATGTCTTTGTGAGGCACCCTTGCTAGACAAAGCAGGGAGAATTTGCTTCTGAGAGGTCTGACCTGTTTGAAAGCAAATATGCTTTTGTTGGACTGTTTCTTTCAAGTTTCTAGTTCCTAGTCTTTCAGAATCTTGTTCCATAACTAGGGTGTGTCATCTGATGCTTTCTTCCAGGGCACCAAAATTTAGGTGAGGGCCAAGTTTAGATGTGAATCTATTGGTGCATGTTAGGAAAGCAAACACCAATAATGAATAGTGAATTTGGGGTTTTTGTAAGCAGTACACCATAATCATCCAATTACACCAAAGTAAGGCTTGACATATCTTGCTATGCATGTAATGAGTCTGTCTCATATATTAGTTTCACCATTTGAGTTGATTTATTGAAATAAATGAACATTTTGCATGATATTCTAATTTGTTGAGTTTCACAATGTAGATGGTGGACACTGAATACTTTACGACGTGATGCCTTGTTGATTAGATGGTGGCTGCGTTCCTCCACTTGTGTCTGGTCACGTAAACATGCATGAACCCAGGAGTGGAACCAGAACGCCATTAATGAAATGCCAAGATTTATATAGTCTTCCTTGTGTGTGTGTGTTGTGTCGTTACAGTCGTGACCGACTCTTCATGACTCCATGTCCATGGAGTTTTCTTGGCAGGAATACTGGAGTGGCTTGCCAGTTCCTACTCCAGGTGCCTACAGCACCTGGTATTCCCTGGTGGTCTCCCATCCAAGTACTAACCAGGGCCGACCCTGCTTAGCTTCCGAAATCAGGCAAGATCGGATGTACTTCCTTACTCAAGTGTAAATTGGCAGTAGGGTTTTACCCACTGTTTTTCCATAGTTCAGTATTTAAAGGATACGGACAGAAAAATAGAAAGTGTTCTTATTACAGATGATAGTTGTTCTTTTTCCTTTCGAAGGTGGAAGTGTAAACTTCCCACATATTATCCAATAATTTTTTATCAACAATGCATCAACATTCTGGTGAATCATAAGCTGTATCTTGTACACACTTGATTTCTCCCATTATTGGACAGTATGAGGCCTCCTTGTCTTACCCTGAAGCTTGGGATGGTGGTGGTTCCACATCTGCCACTGCCTTTTGTGTAACCAGATAAAAATAACATTTCCTGCAAGAAACGGTGGTGTAGGGTACTGTGCCATATTTTGCATCAAAAAAATGGTCAGGAAGGTTGCATGTCACTACAGGCAGGAAGGTTGCATGTCATTACAGGCAGGTTGCACCCAGGCAGGTTGTTTGGGATGATTTAGGATCCTTTACTACAATATATGAACAAACCATCATTCATAAAGGAAGAACAGACTTTGGTTTGTAATCTTGTGAAGGCAAGACACCCTAGGATCTTTGAATGGAGTGACATGTTACATATAATACTGAAGGCAGAAGAGGCATCACAGAATCAATTGTCATCAGCTATTGTAGCATTCAGCTCTGTCTGTCTGTCCATCTAAAAATTCCAATTTGTATCAAAATCAGGAGGTGCCAAGAGTCTGCAATTAGTGATCTGCAACATACATGAATATTCAGAATGGGATAATTTTAGGTCATGTCTGACTCATATTACTTCTACAAAACTTCATTTTCTCTTTCAAGAAAGAGGAAGAGAAAATAACAGTGGTGCAAGATAATATGCTGACTTGTTTATTGTTTTTATTTTATTTTATCTCCAACGTTCTATTCTGTTAGAAACCTTCACTTCTCCTATCTGGGGAGATGGAGGAAACAGTGGTATTTCTGCCACTACTATAGTTATTTTTCTTTTCTCTAGTAGCAAGATGCTTTTATCTTGATAGTTGTCTTCAAGTTGTCATTATACATTTGCTTCCACCCGGGGTAAATAAGAGTTTTCATCAGAAAAAGTTTTCATCAGAAAAAGCATGCTGCCCTACAAGTTTCTGAGCAGTATGCAAGCCTGTTGCACAGTTTTCCCCTCAGTTATCGATGACCATTCCTTTTAGGGTCATGGATATTATGGGAAAGTGAGAAGGACACCATAGAGACAAAAGTCATAGTCACATTTGGGAGAGCTTTGGTTTATTTTTGTTCCTTCCAGGATATTGTAGAGTAGGGAGGGGGAGGCACCAAGAGCGTCTCCCACTCAAGCCTGCTCCACTCCTTGTAGTGACTAGTCATTGTGGTGGAGGGCTCTCATCAAGTTCATTGGCTTATATAACTTACCAGGTTCAGGAAGCTGAAGTGCTTCTATTTCTTTTTTAGATTTGAGGTTCTAAAGTTAGGATACAAATAGTTGGATCCTACTTTTAGAAGAAGGAGGAGGATGCTATCAAGATGGAGGAGGAGGAGGAGCCCACTGCCTTCCTTCTTAGACGGAAATTGATCAAGCCCAAAGCTAGTAAATGCCAGCATCTTTTAAACTGTAGCATTATGCCTATAAGTACCAAAGCTACTTTTTACATCTCATTTTCATATTTACACAATAAGCTTCCTTAGCTCCTTCCTTTGCAAAATAAAATAAATATACCCTCTTATAAATAAATATACCCTCTTATGTTTCATGTTAATTCCAAATTTTGATTGTGGACTCCTCAAAAAAATGATACACTTGAGAAGGGCAATTAGGAACCAGTAAATCCGCTTTTGTGTTCGTTTTGACATTTCACTCCTTTATCTCACCTTGTATTGTATCAGGGCTCCCTGTGCAGCCACCTCATGCCTTTGACCCAGTGGTTTCATAGAAACAGCCTGTCTTCCTCTGATCTTTGTGTATGGCAGATTAAATATTAAAATGTTTCACTTTTCATAGTATGTAGCCTCAGTCAATTCATATCATAGGTATGCTAGGCAGGAGAAAGTAACAAAGTACAGTGGTACCTTGTATAAAGAAATTAATTCGTTCCAAATGAAATTATGTTATGTTATGTTATGTTTTCCTTTATACAAATTTCCCATAGGAATGCATTGAAAACAGAGTGATCCCATTGTTGTACAGATTCGCCCCATAGGCAATTATGTTAAGCAAATTTCCCTCACCTCTGGAATATTTTATGTTGTACAAATTTTATGTTATACAAACCGTTTGTTATACAAGGGTCCACTGTAGCAGAATAGAGATGCCAAATATACAAACTTTAGTTATTCCCCTAGTGAGATCTGCTGCTGAAAGTTTACACCAAATAAAACTTGTTAATTTTGAAAGTGCCACAGAATTCCTTGTTGTCTTGCTGTAATAGAGCAACATATCTGCTCTTACAGAAACGTGGCCTGGCTGGCTCGTGGATTTTGGGAGGGGTGTCACCTGGAAAAATATTTTTTTTAGAAGTTCTGTACAGGGTGACCTATCAGCATGATATGTATCATATTTATATGTCAGAAGGGTCCTCTTCAGTTTGGGATTGAAAAATCTGCCCACATTGAGAATCATAGAATAGTAAAGTTGGAAGGAGGTCATCATGTCCAACAAATTGGCAGTCCTCATCCCGATTTCGTCTGGGTGCTCCTTCAGACTTCCAGAACATGGAAAACACTTTAAAAACATGTGGAGGGATGTGGAACTGTACCACTCTTGGTAGTGGTCACCTGAACTTGGTCCTTCCCTCTTCAAGGAGCCTCATGACACACTGGTTAAATGTCTCTGTACTACAGCTAAAATCACGACTTGGGGTTCAGTCCCAGGGAGCAGGCTCATGGTTGACTTAGCCTTCCATCCTTCTGAGGTCGGTAAAATGAGTACCCAGCTTGCTTGGGGGGGGGGCAATGTGTAGCCTGCATACTGGAATTAAACTGTAAACTGCCCAGAGACTACTTGAAGCGGTATGGAGTGGTATAACACTTTGCTTCACTTTGCTTTCTTGCATCGTCTAGACTTATTTCCCTGTGTTTTAACTTTTTAGGGGCAAACTGCAGTAGATGTTCATGTGATATATAACCTATGATTTCCTCCTCTTTTCCGTTAAAAGATCTAAGCATCTTGGTTAGAAGGACTGGATCTAAGACTTTGTAGTCTAGAATTGAACTTATCCCAAACCCTTTGCTGTCAGGGGGGAGAAGGAGGGAGGGGAAAAGAGAGAGAGATGTGTTTTAAATGCTGATAAATTGCTTTAACAGTAGAAAAACAACAATGTACAACAATGTTCTTATTAAAGATGGATGGACGTTTGTTTTTATGTCTCATTGCATTTCATGTCTTAAGCTTTGAGCAAGATTGGGGAAAGAGGAGCTAAGAAGTAACATGGAAAAACAGATAACAAGAGGGGAAATTTTCCACCATTAGTAAAATCATCCAAGAATCAGTGAATTTGGGGAATTAAGGACTGTTGGCCTTACTCTGCAGAACCTACGCAAACAGGATTTTCAGGCAACAAATCAGTACAATCCTCCTTGCAGGTTGCTTTCCAAGCATATTTACCAGATGATGATGACCCTTTTCTACATCTGATTGAATGGACCTTAGCCTCTAATGTCTGTGAAGCAATACTTCGATAATTTTTAAGGGGCAGTGGAATTCTGTTGCTTTTTTTATAGAATTATGTTTGCTTTATGAGTTATGACAGTGAGCATTTCTATGCAGTTTCAGTAAATAACAGCCAGATCTGGAGTGTGGGAGAAACCAACTTATTCCAGCACAATTGTAGATGAAAAACCTAATTAATATCACCCTGTAGACGTGTCAAGCAGAAATAGTACTTTTAGTAATGCAGGCTTGAGACCGTGGCTTCATTTATTGAGTTAGTCTATCTCAAGGTCTTCCATTCTTCCTACTGCCTTCCACCTTTCTTAGCATTAATGTCTTTTCCAGTGAGTCTCACCTCCTCATAGTACGTCCAGAATACAATACCCTCAGTTGAGTTGTTTCAGCTTCTTGTGAAAATCAATTTTGATTTTTATGTAGAACCAACTTATTTTTGTCTTTCTGGCAGATCGCAATACCCCTAAAGATCAGCTTTCTTCCTTGTCCAGCTTTCACATCTATATACAGCGGTCAGGAATACTATCGCATGAATGGGACCAAAGGTTGGAGCCTTGCCTGCCTCTTGGGATAGTTGTAATTACTGAATAAATGCATATAAAATGCTTATAGAGAGTTAACAGCTTTACAGAAATGCCAAGGAGTCTTCTCCATCTCTTTCCCTGAATTTCTTCTGCAGTTGTAACTATAAGAGGTAAAGGTAAATGTTCCTCCCGCACATGTGTGCATGTCATTTCTGACTCTAAGGATGGTGCTAATCTCCATTTTGAAGCCAAAGAGCCAGTGTAGTGCAAATCCGTGGCCATATGGCCGGCATGGCTGAATGCATTTCTGCACACGGAACACTGTTGACCTTCCCGCTTTTTATGCAGTACCTATTTATCTACTTACACTTACATGCTTTCAAACTGCTAGGTTGGCTGGAGCTGGGGTTATCAGTGGGAGCTCACTGCATTGTGTGGTACCCAGGATTTGAACCGCCAAGCTGCCAGCTTTGCAGCTGACATTTCAGCGCTCTAGCCTGCTGAACCACCACACCCCCTTTTTTGTTTGTTTGCATATGTGCTCTCTAATAAGCCAACAAGTATATGCTGAGCCACAACACCCCTGATAACTAGAAGAGGACATCCACTTAAATCCTCAAGAGAAGTTAAATGTGAAGAAGGGCACATTTAATATGTCAACGGAAATACATTAAATCAGCAGGCAGGAGGGGCTCAACCATGGTGACGTGCTTTTAAGAATTTAAAACAGAGAAGTAAACAGTGTATGTGGGGGAAGGAGTAGATGGCCTCCGATGGCGTCCCACCCCTTGACATCATCTGGCTGCAGGCCACTAGCTCAGTCGTCAGCATAATGTTATGAAGTCATTTGTGCTATCTTAATATCTGCTTTATGGAGTAACTGAAGAAATTCTGTGTCCTCTCACAATTTGTATGACAGTATAAAGATAATATTTGTTATTTGAGTGCCATTGAGAAAATGATTGCCTCCTTCCCTGCTTCATTCCTAGTATTTTGTTATTTAAGTTATCCATGACTTTTAGTTTTGCAAACCTTACCTATAAGCCTGCAGCCTATATTATACTGCAGAAGCCATTGGCAATTACATGTGATATGCAACCTATAAGCAGAGTAGGTAAACAAATAAAGGGGAGGTAATGAGCTGCATGTATGTCTCTCTGTGTGCGTTACAGATGAAAGCAGGCTGGAGGGCAGAGCCATCTCTGAACTGATTTAGAGAGCAAATCTAAAAAGATGACCAAAGCAGGTTCTGAGAAGATACTGATTTAGCTTTATCTTGTGGTTATGGGACATCAAGTCAGAAATGACTTGTGACACTGTTGGGGCTTCCAAGGGAAGTGAGATATTTAAAGAGTAGTTTTACTAGTTCCATGCCCCCCAGTGAGTTTCCATGGCCAAGTGGAGATTCATACCCAGGACTTTTGATTCCTAGTCTATCGATATCCACTGCACCAATCTGGGTAATAATTATGTGCTCTCAAGTCAATTCTGACTTATGGCAACCATTTCTGGTGTTGTCTAAGTCAAGAGTTCTTAGAAGTGGTTTACCATTCCTTTCTTCTAGGGGTATCCTAGGACCATGCAGCTTGCCCAAGGCCACTCAGGTTGGCTTTCCTGGGATGCCCAGTGGAAAACTGAGTTCTAAACTTTTGGCTCCACCCCAGTTGCCTAACTAGTTGAGCTTGGATAACTAGCTTAATCAAACATGTGTAGAGTTCATCTGTTTAGCATAACAAAAATGATTAGGTAGGGATTTGCTTAGTAACAGTACCAATTTGTATAAGTAAAAAAAATCTACTGAGCTGACAATATTAATAAGCATTTGTCTTAATGATCTTTTTTGTGGAAAACAAAGGGAACTGAAGTAACTGAGTGTGTGTGTGTGTGTGTGTGTGTGTGTGTGTGTGTGTGTGTTGTGTCATTACAGTCATGACCGACTCTACGTTACTCCATGTCCATGGAGTTTACTTGGCAGGAATACTGGAGTGGCTTGACAGTTCCTACTCCAGGTGCCTTTAGCACCTGGTATTCCCTGGTAGTCGCCCATCCAAGATGCCCTGAGCACATTCGATCTCTCCTGATCTTGGAAGCTAAGCAGGGTTGTCCCTGGTTAGTACTTGGATGGGAGACCACCAGGGAATACCAGGTGCTGTATGTGCCTGGAGTAGGAACTGGCAAGCCACCCCAGTATTCCTGCCAAGAAAACTCCATGGACATGGAGTTACGAAGAGTCGGTCACGACTGTAACAGCGCAACACACACACGAAGTAACTGAAGAGAATGTTTATTCTTAAAAATTCAGAAAAGGCCATCTCAAATGGATGCTCCGGCTACTTCTCTTTCAGTTGTACCTGTTACCGAATGTAATGTTTAGAAGTAACAATATTGCCATTCTGATTTTTTGTTTCAGGCATGTCAGTCATGAAACGGATAATTCTTGTGATTTTTCTGGCTGCCGGAATCATGTATGTTATATTGCTTTGCAACCTGTGGAAGACAAACAATTACTGGTAATTTCATTTTTTTTTTTTTACTTAGACAAACCACCTATTTGTCTTTATGGAACTCTCAGTCATTTGCTTGATTGTATGAAATATCTCTGCAGTTCAGACTGACATTATTAAGAATTTGGAGTGTATGGGCAAAATCCATTTGCTGGTCCCAGTTAAAATAAATATTTGAACAATAATGCTTTTAAAAAGTATTGACTAAAGAAGTTCTACTGTAGTTAGAACTAAAAGTTGGATTTAGGTTCAGGTTATTATATTCCTCATGCAGAGTTATTTGGAAAGGATGTCACAGTATCAAAGAAATGTATGTTTGGAAGGAACCCAGCAGTTATGCAGTCCAGTGACCTTTGGGAATCAAACCTAAAATGCAACTTTGGCTGTAAAATCACAATAGTAATCTATCACGGATAGTATAATGATGGGGTTCAGTTTACTGTTAGTCCAAACTAAAGCAAACCCCATTAATATAATGGAATTTAAAAGTGGCTAACAAGTTGGAGGTTTTTTTTAAAAAACTGGATCTGCTCTAATTTGGACTAATGCTGGATTTAACTCACTAATGCTGGATCTAACCCTAACCCTAACCCTAACCCTTTTCACCAGAGGATATTGGGACTGAGTTTACAAATGTGGGCCTGATGTGTTCCAGCCAAAACCTACCCCATTACTTTAGTGTTTCCTTTTAATGATTTGGTAGTTTTGTTTGGCATTCTATTCTTAAGCATATTTATTTAGAATAAATCCAAGTACAGTGGAACCTTGATTTACATACTGCTTGACTTGCATCATATTTGACTTGCAGCAAGAAGGGGCCTGTTTGACTTGAGTCGCAGGCTTTGACTTACATCTCGGAGCCCCGGCGCAAGGCACCGGAATTGGGCGGCAGCCACAACCCAGCATCGCGGCTGCCGCCTCCAAACTGCTCCTGTCTTCTTCCCCTCCTCCGACAGCGGCGGCTTCGGCGAGGCCAGCTCAGAGCACCTGGACCTGGTCCTCAGCCTCACCAAAGCCGCCGCTGCCGCCGGAGGACAAGAAGGGCCGGGAGCTCGGGGCTGGCCTCGCTGGTTAGACAGTCGGATCAGTCTTGTAAAAAATCTGGCTGCAGAAGTCTGGTCCACAATGGAAGCATTTTAGTTGGGGAGCTGTAAAGTTGTGGGACTCTAATGGTAAGCATAGAGTTGTTCAGAACTTGGAACGTCAGGTTAAAAATCAGTAAAACTTAAATGTTAGACATTGTTGCTATGAACATTAAAAAGTGGAGGCGTATAACTTGTGGACTATAATTCCACTGCCTCCTCCTCTCTTTGAAGAGTCATTTCATTTACATCCCCAGAAGGAATCTCCTATCCCAGTCAAATTTGTGTTAAATTGCTGTTTTGGGGGGGTCTTTTTCATCATCTGGAACGGATTAATCCGCTTTCCCATTACTTTCTATGGGAAACGTTCATTTGACTTAAGTCATATTTGACTTAAGTCTAGACCACTGGAACGGATTAATGACGTAAGTCAAGGTTCCACTGTACTCAGAGCAAGGGTAACACCTGTTTTATTTCAAAAGTTACTTTTATGGGGCATTTTAATCCATTTTAGAGATTTCAAAATGTTTTTTCTGATTTTATGTCATTCTATCAAGGGAAATATTTTTTTATTTTGTTTGGCGAGCTCCATGGCACAATGGTTAAATGCCTGTACTGCAGGTAGAATTGCTGACAACCTGGGGTTCAATCCCAGATAGCAGGCTCATTGTTGACTCAATAGGTTAACAAACTCCAATTTCATATCTCTGAGTTCTTTAAGAAACTCTGGCTGTTGCCCTGGCACTTTGCCAGAATCACCACGTCTCACCGAAACACAAAAGCAATTGTCAGGGCTGTTTTCCAAGTGTGAATGGTAGAGAGCAGAATAGGGTATCCTGTAGATCATCTTGACTGCCACTATTAGTATTGTCAACACTCAGGCTGCCCTTTGCTATGTAAAGATTTGGCATCCTTTTTCCTGCTGGCTTGCAGCAATATTGTGCCATTTCCTGGATTTTTAAATCATGGGTACAGATGCACAGTATCTCACATTCATAAACCAGAGGTTTTTTAACAATTGAATTTCCTGGCTTTTAAAATGGCAGTTTTAACTATACAGGTATATACATATATACTACCCACAAATCCAATCAGAGATTTCCCTCATACAAAATTATCCAGTGGCAGAGGGATCCAGAAGATGAGAAATAGGGATTACAGACAGTTTTTCTTATAGGTTGTACAATTATGATTATGGTGATACCATTTTAGAGATTTTTCACATATTTGTATACACTTTTAAGTTGGATTTTAACTTTTATATTGTTAAACAATATGGTATAAATACAATTGGCTTCTATTGTACTCCTTTATGATTACATGTTGCCCTTGAATATAGATACTTGGATATTGACTGATTGCTAAACTGCTTTTATTGTATTTGTATATGTATATAGATATAATGGCCATTGGCTATGATAAAAACTGAATTGAATTTGAATTTGGTGAGAAATAGGCTCTGTAGTATGGTTACTGGGAAAAGACAGAAGCAAGAATGGCTTCAGTATAGTCCCTCTGCCAAAATATTGTGAAGGGTTGTTTTGGACGTCATGAAATGGTGAAGCAAACGTGTGAATAGGTACAACACATACAGTGGAGAAACATACACAGTAGAGATGAGAATGACCCTCATTTTGGAGGTTTGCGCTGTTTCATCAGCCTGATACTACAGATGATGATGCATTCACTTCCCTTACCCCTGCTGCCTCCCCACTCCACCAAACACCTACACTCAGGTGATATTGAAAGGTAAATTGTCAGTGGGTTAATTGGAGCTTGGGGGAACCAATGTTGAGGTGTAATCAGTCCAGTTATTTCAGCTGAAGCATCAATGGTATCTGGGCATAATTCCATGCTTATAACTCTTACTATTGCTTTGCAAACAAAGAGACAAACTTTCAATCACAAATAAATATTATTTAAAAAGTAAATTGTGTTTGTAATAATTGTTTGGATACGTTATATGCTAGTTGTGATAATTGTATGCCAAGTCAACTTGTCCCTAGTCATATTTTGTTCCTAAAGTAACAGAATAGCTTTCAAGTTGTAAAAGGGGGTGGAGAGTGCTAATGTAGCATTACTTTCAATTTTTCCATTGAAAAATGAGTTTTTTCCAAGCTTCAAAATTTCCGGAAATTTTACATCGCTATGAGTGGAGCAAACGATGTTGTCGACTCTATATAGGAAACACCTACCAAGAATTGACCATCAGAAGCACTTAGCGACAGCAAACATATTAGCTAATACTTTGCCAAGTTTTCATGAAAGATTACCTATAAATGGCACAATCTTATTCTTAAAATTGATTTAACATGCAGTACTTTCCTATCAGTCTTTCTTAACTCCTTTGCTGTGTTTTTCTTTTGTTCCAGGCTGCCCCCTACAGATTCAGACAGAAGAGATCAGCTAATAGCTTGCACGACCAAGCCCAGTGTTGCAGCTTTCATCAAGTAAGAAAGGGAGGTGCCATTGGTTTGACTGTCCAGTTTAGTGCTCCTGATGGTGATACCCATGCTGGCTGTGGCTATGCTCGTCCGCAAGAAACATGCCTTCTACCAGCTGAAGCGGATTGCATACCTCCATCCCATCTCAACAGGAGCTCTTTCACAGCACTGGTGCATGTGCTTGTAATCTCAGAAAGAGACTATTTGCAACACTCTATGTGGGGCTCCCCTGATTTTTTAAACAATTGTCCTTCTATTGTTATGTTTTGCTGTGTCTGCCACCCAGAGTAGTAGTGTTGCTACTACTTGGGTGGGATCTAAGAGTATTCCTTGATATGTCTTGGGCTTTGGAGGTTTAGGCTGCTTCTGTGGCCCAGATCCTCTACCCATCTTGCCAAGTGCATGAATTACAACTCATCATATACAGAGAGCATCAGCTCAGCTAGATCTGTTGTAGAAGTTTCCATATTATACTACCATAGTATGTGGGGCTTCCTTGAAAGATGGTTTGCAGACTGCAACATCCACAATGCTGGTAAATGTCTGTGAAGTGGGACTGTGGGGTGACCTATTCCAGGAACTGGAATGTCTGTTCCCGTTGATTCTGCAGAACCTCTCGGTGCTTTTCCATACCCTGACATTCCTCTGTGCCGGCATTTGGGGAAGGAAGGAGGTGCTGTTTTTGGTAGCTCCAGTCGTTCCTGGAGTTGCTTGTTCAGAAGAAGCTGCAGGGGAATTCCTGTTCAGCACAGTGGCTGTTTGCCTGGCTGGCGGGGGTAATGGTTGCCTCTTATAGTGATGTCTTGTCCCATTCTGTCCCTTGCATGCAATCAAAATAATCCCACCAAAATAAAAAAGGCTGAGGATAAGGCTGCAGCCTTATCTAATGAGGTGTTACTGCTAATCTTTGGAGAAAGTTGGTGACAGATAGGACACTAATTTCATTGGCTTATGATATGTTGCAAGAACTTGAAGTAGTGGCAATGATGAATAAAGATCTATATGAATGGTTAAGTTTTGGATTACAATTCCAGCTAGGAATGGTTACGTTTTGTATTACAATTCCCAGACTCTCCTGGCTGGCATGGCTAGGGGCCACTGGGGAAAGGAGATGCTAGGAGTTGCAGCCAAAAGTGTAATTGGACCACAATTGAAACTGAGACCTCAGGATGGAAAGAGTGTGCTGTACTACTAGGTTTTCGCCTTTTCTTTGCCATTGTTTTGTATGTAGGTGTGGTCTTAGTATTTTATCTCATGTTTCCTACCATGAAGAGCCATGTGGTGCAGTGGTTAAACTGGTATACTGCAGCTATAAGTCTGCTCATGACCTGGGGTTCAATCCAAGGTAGCCAGCTCAAGGTTTTCAGCCTCCCATCCTTCTGAAGTTGGTAAAATGAGTACCCAGCTGGCTGGGGGTGGGTGGGGTGTTGTTAATGTGTGTGTGTTGTGCTGTGTCGTTACAGTCATGACCGACTCTTCGTGACCCCATGACCATGGAGTTTTCTTGGCAGGAATACTGGAGTGGTTTGCCAGTTCCTACTCCAGGCACCTACAGCACCTGGTATTCCCTAGTGGCTGCCCATCGAAGTACTAACCAGGGCCGACCCTGCTTAGCTTCCGAAATTGGGCGAGATCGGATGTGCTTAGGGCATCTATGCAGCTTGTTAATGTGTAGCCTGCATAATTAAGTTGTAAACCATCCAGAGAAAGCTTTAAGCACTATGGGGAAGTTTATAAACAGACCACTGATTGTGCCAACTTCTATTGCTTATGTAGCTGTCACCGAATGCTTCAAGAGGGCCAGGTCATATTTAAAAACTGACTTTGTCTTGTTTTGTTTTTCTAAATGGGAATGCACAATTATAGACAATGTTCGACTTAAGAGAAAAGCTTACATGTTCTGTCTGGGTGAAATGTATGATGCATTATTTTTATAATAATACAAAGCTGGTACTTTCTGCTGAGTAGGCAGGAATACTCTGGCTTAAGGATACCTGCTCTCACAACCAGCTTGAAGATGAAAGAGCCAGAATGGATTTCAGTTTGGAAAGCCAAGGGTTCTCTGTGCCATCCATTTCAGCAGGAGTAGGAGCCATAAGCATAGCAACCAAAATCATAGTGGCAGGCAGGCCGGTCGGTAGGGGTAACAGCCCAAAAGTTCAAGGAACCTTGAACCTGACTTTGGGCTGATCTTGGGCTAGGAATTCTTACTCAGGAAAAAAGTGGGCTTACATGGATGATACTATAGCACACTTCCAGTAAAACCATTCTGTGAATCCCAGTCGGATTAAATTGGGAGGCATCTTGATTTGTATTTCACTCTTTTCGAACTGAAGTATATTAATATATTTAATATACAGTGGTAACTCTACTTAAGAGCAGCACGACTTAAGAGCAGAAAACAGTTGACATTTTAACTTCTGCCTTACAAATTTTAGATGCAGTCTGCTCTACTAACAAATGTTTTTTTTTTTTTTTAATGTATTCATTGTTTTTTTTTTTTTTTTTGATAGGGCTCCTCTACTTGAGTTGTTCGACTTAAGAGCATGCATTTGGAACAGATTAAATTCGTAAGTAGAGGTACCACTGTATATAAATATATTAGGGTATTAGGATGATAATGAGGATGGTGATATGCTGACATTTAAGTTCTAACTTATAGCAACACTTTTCATGGTTTTCCAGGTAGAGAATATTCATCTGCATCAGCCTTTAAATAAAATTTAGAAACGGTTTTAATTTCAGACTTTTATTGGTGTGTGATATGTACTTTTGGATGACGTACTTGTTTTTTGCTCTTGTTTTTATCTGAGCTTTGCGTTGATTTAATTTTATTTACATTACTTACACTACTATGTTTTATATTGTTTACTGGAGGGTGTGGCGTCATAAGCCATGGTGGGTAGGAGGTTGGTTGGTTTGTACTGAAAAGCACAGGCATGTTTTAAAAGTAAAGGAGGATGGAATCAATACTTTCCCTCTTTTCCTCTGTTAGGTTTGATACACTCTACCCATTTCTGTGCACTAATAATTTCCTTCAAGTGTCTGAGCAACACGGAAATCATAAGTTTGAACTGCCTTATGGAATCATGAAAGCAGGTAAGTAATTGCTGGTATGTTCATTTTAATTATAGTGTTCTCAAGGCTCAGATTATGAAAGTGATTCCGCTCACACACTCCAATTTTTATTATGGGTTGTAATATTTTGTAAATTGTTGCTGTATACAGCCAGTCACCAGACTTCTCTATTTATGGGTGGGGCAGTCAGCAGGAGTCCCGGTAATTAAAAATGCCAGAGATTGTCCTATGAAAAACATTGAGCACAAAGGGGTAATGAAAATGCCCAGTTGGTGAAAAAAGACAAGCATATGTTGAACAATCCATTGTGTGCATGGAAAGGTAATTTGGGCCCAGATGATAGAAAATAAAGATAGAGATTTAGAGAGCAAAATTTAAATGTCCAGAATCTAATTTCATAATAAGTGCATTTCCTGACTGCTGAAGGCTCATGCATGTTTTATATTATTGGTAAGAACCTTTGAGCTGAAGACGAAGATTGCAAGGGGCAGAATGTGTAGTATTAGCCCCTTTGCAGTTCAACAGTGGAATGTTCATCAGAAGCACATTTGTCCATCTTGGAAGGAGGTTATACATTACTGCTGTTTCCTTCAATTAATATAGAATGAAAAGAAGTGTCATATTTTTCTTCTTCCTGATCTTGGAATGGTTGTTGCTCAGGGCTTATTCCCACACAGTAGTCATGGGAGTGTATTTATGTGGTCTGGCCTGTTGCTAATTGTGGAAGAGGAAGAAACATCCTTCATAGAGGCCTGAAATGTAGGCATCCTATCATTAAAATAAAATTCCACTCAACGCAATTTCATATATACTATACTGTATATGTTTTTTTTATTCGCCGCTCCACTAAATAAGTGGCAAACAAACATCATGACACCATTAATACTACTGCAACACTCCATAAGCCTGAAAACCTTTAAGAGACCATACTGAAGATATGTTCCTATGTCTTTCTCCCTGAAAGCAGGGTGAGTGGGAACTGGCCACACCTCTGGGAGGAGTACATCCAACAGCCTGGGTGCCATTCAGGAGAGGGCCCTCACAAGCAGGCCTGTGTGTGTGATAATATCCTCAGGAGGGCCTCTCCCAAATTCTTTGGCATCTGTATAAGTTCCTAGTGAGATTGGGGAACCCTTAGATACCCAAGTTCCAAGCTGTTGTAAGCTTTTAAAGGTAAAAAAACAACACCCTGAATCAGCAGTCATTAAGTGTCAGAGTAATATGATGTACGATTTTAATGGAGAGCCCTACATAGAGAAATTTGTAGCATTCAATCCAGTTGCATCACTTTTTGCCAACCTGACTGAATTAGGTAATGATAAAATTTAAGTTAAATTAATTAAACATTTCCTATTGCACCTCCCTTTCACGTTCTGAAGCTTTCTAGGTTTGCCTTTGGTGCTGGGGAAGCCTTTGGCAGCCGCCGGATATTGGGGTCGGGGGCATTAACAGTAAAAAAGAAAACAAATATTACTGCCGGATCACTGAGACAGCAACTCATGATCTGGTGGCAAATTTGTATTGTTAAAAGTCCCCCCCATATCCCGAGACTCCCAAAGTCTTCCCTGAACCAAAAGCTATAGGGAGCTTCAGAACCTAAAGGGGGAATAGGAACTTTTTAAATAATTTAAATAAAATGCTTCCAGTGCCCATTCTGGTATATCCCAGTATAAAGCTATCCAACTGGATTTTGTCTAAGAAGCCACTAAGGCAGGGATGACTGTTGCCAGGTCAGGTTGACTCGGGGACATCCATTACTGGTGCACTAAATGGAACTTAAGTGTCATGGCTACCAAGGGCAGGGTCAAGGATCATTCCTCGACTGTGAACCTCAACCTTTTGGAATGAACATGAGCCTTTTCAGAATAGATTGGATCTCCACCTGTGAACCAGACTTTCTGTTAATCAGTAGCAGCTCTGTCTTGTCATGATTTTGTTCCCAGTTCTGGGACAAATGAATGAATTTAACTTTGTTCACTGACACCCAGCTAGAAAATAAATGATAGAAAATAAATTAAATGAATATTAGTCAATGAACAAAGGTAGTGATTAAGGGTATTGACTTTTTCCCTTGATGCTGGGGAACAGGGAACATTAGTGTTACTAGCTTATTGGGGACACCTAATTCCAAAGCTTCAAATTGATGTCTTCCAGCTCAGCACCTTCACATCAGTATTGAATAGCATGAGAAACAGAAATGGACCCAGGTAATCAGTGTCATCCAGATATGTTTGGATGTTAGTACTATATATGTGGATCTGTTTTTTAAGGATTTGTAAAAATCATTTGTCTTACAGAACAGTTTTTTCAGATGGCTCTTTCAAGATTGAGCAATTGTGGGCTGTTCCCGGAAGACAATAGGTGAGATTTTTTTAATGTTAATACCAATCTTATACTAAACATGCCATTTGCTTTCTTGACTCTTCACAAAAAAGATGGGCAATTATTAAACTGTTAGCTTGAATGTAGAACATTTCCATAATGTGTGCCATAATTTCAATTTTGGGAATGGCTTCAGCCTCAAATTTATTTATTTATTTATTTATTTTTTATATTTATATCCTGCCAGATTTTCCCAAAGGAACTCAAGGTGGCTAACAGAAACCAAAATTCCATAATACAAAATTAACAACATACAAAATAATGATACTAATAAAAAAACTAACGTTTTTAAACCAAGAAACAGGTTTCGAGGCTTCAACGTGCCTCAGGAAATCTGCAGGATGGATCCACAAGGCAGATGGCCCACAGCTGTCCAGTCGGGCATGAGCAAACCCAATGCTGTGCCCACTGCCAGGGGATTTAGCACCCTGTCAGCCCCTCCTTTTCCTGTCCATTTTGGAGGGCCCCCAGAAATATAAAATCTCACATTGCTTGTAAGGTTGGCTGAGAGGCCTCTCACTCCTGTGACTTCCCTCTGTGGTGGAATTTGGAATCTAAGATCCTCCTTCGATAGCAGAAGAGCTTACTACTGTCTTTGATGGCCTGCCAGTGCTCCTTAACTGGTGGTAGGGTGAAAATGGAATTGAGGGGTGTTGGGCAATCAAGAATCTGAGACTTCACAGTACTCCAACTTCACCTCTCAAAAATACAAAAATGGCATCCTCCCAAGGTCTAGTTCAGTGTTGGTGAACCTATGGCACAGGTGCTAAAGGTGGCACTTGGAGCCCTTTCTTTGGGCAGCGGACATCACCCCTTCACAGCCACCTGTATTCAGGTTAAATTGCTGTATTGGCACTTTGCGAAAAATTAGTGGGTTTTGAACCACAGTTTTGGCACTTAGTCTCTAAAAGGGTTCGCCATGACTCATCTAGTTAATTATCTCCAAAGAGAGGCAACTGAAGAGGGGAAACAGAGCAACGGCCATCTTGATCAGCAGAAACTAGCAAGAATTAGAAAAAGATTTTAGTGTTGCCATTGGTTTTGAGGCTTATATTAGATTTCAAATGATGTATTACATTGCAAATTTGGGCTAGAAAAGAAAATGTTCTGGATTGTATTGGGGAGGGCATCTGGTCTTCTAGAGCTGTGCCATGAAAAAAAAATCACCACAGAACAGATTTTATGTTGCTGGAGAATGCAGGTGAAGGATAGCATTTTATGTTTAATATGGATGGCTGTTCTGCATTATTTTTAATACCATAGTAGAATACAGTACTGTAGTATTATTAGGCTTTAGGGGGCAGCCTATAGTACTTGCCTTTGACAGCCTTTTCCTTGTTAAAATTGCATGCAAACTTTATTTGCTTTTCCATAATCTAGCCCAGTGGTTCTCAACCTGTGGGTCCCCGGATGTTCCTGGACTACAACTCCCAGAAGCCTCCACCACTCACTGTGCTGGAAGGGATTTCTGGGAGTTGCTGTCCAGGAACATTTGGGGACCCACAGGTTGAGAACCACTGATCTAGCCTATGGACACCAAGCTTCAGCCACCAAAATGATTGTCTTGTTGAGTTATGGAGCACACATAAGCTGCCTGGCAAAGTATGTTTTAGACCCAGGTTGCTTGGCGTGTTGCTCCTTGTTAGTTTTCTCTTTCTTTTCCTCTATCCTTCCAAAGATCAGTAAGATGTGAAATGTTCCTTTTGGAATAAGGGAATCATAAGCAGCGCGTCACAGAGCTTGCTTGAGGAATTTCAAGAGTCACTTTTCTCAGACTAAGTCCCACCATATATGTCTGCCAATAGCTCCTTTAATCCCAGGCTATTGGTCATGCTGAGGAGGACTAATGGAACTTGCTATACAATGTGGAGTCACCTGTCAGCAGAGATAATAATATTATTTATTTATTTATTATATTTATATCCTGCCCCTCTGGCCATATGGCTTACAGCAGGCAAGCTCCCTCCCTACTTTCCTTTCAGAAGACCCTGAAGACTTATTTATTTGCAGAGGCTTTCCCTAGTTAATTCACCCTCCTTTCCACCAGCCATCTGAGAGGGGGCACATTTTGATTAAATTTTTTATTTTGGCCCTCCAAAATTTTGGGACATTTCATTTTTAAATTCTTATGGGTATTTTTTAAATTTAAATGTGTTTTATATGTCTTGAGGGACTCAGACTGGGAAGGCTAGTCAAGAGCAAAGTTTTTATTTTTATTTAGTTTTATTTTGAATATTTGTACCCCACAATTCTCCTTGGAAAAGGACCCAAGGTGGCTTACAATAATGAGGGACAATATACAGCCCAGAATATTTAAGATATACAGTGGTACCTCAATTCACGAATTTAATCCGCTCTGAATGCATGCTCTTAAGTTGAACTACTCTTAAGTTGGGGTACCTATCTAAAAATTGGGGAAAAAGTTAAAAAATGAAAAATTTTGTAAGTTGAGCAGACCATATCTAAAATTTGTAAGGTGGCAGTTAAAACACCAATGGTTTTCTGCTCTTAAGTTGAGCTGCTCTTAAGTCAGGGTGCCGCTGTATTCAAGTTAAGTACAGGGAATTAGAAGGGGCATCTTACAACATTAAAATGTAATATTAAAGCTACAAAGAGCACACAAAAAGAAAAAAAATCCATTATGAGGGGTGAAAAGTAACATGGAAAACACTGGTGTTCTTATGAAATCAGTCAATGTAATTATGCATGATAATCCATATAAAAGTCACATAGTAGGTAGTACCTCATTCAGGGAAAGCTTGCCTGAAAAGGAAGGTCTTTTTTGGAAAGACAGCAGAGATGGGGCAGTCCTGGCCTCCACCAGGAGGGCGTTCCAAAGTCTGGGAGCAGCAACAGAGAAGGCCCTTTCATGTGTTCTTCTGAGAGGCACCTGTGAAGGTGGTGGGATGGAGAGAAAGGCCTCTCCTGTTAACCTTAGCACCCGAGCCGGTTCATACTATGAGATTCTATCTTTGAGGTAGCTTGGACCCAGGCCATTTTGTGCTATGTAGGTTAAGGTCAGCACCTTGAATTGTGCCTGGTAGGTGATTGGCAGCCAGTGGAGCTGCTTTAGTAGGGGGTGTAATGTGATCTCTGTAACCCGCCATAGTCAGCAATCTGGCCCCGCTGCATTTTATTCCATTTATTACATTGTGTAATACACGAGGCTGTTTTAACAGTTTTCAGCAATAGACGGGCTTTGTTACTTTTTCCTTTTAAAAATAGGTATTAGGCTTTTTCTCCTCATTCTTTGTCAGTACAGTATGTTTAGGGTTATGTATTCATGCTAATGTTTCACTAACATTTGAGTTATTGGTAGAATATAAATACCAATTATATTTAACACCCGCTTTCCAAAAGAGGTATGTTTCTCTGATAAAACTTTCATCAATGGCCTTTTCATCATTCAGCAATCCATCCTGTAAAAAATGTGTGGTCGTAGGCAACGGAGGAGTCCTTCGAAACAAGAGTCTTGGGGAGACAATTGATTCCTATGATGTGATCATCAGGTAAACAAGATTTATCCTGTTAAGCAGAGCTTAGTAAATAGAGTTCCATGTTCTAATCTAAGATCATTGTGGGCAGAGGATAAGGCTCTGCCTGCTTAGCTCCAGATATCTCCAGTTTGCCGTTACTCTTCTTTCATTAGATCTTGTGCAGAATAACTTCAACAGCTGCTGCTGTACTTGTTGTCTTCAATATCCATGATCTGCATGGCCCATTCTATAGGGCAATAGGATTCTGGCTAGAAATATTAATAAGTGTTTATGTATTCCAGATATATTAACACTGTTGCATTAATTGTGAGAGAAAATAATGTGACTGACCTAAGGCTACCCATTCTATTCACACTTGAGCTGAGAATTGCTGGTTAACTATTTTGCTTACACGAATTCTTAAGAATTGCTACTATGAGTGTGGTAATAACAGAAGCAGCATTGAGATTATTAGATCTCTTTTTCAAGGCAAAGATACAAACATTAGCCAACCATATCCTGCCAAATACCTTGAAAAAAGCCAGCTGATACAGAATACCAAGAATAACTGGTTTGAGATAGCTGTAGATGGGGTGGAAGCACAACTGTTATATTCTTCCCCTTGGCTCTACCCTCTGGAAGATATAACTAGAGAAAGACCTCAGGTGATGGTCTCAGCATGTGACACTGAACGTTACTTACCTACTATATATTTCCATGTATATGACTATACTTTTTTTCTAAAATTGTTAGACTAAAAATTGAAGGTCATCTTATACATGGAAGTAAGCCAAGGAGAGAGCTGTGCAGTTGCAAACTTGCCTATACCTTGTCTCTGCAAACTGTCTTCTTACACATGGGGCCATGTTATAGACTGACAAATACGGTATACATTTCGCTGCATGGGTCTTCCACATTTATGTCTTCCTGTATTCATTGGAGTTCAAGTTCTGAGTGCAGAGTATGCCCCATTGATCAGCAGTGAGAAAGCAAATCCTGTCTTCAACATACTGCCACGGAGATAAAGTTACAATGCAGCAAATTACAAAGGAATTGATCTTTGAATTTCACAGATTGCATCTGATGAAGTGGGTGGCAATCTGCAAAAACATAAGTAAAATAAAACATGTCCTTATTTAAGCTGCTACCAGAATTTTTGTTGATTTTTACATAACCAGCAGGTTTTTTTTTTTTACTGCTCATTTTCTTACATAGAATGAATAATGGCCCTGTTGTGGGCTATGAAGGAGATGTTGGAAGGAGGACGACGTTCCGGCTCTTCTATCCAGAGTCTGTTTTTGCGGATCCAGTTCACTATGACCCTAACACAACTGCCGTTCTTGTTGCCTTCAAGACCCATGACCTCAAATGGCTTAAGGATTTATTAAGTGGACAGCGTTTAATTGTAAGTCTGTTTTATTTTTCATGTGTCTCCCCTTTGCTTGCTTAAATTTATCATGTTCTGGAGCTGAACAATGTATCCAACGTAGGTGGAACAGGTGGGGGTGGAGGAAGTATATTTTCACCATCATCGCATCACATTGTGGGCCACAACCCCAGGTGATGTGATGGGGTGGGGAAAAAATAAAACTTTCTCCAAAATTAGAAGTTACAGTCATTCCCCCACCATTTTGCGTTTCATATACTATGGTCCTGGTATATTGCGGGACCGCAGTATATGAAAGGCAAGACCCCCTGGGGTAAGGTGCTTGGGCCCATTTGAGGCCTCCTGTATTTACCCCAAGCCTGGTGCTGCCCCGAACTGGCCTCCAATGGGCTTCCCGGGCCCGTCAGAAGCCCCAGAAGTCATTTCCAGTGAACCAAAAGTCACTCCCAAAAAACCAAGAGTGACTTTTGGATCACTGGAAACCACTTCTGGGACTTCCAACAGGCTTCCCCAGGCCTGTCAGAGGTCCCAGAAGTAGTTTCTGTTGAACCAGAAGTGACTTCCGGATCACTGGAAACTACTTCTGGGGCCTACAACACGCCAGGCCTCAGGTAAGTGTAGGAGGCCCCAGATAGATTCCCCCAGTCTTGACCTGACCCAGCATCTGCATATCACAGATTTTCCATTATTGCAGGTTGGGTCAGGTCCCTAACCCCTATAATAGGTGTGGGGGGTTACTTTATCACTAATGGTTTTGATTGTGTGTAGGAAGGGTGTGTGTCCCCCATGATGCAAAAACTACTGCTCATGAAAAACACAGAGAACAGAAATAATAGCTTTTAAACTCAGGCCTTGTTTTGTTTTGTTTTGTTTTGTTTTGTTTTGTTTTACCCTGGGGACATTGATGTTGGTGCTCTATGGGGCGGCAAAATGACATTGTTGAAGTTGCATGTGATGTACAGAGCACCATGACTTCCTCACACTAAGGAATGTGGATTTGACCGTCCAGCAATTGTCAAAAGCCCCTGTGTTTGCAGATTTGGTTTGTGAGGTTTCAGTTACCTGCGATTTACCCTGAATTATTCCTTCCGGTCATTATAATGCCACATACACAATTCCTAGTTATATATCTCATTTAGGAACTTGCCCTTGCTGTTTGTTGCTCTTCTTCTTGCTGATGGTTCTGTTTGTAGCACCGCTGTTCCTCCCCTCCCTCGTGAACTCAATTGTCAACCTTCTCTGTAGGGTTCACTGCTTTCCTTGGTTTGGGGCATCCATGGTAGGTCTTAGACCGTATCCCTTGTGGATACAGGGGCACTCCTATGTTGATGTGGATGATTTGTTACAAATGTCCAAGTCTCCATGTAGTGTTAAAGGGTGGGGAAACAGCTGCTGAGAACACGGGTCCTGGCAAATTGAGATAAACATGCACCTGCTTCATTGTGTCTGATTTACTGTGTACTCAGCCATGCATGCTTTGCTTTTCCTTGTAACTGCTATAAACAGAGCAGATCATGCAAATGAATACATGAATGGATACTTGGTAGTATTTGGTGTCAGATTCAAATAGTCTGATGCAATTATTTAAAGTGTAGAACCTCAGGAAAACATCCTGTATCAAATATTTATCGTGCTACTGGATAAGCACAGGGCTCTTGAGCCACCACAGTTTTTGCTTGGACAAGCTGTTTCTGTCCCTTCTTACTTCTGAACTACTATTTATTGTATCAAGTTTCTCCCTTGAATGCTAAGAAGAGCCACTCTCTTCACCTGCTTTTCCTTCCTTCTTTGTTTTGGTGTATGAGCACAGGGTCATAAGAACATAAGAAGAGCCATGCTGGATCAGGCCAAAGGCCCATCTAGTCCAGCTTACTGTATCTCACAGTGGCCCCACCAGATGCCTCTGGGAGCACACGAGACTAGATATCTGTCTCCTGATACCACTCCTCTGCATCTGGTCCTTGAAGTACCCGGTTTTACGCCTGGAGGTTACACATCTCCATCATGGTTTGTAATCTGTGATGGACTTCTCCTCTAGGAATCTGCCCAATCCCCTTTTGAAGGCATCCAGGCTAGATGGCATCACCACATCTTGTGGCAGGGAGTTCCACAGACTAACAACACACTGGGTGAAAAAAAATCCTTTGTCTGTTCTCACTCTCCCAGCCCTCAATTTGAGTGTATGTCCCCTAGTTGTGGTATTTTGTGAGAGGGAGAAGTGTCCCTCTATCCACTTTACTCATGCCCTGCATTATTTTGTACGTCTCAATCATATCCTGCATCAGGTGCCTTTTTTCCAGACTAAAGAGCCCGAAATGTTTTAGCCTTTCCTCATAAGGGAGGTCCCACAGCGCAGTAATCATTTTAGTCGCTCTCTTCTGCACTCTTCCAGTTCCACTATGCCTTTTTTGAGATGCAGTGACCAGAATTGTACACAACGCTCCATGTGCAGCCTTACTAGTTTTGTACAATGGCATTATAATGTTGGCTGTCTTATTTTCAATCCCCTTTTTGATAATCCCTAGCATGGAATTGGCCTTCTTCACCACTGCCACACATTGGGTAGACACCTTCATGGAGCTGTCCACCAACACCGAGATCTCTTTCCTGATCCATCATGAATAACTCAGAGCCCATAAGTTGATAAAGTTTTGATTTTTTTGCCCCAATATGCATTACTTTATGTTTTTCTACATTTAAACACATTTGCCATTTCACAGCTCATTCCCCCAGTTTGGAGAGATCCTTCTGGAGCTCTTCACAATCTTCTCTGGTTTTTACCACACGGAAAAGTTTCATGTCATCAGCAAACTTGGCTGATATCCTTCAATCCTCCGGCACTGTGGCCGTTTTAAGAGACAAGTTGCATATTACTGTTAAGAGATCTGCAATTTAAGTTCTCAGTTCCTTAATAACCCTTGGGTGGATGCCATCTGGGCCCGGTGACTTATTGATCTTCAATTTATCAGTTAAACCTAAAACATCCTCTCTTTTAACCTGTATTTGATTTAATTCTTTAGTGAAGAGGGGCCATTTGGGCAGCGGAATCTGCCCAAGGTCTTCTGTCGTGAAGACAGATGCAAAGAATTCATTTAATTTCTCTGCAATTTCCAAGTCCTCCTTTATCTCCTCTTTTCCTCCCACACCATTCAGAGGGCCAACTGGTTCTCTGGCAGGTTTTCTACTTCTAACATATTTACAGAAGCTTTTATTATTTCCCTTTATATTGCTAGCCATACGTTCCTCAAAGTCTTTCTTTGCCTCTCTTATCATCTTCTTACATTTCTTTTGCCAGAGTTTGTGTTCCATATTATTTTCCTCATTTGGGGAGGCCAAGTTAGCTCTGGTGTTGTACTATAACAATATGGGGAACCTTTTAGAGACTGAGTGTCCAAACTGCGAATCAAAACCCACTAATTTTTCGCAAAGTGCCAATACAGCAATTTAACCTGAATATAAATTTAACCTCATTACTGTAAGCCGCCTTGGGTCCTTTTCCAAGGAGAAAGGCAGGGTAAAAATACTCTTAAATAAATAAATAAATAAATAAATAAATAAATAAATAAATAAATAAATAAATATAGGTGGCTGTGAAGGGGTGATGTCGGGTGCCCACAGAAACGGCTCTGAGTGCCACCTTTGGCACCCCTGCCATAGGTTCACCAACACTGTAGTATAACTTCTGTCACATATCTGAAAATATCCAACGTGAAGGATAGGGATGTGGGTAAATGGTCTATTGTGTTTCACCAGACACAGACAGAGAAGAGGTGATACTAGATTAGTAGAGATCCTACAGAAAGGATTGGTGTGGATCAGTAAATCCCCTCAGGATCTGTTTGCATGGCTAATAAGGGTTTGTCATAATTTCTTCAACCCTGAGTATTGTTGTTTTGATGAATGCACAAGTAAGATGCACAAACACATGGAAAGAGGTGGGGAGAGAGATCTTATATGTGCACACAGTAGAGAAGATTCAGATACTCCTTTTTCTCCTCTCTCAATGGCAGTGTAAGTTCTTTATGATTGCATACCAAGATGTGGAACTAACCACTTGGAAAACTCATAGATACGGAATGCAAAAGATATTGATAAACAAATGGCCATGACAATGCTAATAGTCAGTGCAAGTTTAAGTTTGATCCTCCACCATAATTTAAGATTTATAAAGATCTTAGAATAAAGACCTTCAAATGTGTTATGTCCATTGCTTAAAAAGGCATTCTCTCTATAGTTGTGTCCTCCTACTTTAATGTACATTTCCCCCAATTCATTTTCTGTCTTAAGAAATGCTTGTACCTGTATTGTAATACGACTTTGAATTCTTACACATTATATGTGTATACTGTTGTACCCAATTTAAACTGGTAATTATCAAAGTTATCCTTTCTAATGCAGGACAGTCTGATTTTAATTCAACAGAGCAAAGTTTTTCTTCATAAATAGATTAATGTAAATGTCGATTACTCTGATTAGTTCTGTCCTTGAAACAAAAGACTGAAAAAACATCATGGACCATACCCAATGCTTATTCCCCACCTAGAGTAGACCCACTTAATAATGACTGAGGCTTGTTCTAGAATTGACTTTATAGCTCTGATTCATTCTGAGTAACCTGTAGCTGGAACTAAAAATTGGGTTATCTCAGTACTGTATACAGGGTCATCATAGTTTTTATAACCCCAGATCACAGAATTGGGGGGAAAATGTTCATCCAGATAAATAGACAAAGAAGATACAACAAATATGCTGCAGAATTAGAACTGGGTCAGATGAGGAAAGGATGCTTTAAATTTCATCTATGCCATTCCTTTAGAAAAGATCCTGAAAATATATCCTTGTTTGAAATGCTTCCTTACACCTTCCTAGCACAATGCAACCTTTTTTTGACTAGTTGTGTCCTGCAACTTACTTATCATGCATCCACTAAAACTGTTTCTCTTGTCTCATTGCCTGCAGATTCTTTCTTTCTTTCTTTCTTTCTTTCTTTCTTTCTTTCTTTCTTTCTTTCTTTCTTTCTTTCTTTCTTTCTTTCTTTCTTTCTTTCTTTCTTTCTTTCTTTCTTTCTAACTGTAAGAACAGATTGTGTTTTTTTAATCAACATGACACACTTATCCCAAAGTATGAATAGGAATACAAAAAAGCTTTTTTCTCTAGAACAATTTATTTTTAAATTTGAGATTTTTTTTAAAAAAAAGCATTATTAATATACAGGATGGTATATTGTAGAGATAATAACCTCTGTATCTTGTCACATGACTTGCTGATGGTTTCTGGGAGTGTTGCAGAAATATAATACTGTGACATATCACTAACGAGCCATGTATTCCACAGAGAACTTATGCTTTTTGGAAGAAGCCAGCAATGCAACTGATTTATAAGCCCCACCAAATCAGAATCCTTGATCCTGCCATTACCAGAAGGACAGCACATGATTTGCTTCGTTTGCCCACCAAGTTCTCCAAACATGAAGTAAGTATTCTTTTTACAAAAGTGGTTTCAGTAATGCTGGCTAAGGAACACAAGAGTTGCTCTGGATGATACTCAGAAACATTTCTTTTCTTTCAGTGCCCATAACCCTCCTATCAGCCTTGCCATTTCCCACCAGGGAACTTCAAAATGCCCTTCCACCAATTTCAGTGTATCCCTACAACAATTCCATTTAGTAGTAAGCTAAGCAGAGGAGACCACCAGTCAAAGGTCATATGTTGATTTGAAGGTGTGTCTCCATAATGCAGACATGACTCTTGTCTGCTGGCTCACCCACAGTATTACATTATAACTGTGTCACATAATGTTTTACACTGTGTCACCCAATGTTTTACACTGACACATAACTGTGTCAGTGTAAAACACTGGGTGACTTTTTTGCTGCTGTTCTTCTGTGTGAAAGGCAATTCTGTAAATATGATGAAAACATATTTTTTCTTTCATAAATTATTGCATGTAGTATGTATGGGAGAACAGTGGGGTTTATACGTGTTAACTGAGGTGCCTATCCTAGCATTTTGTAAGCTAGTAAAGAAGTCCACAAAAAGTTAAAGGCATTGCTTTCCTCGCATGACTGCTCCTAGTCATTTCATGATGCGTAAGTTGTTTGGAATGGTCAACTTGTTATCCAGGCCATAAAAGTCCTTTGCCTTACTCATTTTTTCTACTTTCCACAGAAGAGCTAATGAGTCATTCCTGGATCTTTAATCTTGTTTGCTGTGATGCAGAGACACTGTGAACACTTCCATTGCAAATGTATCAACTAAAGAAAGAGTGTTACTACTTCATATACATTTTTCAGGGAGCTTTCCAGGAAGTTAGGATTAAATTGCCACTCTTGGGTTTCTGGTAGCACTAGATGTGGGGATGGAACTGGGTAGGGGTCTGGTGTGGTGTTTCTGGGGCCATAAAAATTGCCCCAGAAAATTGCTCCACACTTGTCTTGCCTGCCTTGTTTTGCTTTACACTGCCAGTCATATTGGCAAACCTTTGCTCTTATTTCTCTTAAGTTGGCAATTGCTGGGGAAACTAAGGCCATCTCAGAAACGGGCATTTTGCTGTTCAAGAGAAATTTCAGGCCTTGCTTTAAACAGATATCTCAGATCAATACAGTGGACCCTCGTATAACAAGTGGTTTGTTTAACAGAAAATCTGCTTTAAAGAAAAAAATTCTGGAGATAGGGGGAAATTGCTTAACAGAATCGCCTATGGGGCAAATTCATACAACAAAAATGGTCGCAATTAAGGATTAATCTGTTTTCATTGCATTATTGTGGGAAATTTGTAAAAAGGAAAATTTGCTTAACAGAATTTCATTTGGAATGAATTAATTACTTGATACAAGGCACAACTGTATTTGTATTAGAATTGTTTGATAGGTTAAGTTTTTTGCTTGGTTGTCCCAACTTTAACAGATTTCTTAAAAGGGGAGTTGGTTGCTTTTATTTCTCTATTTTTAAATATTGCATAAATGAAAACCAAGAGAGAATGATGATCAGTGTAAAAGGAAAAGGAAACAAAGGGTGAGGTGCCCATAAATAACAATGTAATTGACTAATGGTATTCCGTTGAAGGGAGTTACTGTTTGATTGAGGCAGTGCACGCATATATGGGAAGTTTTGTGAGATATGGTTAGAAATGTAAAATCCAACTGGATACATTTTACATTCGTCTTCAATGCCATCTTTTTTGGATCTGATAACAGTACCCCTCTATAGTGAACATACTGTTTACCATAAGCTCCTAACCATTAGCTCCCAGCCACATCTTTTCAAGTTTGTTCCCTGGTATAAATAAATGAGTTAAAGTTATAAATGGATGTATCTCCTGATTAGAAAACTTGCCACTGTGGTGAACATTCTATCAGTAGTTAAAACAGATGCTGAGATAATCAGGAAACACTTTTTCCTCAGTCCTGCTTTTTCCTCAGTCCCTCAGTTAGGGATGGGCATGAAACGGAAAAATAATGTTTCATTTCGTTTCATTTCATGCTCACCCCCATTTTGTTTTGTTTTGTTTCTTATGATTTTTTTAAAAATTTCATACAAAATGAAATGAAACTAAATGAAATGGCTCCCTGGGTCATAGAGGCACCATATTTGATGCCTGGGACTCTGGGAGCCATTTTTAAAGGGCTCCTGCTGAACAGTTATCGGCTGGACCCCTTTAAACCTGGCCCACTCAGTACCAGAGGGTCCCCCTGGTGCCGACTGGACCAGGTTTAAAGGGGTCCAGCCATTGATAACTTGGCAGAAGCCCGAAAAGAATGGAACAAAACTATTTGTTTCAATGGAAAAATGACAGTTTCGTTTTGTCTGTAACAAAATGCTGTTTCCTTGTTTTGTTTTGTTTCATTTTGTTTTGTTGTGTAATGAAACGACAAAACAGCATTTCATTTTTTGTTTTCTGCCTATCCCTATAGGCCATATAAAAGGGCATGGCTATCTGCAATATAGAAGAGGAGGTGGGGTGTTCCCTGCTCATATAAACTTTTAACAGCTCCTGAAAAATGTTTCTATTGTGCCCACTGATCCACTAAAAATGTTTTATAGTTCTTAAACTTTACAATTTTTAGTGCTTTTCAAGTGTAATTAGTAAGGCTGTGTTTCATTTGTATTGGCAGCAGCAGAGAAGGAGAAATGCTTTAAGTACACAGTTTCTTAACAAGGGAGTCATTGAAAGACCCACAGTTACTACCACTTTTGAAAGTCTTGCCTTTTGAAATCCAGAGTGCATCCAGCTTTCTTGATTTTGTGATGGGTGTAGTTTTATTTGCCAGGAAGTAAACATGATTATACAAAAGCAGGTTTCTAAACCTTTAGGGTCAGACTCTCTGTCATTTATACACCTGCAAGGTTCCCAAGCCGTTAGAAAAAAATCACATTTTCCCTTCCACAATCTCCAGTCAACTGGCAAATTGGCTTTCTCCAAAGTGTTGTCAGTGGGAAAATATCTTCATTGGAAAGAACTAAAATGCCACAAAACAGTGGGTAGTTCTCTAGCCAAATTCTGTACATTGAATCTTAAGGACTTCTTCCTGTTTTTATTGTTTTGTTCACTGCTTCATGTCGTGTTAGATTCCTACAAAGATGTAACTCTACAGTGGCTACGGTATAGCTGACTAATACCACATAAAAGTTTCCTTTTTTGCTTTGGGGTAGTTGTATTAGACTGTTGCATCAAAATTGGCATAGAACCTTGTGCTTTATATAAACAACAACAACTACTACTACTACTACTACTACTACTACTACTACTACTACTACTACTACTACTACTACTACTACCACCACCACCACCACCACCACCACCACCACTACCACCGGTATCTTCTGTCAGACACAGTTGCCGGGTGTTGAGCTAGAGCTGGCTTTCTCCAATAAGCAAGTTCTTTTCAAGAGTCTAGGATGACTGGAGATTTATTATTATTATTATTATTATTATTATTATTATTATTATTATTATTATTATTATTATTATTATTATTATTATTATTATTATTATTATTATTTAGCACATACTTTTGTGAAGTGAAGTGAGAAACAGTCAGTCCATGGAAAGAGGTAGAGCAACTCACTTAATTTCAAGCTCCTTCCTGTTTTGCTTCTTTGCACCCTCTGAAAAGCACCCAACTGCTCCCTGTGGAGTCGCAGAGAATCCTTGCAAGTTGAAAAGGGCAGCTTTTCTGAGGGCACAAGGAAATAGCACAGGAGGGGCATAGGAGCCAATGACCTACGTGCAAATGTTTACTTTTTGACCACTCCCAGTTCTATAATTCGGCAAGGGGAATTATTGGAGAGGGAGTGGGTTTTTTCTCTCTCCTGAAAGCCCCATCCTTAATAGTTGAACTACATCTCTTATCAACCCTGGCCAGCTTAACCAGTGGTGAAGCCTGGGGGGGGGGGTTTGCAGGCCAGCAGTAATATCTGTCCACTTTTGATCCATTGTTGGTTGGGGAGTAGGAGTAATGTTTGGTCTACCGTTCATTGGGACTGCTTGTGTATAGGTCACTTGAGAATCCAGTGCTTTTCTTTTTAGAATTTATAATGTGTTTTGTTTGAATTTTAGAAACCGAAGCATCCCACCACTGGACTAATCGCGATTGCTTTTGCATTTCAAATATGCAGTGAAGTTCACCTCGCAGGCTTCAAGTATAAGCTTGAGGACCGAAATAGTTCTTTGCACTACTATGGCAATGACACCATGTTTCAGATGGCTCAGGTACTACTTTCTTTTCTAACCTGTCACATGTGTTTATTTGCTTGCTTTTGATGAGGTTGCATCTTGTGCTGGCTGCACAAGAACAGGAGCTTTAGGTAGACCTTTTCATTATATCCATTGTTGCTGTACAGTGGTCCTCTGTAACCTATCCTTAGAGTTTTAGAGAATTCTCCAGTCCTCAGAAGCAGCTCTTGTAAGGCGAGAAGCCTACAGTAGGCTGGGGACAATGGCAAAAGTGAGAGCTGTGTCTTGTTGGCATGGAGGCACTGCCCTTAATTGTAAAACAACCAGTGGATATGTTCCAATACTTTTATGCTGCCTAGTAAACAATGCAAACAAATGTGACTGACATTATTATTGCTAAATCTTCACTGGAGTTAATTTTGGAGCCAAACCCATCCAGCTGAAATCTTGTTATGCCACACTGCAAGCTAAATGGAGATGATTCCATCAGGCACATTAATTTGCCATTGGTCTGTTAATTTGCCATTGGTCTATCACCAATGGTAGACTTCAATCAGCGGCAATTTGTTGCTGCTCCTACCATCCCTGTTTACACCCAAGGAGCTGCTGTGATGGTTCAGCTAACTTGCATTTGCTTTCATTCTCTTTTTCTTCTTTTCCCACCTCAAATAACGACAAGCGTCCTGATGAGTTCCAGTGTTCAACATCCACTGCTACTTCATCCAAACTAATGTCAACATTAACAGTCCCATTTAGCAGCCCCGTCCCTCCCAATGGCATGAGAAAGGGCTTCATTTCTTGTTTCCCTGACAGAGTTTCTTTAAAGTTTATATAGAGTCTTTCATCAGTAACTGATCACCCCTTGAGACATTTTGCATGGATCTTCAGACCTTGGGGAATGCAATTGAGGTGAAGGGGGGCGAGGGTAATTTCTCCTCTCTACATTTCCCCCATGAGGAAGAGTCCGGCCCTTCTGGACTCTTCTCGTTCCCCTGGAAGCTATGCCATTGTTCCCTTTCCTTTTTCTCCCAGGCTGTTTTTTTCTTGCTCTCACCCCAATCCATCCTCCCCACTCACAAGCCTCCTTTTCTCCACAGGAAGATAGCTCTTCAGGTTTTCTCTCTCTTCTCCTTCTCTCAGTTTCTTTGTGTGGGATCATTAATTTTTCCCTTTTCTTAGTCCATGGAGTTTCTGTCCAAAAAAGGTCCTCTCACTCTGCTAAAATCCACCCGTCCCGCTTCTGCCTCCTTTCTTCCAGCACTCCTCCTCTTCCAGTCTCCAACTGCCTTTTCCAAGGACCAAGGCGGGGTAAAAATACTTTAAAATAAATAAATAATAAATAACGGCCTAGCTCTGGCCTCCTCATCCTTGCCAATATACTTGACCTCCTCCTCTCCCTTACATTTCCAGGAGATGCTGTCCTCTTTTCTCATTCCACTTTGGGCCTCTCTATTTTCTCTCTTGGGTCTTCTATTTCTTTTTTTAGCCCCAGCGTACCTTTTCCTGGTGGTTCCTGAGTTTCCTCTCTCTTGTCCTTCTCTGGCTTCTCTCATTTTCCTTGAGGGAGGAGCGGAATTCCGACCGGGAGGTTTACCAGCCATTTCTCTAAACCATGGTTTACACTTTAAACTTTGAAAAGCTCAAGCCATGATGTGAGTCCTTAAGTATCCTTGATACAAACTGTGGTGCCACGCTGTATCTGAATCTACCCAGTATGTTTTTGCTGTAATATTGTGAGTGTAGGGAGAAGGTCAAAAGTGGGTTAAAGGCCTCTAAACCTGACTTGAGGCTATTGTAGCGCTTCAAATGCATTATGTAACCTCAAGCAAACTTCTTTAAGGTCATGCATGAGAAGCAGAATTTGGCTACGGTGCACTGTTGCATGTGTGCTTTGTAGCACTGTTATTCGGGTTGGCAGGCTTTTCTGTGTGAAGTAGTCCTTGATGTACTAGGATGCAGAACCAGATATCTCTTTGAATAATCAAGATGTACTCTCTTCCAATAATGCTAAATATCAGTCAACCCTAGATTCAGTTCAAGACTGTATGTGCGTTGTACACAGCTACTGTCCCTTTTCTTTTAGGAAATATTGACAGTGACAACAGCCACTGATCATTTTATGCAGTGCTCTGCTGTATTATTGTCAAATCTTGGTGGCACCTTTAAGACGTACATGTTTTATTGGACATCAGTTTTTTTTTGGGCTGCGATCCATGAAAAGCTTTGCCAAATAAAACTCGAAGGTGCCATAAGGAACAGGGCATTTTTCTTAGTTTTGTTGTAACAGATTTACTAGGAAGGTATACATTTGCATGCTTTCCTGAGCTGAGCAGCAGCCCTGTTGCCATGTTCTGCATTCCTTTGGCTGCTATGCATTGCATTTCTCCTTCAGGTGCATAGTGGCCAAACCAAAAAGGAGAAAGAGGGAACTGATGACTCATTCTGGATTTAGTTATCATGGCGTGCCAACAATTGGAAGCCCCTTGTTCCTGTTTTATCTAAGTGGAATTTGAGGAGGCTTAACTTTCACCTTATTGAATGCCAATATTAGAAAACACTAATAGAAAAAACTATTTTCTTTATTTCTAATTTCTGTGTCTCTCCCCCCCCCCCCCCTGCAGAATGAATACCATGACATTGCTGCCGAACAGCGCTTTTTGAAGGAACTCTTGGACCGCAAAATCATAACCAATTTGATAGAAGAATAAAACTAGAAGGATACTGACTTTTTTTTACAAACTGATTTTGAGAAATGACACTCTTATGAGGAGGACTTTTATTATGTTGTTATTTGAAGTATTTATAGCTGTTTGCCAAGATACTAAAAGGAGACATATGGAGATCATTTTATATGTATATAAATATATATATATATATTTCTATATATACCTCCAAAGTGTGATCCAGCAAAGGAATGTCTCTGCCTCAACTACATTCTTGGCTGGAAAGCAAGCACTAAGCAAGCACCATAGTTAACTGAAATGAAATTATTAAATAATGTAAGAAGTGCTGGAAATGTATATGAATGGTATCTTTCCATTCAATAAGAGAACAGACGTTTTCACATATGGTCATGTAGCAGCATAACATTGAACAGCATAGATTTTGGTAGTGGAAAAGTGTTTATTAAAAGGGATCACACAAATCCTGTAACCCCCCTCTGTTTGGATCTAACCAGGTCAAAAAAGTTCAGATAAATTAGGCATAATTGAAGTTAATCAATAAATTTGGTACCCTGATGTTGTTAGAGCCACGTTAATGTAATTTACACATGTTGGCTGTTTTACTCAGCCGGTGAAAATGTAACAGAAGGATGATGGAGTAATGCAGTTGGTTTTTCACAGGAATGTTGTTTTATTGATGTGTGGTGTGAGTAACTCTGTTGGGCTGAGGGTTGCTGATATTTCTGAGCTTTCTCATGTGTGTTAAATGTTCGTGTAAAGAAAAAAAATGGGTGTCCCTTGAAATAGTGACGCTACAGGAGAAACTATAGCAGTTCTGCTCTACAACATCTACATTTCAAAGCAGAGGGTTCTTCAAGAGTTTTTTTCTGATATCTGCAAGACCTGGTTTTGAATGCTTATAAGACAACATGGAGGTAATTGAACAGATAGATGTTTATTTCACTGCCACAGTATTGCTTGTGATCCATAATCCATGCAAATACAGCCATGATATCCTCCCTTTGAAAGAAATCATCCCCTCTGTCCCCTATTAACATTAGCTAGAATGTTATCTCTGCCTATAGGCAAAACACAGACATGATATTCTTCAAATGAGGTATAATGTCTTTATGGACTAAATTAAAAACTGTTTTAAGATATTCTAGGCATTCCCCTCTTGTGGCCGGCCCCCTTTTGCTTGTCAGCTGCAAAGAAGGTCAAGTGAGTTGAACTCACTTTCATCCCCTCCTCTCATAATTATATTTGATACGCCCAGTTATGTGAGTCCCCACCTGCTATGTAGCATGGTGTGGCAAGCAGCCAAACTACTGTAACAGAGCATGGAAGGATCTAGAAACCTGTTGATTTCTGATGATTTTCAGAATGTTTTTACATGTCTGTGTCCTTGCCCCAAAGAATTAACAGTATTTGTGGGCATTGTAGTACCTAGATCCAGTTTTAAATTTGTTTTGCACTACTTATACTTGAAATAGCTAGACGATGAAATACCAACTCTTCCGCATCATGCTGGACTTTTGTTGAAGGGACAGGTCAAGAGTCAGTAAAAACAAAGCCTGAAAAATATTGTAACTTTCCAAAGAGCAAATTTGAAAGTTTGGCCCAATTTGATTCTGCCATCCTCATTCATATTTAGAAGTGGTAAGTGAATAGGGAAAAAAAACCCTGTGTATGTGATCACTGAATCTCTCTAGCAAATGCCTTGTCTGAATTTGTCCCTAGAAAATGCCCCTTATTAGAAACTGCTTCTAAGTCTTCGGCCAAGCCCACCTAATACCTACTTGTTCACAGATTCAAATTCTTCTTCCCAAATATTTAAGCCAAAGATCATAATTCTTGACTCCATTCTGCTTCCCAAGGAAGATGGTCCTAAATTTCTAGATCTATTAGGTTTCAGCTTTAGTCCCTCTTTTCCAATTAAGTAGAGCACTTTCTGTAAATATGTTAATGTTTCTTAGCCTGACATTTTTGACTTATATTCCTATAAATTAGTTGTTTCTTTGTGGTGGATACACACATCTTAAGGGGGATTTCTCCCTTTCCCAGAGGTACACAGATAGCTTATTCTTATGGGGTTATTTGGGCAGCAAATGTGATAGCGCTCTTATAATGCTTTCTGGTATTGATTTTATTTTGCTGTGAAACAAAACATGACATGTTTATGTTAGTGTAGTTCTCTTTGTTCCCAAGATCTAAAGGGCACAAAAGGATCAGTGATCCAAAACATATCTGAACTTTTTGCAGATTTGTATTTGTCACGGCCCTTTCCATCTGCAATAAGTGAACAAAACCCAGTACATTTTTAATTCTAGATTTTTATTAATTCATCTAAAGACCTGTCTTTTATTGAGGACATCCTGTTAACTGACATATTGGTAGAAACTATCCTGATTTGTATTCTAGTAATACAAGAGCTGTAAAGCTACTGACCGCATAGGAGGCTGACTGTTTTTCTTTTATTTTTGTACTGTCATGTGAATTTTGCAGTCAAGCCATCACGGTTATATAGTGTAGCTTGATACAAAAGATGACAGGGCTCTTGAAGTATACAGAATATGAAATTTTAAAAGACAGAAGTCTGTGCAGATGTCTTCGCTTGTGGCAAAGTTGTAAGAGCCCTGTACTGTTCTGATTT
The DNA here is from genome assembly GCA_037367245.1 of Phrynocephalus guinanensis. Taxonomy (NCBI): domain Eukaryota; kingdom Metazoa; phylum Chordata; class Lepidosauria; order Squamata; family Agamidae; genus Phrynocephalus; species Phrynocephalus guinanensis. The sequence continues at coordinate 99,902,954 of CM074736.1, read as the reverse complement.
GATCACTGGCCCACCACATGCAGTGTCCAAAGTAGGATTTTCATTTATCCAGACAAAACAATACAATTCAAGAGGCTTTCTTCTGCTAGTCTAGAACCCTGCTAGACGTCCTTGTGTTATTAAGAATAAATCTCCCTGTATAATCTAACAGTATTGCACTCAAAGTGTACTTATTTCCTGAAATGCAGGAATTTTCAAAGTGAAGTAATGTCAGGTACAACATTTGATAATGCGTTCTACCATATAACAATTTAAAGTTGCTTCATGTACTCTGACTTTTATTTTTAATTTAAACAGATGCTGGGATTTGTGGAGGGAAAATATATAGGCTCGGATTTCCCCCCCCCCTCTTGATTTATTTTCAGTAATCAGAGCCTGATACATTAAGCCTACCTGGGGAGAAAGTAAAGTAGTGTAATTATTACATTACTATGAGCCTTAACTTTTTTTTTAATCTCCAATAATATATTATATGATGTAACATTTAAAAATGTAGCTGTTTTATACTTTTATGTACAGTTGGGGGGAAGCAAACTCATTTCTTGGCAACATTCTTAACTTTTCAATTTTGTTCTGTTTTGATGTCAGGTTTTCAGACCCATTGTTACTGTTTGTTTAATATGGAATTTTAATGTGAATATAAAGAGACTTATTTTTGTTATAATAAAAAAAATTAAATTCTACACCTGCATTGTTGGTCCATTTGGAAATAACTAGAGAGTATTAAGTTACACCTCAATGTTGCTTAGCAGCTCACATATGCTGCAGATAACATGTCTGATTCTTCTTTTTCTTAGCCCTTGTCCCACTTGGTGGTGGGGTCCGCTATTCTTGTTTGTGCCTTCCATTTGGCACAGTCATGGGCAAGGTCTGGGTGAAACAACATGGCTGATGGTAGTACAAAATTATACAGTAGTCCCTGCACAGTGAAAAATACATAGGCTTCTATAATCAATTAAAATCTTACAACTGGCTTTGAAGATGCACACTGTAACATAGTGTATTCTCAGCTCTACTGTGTATCATGGATCTTAAGCCACTATTAAAAAAAGTATTTGAAATACAGTGGTACCTTGTATAAAGGAATTAATTTGTTCCAAATGAAATTATGTTAAGCAAATTTTCCTTTATACAAATTCCCATAGGAATGCATTGAAAATGGAGTGATCCCATTTTCATGTTATACGGATTTTCCCCATAGACGATTATGTTAAGCAAATTTCCCCTATCTCCAGATTTTTTATGTTGTACAAATTTTATGTTATACAAGCTGTTTTTTATACAAGGGTCCACTGTATAGGTTTATATATAGGTTTATATATCCTAACCTGTAGGAAAGAACTCTTGCTGACAAGGCCATGCATACTGCCTTGTCTAGTTGTGTGTGGGGGTCAGGGGGAAGAGTTTAGGAGGCTGAGGGGGGCTGGGTGAAGGTTAAACATGTTATGGGTTCTTGCACCACCATGGGGACTGAAAACATGTCCCTATCATGTGTATTGTAGGCAGTGCTGTGTGTGAAGTAAGCCCAGTAGGAATAGTGGAAGCATCTACAGCTGTTGGGCACATTTTGTTGCCTGCCTGCCTGGCAAGACTGAGCATTTATCCTGGTTCTGTATTGCCAGGTTACCCAAACAGTCAATTTAATCTAGCTGTTGGAACGTTCTTTACAAGCCCTGGTACCCCATTCTGTAATCAACAGGTCAGAAAAAGTTCTAGACCAGGCTCCACATTTTTGCTTACTCCTCTTGTCCCTGTGACATCACCTTTGTCCACCCCTTAGTCTTAGGTTTTGCCCCCGACATCTCAGGGAATATTTCTTCCAAACATGTTCCGTCATCTTTCCCTCCCCCCTGTTCATTAACAAATGGGACTTAGGAGAGGCCCCAAGAAGCTAACTTTGTATTGCATTCGTAGCTGCACACAAAGAGGGTTGAAGTTCTACATATTCGAGTAGGAGGCAGAATGTTGTGTGTAATTAAGAAAATGACTTGCCGATCAGCACCCCGCAGGAGGGGTTTTATGGTCTCAGTCCACATAATGGAGCTATGCCGGATGAGCCAGGAGGAAAGCCTGATCCCTGGCTTGAAGTGTGGCACTAACAGAGCTTATTAGAGTTCTGTGTAATCTTGTATGTGTCTGTAAAGGAGGGAAGATGTGGATGTGAAACGTGCAATTTCCACATTAGGCACCATTCATAAAGACCACTGACGCTCACAATGTCATGCTGCATTTATGCAAATCTCAGGTGGAGCTATACAGTACTTGGAATGTAGTCAGTGACATGCCATCAAGTTGGTTCTGACTTGTGGAGACTCCTCCCAGGGTTTTCAAGGAATATGTGTGTGTTGTGTCATTACAGTTGTGACCAGCTCTCCGTGACCCCATGTCCATGGAGTTTTCTTGGCAGGACTACTGGAGTGGTTTGCCAGTTCCTACTCCAGGCACCTACAGCACCTGTTATTCCCTGGTGGTCTCCCAACCAATTACTAACCAGGGCCGACCCTGCTTAGCTTCCGAAATCAGGCGAGATTGGATGCGCTCAGGGCATCTAGGCAGCTTTTCAAGGCATATACACTGGGCCCTCATATAACAAATGGTTTGTATAGCATAAAATCTGTACAACCTAAACAATTCCGGAGATAGGGGAAATTTGCTTAACAGAATTGCCTATGGGGTGAATCCGTACAACATAAAAATGGTTGCGATTAGGGATTACTCCGTTTTTGATGCATTCCTATGGGAAATTTGTATAAAAGGAAATCTGCTTAACAGAATTTCATTTGGAACAAATTAATTCCTTTATGCAAGGTACCACTGTACTCGAAAGTAACGTTTCATTCTTCTGGGTGCTCTGAAACTGTGTACCTTGTGGAAGGCCACAAAGGGCAGCTTGTCTCCTGGAAGGTGGCGGGGGGGGGGGCTTTCAAATTCCTGACCTCTATTTCCAGAACCAGGTACCCCACCCTAGAGTGCTCTAAAACATGTGCAACCTATGCAAGTATAATAACCTGTCATTTTCAGACCTTCCCTCCAATCAGTGGAGAGCAGAGAGCTAACCAGGTTCTGGAATGACCAAGTTTAGCCTTGTTGTTCTGTTCACATGATCGTAACTGCATGGACAGCAACCATCCAGACTGAGCTTCTGTGGCAGCACAGCAGTGAAGCCAGCAAGAGCAAGAAATAACTACACTGTAAAATGGTGAGCCATACCGGAGAGTTTTCAAAGTGTGCCCATGATGACATATTGTTAGGGCTGGGTTTCGGTATTGTCCAACCACAGATATTGGAGTTTTTAGATACCCAGGGATTACTATATTTCTACAGTGACAAAAAAAAGAACAATGTATGGAAACATTTTAAAAATATATTTAATAAGATCTTTTACAATCAGTACCAAAAAAATTAAATACAAAATTATCTGCTATTTTCGCCTCTCTCATATCTTTGTTACAGCAACTGTTCCAAGATATAACGGTTTATAATATGACTATTCCTCTCAGTCCTTTATGAAATACTTAATTTTTAGCACCATGTATTTATTGTTGCTGTCTTGTGCTGATGTTATATTATTGCATTAAACACTGTACTTAAATAATTGAAATAATGCCAGTTTTAGTCCACATTTTTGAGTGTGCACAGACTTTTCTATGTTACATATGGAAGCTTCAGTTAAAATGCAGAAGCTTGAAGTGCTTGATTTGTTTCATGCTTTGAAACACACATAAAACTGGAATGTGTAGCACAGAATTACATCTTTTTATTCAAAAACAACTACCCTGTTGCTGAGAGAGAGGACAGGATCCACCAAAACGCTAAGAGTAGTAAAGTTTATTGATCGCAGAAATGTTGATCCAACTAGATGCAGCGGTGGGTGACTTGGACGACTCTAGGGGCCAATTCTGTACCCTTGAGAACCTCCCACAAGGGTGCGGGACCTGTCAGAAGTCCTCCCCCAAAATAACATGCGAGTGGGTGGCAATAAATCTAATGCTTTTGAAAAAAAGAAGTATTTTTGGTTGTTAAATGGAGTGTGAGGAGACCTTGGCCTATTTAAAAATAGGCCAAGGCACAGAGAGAAACTCCTTGTTCCCTGAGCTCCTTGCCCTCTGAAGATTCCAGCCACAGAGTCTGGTGAGACGTCTGGAAGAACTTCCAGAACATGGCCAAACAGCCCGAAAAACTCACACAACAACATTGAATTGGCATTCCTGTCTAGGGGAGGAGAGCTGGGACCAACGGCACCATCAATGACAAAACAGCCTGGGGAGAAGGCAGGTGGTTCCTGGACTCCCATTTTGCTCTCCCCTGAACTAGGGCCTCTCGTACTGTATGTGCACCACAGAAGACCCCTGGAGATCACACTGCCTTACATGAAGGAGGAGCATCATAGGCCAAAGGGCCTAGTGCCTGCCTCTATTGCTGCCCTAGACAAACTTGAATTTCACTGGAAGCGACAAAAGGAGAGTTTGTTCATTCACATTTTGAGTGAGTTGACTATGAAGAACAGACTGAAATGTGCAAATGCCAGAGGCTGGAAGAGTTACTTTGGGGGCCACAACTCCTCAAATCCTCCAGCAACGTGGCTACATGCCATCCTGCCTAGGGAATTCTGGAAGCTGTTGTCCATAAATTTATCCGCTGTGCAGGGCAAATTAACAATAACCAATATATAGGTATAGCTGTATATGTAATGGCCAGAAACCTAGCATTTATGTAAGTGCATAACTCGTGGTGGCTATTTACATTTAAGGGATGAGGTTATGGGGAGTAGCTGCAGGATCTGATATCTGACTAGGCATGGGGTCAAGTTGTGTATCTGTACTTGGTCCATTAGCTGCGACTAGCCACAGCTTGCTATGCAAATATTACATGAACCCAAACAGGATTCTGGCTGAGAAATTCTTATTTTGATCACAGCCACCCCCTTTGCTTTTTAAAGGAGAGCATGGACTTGACAGTTATCTACTGTGCTTTGGAAAATGTTGCTGTAGTGATCCACCTTCAGTTCGGAAAAATTAGGTTTATAACTGCTATATAATCCTGAAGCCAACATGGCCATGGCAGCTAAGAGGTAATGGGAATCAAAATCCATCAAGTAACTTTCCAAGCTCTAGGAAAGTGATGGCGAACCTTTTAGAGACCAAGTGTCCAAACTGTGATTCAAAACCCACTAATTTTTTGCAAAGTGCCAATAGAGCAATTTAACCTGAATACAGGTAGCTTTGAAGGGGCGATGTTGGGTGCCCACAGAAAGTGCTCCGAGTGCCACTTTTGGCACCCATGCCATAGGTTCGCCAACACTGCTCTAGGAAAACCAGAGCAGCTGAGTGAAAGGGTAGATACTCTAGACAAAGTTTTCCCAAGACTCTTGAGGAGTGGAATCCCTTTTGGGATATTTTTATGGCATTTCTTGGATTCTGCTGCCAGCCTTTGAAGGTATCAGAAAAAAGTATGGGGCATGTGTGCACACTTAGTTCCTTCCCATTGGAGGTGACAATCTGAGCCCACACAGCCCTGTTAAAATGCAGACAAAAGTGCTGGTCATGTTTTAACAGAAAAGAGCTGGGTTGAATTTAGCGTATCCCTCTGCTCTCCATACATGCTAATGACTGTCACTCCCTGGGCAGCTCCAATTGTTAACACAGGCATCCATTGTAACAGAATTTGTAAAACTGACTCCCTTTGGGCTGCAGCCCCCAAAAGATTTCAGCAAAGGGAGTTCTGGAAGGTACAGTCCCCTCCTAAATCCATCCCAAGCCCTGCGTTTTATCTGGGTCACAAGACTTTTGTGTGCCAAACTCCATGCACGAGTATGATCACGTAGTTCTGCTACGTTTACATGCACAAGGTGCTCTAGCTTGCACCTTCTCATAGGCAAATGTAGTCCAAGAGATACATGAGAAAGGTTTGGAATCATTTGCTCTGCTACCTAACATTAATTTTGTGCAAGGCAGCAAATGTGAAGCAAAGCTCCTGAATGTTTGCTAGCTATCTGATCCTTTATTGAATGAGCAGACAGAATGTGATACATGAAAAAAACCAGCTTCAGTTCTGAGCACATCAGTCTACCAGTGCTTTATTCTAAAAATCAAAGAAATTAATTTCTAAAAAGCTTGTGGTTCGCAGACACAACAGTGTGCAAACATGTGACATAATCCAGCTAAACAACTTCTTTAATACCTTAGGCTAAATCCAACTGGTGGCTCCAACTAGAAAGTAGACCTGGAACAGATGGGATTTCTTATTTGCACTTCTGTACATTCTCTTCATTAAATGGGTATACGCTTGTTGGAACTAACAATTGGATTGGAATGGTACAACAGAATTCAGAAAAATTACTTTTTTAGACCCCCTGTTTAAACTATCTTTCTTTGGATGCTTTCCCCACCTTAGGTGCAGTTGTCAGCAAAAAAAAAAAAAAAAAACATTCTGGAGAGGAAACACACAAAAATACATCCCTTTGTACAAGGGTCTACTTTTGCTTTATTTATTTATTTATTTTATTTTCACACTTATATACCGCACCTATTCACCACAAGTGGGACTCGGGGCGGTTATATATGGGTATATATTTGGAATGTAAGGGCAAATATATATGATTTAGTATCATCATGTAGTTATGCATATTAACATGGGTTCCTGAGGAATAACAGTGGGACAGGGCTCATGCAGAGCCATCCTGCTGGTGGGCTTCCCACAGGAAACTGATTGGACACTGCAGGAATAGAAAGCTGAGAAAAGATAGGCCTTGAATCTGTGCCAGCAGGGCTCTTTTTATCATGCCTGGCTGAAGCCATTTCACTGAAGGAGGCATAAGACAAGGCAGTGTCATCAATAATTTTTTGTACAACACCCAACAGCCTGGACGTTGACTCTTAACTGGTGGTAAGACAGGATCCTCAGCTGTCCCTGCTGACATAAAGGCTGGCTGTACGGCAGAAATAGTGTTGCCCTCTCGCATTAACTGCTGGTCCCTTCCCCATCGCGTCTGCCACCAGAGGCAGTGACTCTACTCTGTATAATGGTAGGGCCATCCCTACATCTTAAGTGTGCTTTTAAGAAGTTTGATTCTAATTCTGAAAGTAACTTTCTCCACTTGAAATGAAAGTCACCTACAAGTGCTTTTGGCTAGATCATGGTCAGGATCTTGGACCTGATTGGGACTCATGTTTTGATATCCATGATTCAAATATTGTATTCATTGCCATAGTTCACGGGCAAGAAACTTCTGGTCTGCCATATATTTGGGATTTCTAATTCCAGGAATCCCAGTGAACATGTGAAAGTGATACAGAATTTCGGGGGTGGAGTTTAGACCAGGTGACAACCATGGCCATCTGGTGATTGCTAACTTGTACTTTACCCACATTTATTGGCTTTATATAACCACATAATCACTTTGTGCTAACCTTCCTCTACAGAGTCATTGATTTTTCTACAGTACATTCTACACTTTTATATTAAAAAAAAGAACCCACTTCACACTGGAAAAACCATTGGGAAATTTCTCTTTGATTTTGATCAACTTGGTATCCTGTTGCCAGCAGACTCGGAAAGTTGTCCTGATCTACCATTCTTTTGAGAGTATACATTAGGAAGAAATGTCATTTAAAGACAATCAAGATTTGAGGCAAGGACAATCTTTTGGCTTTTCTATCAGTACTGCTGAGCCTACTTTATGTTGGCGTTTTGCAATTGCACCCAAAAAGAAAAATATCTCTAGAAATACAGTATTATAAACCAACTCCTGTGTTTCTTTTCTTTTCTTTTTTACTGTTCCCCAATTTAACTGGATGAATCATGTCAACAAACCATTAGAAGGAATGGACAAAGGACAGAATGTCAACTCTGACTTGCCATATTTTTCAATGAAAAAATGGCGACAAAGATGGACAATGTTCCATGTACAGCTACAAACAGCTCTCAACAGGATTATCACCACCTTTTCATTCTTTTTTTTAAAGCTGTACATAATGTTTAATGCACTCATTGTATTTTACTGTTTCTACATGTTGGTCCAAAATAAAAATAAAAATAAAAGGTAATTAAATGCATCTTTCAATGGTATAGGTTTGAAGCGTGCACACACAAAAATGGGTTTTCAGTTTGTCCAAGTGAGTGTTGGGTTTACATGGGATACAATAAATATCCTGAAAAAGATGAGTGAACGTACTGCCCAGCATAGAGTCCTGCTGCCTGCTCAGATGGCATTTGGATATAAACTCTATCTCCTTGATTCAGCTGAACAACAGCACTTCCAGAAGCTTGATCCAGGTAGCCCTTCTTGTATTCATCATACGTATACATCAAAGGCTCATTGTTCCTGAACAAAGCCACCCAGACGTTTCCCCCTTTGCAGTGCACATGGTAGGCAAAGTAGTAGATCCCAGGGATTTCACAGGTAAAGATGCCAGTTTGTGGGTTATAGTTCTGCCTGCCATTATACAGGAGCTTGTCAAACATCACAGGCACCCCAACCCGAGGGAAAGGAGTGGTGAGCTCGGCGGTGAAGGCTGGCATCTCAAAGGCAGCAGCACCGTGTTTGGCTTTCTTCCCCATGTAGCCATATGGAGTCTTCACTCCATCGAGGCCCAGACCCACCTCAGGCAGGTATTGTCCCATCGCGGGTGGTGTGGGTGGAATGATGAGAGGGGGCCCTGGAGGACCGGGGGGACCCGGAGGACCCTGGAGACCAGGCTGGCCGGGAGCACCAATGGACCCAGGCTTTCCAGGTGGCCCTTGCACCCCAGAGACACCAGGCTTCCCGACTCCTGGAAACCCTGGTGGGCCTGGGGGACCCCGTTCACCTTTTGCCCCAGGAAGTCCTGGAGGGCCAATGGGGCCACTTGGTCCTGCAATGCCTGGGATTCCAGAAGGGCCTTGGAAGCCTTGAGCTCCTGGGATCCCAGATTCTCCTTTGGGCCCTGTGGGCCCTGGAGCACCGGGAGGACCTGGCAATCCTTTGTGACCGGCTTCTCCTTTGGGCCCGATGGGACCAGGCAAGCCTCTCAGACCTGGAGGCCCCACCTCTCCTGGGAAACCAGGCTTTCCTGGGAAACCTTGTAACCCAGGTTCACCTTTGGGGCCAATAGGGCCTTGAGGCCCCATAATCCCAGCTTCCCCTTTAGGACCTGGGAACCCCATAGCACCCGAGGGACCCATTACTCCAGGCAACCCTGTTTGGCCTGGCTCTCCTGGTGGCCCACCCATGCCTGGTGGGCCCACATGCCCCTTTTCCCCTTTAGGACCAAGTGGCCCAGGAGGGCCAACCATGCCACGTTCACCTTTAGCTCCAGGGAAACCTGGCTTTCCAATCCCAGGCAGGCCAGGGGGTCCTGGTAACCCTGGCAAGCCTTGCTCACCCTTTCCACCGGGAAAGCCTGGCTGTCCCGGTATTCCATCCTGGCCTGGCTTTCCTATACCTGGAAGGCCAGGAGGGCCTTGAATTCCAGGAGCTCCCACTAATCCTAGTGGCCCCGGCTCCCCTGGAAGTCCTGGCTTTCCCATAGGTCCTTGGGGGCCTGGGAAACCAATCATTCCTGGTTTGCCTATTCCAGGAAGTCCAACAGGACCTGGTGGACCAGGTAAGCCAGGTGGGCCTTTTATTCCTGGCAATCCTGGAATTCCAATGCCTTTATCTCCTTTGGGACCTGGTGGTCCTTGTATTCCTGGTGGTCCTTTCATTCCTGGTTCTCCTTTTCCTCCGGGCTGTCCTGGCAATCCTCTGTCTCCTGGTTTTCCTATTCCAGGTAATCCGTGAGGTCCTGGTGGTCCTTGGGGCCCTGGAATGCCCATCGGTCCAACCTCTCCCTTTGGGCCCATCTCGCCTCTTGGTCCGGGAGGCCCCATTGCTCCTGGTTTTCCGGGCATTCCGGGCATGCCTGGTTTGCCAATCCCTGGATATCCTTGTGGGCCGGGTTTTCCTTTGGCTCCTGGCACTCCGTGTCCTGGTAAACCTGGAGGTCCAGGTGGGCCTCTTGGTCCAGGCTCCCCAGGAGGACCCCGTTCCCCTCTCAAACTGGCGAGGGGAATTTCCGCTTTATGAGAAACAGAAAAAGAAAGAATTGAAAGTTAACCACCATGATATGTGCCAAGTAGAATGGAACAAGCCCTGGCCTGCATTGATAGCTGGTAAAGAACAACATTTGAAAACCACTGGCCAGTAAAATATTGCCACTTTTAACTAGAATAGACCATCTGACTTAGCTGGATTGATCTAAAAGTTCAGGGAGGAGACTGTTTGTTGGGACCAGCAATAAGATACATTTTAATGGTTTCACCTCAAGTTGCAGATGCCAAATACAAGTTCTTACTTGTTGCAGTCCTGCAAAGATCTTCTTATTCATTTCTAATCTGAAAAGGCACTCTTTCAAATGACATGTTGGAGCCTCTCCTCATCTCCGTATCAAAAGAGCCCAGAAAGACACTAAAGCACTCTTTGGAAAGGGTCAGTGTCACAACATGGTAGGCGGGGCAATCAGTGAGCCATTATCCTACTTGGAGAATATTGGCCCTATTTAAATAAAATTAAAATTAAAATTAAAAAATGGTCTTTTGCACAGATCCATCTTGAGTTTTAACGCAGCAAGCATAAAAGACCAGTGGAAATACCTTGTGATGGGTCAGAAGCATTGCAAGGTAATTGCAAAGTTGTGTTCTGTAGGTGAGAAACTGCTCAGGTTGAGGAACAAAGTCCTCCCTATTGTTCATTTACTTTCTCTGTCTGCAGCTGAAGGAGAGGAAAGCACCCCCCCCTATGGTGAGTTGTGTTCCCTGGATATAATCTGATGGGTTTTTCATGGTGTCAGTGCGTGGGGCTGCAGCCAGGTCATTTAATTTTTTCAAGTGAATTTAAAGTATTTACAACTGAAAGCAAACTAAAAAGACAACACATTTAGCCACAGTTATTTTATCAATGACATATGAGCTCATTGCCACACATTTCCTTCCTTCATTCGTTCCTTCCTTCCTTCCTTCCTCTTACTGACTTTCAGTCTCTTCCCTCTCTTCTGCTTTCTTTCTGCCTTATAGGAGTATTATTTGTTTGTTTGTTTGTTTGTTTGACTTATATACCGCACCATCCAGTAACAAGGCCACTCTTGCCAGAGCAGAGCTTGCGAGAGTACTGATTTGGACTGTACTGTATTTTCCTGAATACCCAGCCAGCCTGACCAGCCCAAGCAGCTGTGCTGTGTAATCAAAATGGTTCTAGCAGTTTCCCTCTCTGCTAGAAACCAGGCCTCTTGTAATGCTAAATGGTTCTTACAGGGTGACTGCATAGGCATTTAGTCCACTGTTTGGTCCACCTGCAGGGAAGGGCAGGTTTCCTCTGTTAACAATGAGACAGTGCATTTGCTAGAGTGAAGAAACCCACACTCAGAGCCTTCCTACCTGCTCATTTCTGAGTCTCTGTCAGCAGCTACTCTTTTTTTAGGGGCAGGCAGAATCATTCAGTTTTGGTTCCTTTCCAGAGTTCTTGTCTAGTCTGTACTAATTATGTATGTCATGTATGATGAAATTATCTGTGTATATGTGTAATAAGCTGTTTTGCTTTAAGTAAGCTCTGACTTTGTCTGTTTCTGCTTCTGTCTATGTAATTGTTCAGTAAGTATTTGCTTCTGCTGGCAGAACAAATTGCAAAATACTCTGAGACTCCTTCAATACCAAGAAATCCCAAAATGATTTTTACACAGATGGATCACTATAATATTGGGAAAATTCATTATCCTCCCAGCAACGGCAAAGATTTACACCTAAACGGAGCAATATAGGATCTCATATTTTGAGGGGAAGCACATTGTTTCCATTTACCTCAACATGTGTTTTGGTATTTGCAAGAACAGCATTTGGGAAACGTATGTAACGATCATAGCTAAACGACAACAGTTTCTGCCCAATTACATCATTTCCCCCCCCCCCAAAAAAAAAAACCACAGAAGCCTCCTGTGGGTTGTTGTCTTTCTGGCCAGTCACCCAGGGTTTCTGTGCTTGTCTTTTGTGCTTTGCCTGTCTTTCAGAGTTGGGAAATAATCTAGTTTTATGTCAAGACATTTTGTGCAAACTGTGGAAGCCTCCCATAAAGGAAGGAAGGAAGGAAGGAAGGAAGTGTGTTTCTCACACTGAAGATAATAAATCATGCGGTGCTTAATAAAATTTCAGTAGGGTGTTGGGATCGCTTGTTTTGTCAACCCCGAGGTAGATTTCTTCTTCACAATTGTACTACATTAACAAGTAAAGGTACCTATTTTCTTCAGTGAAATGACAGAGGGGATGGTAATCTAGAAAAAGGGTGGGGGAAAGGATGCTGTGCTTGCAAGTGTTACCTTTCTCCTTCTTTGAAAACCTTTCCTTTCCCAACATGGGGATCTGTGGGATTTCTTTTATATATTGAGGCACATATTCTTTCCCATAGGGAAGCTGTGGCCCCTCATTGCCCATATGCTGCATTGGCATGCCATCTTTGCTCAAAGGCATGTGAGGTACTGGTTGTCCAAGAGGCTGATACTGTGGCACTTGGGGAGGCATCTGTTTGATCCCATAATAAGCACCCGCTTGGGTGGATCGTAGTAACCCAAGGCAAATGGCTGCAATCACTGCCAGTGGCCACGTGCGTACGAGCAGCATCGCCATAACCTGCAAGAAACAAAGAGACAAATAAATAACCACCACTGGGCATGCATGTATTAGTGACATGTACGTTCCTCCTCTTCTCCAAGGAACTCGAAAGAGTCCACACTGGTTCTCCCACACTCGCTTCCCCCTTGTGCCAGTCCTGTAAAATACAACATTTTCCCATCTATAAGACTATATTTTTGTGTAAAGTTATTAGACTAAAAATTGATGGTTGTCTTATACTTGGAAGTAAGCTGAGGAGAGAACTGCATGGTTGTGAAACTAATTTTGGGTTGGAAAAGTGGGGGGTTGTTTGATACATGGGGTGCGTCTTATAGGCTGAAAAATACGGTATGCCTGGCTGAAGAGAATGACTTGCATTGTCTGACTTTCTACTAGGAGAAGGTTACTACCGTGTTTCCCCAAAAATAAGACACTGTCTTATATTTATTGTTTCCCAAGAAGATACACAAGGGCTTATTTTGGGGATAGGTCTTATTTTCGGGAAAACAGGAACTGCAAGCAAAAATGCTACGAAGTATGGTAACCTTGGTGGCCCAAGCGAGGGGGGGGGGGGAAGGACCATGGATGGAAAGGGAGTAGGAACGTGCTCTCTCTCTCTCTCTCTCTCTCTCTCTCTCTCTCTCTCTCTCTCTCTCTCTCTCTCTCTCTCTGTGTGTGTGTGTGTGTGTGTGTGTGTGTGCACGTGTGCACAGGCACTGCCACGCCCATCACTAAGTCTTATTATCAGGGTAGGGCTTATATTTAACAAATGTATAGAAATCCTGCTAGGGCTTATTTTTGGGGTAGGTCTTATTTTCAGGAAAACAGGGTAAATAGCAGTGTGCCTGACAAATGACAGCATTTAATGAGTTGTCGTCTTGTACATTATTGTAGTTAGATATTTTGTGTGCTCTTCCAACATATGCAATGGGCTAATGTACTTTTTAGAAGTGAGTTCATTTCTGCACTTGGCAACTGAGACGTACCTTTGTATGCTGTGAATAATTTGCACAGTGTCTTGTGTTAGCAATATGCTAAATCTAATTGTTAGTTATACCTAAGAGTAGAACAATGAAAACAGTTGAGAGCTCACATTTATTCACTGAATCTGCTAACTCAGAGTAGTAATTCAATTTGGCTCATCCTATTTATATATAATTTTAATTACTCATCTTTGTATATTGATAGGTCGCTAACATCTGAAGATTCTATAACTCTTTGGCCATACTTTGCAGTAAATGTGCCGTTTGTGTTCTGACAGAAAGAATACTGAAAAACCTAGAAGAATCAACATTTCATCCAGAAGTACTAAAAAGACAAAAAGACGGGGAGACTAGAAGCAATATTAGTAAACACTCACTAGGTGGAGTACTTGGTACAAGGCTCTAAAAGAGGATGGTCTTTAAAACAGGACGGTCCTCATGCTGAAGGGTAAGCCACTTTATAACTCCAATAAGTAATTATAGTCTACTGTAATTATAGCATATTCCAATCTATAATTATAGTCTACTATAATTATAGTATATAGTATACTATAATTACTTATTGGAATTATACTATAGGTATTACTATAGGTCTGACTTCTCTTGAACTAATGGCAGATTTTCTCCAGCAGTCAAACAATGTCACAGTGGGAAATACCCTTGTACCTTTGAAAACCAGTATAACACATCGGTCAGAGGCTCGATTAGAATTTGGAAAATCCAAGTTCAGGTCGCAATGAGACATGAAACTGCTCCCCCCCCCAGTAGATCTCTGTCTGACATATCTCATAATAAAGTTACAGAGAGGAGCGGGGGGGGGGGAGCCATACATGTACCCTTCCACTCATAGGAGGAAAGACAGGAAGTAGTAACATGACTGCTAAATAAATAAATTCATAGCATGCCTATGAAGATGTTTTATGTTGAGGAAATAAGGTTCTTTCAAGGAGATAAAAATGTAAGCATAGACTATACATGTATCTCCCAGTCACTTGCAATCCTTTTAAAAATTAATAATAATAAAAATTAATTTGACAAATTGCTGGAAAGTATGCTTAAAAGAACAAGTGTTTCATGAAACCTATAAGTACAGTATTAAAATAGTTTGCCACCTTTTAGAAGAGCCTTGTGGTGCAGTGGTCAAATGCCTGTACTGCAGCTAAAACTGTGCTCATGATGACCTGGGGTTCAGTCCCAGGTAGCCGACTCATGGTTGACTCAGCCTTTCATCCTTCCGAGGTTGGTAAAATGAGTACCCAGCTTACTGGGGGGAGGGGAGTATGTGTAGCCTGCATAATTAAATTGTTAACCACCCAGAGAGTGCTTGAGGTGGTTATATGCAGAACTCTTTGCACATCATAATTACACACAGTGTGCATTATTCAGTTGCAGTATTCAGCTTGCATCTCTTTAAAGTAAGCTGACTTGGACTCCACGTATCAGACAAATTTGACGAGAAATGCATTGAAGAACACACTCAATGGTTCAGGATTTCCCATTTCTCAAAAGTATACCTGGAATGTGAAAATGTTGCTCCTAGGCACGCATACAACTATTTGCTAAAGATTAACAGCAAACACTTGGTCCTATGCAACTCCATAGGAGAATACACCAGCTGTTTATGGTCTAGTTCAGCTCAGGCAAAACAGGCAGAGCAAAACAGTCAATGAAAGCCATAGAGTCATCACTTAATGCCTGAAGCAGTTAGCAGGTTTTGCACCCGGTGACGGATGGAGGTACCAAGTAACAGTGAAACAGTGAAAAAGCATCTACTTCAAAAGCTCATCCACCTCGGGTTAATCAAGCTGCCTCTCTCGAATTAAAATCAAGGAAATGTTTGTTGGTTTTCCTCAGAACATATGTGAATCTTGAAGTAATGGTGTAGAATACCAAATTTCTCTTCTCTTAAAATGGATAGAACTGGGGGGGGGAAACTTGGGTTGGATGGAAGCCACTCAATAAGCTACAGACTGGTGTTTTCCACACTGACACAGTCCTTTGTGACAGCAGAGAAGAAAGTGTACTCAATGCCCTTCAATATCTACTATGGAAGGTACAGCATGTACTTTGAGGTACAGTGTGTCTTAGTATTCTGAAAGTTCTTCCATATCGATGCAAAGTTTGTTCTATATCCCAGACTGCATTTTCAAGAAATCCTGCTTTGCCCAATACCGCCTGGGACAACTTCACTGTCCAGTCACTACTTGGGTTAGGGCATATCTAGATGGAGGAAGTTGGCATAGTCTAGTCTGTGCTTAAAAATTCCTTATCTTTAGTGTGATCTATTTTTCCCCCTCGAGTGATCCTTCCATGTTCCCCCCCCCCCATGAGAAGGGTCCAGGCATATATTTGGACTAAAAGAATTTGACCCCTTTTCAATTAATGACACTCCCGCTTCCCAAACCCTCATTTAGCAGGCCATAGCCACTTCCCTCTCCTTTACTCCCCTAACCCAGTTAAATTAAGTAAGTGACATAGCGCAACACCAACCCATGCCTTTGGGTCCCTTTCAGGGGATACTGCCTTTGGGATCCATGTTTTTGGGTCCCTTTCAGGGGCTACTGTTTGTTTAGTTTGTTTGTTTGTTGTTTTTTGGGTGCAGGTAGGATTGCTTTGGTTTGATTCAGTTCCACAACTGGTGATTGCTGGGATTGAACCAAAGCAGATAGCTTAATCTGTTACTTTCCTTATGCTTCTTTACAATTATTGGGAAACTGAACACTTTCTCCAGCTTCCCTCATAGAAAGGGAGAGAAAAGATTTTTTTCCAGCAACTGAATTGGAGCCCCGTGGCGCAGTGGTTAAATGCCTGTACTGCAGTACGTCTGTGAAGATTCTCAGTCATCCAGGTTCGTTTAACTGGGAGTTGAGTCATGGCTACCGGACTTCTTTTTTGAGAGATAGAAACGTTTCGCTGTTCATCCAAAACAGCTTCATCGGTCTGAATACAGCTAGTGCAAGAGACCTTCTTATAGTCAGCTTGACCTCTTGTCCCCTGGTCTGATTGGCTCATAAGATGAACAAAGCCTGAATAGGCTCGTTAGGGAGACATTAGTGTCCATGGCCTTAAGGTAAACAATGGCCTAAGGTGCTGAAACCCATCAAGAATGGGTCGTTAGCTGTGACCTGGTGGTGAAGGCTCCTTGATTTGCCTGGGTACTTTGGAAAGTACAGCCTGATAAGTAGCAGATAGACTATGCCGGAGCCCACCACCTCTGTTGAGGGAGGGATTTTCAATGCTCACATGAATGGCTTCCCTTACTCCTCTCTCAAACCACCTCTCTTCTTTGTCTAATATGTGTACATCCTCATCTTTGAAAGAGTGGCCTTTTTCCTTCAAATGGAGGTGTACTGCTGATTCTGGTCCGGAGCTGTTACCTCTCCTATGTTGGGCCATTCTTCTGTTTAATGGCTGTTTAGTTTCTCCAATGTAGAGGTCTGAACACTCTTCACTGCATTGGACTGCATATACTATATTGCTCCTTTTATGGTTTGGTATCGGATCCTTTGGGTCCAGGGGACAAGAGGTCAAGCTGACTATAAGAAGGTCTCTTGCACTAGCTGTATTCAGACCGATGAAGCTGTTTGGATGAACAGCGAAATGTTTCTATCTCTCAAAAAAGAAGTCCAGTAGCCATGACTCAACTCCCAGTTGCCTGTACTGCAGGTAAAACTATACTCACGACCTGGGGTTCAATCCCAAGTAGCAGGCCCATGGTTGACTCAGCCTTCCATCCTTCTGAGGTCAGTAAAATGAATACCCAGCTTGTGGGGGAGAGGGGGGCAATGTGTAGCCTGCATACTGTAATTAAAACTGTAAACCGCCCAGAGACTACTTGAAGTGGTATGGGGAGATATATAAGCAGAACACTTTGCTTTGCTTTGCTCAGTAAACAAAAAATGCCCATGTCACTTAAAAGTAATTTTTAAATAAAATGGGAATCACCCTCCTGCTCCTCTGTGGGGGAAGAGATGAGGCCACAAGGAAAAGGGATCTTACTTGTTTTGTTGTTCTTTTCATTTTCCCACCCCCTTTAAAGGAAGTGCCAAAAGGGGGTCCCACAAAGTGCAGTGTGGTTTCCTGCCCCCCAGATCACCTGATTCTTGCATAGGGGTACAAGGATTGCCCCAAATAGCATACCATCTCAGAGTGAGACGATTTAGGATGCTTCAGCCTGATTCAGCCCATGACAATTTGGCTGCCTAGTCACCTCCTCCATTTTCATTTGCTAATGTCAGCATTGCTAGGCTTTCAAAACATGGGAATACAATATTGCAATTCTTCAAATGTCCTTGCCTGAGGAGAACAAAGCTTTTATGCACCATTTTAAAGCTGTCACTGTTGTTTATTTACAGAATGGCTAAATTCAAGAAAGTATAAGACTTTTTATAATTTCATGCCAGGGCGCTACTGCTGATGGAAGAAACAGGTAACTGGGAAAGGTTTTAGTTAGTTTTGAACTAATTAAATCCTAAAAGTTAAATAAAAAGGGAGTGTAAACTATGTACAACACAATAGCATGATAGATTTAAGATGAATCCTTTGCAGACCTTAGAAGTATCTGTTGAATCTGTTGCATCTTCTTTGTTCTCCTTCACATGTAAATTACTTCTAGAATTTTGAACCAGACTGTTAATTTACTGTTTTGCAAAGTGCTGACAAAGACTACCTGCCAAAGGCTATGGCTAACTGCAAGATGAGGATTAACTGCTGTGGCAATATTTAAAGTATCAAAAATGTCTTGATTTCTGAAAGGATAATGGACTGTTGAAATGGGACAAAAGGAAATAATACATATGATAATTTTTGAAATTATACTATTCACACACTTTAGCTTTTGAGAAAAAGCCCCTCAAAGCCCAGATGGCATTTTCCATTTCAAAAACCGTTGAGTGCAAAATTGGCAGCTCAGTGGTTCGAATCCCACGTGCCACGCAGCAGAGTGAATTCCCGCTGTTAACCTAGCTCCTGCCAACCTAGCAGTTCGAAAGCATGTAAATGCAAGTAGATAAATAGGTACTGCCTATTTTATACTAAATAGGTATGATGAGGGTTGTCTTATACACAGAAGTAAGCCAAGGGGAGAACCACATGGCTACAAAACTGTAATTTTGGGCTGGAAAAGTGGGGGTTGTCTTATACATAGTTGGAAAAATACAGTAATGGGCAATAGTAAATAATAGAACCATCACTGCTTGGAAACACTATCTTTTGTATGATAGTTCACAGATACCCCATGCCAGCCTGGCCACAAGAGAATAAAATTTCTCAGCCATGGAAATGAGTCATGTAACCGTCAATGTACCTTTTTAAAGCATAGTAACGAGGAATGTTGTATAGCTATACAAAAACCATAACTTCTAGAGGGAAATTGTCACATGAAATACTTAAGTATGAATGCTATTTTAAAGTTGTTTAATATTCTTCTTGCGCACAATCCCCTGTTTGCAGTCCCATCATTTTATAGCCTGATATCTTGCTGTTACATAATTATTTACCTATTTCTTTCTAAAAAATTAGTAAAACACAGCATTGCCCTTTCATCTGCTCACTTTGACTCAGTGCACAGTATGTTTTCTTAACTCTTGCCTGCATGCTGCTTTATGACTGATCTGTGTTCACAAATGGAAGCCACCCTTAAAATGTGTGTCTCCAGCCGAAGTCTCTGCCATGTACTGCTTTTTGTATTCTGATTCTGTTCAAGAGCAGAGCTGGGGGCGGGGAGAGACAACGGCCTCTTTTACTTTCCATGCTTTGTATGAATTTTACAGCTCCTTAGAAACCTCAAATCCCAGTTCACGGGAGATATTCAAACCATGAAAAATGTCTGTACACTATTTTTCTTGAATACGTCTCCTGACATTCAGACCGTTTTTATTGGAAGGCTGCTTTTTTTTCCATTGCAAAGGAGGAATCTTGTCTTGCGTGTACATTCTCTCTAATTCTGGAAGAATGTATCTCTATTCAGAGAAGCAAAATGAAGTGCTATGATCCACCCAAATGGAAAACAAAGCAGGATGGCTGAAACACCATTTGGCCTCACCTTTCTTTCTCTCTCTCATTTGATCTAGCATGTTCTCAGTATTCATCTCATGGCCAAAACCATGTTGAACACCCAAGTTGCCTCAAGGAAGAAGTGGGCAAAAAGTTGGAGTTTCTCTCAATTCGTCCAACCCACTCCTCTCAGGACATATTATTGAGGAGGCTACCCTGATGCAAAGAAAGAAAAATAATAATAGGACTTGGGCTTTTTTATGTACTCAAAAATAGAGATTGCAGGCATGTAGCAGCATGGAAATCACGGTGTAACTTCTTTGGACTCTTGCCTATAAGCCCCTCAAATTTAGAGAGGTTTGGGGTTCAGAGGGATGAGTTATTCAACTGCAAAGAGGGTCCCCCTAACTAATTGCAAAAGTGCTGTATGGTACGTGCTGGCAATATAGCGGTTAAGCAAGGGAAACTAATTAATTGACTTATTGACACTCCCAATTACTGCTGTGGTGGGACCCTCTTTGCAGTTGAATAACTCAGCTCCCTGAACCCTAAATCTCTCCAAATTTGGGGGGCTTACAGGGAAGAGCTTGAGGAAGCTCCCCCTGTTCCGTTTCCCAAACCAAAAAAAGGCAGTTAGTTTAATTTCATCACAGAACAATTTCTATTAGTTTGGGGTTTGATTTCTATTGTTTTGTTTCATAATGAAACAATTCATTATGTAACAAAATGATAAAACAGCATTTTGTTTTTCGTTTGGTGCCCATCTCTACAGGTAAGCTATGAGTGGTAGAAATGTGTGATGATGCAGTCATCAGAAGAAAGTCAACATATTTTTATTTCTGGACATAAGCAGGACTTAGAGGCTACGTATCGTATACACTGTGATAGTCCTTTGTCTGTAGTGACCCATTTTGTTATTTTTCCTCACTGACGTCATTAAAACAAGTCCCGCTGACTTCATTAACTCTAAAGTTTTGGGGAAGGAGGGCCTGGAAGGAGCTAATAGGTGGCATTCAATGTTTGCTTCCTGTTTTCTAAGGAAAATGAAAGGGGAGGGGAATTATGCCCTGGTACTCTTTTCGGCCCATTTTTAATATACAGTGGACCCTCGTATAACAAACAGTTTATATAACATAAAATCTGTACAATATAAAAAATTCCGGAGAGAGGGGAAATTTGCTTAATAGAATCGCCTACGGGGTGAATCCGTACAACATAAAAATGGTCACGATTAGGGCGTAATCCATTTGTAATGCATTCCTATGGGAAATTTGTATAAAGGAAAATTTGCTTAACAGAATTCCATTTGGTGCCAGGACCCTGCCTGTCACAGAACCTGACTCTGAGCGGTTAAATGGTGAAGAGCTGCTGGAGGAGCCTTGCAGCTCAAGTCAGCAGGCAGCTGGGTTTGATGACTCAGCTGAAAACATATCTTCTACCCCTAGAAGGGCTATGAGCAGGATTCTGCAAAGACATGCTACCAGGAGAGCTAGGGA
Organism: Phrynocephalus guinanensis; assembly: GCA_037367245.1. Lineage (NCBI taxonomy): Eukaryota > Metazoa > Chordata > Lepidosauria > Squamata > Agamidae > Phrynocephalus > Phrynocephalus guinanensis. Next base: position 99,881,866 of record CM074736.1, on the reverse strand, counting down.
AAGGGTCTTTGATGCTAGATGGGGAATCAGGTTGGGAAGCCCTGAGTACTAGCAGGAGCCTTTCCAGAAGTAAGGGTGTGTTCCCTGTTTTGAGATAAAACTGGTAAGGTCATCTTGAGCTCTCTGTGGGAGCAACGCGTCATTTGAACTTGCAACCACGTTCCTGTCTGTGACCTTGGCTCTGTTTCCTGATTTCGGACTGGCTTCCTGGACAATGGCTTAATCTGTTCCCTTGGGTTTGGCATCTGGTTTCTGTGAGATATTCTGGTTTTGACTTGGACTGTTAATTGTTGGGAGTTGGATTCTGTTATTTATCTGGCACTTGATTGTTGACAAAGGACTTGAACTTGCCTGGCTTTCCACTAAAGATCTTGGCAAAGAACTGAACCCTGTTTGTGTGTGTGCTCTGTGTGCGGGGCTTGACATTTAGAACAAATTAATTCCTTTATACAAGGTACCACTGTACTGTATTGTAGAAAGCATTTGACTACACTTCAGGGAATTTTGAGTGTCCTGTATCCGGAAGTCAAGGCAAATCATTGGGATGCTCAACTGCAGCCACTAACAGCCAGCCTTCTCCATACCTGAAGAGCGCTTGGTTTCTCCTTAGCCTTCAAAGGGGCCCAGTCGACCAAGCATCAACACTGCTGTCAATCCTATAAATCTCTGAGATTACTTTTGTTTGGAATGTCTCCTACCCTCCTGATGAGGAAATAATGGGGCTGCAGAATTCCTCTGGTATGTACAAAAGCAGAGCTTCCTTTCTCAAGTGCTCCTATTATAGGGTAATTGAAAATAAAAGTTGAAATGTAATCAGGCACAGATGGTTTTGATATATTTTGACTGATTTAATCACAGTTATCAGTTGTCTGCCAAATAACATGACTGGGACAAGCCAGATCTTAAGCCATGTTACAAGTTAACCAAAAAGGATCAAAGGCGTGCTGTTGGAAGAGATGCTTGGGCATTACTGTACATTTGGTCGGGTTTGTTCTTTGGGTACAGAAAGGGGTACAACAAGATACAGCAGACTATAACTTTGCAGAATGCTTTTGCTGACAAATTCATTAAAAAGCAGCTGAATTTTAAAATAAACTTGATTGGCTAAAAACAAAGGGTGACTTTCAAAGAAAGACTGCCGGTGTGGCATTTGTTTCTTGCAGCTGAGCCCTGGGCAAACCAAACTGTCCATTTGCTCATTTGCTCTGTTGTTTATGCACGTCTCTAGCAATATACAACTGAAAACACACATGCATTTGACATGTGGGGATGGGAAAGGTTGTACAAAACATTTAATGATTTCCCATTTTTGAAACACAAACACATCCAGGGGAAATATTAGGGTACAGAAATCTCTCCTTAATCAGAATCCTTTTATTGGCCAAGTGTGGTGGGACACAGCCAGAATTTGTTTTGGTAAAAAATGCTCTCCATATATAAGGAAGAAATATAAGAATCATATATTCAACAATAAAAACACAGTACAACAATACAATATAGCCTATTATTAAAAAGGAAGAAAATAAGTAAAAATTAATTATTCAACAGTTTGATAATATTAAAAATCCCATGAAATGCACAAGGAAAAGCAAAGCAGAATAGATAAAAAAGATAAAAAGAAAAAGTCGAGGAGCATGTTACCATGGCTGCCTTCCGTGGCACCATCTTAAACCAAATATCATCCCCTTTAGTGTGTAAGAGCTTTGGACAATAGGCATAGCTTTCTTGCTGGTTTCATGCTGTCAAGTACTACATATACATAGATCATCATCATCACTATGTGCTGCCAAGTCAATTTTGATTTATGACAACCCTTTTTAGGGTTTTCCAGGCGGACATTACTCATAGGTGGTGTACCACTCCCTTCTTCTGGAAGCATCCTGGGAATATACAGTGTGCCCAAGGCCACCAAGGCTGGTTCTATTTGCAGGAGAGACAGTGGAGAATTGAACTCTCAACCTCTGGCTCCACAGCCACTGAGCTATCCAGCCTGCCCTACCCAGGTTCTCCTTTATGCATTAATCAGTTCAATCAGAGTCCAATATCTTGGTTCATATCAATGGGTGGGCATTTAAAGGACAGTTTCTTTCTGTGGTCTCTATCTCCCAACACTGTCCTCTCCCAGAGGTCTGAAAGAGGATATTTCCCAAGCAATATAGCTCAGTGAGAAGTCAGCACAGCTGGTTACATAGGCTGTTACTTCACGTCTTTCTTTGTTCTGCGACTAGTTTTGTACCGTGAGAGCGCTGGTCGTGATCACGTGGTCTTGTCCCTGTTTCAGTGTTCCGATGGTCATGCTAACTTGTCTTGTGACATGTGTTACCTCATGGTCTTGTACCATGACAAACACTGAATTTGTCTAGCTTCTTTTTCGATATTTCGCTTCTGAAAACTCAAAATTAAAAAAAAAAACGGACACAAGTTTTCTGAGAGAAATGAATGTTTTGTTGTGTGACAGTCGTTACTACACGGTGTCTTGTCTTGGAACAGAAAGTGGGAGCAAAGAGTGACAAGGGAAAACCCTACCCCAGCACCAGGTACAGTATTGTTGCACTTAGCATCCATTCTGGGGGGTAGTCGAGACAAATTTCAGTAGTTGCGCGACGGACGTGAAGTAACATTTTTTTTTACCACCCTTAAGTGCAACACTAACAGCGACAAAACGGACGTGAAGTAACCACCATAGTCACAAAGTTCCAAGCATTAGGAAGCACAGTAACCTTTTTCAAGAGCAAAAAGGGAGATTTCTTCTAAACAGATACTCTGGTTTCTCTTCAGATCTAATTTGTTCTATGAATGCTTTAGCAAATAAATATAAGAGATGCCTTTCTAGGTTACCTGTTGATTGACTGTCCATAGAAGAAAACAATTACTTTGGAGATCAAGAAATTGTTTTCAGAGAAGAAGAGGCCACCATTTATTATGAAATTATTCATACAGCAAATCAAAAGCTAATCAGGAAATCTGGAGTTCATGCAAGAAGAACAAGAGACCTATAAGACACTAGCGCTGCCAGAGTACATGATCAAATTAAATGTTTAAATCATGTTGGTTCATATTATTTATAAGTAGAACTTTTAAAAGTTATTTTTTGAGAGTATCCCAAAAGAAAAAAACATGCTGGTATAGTCCTACTGGCTGTGGGATTCTAGGAACTGTAGTCCCCCCAAAAGCAGATTTCTCAAGGTACAGACCAATTAACATGTAGCTCTGTTCACAGTTCAGACACTAGGCTGGTGCCATCAAACAGTATCCTTGGGCTGATGTCAAAACCCTTGAATACTGGCAGAGCCCTTAGCTGACATCTATTCTGTATTCCTTTTAATATTCTCCCCCAACTTGGCCAGCTGGTTAAGGTCAAATTCCCTCATTGTCCTCACCTTTAGCATCATTCTGGAGCTAGCAGAAGAAAAGTTATATATTAAATTTATCCATAGCTGCATAGATGTAGCTCTGTAGAGTTGTACCCAATTTAACTCTCAGTGTCACTGGCAAAGGCAGTGAATGTCTGTACAAGCTGGTCCCGCCCAGGAACCTGTCCAGTCACATTGGGCAAATGAGTCGATCAAATTCTGGGCTGACCTCTTGATGGGGGAAATGGTCCAAGTAGTTGATGCTGTAGCTGTTAAGTGTCTTCTCTGGTTGAGTAAAGTCAAACAAGATTTGTAGCTTTCAAGGGAATAAGCAACAATAAAACAAACGGAACAGATAGGCCAACATTGGCAGAAAACTCTCAGTGAGTTTGAGGGTCAAACCAACCACACTGAGCATATTTTCTTCAGGGCCACGCCCTCATGTTTTGAAAGGAATTTGTTTCTCATAATCTATCGTTTTCACCACCTACAGATCTTGCATTTAACGTTCTTTGTTTTGATTCTTTCTTTCATTGGTCAGTGCAAGGTAAACAGAGGTTTAGTTCAAAAATCAAATTGCCGAGGCAAATACAGCATACTTATTTAAAATGCATTGTATGCAACCAAACCCCAGAACATCAGATCTATTGTTTGTATTGTTGATATTAACAAGTCTGACAGAATCCACCTTTAGTTTGTCATTGCTGGCATATATACCTACACCAATGTTCATTTCCCTCCTTTTCTGATATTGTTTTTCCTCCTGCTATGAACCTTCTAGGCAAATAAGGCCCACTGAATTCCAAGGACGTTCCAACCAAACCACACAGCAAGCAAAAGCTAGTCAATCTTGCTGTAAAGACGCACTCTAGGGAGTTTTCCTCTGCTGTTCAAACATGTTGGGAGAAAAGCGCTTCAGACAGTCATTGGGCCAGAACCTTTGACATCCAGACACACTGGTTGGATAAATAGATACTCAAGTGTCTGGCTTAAGGGAAATCTGTGAAAGGGCAGAAAAAAAGTTTTTTAAAAGTTAAAAAAAAAACCGATTCCAGGCCCTAAAAGTTGTTATTTATGCTTCAGAGTGAAATCGTTGCCCAAAACCCCACCAAAGCACCACAGAAACATGCGAAAATTAGCTATTTTAAATGCTTGCTGCAGTGGGCTTATCTCATTTTTATTTTATTTTTTTACACCTACTCTGATTAATAATGCAAATTTTCCACCAATCGCATGGCCACTTGGCCAGGTTGACCACAGAGACTTCTGGGATGTGCCAATCGGGCATTTTTAGCCCTACCCATAATAAGCCTAACCCTCTCACTGTTTTGCACCCCAATCTCATGCCTGCTGAAGAGCTGCCTGAGTCAACTGGATGTACCAGTGAGAAAAAACGAAAAAACAAACCGCGAAAAACGGAAACGAGCCCATACAGAGTTGTATGCTCTTTTTTCCTCTATCTCGTTGTCACAGTACAGCAAAAGCCCCCATACTTGTATTTTATCTCATTGTCACAGTACAGCAAAACCAACCCTGCCATTATCCACAGTGAGGCAGTTTCCTTAGGAGACAAGATGGAGAGATGGTGCGATCCCTGCCCTCACAGGACTCCCTGATGCTGTGGAGAGGAGCCACAGATTCCCACCACTGGCCAGAATGGTTTTTTCCCCCTTTAATGTCAGGTTCTGAGAGCTCACCTCTGAGCCAGGAACTGCAGGAAGAATAAATAGGAATCCCCCCTACACATTGAGACAAAAGAAATTCCTTTTACTATTCCTCCCAGAGTGCCTGACTCTGGGGACCCACAAATACAGGGGAATCACCTGGCTTAAGAAAACAAATCCTGATGGCTGTAGAAACCATGCCCATTGCCACAGAATTTTTCTCCACGAGGCTAAGCAAGTAGGTGAGTCGGCAGACCTGATTACCTTGGTTCTCCTTTGGGAGGGCAGGGGAAAAGCTGGGTATTGCCAACTATATCCTCTTCTTTCAGGTGAATAGTATTGAAGAAGTATATTTCTTCTCCTTCTGTGTGAAGGCACATCTTTCTCTTCCTCCAGCTTTTCCTTGAATGGCAACCTCCAGAATCACCTAACCACTGTGTCTAGTGGCTATCTTAGGGGATATTCTTAGTGTTGTAGTAAAAAAAAATCAATTTGTCCAAGCTCAGATGGTGGGGCCAGAATAAGCAGGCCTGGTCCTTCTGTGGTTGGACATATAAGGCTGCTATTCTGGGGTGTTATACAAGGGCACCAACATATTAACTATTCAGATTTGTTTTTCCTTTATTTTTCCTCTTAGAAAGTGGCCCTTGTGGGATTCGCCTGGCCAAAATAATTTGGCCAACGCTGGATATTATGACTCTTGAAGGGGAGGATTTGCTTCAAGTAAGGAAATGTCTTCAGCGGGCTTGGAATACTGGTAAATTTTGTTTGGTGTAGTGGTCTCTGGTCTTCTGGAGGTTATGCAGCCCGCCTGCTTAGAGTACAGTAAACTCCTTGCAGATCTCTTGCACCGTTTGCACGTACAAACCATGATAGCTTCACCAATGCTCTGCTTTAAACAACTGATGTGTCAGTCAGCTCCAAGAAGCTACAAAATCATGTCTGACTCCTTCCCCTGCACCACTTCATAAATGTAACTCTCCAGAGAAATTTGGCTGCTGCCTACTTGAAAGTCCTTCTGGTGCCAAACAAAACTCTTTTTAACATTTTCCCATGTCTTTAAAATTGAATATCATGCTGCGGTTTTAGCACAATTATTTATCTCTGTGAATTTTTTTTAAAGTCCTTGTTCTAATGTAGCATTGTTGGAAAGGTTTTATCCCTTGATGTCTGCTTTAAATTTAATTTAAATTTCATAATAGCCTCATTTATTCCATGGCCAATCCCCTTTTAATCACTCTTTCTACATCACCTGAAGAATCAAAGTCACATGGTAAACCGAATGGCAGAATGAATAAAAACTGACAAAATGATAGATAAGAAAGATGGATTCATTCAGTACCATGGCAGGGGTGGAATGGGGTACAAGTAACATAAAAATAAGCCAATCAGAGTGGCTTGTTTTAAGATTTTTAAATATATAAAATAGAATTATTTAACAATTTAAGGCACATATGTCTTTAATGACTCACTGGGTAGGGGAAGTTTTAAATGGTTTGCATTTTGTTGTTTCTAAATCTGTTTTAGTACTGCTTTTACAACATTTTAAATGCACTGTAGTTTTATTAATTCTTTCAATATTTGAATAATTTACTGTTTTTAGCTTTTCATGTTGTGGTTTTAATAATGAAAGCTGCATTTGGTTCTTTTTTAGGAGAAAGACAAGGTAAAATATTGGAAGGGAGGGAGGGAGGAAGGAAGGAATTTTAAAATTTTGCTTATCAGCTAATGGGTTTTGAGCTGTTCATGATGGATCACGAAAGAGATCTTGGTGTGCTGGTGAACAGCTCAATGAAAATGTCAACCCAGTGTGTGGTGGTGGTGAAGAAGGCCAATTTCATGCTAGGGGATCATTAAAAAGGGGATGGAAATTAAAACAGCCAATATTACAGGTATTACAGGTATAATGCCACCATACAAAACAATGGTATGGCCACACTCAAATACATAGTGGAACTGGAAAGGGTGCAGAAGAGAGCAACTAAAATGATTACTGGGCTGGGGCACCTCCCTTAGGAGGAAAGGCTACAGCGTTTGGTGCTTTTTAGTCTAGAAAAAAGATACCCGAGGGGGGGGGGAGTCATGACTAAGATGTACAAACTTAAGCAGGGGTTGGATAAAGAGGATAGAGAGAAGTTCTTTTTACCACTTATGCAATACTGGTACCAAGGGTCATCCACTTAAATCGAGAGTTGGGAGAGTGAGAACAGACAAAAGTAAAAAATTTTTTTTTTACCTAGGGTGTAGTTAGTCTATGAAACTTCTTGCCCCAGGTTGTGGTGATGGCATCTGGCCTAGATGCCTTTAAAAGAGGATTAGACAGATTTCTGGAGGAAAAGTCCACAGCAGGTTAAAAGCCATGATGGGGGATATGTATTATCTCGACACTTACAAGGAGGGTACCTCAAAATGCCAGAGCAGGGAAGTAGCATCAGGAGACATGTATTTTGTTGTCTCATATACTCCCAGAGACATCTGGTGGGGCCACTGGGAGATTACAGGAAGCTGGACTAGATGGGCCCTTGATCTGATCCAGCAGGGCTCTTCCTATGTTCTTATGAATGAAGGAATGAAGGAATGAATGAACACTGAGATTTGGAATTATAAGATCTTCAAGTAATGAAAACGGACCAGATGGCACTTTTGTTTAAATATACCACCAGTATGTTTCAAGGCTAGAGTGCCTCAAACTGAAGCCAAACTTATACTCCAAGTTTCCAAGCCGGATAATTGTAGGCACTTGATACTTCAGGCCTTTTTCATGTCCTACTATCCAAGGTGTATGCTCTTGAATACACCTTGAAGGGTTCAACTACTACAGATTCAGGTAGCACAATTTTGGCTGGTCAGACAGGAGAATGCCAAAGCCCTTCTGAAAGGGCTCGCCATTGCCATGCCCAATTCAAGCATTGTCATGCCTATGGTAGAAAGCCACCGGGGGTCCCAGTGTCTGCAGAAACATCTCCTTCCACCCTGTTTGGTGGCCCAGCTTCCAGCAAAGGCCTTTCTATGCACTCCTTGAAGAGAAATGCATTGTAGAGATGGGCACGAATCGAAAAAATATTATTTCATTTCATTTCGTTTCGTTAAGGAGTTTGGTTCATTTTGTTTAGTTTTTCGTGAATTTTTGTGAAAAAATTCATTTTGTTGTTTTGTTAATTCATTATTTGTTTTTACCCACTTTTTTCCCAGCACCCACTGTGTGGCCTCCTTATCTCCCCTTCCGATTGGCCCCATGATAACGGGCCGCATGAGGGAGGCACAAGGGGCGGTGGGTTTGAAGCCGCGCTGCTCTGACCGCCTAAGCGCGGCCTCCTTATCTCCCCTTCTGATCATCCCTGCAATAACGGGCGGCAGGAGGGAGGCACAAGGGGCGGCGGCTTTGAAGCCACACTGCTCTGGTCACCTAAGTGCGGCCTCCTTATCTCCCCTCCCGATTGGACCCTGCAATAATGGGCTGGGGGAGGGAGGTGCAAGGGGGGCAGCTTCAAAGCCGTGCTGCTCTGGCCACCTAAACACGGCCTGCTTCTTACCTCTCCTCCTGTGGCTGGGCTGAGGCTCGAGCCCATCACGTCCCTCAATGGCACTGATGAGGTGCGTGTTCCCTCCGTGCAGCTTGGCGCAAAAGGACCTCCAGACCAGCACCAGGTAGGAGACATCTCCGCCCCCTTTAACAAACCGAACCGAACCGAACCGAACCAATTTTTCTTGGTTCGGTTCATTTCGTGTTAAATTTGCCCCTAGGTTCCTTGTTTGTTTCGTTACGTAATGAAACAAATAACAAATAAGGAAATGAAAAAATCATTTTGTGCCCATCTCTAATGCATTGTTGATCTACTGAAGAGAGGGCCTTTTTAGAGGTGGTACCCTGGTTTTGGAATGTCTTCCTGAGAGACTTACCTTTGGTCCTGTGTTCCTTTCAGTGCCAGTTTAGAACTGTTTATTGCTCAGTCTTAAAATTGCTGTATATGGTTTTATTGCCATCCCTTTATTACCTTGTAGATTTTTTTAAAAAAGTCGCTAAACACTTGATTTTAATTTGTTTTCAATTTTGTATGCCACCCTGGAATTCATTTTTGGAAGACAGTGTGGTTTCCTCATTTTTGAAACAAATAAAAGCATATTCACCCAAGTGTGTTTGAAACACTAACTGCTACATCCTTCTGTATTTAAAAATGTTTACAGGTCTATATTTATTTATTTAAGATATTTTTTAATCCTGGCTTTCTCCTTAAACTTCCCAAGGCAGCTATAGACATGCATAATAAGGTATGGCAGTATTGTAGCTCCTAGTCTTCTGACTGTCTATGACATAGAAAAATGTTTAAACACATATATTCCTGAAAACATATTACTATATACCTAAATGGAGAAACTGACAGTTTCAAAATTTCAGTAGGAAAACAAACTGTGCAATACATGCATCCTAAACTCTATAAATCAAACTGAAAACATGACAAAATCTAAAAGCATTTACAGAAATAAGATCATTTATTGCAACTTTGTCTGCTGTTATGGAAAGATACTAGCAAATGCAAGCCTATACTGTATATCAAAATGTAATTCATGTGTTCCTACTTGGGAAATATATAGAACTGATCCTGAAAGGGATCACAAGGTGGCGCCACTGATCCACTGTGTTTCCACTACAGTAGATAAGTTTGTAACTACGGAACATGCGCCTAGAATGTGTATCAATCTCTTCTTGGTGTGACAGGTGTTTTGCTGGTACAGAGGACACACAGAGAGCAACTGTTTAAATATCCCCAGGCTACATGACCTGCAATAAAATTGTTACACTGAAGAGGTAATGTGAGTTTTATACATAGTAAATGTAGAATGCTATTGGCAAGGGTAACCCCAGAAATCTTATCATAACATATGCACAGCCATGTGTGCATGTACACATATACACATGCAACGTAAACATACTGTGGTCAAATATCGTTTCCTAGCATGTAGACACAGGGTCATCAACCCAGCATAAATCATTACATAGAACCCCCTGTAGATCAAGTGGGACATTTCCTACAGTGCAATTTGTTCTTTTTCACCATCATTGGCCAGCTCACAAAAGAGCATTTAAAAAAACACAACTGATGGTAAGGAGTTAAGCCACTGTGAACTCATCATCGGTTTGGCAATGGGATCAGCTTTGCTAATGCTCCAGACACACTTCCAGCCTACAGGAGATTGCATTCTGAGACACTGCATTAGAACAGTCTTGTGACATTTTAATGACCTTTGTAAAATGTGTGCTACTTACGAGAAGCTGAATTTAACAATCCTCCTACACAGAATCATTGTAGACTTGTGTCCTTCGTGGGAGCTTACAGGACAGCCCACAGGGAGTAAGGAGGGGGGCACTTTGGTATTGGCCTGTGCAAAGCAAGGGCCCTCTTAGTAATGCACATATTTATATTATTTGACACTGCCAAGTTAGCCAAGTTTTATAAACCCATGCATGCACACACACACAGGCCTAAACTCAACTGCAGTTCCTGACTAGAGTTGGCTTGTTGCACTACTGCTGAAAGGTGAACTGACACTTGTGCAAACCCTGATGATTTAATGGTCTACTCTAGTTGTGTTATACATCCAAGGCCACAAAATATTACTATTTGCTGATATCCTAGCACTCCTTTATAGCTCACATTAGCTACCTTTTCAAATAGAATGATCCGTGCAGGGAGTGAAAACAATGCCCTTATTGTCACCTTTGTCCCAGGAGTCACTTTTGCTCTGGAACATCTGTGAGAATATGAATAATATTTGTGAAAACCAACAGCCCCATGAAGTTCACTTATGGATGAATTGCAATGTGATCATACCAGGCTGTGATCTCACTGGGAAATAGATTGCATGTAGAGCAACCCGATGTGATCTGTTTTATCATACATCATACGAGCAATTGCGCTTCAGTCTGACCTCAATCTGTGCCCAAGCTGAACTATTATGATTCAGTTATAGGACCAGGACTTTGGGGGACCAAAAGACATAAGGTTTGCTTTAAAGGAAGTGGATTCCTGGAAAGCAACCATTAATGTTTTGATTGAACTCACATCCTTTCATCTATCTAATTGCAACCTCAGTAGCATTCTAGTGACCTCAGATTCCAACTGAACCCTTCCTATCCCAGTTTTTTAGTGGCTGACAAATCCTACCCACCATGAATTGTGCACATTTTGGTGCACATTCTCCTTGATGTATGCATTTCTGTACATACTTTCCTAATATATTTATATTTATTTTATTTTTGAGCATTTTTACCCCACCTTTCTCCTTGGAAAAGGGCCCAAGGTGGCTTACAGTAATGAGGGACAATATATAGTACAGTACAATTAAGACATATTCAATTTTAAGAACAGTGAATTGAGAGGTATCTTACAACATTAGAAGGCAACATTAAAGCTAAAAGAGAACACAAGCGGTTAAGAAAAGAGTATAAACTCCCGGTAATCATGTATGGTAGACCATCTAAAAGTTATGAGGGATGGGAACTAACAATTGATAACATAGTGTCAATGTAATCATACAAGAAAAGATATAAACACACAGTTATAAGTGGTTATAAACACAAAGTCCGTGTGGCTATGTATAGTAGATTCATATAAAAGACACAATAGGTAATCCATCATTCAGGGGAAGCTTGCTTGAAGAGAAAGGTCTTTGCCTCTTTCTTGAAATACACATTATATTGCATTTTCCCTCCTGATTTAAGATAAATATTTCCACTAAACAAATAATGTTTCATTTCGTTTCGTGCTCACCCCCCATTTTGTTTTGTTTCGTTTCTTACATTTTTTAAAAAAAAATCCTACGAAAGGATATGAAACAAAATGAAATGGCTCCCCTGAATCCTAAAGGCACCAGATTTTTTGGAACCCCTTTAAACCTGGCCCAGTTTATACAGCCCATTTGGCCCAGTTGGTACCAGGGGGTCCCCCTGTTGCCGACTGGGCCAGGTTATAGGGGTCTAGCCATTGACAGAGCAGCAGGAGCCCTCAGAAAATGGTGGGGAGGGCAGCAAGATCTGGAACTGCCGTGGATCCCCACCATTTTCTGAGGGCTCCTTCCACTCTGTCAATGGCTGGACCCCTTTAAACCTGGCCCAGATGGCACCAGAGGGTTCCCCTGGTGCCGACTGGGTCAGGTTTAAAGGGGTCCAGCCATTGACAGCTCGGCATGAGCCCTCAGAAAACGATAGAATGAAACGGTTCATTTCAATGAAAAAAATGACCATTTTGTTTCATCTATAACGAAATGCTGCTTCCTTGTTTTGTTTTGTTTTGTTTCATATTGTTACGTAACAAAACGATGAAACAGCATTTCATTTTTCGTTTCCTTTCGGTAAAGATTTTTCACATATATGCATTTGTAGGCATGCATAATCCTTGGAAACGAATAAACTGCTGAGACAATTTGCATTTTGTCTCAGTGTGAGTTTTCAGAAGTATGGAATAAATATGATGATTGATGACACAGAGAAGCGACTCTGACAAAATCTCTTTTCAGCCCTAATTGTGGCCAGTATTCCTGTGCCTGAGATCTGGTGGTGATTTTTTTTTACTACTAAAGTCTCTCTCCCCCACCCTCTGCCAAAGTTTGACTTTAGTGAGCCTTGAGGCTGCTATTCCAGTGGGACTACTCTAGTTGCGTACATAAGAACATAAGAAGAGCCATGCTGGATCAGGCCAAAGGCCCATCTAGTCCAGCTTCCTGTATCTCACAGTGGCCCCACCAGATGCGTTTGGGAGCGCATGAGACTAGATATCTGTCTCCTGATACCACTCACTTGCATCTGGCCCTTGAAGTACCCTGGTTTTAAGCCTGGAGATTACACATCTCCATCATGATTTGTAAACTGTGATGGACTTTTCCTCCAGGAATCTGTCCAAACCCCTTTTGAAGACATCCAGGCCAGATGCCATCACCACATCCTGTGGCAGGGAGTTCCATAGACTAACAACGCGCTGGGTGAAAAAATATTTTCTTTTGTCTGTTCTTACTCTCCCAGCCCTCAATTTGAGTGTCTGTCCCCTAGTTCTGGTACCTTCTATATTTGTTTCTCTTTCTCTCATTTGTTCAGTGTGAGGGCAGTGAATTTGGGTCACTCTTAATGTGAACAATGGACTGTGCAGTGAAAATGTAATAATAATAATAATAATAATAATAATAATAATAATAATAATAATAATAATAATAATAATAATAATAATAATAACCACCACCACCATCATGACCACCTTTGAACTGTAGAGCTAAGAGGGACCCTATGGAACATCAAGTCCTGCTCCTCTCAAGGACTACTGCAAACTCAGTAATTGGACTGTGATGTTCCTCTCTGAACCGTAGAAATGTTAAATGAATTAATGGTGGAATTAATGTTAGGATGTATTATAATTGTAATTTTGTTGCATTTATTCCTTTCCATAAGCCCCTTAGAGTGCAATGTATGATAGAAATGAGCAATACAAACACATGATTTATAATAATGATCTATGGGGACAGCTCTACTGGCAACACTTGTGAAGGAGTCAGTGGCTGGAATTCTGATGGATATTTCCATGCTCATGAAAGCAGCCATGGAAAGTGCCACAGCAAATGGGTAAGGGGCTGATAATATGCCTGATTGTCCATTTCACCTCACATCTAGCAGGAATGTGGCACGTGGCTGGCTGACACTTGGTCAATTAACTGCAGCAACTTCCACAATGGCTGTTATGTGTGCCTACATTGTCAATAAGATACTGAACACAACTCTTAGGCTGATACTTCAAGTCCATCTCATCCCTGTTCCCGATCCTGCTGGGGACCGGTACAAAGAAATCTAACTGCACGTCCATTGCAGGACGAGGAGAGTTCCTCCCGACCACGCCCCCTGAACTGCGATCTTAGCGGGATGAGAGATTCCCCTCCCTGGCCTTGGGAATCTCATCTCACTTCTCATTCCTATACGAGTGCCCGTGAGGTAAGGCTCATCACGCAACATGCCATTCTCCGTCTAGTGGCAGGAGTGTGAAGTGCCATTCACCAGTACATTCCCTATAGAGTCAGCAACGCAGTACAGATTAAAAGACAAATGCCTCAAACTTAGCTCCATAACGCATTGAAGGAAAGGCTTCAGAGAATCGAAACACTGAAAAATGGAAGGTCAGGCCAGAAAAAAAATGGAGAACAAAGGCATGGAATTTCACATCTCATCACAGAACGAGGACGTGCGGTAACAGTCATGCCAGTATCATCCATCATGCCTGTGTGTACACGGGAACAGGGACAGAACCAGAAGAAGACCACGTGACCGCGACCGACATCAACACGCAACGAACTTCCTCCTGGGACAAGAGTGGACGTGAAGTAACCGTCTTAGATATGCTGATTAGAGATGGGCACGAATCAGAAAAATGGCATTTCGTTTGTCGTTTGTCGTTTGTCGTTTGGAGGGTCCATTTCGGTTTGTTTCCGTTTTTCTCGAATTTTTTGCAAAAAATCGTTTTCGTTTTCATTCATTTTGTTACCATTTCATTACCATTTATTTCAAATTTTTGTGATTTTTTTTTAGGATTTTAAGCAATTCACTCATATTGCAGTAACGGAAACGAAACACACGACAAAAATTCTGGTGTTTCTGTTTGTTTCGTTTCATTTTAGAGATAAAATTCGTTTGTCATTTTGTTATGTAACGAAACAAAAAACGGAAACGGAAATGAAAAATTGTTCGTTTCGTGCCCATCTCTAATGCTGATCCCAATTTTTAAAAAGCTCGGTGGCGCAAATAAACCAATAAATGATTATTAACATTCTGATTACTAAATATGTGATACAAATGAAAAACAAAAATGCTATTTTTCTAGGATCAGGACTTATTTAATATTTAAATCCTTTAATGTTTGCCTCTTATTTCTGTGTGAATCTGTCTGCCTGATTCGGACAAGAAAGCCCCTAATAATAAAGAATCCTTAGCCCTCCCGTCTGGTCGCCTCCCCCCCCCATCTCACCCAACCTCACCCGTCAATGCATTCATATGACTCTGAATGAGAGCAACCTTGAAATACCAAGCACATTCCTTTGGATGGAGTGAGGATGCCAAGAATGTGTGGATTCCTGGTGACCTTTCGCTGCAAACTATGAACTTTGCTCACTAAACCTAATGCATACTTAGGTCTCCTTACTCAAGCCCTAAGCCAGTCCCTCTCCCTGCCTTCTCTGCACCATTACTTACCCGCTGACAGGTCTCCAAACAAAGTGAGGTATGGGAGAGTTAGTCTAAGCACACTCTGAAACCTGTTCTCAAACTGTCACTTCTAAATCTCTTCTCAACATACGGAAAGTCCATGAAGAAAGACGTCATTCGCCAGGGAAAGAGATGGTAGAAGTTGAAACAACACCAGTCTAGACAAGCTTACAATTTGTTTTCATTGATGTAACAAGACAGTTCCACACTTTGTTCAAATGCTGTGCTCCTTCTCACCCTTTGCTTGGCCGTGATACTACTATGGAAAGCTTACTTCCTTAGACAACAAATCTCAGTATTCCCAAGACTGCACGGTCAGTGGCTGTGGGATCCTGGGATACGTAATAAAAAATAATTAACTTTGCTAGTAGTTTACTTCTAGTTTTATTTTATATTGTTTTATTTTAAGTTAATTACAATGTATAGCCTGCACAATTAAATTGTAAACCACCCAGAGAGTACTTGAAGTGCTATGGAGCAGTATATAATAAGCAGAACACTTTACTTCTAGTAGTTTAAGAGTACTTTGCCATAAGTAAAAGGAAGCATCTCACCCAGGTATAACGTTCCATAGAAGTCTAAACCATTTTATACATCTCTCAGAACCAGGTAAAGCTGTGCAGGTAACTTCTCGAGTCAGTGAAACAACTACTGAGAGTCAGTAAGCTACAGCTGAATCCGAACAAGATGAAAGCCCTGTAAATACAGTAGGTGGTTGTATGTTCCCCCAGATCCTGCATGAGGAAAAGGACATAAGGGCAAGAGTTGAAGCTTTATTTACTAAACCAATCAAGTGACTCTGAAATCTTCCAATGACTTATGCTCTTTGGCCCGTTGAAATCAGCCTAATTCTGGGTAGCCTCCATGTCTAAACATGAAGATTGGTTACTTCAACCTCACTTGTTGTCAGAGGTGATCCAGCTGTCTCTTCCTCTTCTCTCATTGCAGTCATGTTAGAGTAGGAGGAAGTCTTCCACTTGGGGTTGTCAGGAGGATGATAGTGCTGCTGTTGTGCTAGAGGTGTTCCTCTCCCAACTAAAGTACTGTGTAAGGTTTGGAGGACTTCTTTGTGTGGCTCCTCTTGAGGCCACTCTAGATTCCCTTACGGTGTTCTGCTACCATGTTCCTTCATCTTCTGTCATCATTCTCTCTCCCTTCTGATTCACCCTTCTTGCACTTATAACATTTCTTCTCTGTTTCCTTCCTTCCAGAGTCTTCCAAATTCTGTCTCATGGTGTAGCAGTTAAACTGCTGTACTGTAGCTATAACTGTGCTCACAAACTGGGGTTTAATCCCAGCTAGCTAGCTCAAGATTCACTCATCCTTCCATCCACCCAAGGTCAATAAAACGAGTACCCAACTTGCAGGGGGTGGGGAAATGTGTAGCCTGCACAATTACTTGTAAATCACCCAGAGAGTTCTTTGAGCACCATGGGGTGGTATATAAGCAGCAACCTCCTCCTCCTCCTCCTCCTCCTCCTCTTCTTCTTTGCTATGTCTCCTATCTTATTGTGTCCCACATTGAGCTCCTGGATTTTTGCTTCTTCTGAAAGGCTCCGTGCTCTTTGAACACTAAGAACTGCTTCCTTCCAATGTTATTGTGTCCTTTATTTCCATAGGTGATGCTGGCAGAGTGGTCAGCTCCATTGTCTATTGGGTGGCTCTGGGGAGGTCACACTAGTGTTGGCTCGCACAGGGGTCAGCCTAACATCAGGCTCTTCCAGGACCCCTTCACACTGGTTGCCTGGAATTAGATGGACTTTCGAATTTCATTGAGACTGTATTCCTGCCAAATCCAACATTGTTGTTTGACACCCAGGCAGCATGTTGAGTCAACCAGATTTAGCTGGTGAGTCTGTAGTACCAGCAACACCATTGCTAGGCAAGAACAGTCTGACCTTGGTAGTACATCCTGTAAATTCCTGATCTGATTATTGTCATGAGTCTGCCAAAACTGTTACTATTAGAGCCAGTGGGAGTACATCAGCCCTTAAAGAGTGACAAAGGTTGCCTGTTTTCTTAAAATCCCAATAAAAATGTGGCTGTTTATCTTTAAAGCATGAAATGGCCCAGGAACCATGGATGAGCACCACTCCTCATTGCGTTAGATCTTCAAAGGAAGATGTTTTCCATTTTCCTTTACTAGGGAACACTTCCTTTATCAGAGCAAATGAGAGGGTCTTCCCAGGATGGTACCTTCTCTTCACAGTGCTCTCCCCAAGAAACTTCTTGGTGTTAACATTGCTATCATTCCAGTAGTCCAGGTTAAAATGTACTTAATTTCCTAGGTGTTAATTTAAAGAAAACAAACAGCTGATCTATGCTTATTCTTTATGGATCTAATGGCTTTTTAATGGTTTGCATTCATAAGGTTCCAGATTTAATGCCTAGCAAACCGGCAAGTGAAAATGAAACATAATTTGAAAGTAACAGGCACAACATTGGGAGTGAATGGTTTTCATTAATACCAAAATATTAAAGACACTCACTGCTGTATATGTCTCATAAGCAGTGAATCACTGAGCTTAGCTCGGTACCTCTTTCAGCTTGGCACTGTTGGCTCACACGTCCTGATGGCCAGCATATTCACAATCCCAAAGCAGTTTGGAGACATTACTTTTTTAAGCTGACAACTGGCAGAATCCTCCAGACAGTGTGGCCATCTCAAAGTTATAATCCCCAAAAAGTAAAAATTTTATAGTTTGCCCGAAAGACCTTCCCAAACTCTGCAGCAGCGCTATAACTGCTCATCTCATAAAACTGCATTCATTCAGTAACAACAGCTCCACATTAGTCATGCTTGGTTCCCTTTCATAGGCCCTATATTTCTAGGAGAAGAACTTTAAAAAACCTTTGATTGCCTGTGAACATGACTGGCAGCCATTTTCCCCATGAGTCTGTTCTTGGGGCACAACACGTGGAGGAAAGTTACCACTTCTTTTCATAATCCCTCAAGAAAACGTTCTATGAGAATAAGAAGAAAAGAAATCCTGACAAAAGAATGAGAGTTGAATTTTGGTTTGGGTCAAGTTTGGACTTATTAAGGCAATAAATTTAAATCTCAAACAATGGCCAGAATCTTGTCAGTTAGTCACTCCTGCATCCCTTAATTTGGGCCAGTTTCATGTGTGGGTGCACAATCCTCTCATTATACAACTAATAACCGGTTAACTAGCTGCAATTTGCTGCTGTGGTTTATGCCATTGCACTTATGCAAACATAACTAAACATTGGGATTCTGTCCAATGGTTGTGTCAAGCCTCTGTAATTACATCCAAAATTATTACTTGTCTTCGGTTGGACTGCTTTGTTGCAAATCCCTCCAAAAGGGATCTTCTCAAATGTGAAACTAGGGGTGTGCAACTTATTTGACTGAATGCTCAGATGCCAGCTGCTTGAGGGTTACTTGTCCATCTCTGTGGTCACAACAGGGTGGAACAAAGCCTTGGGCATTTATAGTATTGAATTTGGCATTAGTGGTATTGTAAAATAATATAATTAAAAAGTCATGGCACGATTAACAGCAAGGAAAAGGAATTAAGAAATATCAACACATTATAAAGGAAACAGTCAGCCAAAGAAGAAGGAGCCTGACAGCTTCATTTACCCATGAAACCTTAGACTATTCTTGCATACTCTAGTCGTTGAAGCCCTGGAGAGGTTCTGAATGAGGTCACCACCTGCGGCAACCACTCTGCAAATTTTTCAGCTGCACTGGGAAGTGAGGGACTTCCATCCATGTGGCACATTGCCTGGGCATGTGTTCCCCCCCTTTAAACTTCATCAGTAAGATGACAAGGACAGAATGTGTGTGAGCTCACATAATATATCATCTTATCTCTTGTCATCACTTTATCTGCTGTCGTCGCATAAGCAAAGACGATCCCCGCTCAGTGCCAGCCACACTACAAATGAGATGTACATCCCATTCAGAATTCAGAAAAATGACCACTGGCCATGCTTGCCTGAGGAATGTCAGAGCTGTGTCCAAACAATAACTTTTCTGAGATGTGGTCCTATTGCTATGACTCAAAGGCTGGTATCATGCCTAGAGACTCTAGTTGGAATCCTCTCCTCCAATATGGCTAAAAAGAAAGGGGTTGTTCCCATAGTTCCCTTTAGTGTCCAATGCACGTATTTTCAATTGCACCATATAATTTAAAGTACATACTTTCATAATTTAGCATACCAGGATTTCAACTATGCTTACTCTTCTGCTGATAAATCCGCCGCATCCACAATTCCACCCATTTCTCTTCTTGCACAAATATTGTTTCACCAAACTAAAGCTATTGTGGAACACAGAATGTACAGTGGACCCTCGTATAACAAATGGTTTGTATAACATAAAATCTGTACAACATAAAAAATTCCAGAGATAGGGGAAATTTGCTTAACAGAGTCATCTATGGGGTGAATCCGTACAACATAAAAATGATCGCAATTAAGGATTTCTGTTTTCAATGCATTCCTATGGGAAATTTGTATAAAGGAAAATTTGCTTAACATAATTTCATTTGGAACAAATTAATTCCTTTATACAAGGTACCACTGTATTTGCAAAGCATAGGATACTGACCCATCAGAATGTGTCTGCAGTGAGCAAGGCATCTACATAAGGCCGGTGTTGGTTAGAAGTCAGTTAGACTGGAGGCAGTATGTGACAGGGACAGAACCAAATATGTAATAGACTAAGACAGGGTCTCAGACAAAACAAACCTCAGGCAGAACTAAACATGCAATAAATAAGGACCCACAACAATATGTCGCTCAGCACAGGACAATGTACAAACATATAATAGGTCAAAGTGACAGAAATAAAGATGTAACTGGCAGGATTTTATAGGGCTAATTAGGGTTTTCAGATACAATGATGTTACAATGGCTCTTTATGGCTCTTTATAACCCAGAGCACAGAGAGCACTCCTAGTTCCCTGAGCTCCTTGCCCTCTGAAGATGCCAGCCACAGAGTTTGGCGAAACGTCAGGAGGAAAAACTTCCAGAACATGGCCAAACAGCCCAAAAACCAAACAACTATTACAATGGAAATGTTAATTACTGGTATTTACCAGAGAAAATACATCTGTCAATAAGTCCAGACAATTACCAAATGTCTAAACACTATGAGTTACATTCTAGTTTGCAGACATTTATAAACAGTAAATGTTATTTATTGTTTTAGCCCAAATCAGAAGTGATATTTTTTTTACTATCAATTGCTGGCACAAACACACATATGGGAGAATGGAAAAAATTACTCTTTATACATGTTTTTTTCCTACATGGTTCAAGCTGTTTGTGTGCATTCTCTGCAAAATTATAGGTTATATATTATTTAGTATAACCACAAGCCAACAAAGCTTCCATCACATCACCCTTACTCTAGCACAATGGTTTAACCCTTGTGCTACTGTAACTTTATGTTCCTTCCCCACCCTAATGTTACTGGATTGTGATCTTATCCCAATCCATCCTATATCTCTCAGGATGGGTTGGGAAATGATGACAGCAAAAGCCACAGCACAAGATATTGCTTCATCCCACTTTGGAATATTTATCCATATTTGGAATATTTAGAATATTTATCATCTCTTCTGACTGTCAATGGCTTTCAACATACTTAGGGTTAAACCATATAGGGTTCCAGATATGCATACTGAAGGTCACAGGTTTATTTTTCTCCAGAGATGTCCTTCCTTCCAAGTTCTGTCTCTGAGCGATCAGACTTGCAAAAGAAGCCCACATTCAATTCCTGATGGCCAGTTCCAAAACCAAATCAAGCAAAGCATGCTCTTTTGGAATTTGTTATACAGTGGGAAGGGAAAGCTAAGCATAACCACACAAGCATCCTGGACTTTAAGATTTTTTGTACACTTAAGGAATTATTAGCCGTGATTCGAGGGACTGAAACACTGAAAGAGAAGGGAGTCCAAGGTGTATGGGAGTTCCTTAAAAGGGAGATATTAAAGGCATAATCTAAAACAGTTCCAACAATAAGAAAAATGGGAGATGTCTAAGGAAACCACAATGGTTGACTAAAGAACTTTCAACTCAGCAAAGTATATATATAAAGACAAGTACATGAAATGGAAAAATGGGGAATGCACCAAAGAGGAATAAAGTGCTACCTTGTATAAAGGAATTAATTCATTCCAAATGTAATTCTGTTAAGCAAATTTTCCTTTGTACAAATTTCCTGTAGGAATGCATTGAAAACAGATTAATCCATAATCATGACTGTTTTTCTGTTGTACAGATTCGCCCCATAGGCAATTCTGTGTTAAGTGATTTTCCCCTATCTCCAGAATTTTTTTTTCCTTTAAGCGGATTTTCTGTTAAACAAACTTCTTGTTATTTATTTATTTATTTAGTAACAATTTTTTTTAGCCGCCCCATTACCAAGAGGTCTCTGGGCAGCATACAACAAGTATTAAAAACTATAAAACAATAAAATTATACGAGGGTCCACTGTATAAAGAAATAGCTAATGTATACAGGGGGGTGGATAAAAGAAAGCTAAAGCACATTAATGAATTTTGACTTCCAGAGAGATTAGAGATAGTAAAAAGTGTTTTTTTAGTTATGTCCGCAGCAAAATGAAAAATAAGGAAATCATAGGCTCTCTGTGTGGCAAAGACAACCAGTTACTAACAGGAGACAGGGACAAGGCCGAACTACTCAACACCTTATTTGCCTCATTTTTTCTTTAAAAAGGAAAAAAGAGTTCTGTTGGGGCAAAGAGTAGATGAGGTAGGACAGGGTATTGCGATACAGAATAGGTAGGGGGGTAGTACAGGAACAGCTGGAAACATTAAACAAATTTGAGTCTCCTGGGCCAGATGAATTACACCCAAGGATATTAAAACAGCTGGCAGAAGTAATTTCACAATCATTGGCAATAATCTTTGCGAAGTCCTGGAGAACAGGGGAAGTCACCATAGATTGGAGGAGGACAAATGTTGTCCCCATTTTCAAGAAGGGGAAAAAAGAGGACCCAAATAATTACCGCACTGTCAGCTTGACTTCAATTCCAGGAAAGATCCTAGAGTAGATAGTCTGTAATTATTTAACAAGCAATGCTGTCATTACTTGAAGTCAACACAGGTTTCTTAAAAACAATTCATGCCATACTAATTTGATCTCTTTCTTTGATAGAGTTACAGGCCTGTTGGATGAGGGGAACACTGTGGATATTGCTTACCTTAATTTCAGTAAGGCCTTCAATAAGGTTCCTCATGGTATACTTCAAAAGAAGTTAGTAGAATGTTGGATAGATAGGGCTACAGTTAGGTGGATTTGTAATTGCTTGACTGATCATACCCAAAAGGTGATCATAAATAGCTTCTCCTCAGCATGGAGAGAGGTGACTAGTGGGGTACCTCAGGTTTCTGTTCTGGATTCAGTGGTATTCAATATCTTTATTAATGACTTGGATGAAGGAATAGATAGTATCCTAATTAAATTTGCAGATGATACCAATTGGGAGGAGTTGCTAATTCCCTAGAGGATAGGATGAAAATCCAAAATAACCATGACAGATTAGAGTGCTGGGCCAAAGCTAACAGAATGAGTTTCAACAGAGAGAAATGTGGGGTGCTGCATCTAGGTAAAAAATGAATTGCACAGATATAGGTTGGGAGATATCTGGCTGGAGAATGGTACATATGAAAGGGACCTGGGAGTCTTGGTGGACCACAAATTGAACATGAATCAGTAGTGTGATGCGGTGGTCAAGAAAGCCAATGTGATTCTTGGCTGCATAGTGTTTACATCAAGGGAAGTGATGGTGCCACTCCATTCTGCTCTGGTCAGACCTCACCTGGTGTACTGTGTTCAGTTCTGTGCACCTCAATTTTAAGAAGATGTTGACAACCTTGAACGGGTCCAGAGAAGGGCGACCCGTATGCTTGAAGGTCTGGAAGAAATGTCTTACAAGCAGCTTGGGGAGCTGAGAATGTGTAGCCTTACAAAAAGAGGTCTGAAAGGAGATATGATAACTATGTTTAAATATTTGAAAGGATGTCATATCGAAGAGGGGACTGGCTTGTTTTTCATGGCTTCAGAGACTAGGACTGAGGGCAATACTTTCAAACTACAGAAAAAAATATTCAATTTAAACATTTTATTTCCCTCCCCACTGGTTCTAATGGGGGGGAGGGATAAGCTGCCCCCAAATCATCCCAATCTTTTCTTAAGGGTTCTCCACATTCTGCCCTTTGGGATCCTCCTGTCATGAGCACATTACAAGTTGAGGCATACACTGACAATGGAAATTTCTGCTCATATACCAAGCATGAATCCAAGTCTAGTCTGACTCCTCTCTCTTCCTACCCATACAGAGGGAGCTCTCTTAGGTGTTTCCAGGAACCTGTTTTGCTTTTCTGTTCATGTACGGGGGGTTTCCATCTCCCAGCCCTGTGGGCAGCCCTCCCACACCCAAATATCCTACACCTTTTCCTAGAGACTCCCAACTCTTCACAGCACATCTCCTGACAGCAAATTTTATCCTCTCTTAGCCTGCAGTCCTATAGTTTTTAGGAGACCATTTGAGAACTCTTCTGAAGGAAGAGAGAGAAGCCCAGCTTCAGAGAGGAGAAACATCTGGTCACCATAGAAAACTCCTGCAGCCTTTATTTCTCTTAACATTCAGAAGGCTAACATTGGTAAAAGAAAAAAAAACAAACAAAAAAACTACTTATATTCCTCTGGAATTGAGGAAACATGCTCAGCTGGAGAGCTGGGCATATAGGAGGGAAATGGTAAAATCAGAGAAGGAAGAAAAATTAAAAGAGGGCAGGGGGAAAAAAGATTTGGCTGGCCTTCTCTACCCTTTTGCTCTGAGATTGATAGAATCATTTTTGAACTACAATCCCAAAGTCAGATGTTATCTGGGGATTGTAGGAGTCGAAGTACAAAAAGTTACTTTGCAAAGCCCTTCCTCTTGCCTTGTCACCACAAACCTAACAGGACTTTGGACAGACAGCGTCTCCGCCTTCAGATCTGAATTGCTGTGTCCAATTGTGACCCACACCCTGTCACTTAGAAGTCCTATAGAATGCAATGGGGTGTTCTTCCAGGTAGTTAAATATATGATTGTGCTATATATGAATCTAAGGGATAGATTTGCATCTCTCTGTACATAATAAAAATGGTTTCTTTCCCCTTTTTAATTAAAAGATTTAAAACTACAGGAAGCTTCTGCTCAGCCCAAAAAAAGGGGGGGGGAGGGGGGGGAGGAAAATGTGTCTTCCAAAATTCAAGCTTGAAAGCAGACAATAGTCATAGGTATAGATGGCTGTGGATATTATGAGCTAATGTCTGCTTGTCTATGGTATTTCCATTAAGAGTGAGATTGCAATGGTTGTTTTGCTAAGATACAGTACAAACAGTGATACCATGTTGTTCTTTTTCTATTCTCCTCTGGATATAAGCAGAATGATCCTACTTACTCATTAACAACTGCAACATATTAAATCACGAGGATCCACAGTTCAAGAAATAAATAATTCTGACAATCCGGTTTGCTGGAAATTAGGAGTGGTATTTAGAAATAGGAGAAGAACACTCAGTGGAACTGGCTCAAGTTGGGGGAATGGAAGATCAGCCAGACACTTTTGGAGCCAATATATGCCATGGGGGAGGGATGCCTGGAGTTGTGGTCCAACTAAATCTGGAGAGTGGTACATTCCCCAGACTTGACTCTGATCTTTTAATTCTTTAAAACTGTTATACAATTATGATTATGGGGGTCTAGCCCATCATTGACTGAGAATCTCCAAAGACGTTGCTTTTCCTGCTTGTGTTGTGTCATTAGAGAAGGGCAGGAAAGATTCTGGCAGTTCAGGCAAGTTCAGCACGGAACCCAGACAAGAGTTCCATCAGCTGGCAAATTCCTCACTCCTGCTTCCTCTGCCTCTGCCTCCTCGGGAAGCTGCCCACTCAGCTGAGAGAGAGAAAGGGACAGGAAAGCACACTTCAGTAGGGAATAGGTGAGGGTGTTTCCCTTTCCCTCCTCCTCATCTGAGTGGGCAGCTACCAGAGAAGGAGGAGGAGGAGGAGGAGGAGGAGGAGGGAAGCACACACTGCAATTGGTGAGTGGGCAGTCCTGCTGATGAGCCATGAGAGGGAAGCGCGCTTCAACTGGGGAATGGGCAAACAGGCAGAGGAGGTGGGAGAGGTGATTGTGCAGCACCCAGAGAACACCTGTGTGGGTGCCACACTTAACTGAGCCAAACCACTGTGGTTCAGGTCCATCTCTTCTTGCAATTTGACCTGCTTAGGCTGGTTTTACCCAGGTTCTAGATCCAAGTATTGTTCTTTCTTTCTTTCTTTCTTTCTTTCTTTCTTTCTTTCTTTCTTTCTTTCTTTCTTTCTTTCTTTCTTTCTTTCTTTCTTTCTTTCTTTCTTTCTTTCTTTCTTTCTTTCTTTCTTTCTTTCTTTCTTTCTTTCTTTCTATACCGCCCATCTTCCCAAAGGAACTCCAGGTGGTGTACAACAATTGCATATAACAATTAAAAAAAATGAAAAACATGAAAACCATGGCAAGATGGAGGAACAAATTGAAACAGAACAAAACAAAACAAAATTATGGCTGCCAAATGCCTCTCTAAAAAGCATGGTCTTAAGTGCTTTTCTTTGAAGGCTGGCAGGGACTGTGCAAGGCGAATCCCACTCATCAGTTTGTTCCAAAGTGAAGGGGAGGCCACCGAGAAGGCCCAGTTTTGAGTGATTGATTTCTGGGCCTCCCTGGGGATGGCCACCTGGAGTGAGAGGACCTGCAACATTCTGGTGGCCAGGTCTCAGTTGACCTCTGGAAGATCCACTCCGTCAGGTACTCAGGTCCCAAGCCATGGAGGATTTTGTAAGTCAAAAACAGAACCTTGAACCTTATTCAGGACACAACGGGCAATCAACAGCCAGAACTGGGGTGATGCGGTCATACCTGCCTGAACCCACCACCAGTCTGGCTGCTGCATTTTGTACCCGCTGAGTCTCCAAACAAGGGTCAAGAGCAACTCCACAGAGAGCATTGCAATAACCCTCAAGATCACAATCGCCTGTACAACTGTTCTCAAGGAGGCTTCATCCAGATCTGGGCAGTTCTGGGCTATCTACCTAAGATAGAAAAAGGCAGACTTGGAGACAGCCATCACCTGGGCCCAGATTCCTTAATCTATCTGCCAGCTGAAGGGCAATATCCTGCAGACTGGGGAGAGGGCCACTGTACCCAGCAGAGGACGCCCCAAAGAACAGAATCTCAGTCTTCTCCGGGTTGAGTCTGAGCTTCTAAGTCCTAGTCCATTCCATGACCCCATCCAGGCCGGAGTCGAGGGTCTGCACTGCCTCCACTGCAGAAGTGGTAAAGGAGAGGGAGAGCTGTGACAGCAGACTCTAAATCCCCTAATGACCTCAGCCACCAGCCTCATATAGATGTTAAACAGCATGAGGGAGATTGCTGACCCCTGGGGCACCCCACAAGAGAGTGTCCAAGGAGCCGACAACTCTTCTCCCAGCTGAACATGCTGGGAACAGCCACCAAGGAAAGACAGGAGCCAGCTATAAGCTATGCCTCCAATCCCCACTTCCGGAAAGCCGACCCAGCAAGATAATTTGGTCGAAATAATAAACAAAATACAAAACAATATAATCAATATCACAAAACAATATAGCAGCAAATTAACAATATAAAAACTATAAAAACTATAATAAACAATTAACAATATAAAGGCTAAGGGAAAACAATTATACTAGAGATAATATAAAATAATAATAATAAAATAATAAAATATACACATGATGGCAATATTAGCCAGTCCCAGCAGCTCTAGCCTACAAGCCAGATGATAAAGCTATGAGCCCAGGATACAACCAGTTCAGTTCAAAGCGAGGCCAGGGTTGGATCAGTCCAAGCCCAATGGGCTAGAAGTTGGAAAGGACCCCAAACACCACCTCACTCCACGGGCATTCCAGGCAGCACTAAGGCGCCCTAGACCTCTGAAGAAGGGTGGAGATTGACAGAGGGTCTGACTCCACCATAGAATCACTGTGGGTTAAACTACCAGGTCCAAGGAGTGATGTGATAGTTGGGGTATGCTATCACCCACCAGATCAAAAACTTGAGGGGGACCTTGAAATGAGGAGACAAATCATGGAGGTGTCTCAGAAGCACAGGATAGTAATCGTGGGGGACTTCAATTATCCCCACATCGACTGGGCCAATGCGAGCTCCGGGCAAGAAAGAGAAACTGGGTTTCTCAACTTGCTGAATGACTGTGCCTTAGAGCAACTTGTC
Organism: Phrynocephalus guinanensis; assembly: GCA_037367245.1. Classification (NCBI taxonomy): domain Eukaryota; kingdom Metazoa; phylum Chordata; class Lepidosauria; order Squamata; family Agamidae; genus Phrynocephalus; species Phrynocephalus guinanensis. The sequence continues at coordinate 99,854,323 of CM074736.1, read as the reverse complement.
ATGGAGCCCACCCGAGAACAGGCAACTCTGGATCTAATACTGTCTGATACTCAGGATCTGGTCAGGGATGTGAATGTCACTGAGCCTCTGGGGAACAGTGACCATGCTGCAATCTCCTTTGCCATGCATGTTGGAGGAAGAGTGTCAAGCAAATCAGACATAAAAATCCTTGATTTTTGAAGGGCAAACTTCCCTCAGATGAGGAAACTAGTTAGAAAGAAATTGAAGGGGAAGGTTGGAAGAATCCAATCTCTTCAGAGTGCATGGAACCTGTTTAAAACAACGGTAACAGAGGCCCAGCACAAGTGCATACCACAAAGAAAGAAGAGCTCATTTAAGTCCAAGAGGGCACCAGCATGGTTAACGAGTGGAGTTAGAGAGGCTCTAAAGCGCAAGGAGAGGTCTTTCTGTAAATGGAAATCCTCCCCAAATGAGGAAAATAAAAAGGAACACAAACTCTGGCAAAAGAAATGTAAGAAGATGATAAGAGAGGCAAAGAAAGATTTTGAGGAACGCATGGCTAGCAATATAAAGGGTAATAATAAAAGCTTCTTTAAATATGTTAGAAGTAGAAAACCTGCCAGAGAACCAGTTGGCCCTCTGGATGGTGAGGGAGGAAAAGGGGAGATTAAGGAGGACTTGGAAATTGCAGAGAAATTAAATGAGTTCTTTGCATCTGTCTTCACAACAGAAGACCTTGAGCAGATTCCGCTGCCTGAACGGCCCCTCTTGACTAAAGAATTAAATCAAATACAGGTTAAAAGAGAAGATGTTTTAGGACTAATTGATAAATTGAAGATTAACAAGTCCCCGGGCCCAGATGGCATCCACCCAAGGGTTATTAGGGAACTGAGAAATGAAATTGCAGATCTCTTAACGGTAATATGCAACTTGTCTCTTAAAATGGCCACAGTGCTGGGGGACTGGAGGATAGCAGATGTCACACCAATTTTTAAAAAAGGAAGGAGGGGGGACCCGGGAAACTACAGGCCAGTTAGCCTTACATCTGTCCCAGGGAAGATGGTGGAAAGCCTCATCCAAGAGAAAATCTTAAAACACATAGAAGAACAAACTTTGCTGAGAGAAAATCAGCATGGCTTCTGCAAGGGTAAGTCTTGTCTGATAAATCTTGTAGAATTTTTTGAAAAGGTCAGCAGGCATGTAGATTTGGGTGAACCGGTGGATATAGTCTATCTGGATTTTGAAAAGGCCTTTGACACAGTCCCTCACCAGAGGGTGCTGAGAAAATTGCACAGTTAGGGGATAAGAGGGCAGGTCCTCTTATGGATTGAGAACTGGTTGAGATCCAGGAAACAAAGAGTAGGTGTCAATGGGAAATTTTCACAATGGAGAGAGGTGAAAAGTGGTGTGCCCCAGGGCTCTGCCCTGGGACCGGTGCTTTTCAATCTGTTCATAAATGACCTGGAGACAGGGATAAGCAGTGAGGTGGCCAAGTTTGCAGATGACACAAAACTTTTCCATGTGGTAAAAACCAGAGAGGATTGTGAAGAGCTCCAGAAGGATCTCTCCAAACTGGGGTAATGGGCTATGAAATGGCAAATGCGTTTTAATGTAGCCAAATGTAAAGTAATGCATATTGGGGTGAAAAATCAAAACTTTATCTATCAACTCATGGGCTCTGAGTTATCTGTGACAGATCAGGAAAGAGATCTTGGTGTGTTGGTGGACAGCTCTATGAAGGTGTCTACCCAATGTGTGGCAGTGGTGAAGAAGGCCAATTCCATGCTAGGGATTATCAAAAAGGGGATTGAAAATAAAACAGCCAACATTATAATGCCATTATACAAAACAATAGTAAGGCCGCATCTGGAGTATTGTGTACAATTCTGGTCACCGCATCTCAAGAAAGACATAGTGGAACTGGAAAAGGTGCAGAAGAGAGCGACCAAAATGATTACTGGGCTGGGGCATCTCCCTTATGAGGAAAGGCTAAAACATTTGGGGCTCTTTAGTCTGGAAAAAAGGCGCCTGAGGGGGGATATGATTGAGACGTACAAAATAATGCAGGGCATGAGTAAAGTGGATAGAGGGAAGCTCTTTTACCTCTCACAAAATACCAGAACTAGGGGACATGCACTCAAATTGAGGGCTGGGAGAGTAAGAACAGACAAAAGAAAATATTTTTTCACCCAGCGCGTTGTTAGTCTATGGAACTCCCTGCCACAGGATGTGGTGATGGCATCTGGCTTGGATGCCTTCAAAAGGGGATTGGACAGATTCCTGGAGGAAAAGTCCATCACAGGTTACAAACCATGATGGAGATGTGTAATCTCCAGGCTTAAAACCAGTGTACTTCAAGGGCCAGATGCAGGGGAGTGATATCAGGAGACAGATATCTAGTCTCATGAGCTTCCAAAAGCATCTGGTGGGGCCACTGTGAGATACAGGAAGCTGGACTAGATAGGCCTTTGGCCTGATCCAGCATGGCTCTTCTTATGTTCTTATGTTCTTATGACCAGGTCCAAGGTCCCAAGGCACCAGCAGGTAGATGGTTAAAAAGGAGATGGAAAAGTTCTCCAGGCGAGAGACCTCGGAGCCCCCCAGAAGAAGGCAATGGGCAGCAGCCCAACACCCCTGCCATGACGCTGCACCGGACCATGTCAAGCCAAACGTCCAGATCTTCTCAGAACGTGAAACCAAGCACCCCACGAGGTGCCACAGAACTGAGGTGAAAGGACTGCCGCTGAACACCAACCTCTGCCACATGCGAGCCACAAACCGCCAGGCTGCCAGAAGCCTCCCTAAACCAAGCTGGCAGGTGAAGGGAGGGGGCACCATCGGCAACTACCACAGCATCTACAGGCACCAACCACAGGGAAGACGCTGGCCGAAACTCTGGCTGTAGGACCTTGCCTCGCAAGCTCTGCCGGGAACACAGGCTTCACCGAAAAAAACATCTCAATACCACTGCCTCGCTGCCCCCGCCGCTGCCACCAAGAAGAATAGGGTGAGTCCATCCAATGGGTGTTCAAGAGTTAACTGTCCCCTCTGATATCTTGACTACCGGGCCATGGGAACACCAGAACAGCATTTTCAGTCACATGATGACTTCAGAGAGAAACACGGCTTTTATTATTAACCGCCTCTTTCGCCCGTGTGTTAGGGCCCTTTGAAGCCTCTCCCCTAGCTTCTGGACTTCCCCTTTTAATCTCAGGAAACAGTAAGCTGCTGACCCAAAGACTCTGTGCAAATACAGTGGTACCCCAGATTACAAAGGCTTGTGCCATCAATATATTTTGCTTCACACAGAACAACAAAATCCTTTTTCTTTGGATTTTTACCAACTGATTGAACTCCTCACCTCTGGATCAACAGAAAAGACATGTATTCCATCCTTAGTGTGACACCTCTTCGAATATTTGAAGATATGTTATCAGTCAGCTCTTTATCTTCTCTTCTACAGGCTAGAGACACCAAGCTCCTTTAAGCTATCCCCAAACACCTTGGTCTGATCAGTTTCATTACTCTCCTGCAAATCTGTTCCAGTTTATCTACTTGTTTCACTTACAGCTTATCTATTTGCTCCATTGACTGTTTTTCACTAAGCACTCATCTTTCTACACACTTGATAAATTTAATAATGATTTCCACCAGTGTATCCCAGACTCCAAAATCAATCACATACAGAGTTAGAACTTTTTGGATGAAAAAAGTGTTTACTACACTTACATTAAGACTGGAGATGCAGCTGTGAATCAGCGTACTGGGTTTTTCAGAAGTCTGGATTCTTTGTCAGACTTTAGTAAGCAAAGAAATATTTTTTATCACCATTCCCTGGGGAAAAGAGAATGAAAAGTTCTAATGTTGGCTAAAAACACACCTTGTAAGAATGACTTTTTAAATAAAAAATACATTTTCATCCATAAATTATCAAAGTTATGATATTATCTACAGAAATTTTATCTTTTTACAGTATTTTATAGTATCTTTTAAAAAGTTTTTAAAAAAATAAATATATATTGCCTAGTGATGGGTTCAAGACAGCTTACAAAAATAAAGTACAAATGTTAAATCAAAACATATTTACAATTCATTTTAAATATATACACTGCCAGGCACATATAAGATTAAAATGCATTTGCCTGGGTTCAAATGAACATAAAGCTGGCATCAAGAGAAATTCTGTGCCATGGGATTTCTGTAAACAAGGCATCACTTGGAAGATGTCCCTGTTCAGTCCCTGTTTCCGTTTACCACAGGCATGATTACTTGTATCGTGACAACTGTTACTTCACGTCCTTGTTTCGTGACATCTACTGGATTTCCCTGGCTTCGTTTAGCCTTTTAAAAAAATTGTCAGGCTTCCATTTTTCGATATTTTGAATCCCCACTGTGGGCATGCAGGCTGTCTCGGGAAGCCCGGCAGGAGGAGCCAGGCGAGCCCAGGCAGCTGCAATGTCACCACTTGCCGCGGGAAAGCGGCGGCGGCGGTTTGGGCAGTGGGCGAGACACCCTCACCCTGATCTCAGCAGTCTGCGGGCTGGCAGGCGAGCAGGCAAGGAGAGCTCAGCCCCACCTCCGGGACCCGAGGAAGACAGACCTATGCCTGACAGTGGCTCTCCAACTGTCCATTCAAGAGCCGCCTTCTCCTGCAGGGACAGGCGGGCAGCTGAGCCTGGCCTGGCGCAGGAGTTCCAGTTGGCTTTCTCAGTTGTTGGAGTATTCCTAGAGTGAAAGGGGGAAACAGTCATTGCCATTACTTCACGTCTCTTGTCTCGGAGCAGGAACCGGGAACAAAGCGTGACAAGAGAATTCTCCAGCCCAGGGGCAGGTATGGCTTGTCACACTCTGTTCCCGGTTCAGGGGATGTGGTCGAGAGTCGAGACAAGTTTCTGCTGCCGTGCTATGGACATGAAGTAAGTTTTTTCCGTACCAGTCCCAAGCGGGACAGCAAAGAGGGATGAAAGGGACGTGAAGTAACAGCCCTAGTCTGTCACTTTAACCATTACACTGTAATGGATACACGATAACTAGAGATGGGCACGACTTAGCGGTATTTCCGTTTCCGTTTCCGTTACTCGGTTCCGTTACTCTACGGAAACGGTAACGGGAATTACTCCCCCAGACTTCGAGCTCGAACCGACGAACGAACAATTTTGGTCTGATTTGTCGTGCTCGTTCCTTGCATCGCGAGATCGCGCGATGCCACACGCGGCACAGAAAAAAAGTTTTTAAAAGTTAAAAAAACCCGGTTCCCGGCCAAAAAGCAGGCGGGAAAATGCCTGCCGTGCCTCAGGGCACCTACCAGAGGGGTTGTTTCTGGAGGTCCCCGGCCTCCCCCCTCATCCCCCGTCCTGGGCTGCTCTGGTGGGACTCGCCGCAGGCTCGCAGCCAGCAAAAAGCCCAGTCTCGCCGCCGGCCGCCGCAATTAAAGCGCAAGCAAGCGGCACGGACGGCACAGGAAAAAACTTTTAAACTCTCCCCCCACCCATTCCCGGGCCAAAAAAGCAGGCGGAAAAATGCCTGCTTGACTAAGGGCGCAGGGCACCTACCGGAGGGGTGGTTTCTGGAGGGGGGGGTCCCGCCTCCCCCCCGTCCTGGGCAGCCGGACTCGCGAGTCGCCATCGCCATGCCATGCGGTGCGGGCGGGGGATCCAAAATGGGGCGGCAAACGCAATATTGTTTTTGAAATCGTGGTCCAAAAACACACAAGCACAACAGAAACACACGAAAATTTATAAACTGCCAGATTTTTCACAGTAGCAGTGGGTTTTTTTCTTGCAACAAAATGTCTCTCCTCTCCTCCTCTGTCCTCCATTGATTTTATTTTATTTTATTTTATTTACACCTGCGCAATGATGGGCTGGCCAAGTGGCCAGCCATGTGGGAGTGGACAACCATGCAAATTTTTGGAGCCATCCCACCAGTCGCATGGCCACTTGGCCATGGAGACTTCTGGGATGTGCCAAAAAGCCCCCTAAAACCTGCCCTAGCCCTAACCCTAACCCTTGACTCCGTACCCATACGTCACAGACTGTCTTCTTAGTGGGTCAGAGAGGCACCCAGAGGTGCAACCCACTAGCCCACCGTAACCTTACCCGTCACTAGCCTAACCCTAGCTCTTGCACTAAGCCACCTTAAAGCCAGATCTACTTGCTTGCATTGCACTACACGCAGCAAGTACAATTCCCTTCTGTGTGAGACATGGTGGTGCGGGAGCCTTGTGAAGGGCGGGTATGACCCTATCACTCTCACACTGGTCTCACGTCTGCACATTATGTTATGCAATATCCATATGGCTATTGCATAGCATTTTGCAGCAGCAGCAGGTGAGGAAGGGAGACCCCCATGTAGAGGGGTCTCTCTTGGAGCCTGCTTCCCCTTCCTAGTGGCAGGAGGCACCCACGGGTGCCTCCAGGAGCCCACTTTCCCTTTATAGCGGGCCAGAGGAGGCACCCACCCACAGAGGTGCCTCCAGGAGCCCGCTCCCCCCCCAAAAAAACCAGTACTAACGACAACGAAAAAACGAAAAAACGAACCGACTAATTTTTGCGAATTTTCGCGAAAACCGGAAACGACCCGAAATGGGACTGGCCCGACTAACGACAACTCGAAAAATTTTTTTTTCAAGTCGTGCCCATCTCTAACGATAACCACCTACCTGACTTCATATTGTGGGAGTTTCTGGGGGAAGATCCTCTGAAAAAGGAGGTCTTTTAAGTAGAGTGACGCCAGTATGTTGTGAACTGAAGACATCTAGATTTGTGCAAGCCTTGCTGCCCCAATAAAGACAATCAGCCGTTCCAGACAATCTTCTGCCAAACATTCTTATATGTGTAACTATTGAACAGTTCAAACTTCCCAAACAGCTGCTCGATTCATGTTAGAAATTAAATACATCTGCAAATGTAACCCTGATTCTTTTGCAAAGTTCTCCTTTGGTTGTTTACAATTTATTATAGTATAATATTATTTACTTCTGAAATTTCCATTCCAGACTTAGTTTCCTCTGCAATGATCATAACTGGAGGGGGGGCAAGTGTCACTCTCTTTTATTTGCAGACGTCTCATGATAAAGCTTTTATGCTTTCTTATGTAACAGCTAATGTTCTCTCCTGCAATTTTGCAAATTCCCAGAAATCTGCTAGAACAGCCTATGACAGATTTTTGTTAAAATTGGGACCCATGAGAAAACTAAGGGGAGAGGGACCGTAATCAGTGTCGAAAGAGACATGTATCCCTGCAGAATCTCAACATAGAAACATTTTTCCAGGTGCAAAACAAATGAGACATCTTGGCTGAGGGTTGCAGAATATGAGAAAAATACACAGTAACTCTCAGGACTTTGGTTTCTTTAAGTTCAGCCAGACACAGAAACGGTCTCTACGACACATTTTGCTCCTGATTATTTCTGAAAAGAAGATAGCTTTTGATCTCCCTGACATAAGGCTAGCTACATTAACAAGGCTCTCTCAAATGACACATGGTCTTCTATTTCTTGGGAAGTATGATATGTTTATCAATCCCACACCAGAGGAAGAAAGATTTCCAGCCTCCTACCCTATTCTGTTCTGCTACCGTGTTACACACTAACACGGGTTACATAAAATGAATGATGGAAGATATTTACCAGTTCACTAGAGGAAAAATGTTAAATAAGGCAGATAAGGTTAGGTTTCTGAGCATTGAATGGCACAAGTATATTCCAGTGAAAGCTGAGTTATGTCATCAAGTGATTAGACTTCACCAGGCACACGGCCTAAGCTTGCTTTAGCCTGGAGGACATTTTTCCTTGGATCAAACACCAGCATTAAGGGGTCCAGCTTGGCCAATTCTCTGGCATCTGGTATGACTATCATGTGTCTGATGTACGTGAGGTGATGAAGCTCCCAGAAGAGGTACAGCCTTTCCAAAACCTGTAAGGCTTGCAGAGTGACCATGCCAGTTCCAATGCAGCCAACAATGATAATTTGGAATATTCCAACATTGCTGCAAGAGCCAGTTGCTATGTTGGTGGACCTGCCATATTCCAAACTCAGGCATTTTCTATTCAGTGCGACATGGCTCAAAATAAGGAACAATTCCTTTACAGGAGGAATTATTCAGCATATTCAAAAGGTTATCTTGCATACTCAGAAATCATATTTCACTTTTTTAAAAATCCCACTTGCTGTTTAGGAAAGGAGTGAGATAATACTAACCATTCTTACTCCTACTAGTACAGGGAGCAGCAGAAGAGCTAACTTTTATTTATTTATTTATTTATTTATTTATTTATTTATACATACATACATACATACATACATACATACATACATACATACATACATACCGTTTATATACCACCCACTACTCAAAGGTTTCTGGGCAGATAACAACAATTAAAATGAACAATTAAAAACAATTACAACATTAAATACTATGCACTAAAATTGACATCAGGAATTCATGTACAGCTTAGTAAAATTACTTGTTTCAAACTGCAACTCCCAGAATGCCCCAGCTATTATGGCCACTGACCATGCTGGCAGGGTAGTATGTGAGGTTTGGGTGGAACTGCCTAACCCTATTTCCTGAGATTTCAGGAGCAAAATATGGGACCAGGGGGTGGGCCCTTGTGATGTCACAGCAAAGGGTTAGAAGGGAGGTCAAAACTGCTTGTCACAATGTAAGAATTATTAGCCTAGGTCCATAGGATCTGTTTGGCAGGTTTCTAGCCATGGCAAGATAGACTTTGTAGCAGAAGTACTGGGCACCATTTCCAGATCTAACAAGGAGAGGTTCCAACAGCATAACTAGCTTATCACCTTCTCTAAGGGCCTTTTTACACGACCCCTAAGATCCGCTGGCCACTTAAATTCGGACCAGAGATCTTAGGGGTTCATCGCTCTTCCTCTGTCCCCACCCCCCTCTGCACTTCCTGGTTGCTGGCTGTGTGAGGGAGGGAGAAAAAAGAAAGAAAAGAATGCCGGTTTACCTCCATTCTGTTCCCGGCAGCATTCAGATCTCTTAAAGGGGTGGGGGGGCAGAAAAACAACAAACAGAAGCCAGGAGAGCCCCACACTCACTATCCTTACACCGGATCAAATATTTTTCATATCCAAAAAGCAGGTACCTGAAAGCTGCGCTGGGACGCGCTAAAGTGGGCGGGGTCGCACTTAATTTCCTGTTAACTCCGGAGCTGGTGGGTAAACATTTTTAATCTCCGGAGCTGGGAGCCATTTGCCCCGGAGTTTAGGGGTCGTGTATAAACGCCCTAACAGGTTATGTAAAAAGACCAATGACTTCATGTTTCCAGTTATCTAATTAGAGCACCACTGCTGATTGCCAGCGGCTGCTGAGATTGTACTCAAGCAGGTTTAGTGCAAAAGGAAGAAGCAATGCAGTTGTTGTGAGTTTTTCGGACTGTTTGCTATATCTATTACTTGCTGATATCACAAAAGTAGTCAGACACAGAATCCCAATATTGCACAGCTGCAATCAAGTTCAGCGCCCTCACAAAGCGGAATGCCCACAGCTGAAGCATCCATGAACAATGGCTATCTAACTTCTATTGGAAAACTTCAAACAAAGCAAACTCTATCTAGCTCCTTCTGAGGCAAATTATTTCATTGCTATTCACCTCTCCCTGTCAGGAAGTTCTTTGTCATGTTTCCCCCCTTGGAATTGCAATGTCCTAGAAATGAAAGACTGTCTTAATCCTAAACTATTATCAGTGTATTATCTTTCTGTCACCCTCCTATCTCACCAGGGCTGCAAAAGAGTTCAGGAGGAGGAGGAGGAGGAGGAGGAAAAATGCATTTAAAGAGACAGGCAGATTTTGCAGAATTCACAGTTCAGCGAGAAAGAAGATTGCATCCATGTAATTTCATATCTCTATTAATGGTTTGGAACAGTAGTAAGAGCTCCTCCAGATGGGCATTAGAATACTTCAATTTCCGCATTAAACTCTGATTCTAGCAGGGACTGCTTGTAAGTGCCTTGAGAATATTCCTGCACAGCTCCCTGATCACGTGATCATAGATTCACAGAATAACTGAGTTGGAAGGGGCCTAAAAGGCCATCAGAGTCCAACCCCATGCTCAGTGTGGGAATCCAAATCAAAGCAGAGCTGGCAAGTGGTGGTCTGCTTTTTCTCTTGAATGCCTTCACTCGAGCACTCACCCCTTCCCGAGGCCATTGGTTCCATTGTTGTGCTGCTCTAACAGTTAAGAAATGTTGAGACTTTATCTCATTGCACAACCTGAGAAAGAGGAATAATTTCCATTGAAAGCTCATCATCTATTTGATTTCTTTGGTAGTCAGAGAAAGATATCACCTACTCCTGCATTTGAAATTCTTCCTGATATTCAACTGAAATTAGACTTCCTCTCACTTGAGCCCATTATTCTGTGGCCTGCAGTCAGAGATGACTGAGTGTTAGAGATGGGCATGAAGGGCTTAACCACGCTTTGTAGAGCTTGTATGCCTGGCATACCATTCTCCTCAACTCCACTTTGGACATGTATTTCAGAAAGTTCCAGTAAACCCAGATAAATTAAACAGTTTCACAACAAAAAGATGGTATATATGTCCCACCGGAAAAAGCCCTAACACTAGTTCACTGGCAGTGCAGTCCTTGGTATATCTCCTCAGAAATAAGTAGCCCAGAGTTCAGGTGCATGTAGTCCAACACAGAGTACAGAGTGAAAACAATTCTTTAGCAGAAAATCAGCTAGACGAGTATTTCTCAAAAGGTGTTACAAAAACGATTTCAGTCTTATTCATTTATATATTGATCAGTCCTCAGTCTGTGAGGACCCCCAAAGCAATACAGAACAAGGGGGAAAGGGGGCATTTCTTAAAGACTGGTTCAAGTTAAAGCGGTGTGTGGAAACTCCCTGTGCACGTTGGTGGAGCAGTATTATGAGCAAGAGCACCGAGAAAATATGGGCAGTCCTCTTTCCAGACCACACATGTTCCGTGGTCCCACAGAGACAAGGCGAGAAACAAAAGAGCAAGCAGGAAGATATGGCCCTGATTAAACTTTGCCCCGCTTCAGACCAGTTTGCAGGACACATTCGTTTTGAAAATAGGAAGGCAAGTGCATGAATTTGACCACAGAATGAATATGAAAGTCGTGCAAAGGCTAAAAGGTTCATCTTTCAACTCAATGGGTGGTCATAGCTATTCGTGCCCTCCGGATTTCTAAATAGTTAAAAACCCACCCAATGCTACAAGTAACTTACTGTAAAAGTATTAGCTGAAGCCAGAGACAGCAAACTGCTACTTCCCCTTCATTCCACACTTCACCTCATCAGGTTATACATTTTTTTCACAGATAAAATGACACCCCCCCCACAGAGAGAGAGAGAGAGAGAGAGAGAGAGAGAGAGAGAGAGAGAGAGAGAGAGAGAGAGAGAGAGAGAGAGAGAGAGAGAGAGAGAGAGAGAGAGAGAGAGAGAGCGCTTTTATTTTTTTGGATAACTGACTCAAAGTCAGGGCTGTTTTAAAATTGTAAGAAGCACGTTTTATTGCATTCATTTCTAGGGCCTTAATTTTTTATGGCAAAAAAGTAGCTGGAAGAACAATCAGTGGCAGTCACAGATGTGGTATTTCCCTCAGGTTGCCAGCCTTTAGTAAAGCTAGGTATTTTACTTGCCCAATCTGCCAACTGCTAGGTACACAGAACACCTGTTGCTGTTCACATAAAATTCGCAAAACCCACTGCTGCTAATTGTAGCTAACTGCTGAGATGCCAAAGGGCATCTGGGACTGGTTACGCTCTCAACTGTACTACCAAAGTGCATACTGGTATGTTGTAAATTAGCCACACTTAGGCAGGCCCAAAAGAAGGATGTGTGCCACCCATGGCAAACATGGATTCCACAGACATACACCCTAGTAATGGGGGGCACAGGGAGATAGCATAGTACAAAGCACAAATACTACTAGCACTTTAGAATAGCACAAATAGCATTTTGTCATTATTGTCACCTCCTTCTCCAACATGGTGCCCAGGACACATGCCCTGCCTGCTGCCCCACAGTTAGCCACAATAACTTATGCATACCCCCCACAAACACCAATTAGAATCCAGCCTATGGTTTTCAAGTCTTGAACCACAAAATCATGCCACAGCAGTAGTTGCATATGAAATATGTACCTTATGACCTTAAATATCTGTCCTCAGAAGTAAAGCTCATTATGCTTAAACTAAATGATGCATTATCATGTTCCTAGAAGGACTGCTCCCCAAAGTGGTGAACGGCATCTGTTTGTCATAACATATGATTTTCTTCAGCTAATATGTATCTTGCCTTTAGCATAGTTTGTTTAGTGATTGATTATGTGTGTGGCTTGTCATTTTGGCTACACTGCTTTCATGACAAATACTAACTTTGCTACTCGCATCTACTGTATGATGGGGTATATGGAACTCCAGATGTTTGACTTTAGTTCACAGCAGCCCAAGCCAACATGACCAATGGTAAGAGATGCTAAGAGTTGCAGTCCAAAAACATCTGGAGGGATCCACTTTACCCACTCCCAATCTACAGTATCATATAAGGGCGTTTATACACGACCCCTAAGCTCCGCCGCAAATGGCTGCAAGCTCCGGACTTTAAAAATGTTTACCCACCAGCTCCGGAGTTTGCAGACAATTAAGTGCGACCCCGCCCACTTTAGCGCGACCAAACAGCAGTTTTCTTGTACCTGCTCTTTGATGGTGAAAAATTTTGATGCGGCGACTGCCTGAGCTCTCCTCGCTTCTTTCTGTTGTTTTTCTTTTGCCTCCGCCCCTTAAAGAGGAACCAGGAAGTAAATGGAGGTCGGAGCAACTTCCACCAGCACCGGAGGTAAGAATGCATTCTTTTGTCCCTGTCTAAGTCTTTTTTTTCTCCCCCCCCTCACGCAGACAGAACAAAGAAGTGCGGAGTGGGTGGGGACAGAGGAACAGCAACGAACCCTCAAGATCTCTGGTCCGAATTTAAGGGACCAGCGGATCTTAGGGGTCGTGTAAAAAGGCCCCAAGTTAAAACCACCCCACCTTTGCTTGTGAGTGGATTCTCACAAAATGTAACTATTGTAAGTTAAGTGTCACAAAGTTCATTTTACTGAGTACTGTTGGGAAATATTTGTGGAATGTGAGGAGAGAAGGAGTATATGAAATTATTCATTCAAAAGTGTATTGCTCATTATGATATAGCACCTATAGCTATATCATAATGATATAGAATACAATTGCTATTCTCATCTTGAGTTGACTCACTGTATCAATGGTTGAATGGTAAGCCATTAAGTATGTAAACATATGTACTAAATGAGATTGACTTTTTGTTTTGGAAGCGGTTTTCAGCTTCCGAAATGAAATGTGGGAGCCCAGCTTTCATTCGGAACTGGAGGAATGTAATCAACCAATCCCTTACCTTGCACTGGGGTGTGCAACTCCAATGAGGAAAAAACCTCCAACGTGTCATCTTTCCTTCTCCGTTGCACTGGCCAATCAGACAGGGAGGTGGGATGCTGCATTTCCCTGCACAGCTCCTGTTTGGCCTGCGCCACCCCAGCACAAGGTAAGGGACTGGTTGATTTCATTCTTCCGGTTCCGAAAATCAGCTGGGCTCCCACATTTCATTTCGGAAGCTGACCATTTCCTAAACGAAAAGCCCATCTCTAGTATTAAACCTTAAATCCCCCTGAGCTCTGACTAAGAGGACTCTGTAGAGGATTTCAGAATTACTCAGAATGCTGCTATGTGAGCCCATCATAAACTGATCAATGAATATAAGGTTACATAAACTCTCTGCAATTACAATTAGGATAAGTTATGATGAAGTTGGTGCTTCATTTGCTTCAGCAAAAGGGGATGCCATCTTGCCCCCTTTCCCCCTCCCCCATTGTCTACTACTATCTGCTCCTGCCACTGCCCCCTCCTCTTCCTCCTCCGCTGCTTACACCACTGCCATTGCCACTGTGGGTTTCATCCTAAGAGGCAGCAGGACTGGCTTTCCAGCATGTACCTAGAGCAGCAGTTGAGATGGCGAGTCAGGTGCTGATAGCATCCCCCTCTCCCCCAGCATGAAACAGAAAAAAAGCAAAGCATGAACTGTTTCATGTCTCCAGGGGTTCATGATGGTTCATGGATAGCCACCATCACAAATCACTAGTTTTCTAGTTTGAGTGTATTTCTATGTATTTTGAATCCTAGAGAAGAAGTACAGATGGAACGGAAAAGGCCTAGACATCAACATGGCCTAAGGTTTTGGCCAGGTTATTTTGCTTAAAAGAAATTCCAAAATTGAATCTTCAGCTTGACACATGCACAATGTAGATTTTGTTGTCTTTCTCAATCCTGGCGGACAAAGGGTTACTGCCAGCCAGTCAGACCCTCAGGCCTCATAATGAAGCACATGAACTCTGTTTGGCCATGAATAGAGCCACGCAGAAACAAGGCAATCCCCGTGGCAGGAAAGTTTCTGGTTCTGTTGGTCATACATACAATTAATAAAATGGTCTGCCAGAAAGAAAAGCATTAGCAAATGTCTACAAGTGGAGCATTTAAAGATTTCCTAAATATTTAACCAGAGAGAACAAGCTCTAGCCGAACACAATGGTTCTTTGTCCAGACTGAACTTGCACAGACAGAAAGTATGTATACATGGGACAGAATCACAATTAACAGGCAATTTTGGAAGCACTTCAGGTAAAAAAAAGGTATCCAAAATATGTATTCCTTGATGCTAGTTCTACTAAAAAAAACTGCTATTGCCAGTTCTAAAGAACAACTGCTAAAACTACTCTAAGCACAGTTGCCAAATATAGCATTTGAAGTGCTGGCAATCATTTAAAGGTCAACAAATATGATTGTACAGGTATAGCACCCTCTCCTCCAAATGGAATTTGAATCATGCCCCCTTAGTAAATAACATAGCTAATGGATAGTATTCTTTCAATTGAGACTTAGGATTTTGGCTATAATGTTCCACGTGGAAAGCTTTACTATATAGGAATGAATGTCATAAATATTGTAGAGATCATAATATATGATGGTTGCCAGCATGGGGCTTCCCCAAAGCTTGTTACCATGGGCATGCTGGTTGGGGGATTCTGAGAGTTGCAGCCCAAAAATAATTTTCCCAAATATTGTTTTTCTACAAAAGCCCACAACAATAAATTAATCTCTGGAGTCACTACAAATTATTGTCCATGTACTGTATATATTTTCTATTAACTAATATGTGTAAATGACTTTTACATGGGGCTTTTAAAACAAATAATACCCTAATTATTGTTAATAAATCCTTTCAAGGTAATACTCCTGGAACCAGCAACCCTTTAGACATACAAAAATATGAAGGGTGGTTACTTTCATAGAAATCAAAAAGCTTTTGATAAGATAGTATGGCATTTTCTTCATCACCATCTTAACCTGAGCATGATGTCTTCTTAAAATTAAAATAAGCCAAAGCCATAGCATATCTAAGTGTTAGAAGTGGGAGAATAATTTTATACTAATACAATGAATCTGTCTCTTGAATGAATACTTTCACATGGTAAGAGTATTTCTCTGCATCAAGAAGCTGGCACCAATGCAACTGGGAGGCTGAATTCTGTTACAAATCTAGATTTCAGGCAGGATCACCCAAATCAAAAATATATAATGATAAGAATTGATGACAATGGAGGAAGGGGGGTTCTTTGCCATTTTTGCCCTGTGTAGAGTGCATTGCAGTAGTCGATCTTAAAGATCACCAATGCATGCACAACTGTCCTCAAGGAGTCTTGTCAAGGAACGGGCAAATCTGGGTGATCAGCCGTAGTTGGAAAAAGGCCAACTTAGAAACGGCCACCAGCTGGGACTCCAAGGAGATGCCCAGAATTCTCACTCTCTTGACCAGCTGGAGGGAAGACCCACCCAGTCTGGGGAGAGGGCCAATAAATCCATCAGAGGACCCCCTGAAGAACAGAAGCTTGGTCTTCAGTGTGAGCCTATTAGTCCTGGTCCACTCCATGATGGTGTAATTTGATTTGAATCAGACCAAAGGTGACCCCAAAGTGAACGATATGCCTGTCTAGTCATGCACTGAAAACAAATTCTTAGCTGTAGCACCACTACAAATGGCCCAGAGCACAGAGTGAACTCCTAGTTCCCTGAGCTCCTTGCCCTTTGAAGATGCCAGCCACAGAGTCTGGTGAAACGTCAGGAAGAAAAACTTCCAGAACATGCCCAAACAGCCCCCAAAACTCAAAAAACTCAAAAAAAGACTTCATTTTGCAGCACTACAAATTTTTCACAGGATCAATTCCTACTTTTCCTACCACCGCCCAGAGTTCCATATTGGAAACGGGGTGGTATAGAAATGAGACAAATAAATAAATAAATAAATAAATAAATAAATAAATAAATAAATAAATAAATAAATACTTTACCATGTATGTGTCATTTGAATTAGGTTGCTGTGGATGAGGGTTTTAACTCTCTGAGTGTTGTTACATAGCATTTTACTGATGTGCATTTTAAAATGTTTTGATTATATTTGTGTTTATTTTAATTTCATTACATGTACAGAGTACATGCTGGGGCTCCAGCTGATTAGTGCTGGGGTATTTCCCCACTCCAGCACCAATTAGTTGGAGCATGTCACCGCGGCTTCCCGGGCTGCTGGAAGACTTTTAAAAGTCTTTAAAAAGCCTTTTAAAAAGAATTTTAAAAAGCCTTCCAGCAGCCCTTGCAAAGGCACCACTGCCCTTGCTGAAGGCACCATTCCTCCCCCAGCCAGCACCAATCAGCTGCTTGGCGCTGGCTTGGGGCCACGGCTGCCCCACAATCTCCATTGAAATGTATTGGCTCAATGCATTTCAATGGAGAAAATTTTCCCCATTGGAATGCATTGAGCCATTGCATTCCAGTGGGGAAAATTTTCTCCATTGAAATGCATTGAGCCACTTCCCCCCCTCCAGAGAAGATCCCCCAACGCCACCAGTGCACGCTGCTCCGAGAAGTCTTGGGGCAGCACACGCTGGCGGTGGCAGGAGACCTGATCACCCACTGCCCCCCAGGCCCCACTCAACCTGCATCTGCATATCATGGATTTTCAGTCATCGCGGGTCGGGTGGGTCCCGAACCCCTGCAATAGGCTTACTGCATATGCAATTTTGGCAGAAACACTGGATATATTTTAGAAAGACAGATGGACTGACAGACAGACGGACAGACAGATGGACAGGAAATTCTCACTCTAATAAGCAGAACAAAGAAGAACAAAATCTGATCTCACAAGAACCAGTTACAGTGCTAAACTTACATATCATACTTTTCCTTTACTTTTCTACATTCTTGTACAGCAGTCTTCATTTATAATAAACACCTCTAATTCAAACTGAATCATAGGTTAGAATTATAGTAATAAGCATCTTCCATAAGTAGTTGCAAAGATGGAAGGCATTATCATGAGTACCAGCAGTTAATTCAGACCTAGGGCACTAGCCATTTGAAGTAGCTATGGTAAAAATTGAAAAGTTACTTAATATTTGTTCTACCTTTCAGACTCCTTGACATTATTTTATAGCATTTTGCAGCAATTCTGACTAAATTTGCAGTAGCAAATTGGTTAAATATGAATTTAAAGCAGTTAGAAAACATGACTGTAATATTTCCAAACACACAATCCAATGTTTTCCAACAGTCTCCCCCTCTTTTCCACCGTCATGTTTCAATTTTATAGAAAAGCTAGTCTTCCGAAGAAAATCAGCTAAGGCAAACTTTTAAGTCTAAGAACAGCTGGCAAGTTTGTGAAAAGCATTCTTTGCTGTCCCCACTGTGGAGACACGAATATTTGGAAAAAGCTACAGTAAGGTCTGTCTCTGTGGAAGCCTGGCAGGAGGTTCTTCCCAGAAAGATCCCTGGATTTTAATCCAAGGCCTTGACTTGACAGATTATCTTTTACATGTTGCAAGAACACATCTGAAGCGCTTGTTTCCAGTTTTACAGTTCTTTCCTGAACTAACAGATGGATAGTATGACTTGGTAAAGTGTTCAGAGAACATGAGATCCCTGCTGGATGAGCTCAAACTCCATTAATACAGCATTTTGTTCCCTCAGTGACCATTTTGAATGATTTTTACAATGAGTGCCAAAAATTTAAAGCTCTTTAGCAATCCGATCATGAAGTGGCCACTTCACTTTGCTCAATAGAAAGCCAACACTGGCTATCTCTCTTTCTCATATACCTGTACATGTGAACACGGATACAGCCATAAAAACATATAATTTACCACAAACTCCTAAAAGTTAACAGAGTCCAAGAACCCAGACTTCCAGAAGAGTATGCTATCCATTTGATGCTGACAAATGTTGTGACATAAAGTTTATATTCCGTTGAATAGTACAATTATTTATAGTGCGGAATGTGGTTTTCTTTTATGGAAATCCAGTACAGAGAAGCTTCCAAGAAGTATAAAATTTTATATATGTTTATTATTTTACATATTATTTTATATATAGCACTCTTATTTTTTTAGATTGGTTTTGCTCTTCCCTAAAAAGTTTTGCTCTTTTCTAAAAAGAACTGGAGATTGCCTGCCTAGGATAAGGAAATTACTGGGGCTGGGGGAGGGGAACATGAATATATGTTTCACTTCTACATGTGATACATTGTAGGCACGGGGGGGGGGATATAAACCCATTAAGTCCTGTTGCTTAGATGCTGAAGTGCCTGTCCCGGTTATGTCAGATCATAAGTGCTGCATGACTATATGGCAGTCACCCCTCTGATCTGTGGACTACAGCTCCCACAATGCACCGGGCCATGTTTTGTTCTAGAAACAGTGTAAGTAATGTTTCTAAGCTCTCTCGGAGGCTGGCTACCCATCAGGAAGTCAATTTCTAATTTGTTTATGTGTTTTTAATTGTTGTACTTTGCTTGCTTTCATGTAAACTACCCTGATTTCATTTGGGAAAGTCAGTGCGGTCTAGAAATGTAAAAATAAATAAATAATAAATAAATTCAATCTGATTGAAGCTGGTTATCTCCTGTCAAAGTTAATTCTTGCCTACTGTAGCAAAGTAGGGAGTATTTTGTTTTTGTTTTTACAGTTTTGGAGCTCTTGATAAACCCCAACTGGCAAATAAACCTACAAGAAAACACATTTGAGGCTGTACACTGTGTGTGTATATTGGATAACACATCACAGATTTTTAATGGAACATACTGCATCTCCCTCAGGTAACCAAAATAATTAAATGATTTCACCCCATTTCTTTTCATGTCCTATTTTCCATTTTCAGAGGTCCACAGTCCACATTTTGTCATTATTTGTAAGTGATTTTGCAAGGTTTCCTTCCAAAATTAATTCTGGATCCCGTAATGCTCTTAACATATCAGCAAACCTATTACAGTAGCTACATTCTTTAAAGAACACCCCTTCTTTTGTGGGGAATTAACCAGTCTCCCTCAGTGGCACAGTAGCAGACACGTCAGTCTCTTGGATGCTTAACTCTGAAAAGCCTATACAGAACTCAGAACAAACAACAACCAAAAGGACACTGTCCACCTAACAGGTTTATTCAGGCCATTGTCCAACTAACAAGCCTATTCAGGTCATTGTCCAACATATGAGCCTATTCCAGGCATGTCCAAAGTTTGGCCCTCCAGATGTTTTGGACCTCAACTCCTACAGTGGCAACTTTGTTGTCCCAATGACAACTTTGTCATTGGCAATCTAAGCTTACAATTCTGGGAGTTGTGGCACAAAACATCAGGAGGGCCAAAGTATGGACATGCCTGGCCTTTTTAGAGCAGGATGATTTGAATTAAAGGTGAACTATCAATTGGAAGCTTCATCAACTACCTTTTTTCAGACTGATGAAGCTGCTTGGGTGAGCAGTGAAATGTTTTGATCACTCAAGAAAAGAAGTCCAGTTGCTATGACTCAACTTCCAGATAAACTGGATGACTGAGAATCTTCAGAGACAACAACACTACATGAGAAAAAAGTATTTGAAAGAAGTATGTCTGAACTGTACTGAATTGGTTGCCTCAATCAGGCCTACAGTGGAACCTTGACTTACGTCATTAATCCGTTCCGGAGGTCTAGAACTTAAGTCAAACAAACTTTTCCCATAGAAAGTAATGGGAAAGTGAATTAATCCATTCCAGATTATGAAAAAGACCCCCGAAAACAACAATTTGACTGTCTAACCAGACAGCAATAATCCATGCCGTACTATAAAATAAATAAGACAGCATTGTGGGTTTACCCCCCCTTCACTGCCTCCAGCATGAACCCACCCACGCACCCATCGTCCTGCCACAGCCAGCCTTGAGGGTGTATGAAAGCCCCACACACCCTTTCTAAGTCCCTGGCCTCCTCTCCCTTCAAGGTTTGCAAGGAGACAGGAGGACCCCCCAATTCAGAACACACACACACACACACACACACACACACACACACACACACACACACACACACACACACACACAGTCACACACGCACTTCCCTCGCCAAGTGGGCCGGGGGTGGTAAGGGGGCTCCTCTCCACGGCCCAGTTTCCCTGCCTGCTTGGAGAGGGGGGCGCACACCCCAAGACCCCCTCCTGCCTTCCCTCTGGCAGCAAACTGCCCTCTGCACGTGCTGGGACACCCTCAGCAGAAGCAGCAGCAGGAGGAGGGGACAGAAGCGGAGGAGGTGGGGGGGCTCTGTGGGATTCCTGAGGCCGCCCCTCCCAGGGGCCCTCTGCGGTGGCAGCGGTGCCCCCTGCCCTTCCCCACCGGTCCCGTTGCAGCTGCCCATTGTCGAGGACTCACTGTTGTGGGTGGGAGGGAAGGGGATGGGAGAGGGGAGCCCCGTGTGCCCGGGCGAAGAGCGGCAGTGAGCCTGGGAGATCGGGGCCGGGAGGGAAGGGGGTGGGAGAGGGGAGCCCCACGCATCCGGGCGAAGAGCGGCGGCAAGCCTAGGAGGTCAGGGCCGGGAGGGAAGGGGGGTGGGAGAGGGGAGCCCCGCGTGCCTGGGCAAAGAGCTGCAGTGAGCCTGGGAGGACGGGGCCGGGGGGAAAGGGGGTGGGGGAAGCCTGCACGAGTGGCGTGGGGCTTCTCCCAGCTCGCCTGCCTCTCGGGTGTTTTGCGCCAGCAGCGCCGGCAAAGAAAAAAAGTGGGAACCAGGGGGTGGGGGGGGAGAAAGCCCGCATGAGTGGCGCGGGGCTTCCCCCGGCTTGCCCGCCTCCCGGATCTTCAGAGCCAGCGGTGCCGGCTTTGGAAGAGAGCCGGGGGTGGGGGGAAGGCCGTGCTAGCAGCTTCTCCTGGCTCGCCCGCCTCCCGGGTGCTTGGTGCCTGCAGGCACTGGCAAAGGAAGAGAGGCGGGGGCGGGCAGAGGAAGCTCCAGAGGCACGCGGCTTCAACTGGGTGTGCCCGCCGCCCGTGTGCAGTGGCAAAGGAGGAGAGGTGGGGCCCTGGGGAGGATTGGGGTGAGTGAGGAGGTGAACGTGCACTTTGTAAAGAGGTCTCAGGGGAAAAAGGCCTTTTTTTTGCCTCTTTTCCCGGATTTCCGGAACGGATAAGCATAGAAATGTAGCCCGGCCGCCCAATTCCGGGGCCTTACACCGGGGCTCTGAAACGTAACTCGGAGCCTGCGGCGCAAGTCAAACAGACCCCTAGTGGACGCAAGTCAAATATGACACAAGTCAAGCAGGACGTAAGTCAAGGTTCTACTGTATAAGAGTGCAGGATGTTCCTTCTACAGTACTTAGGCCTGCACTGAATATTTACACCTAAGGTGCCCATGTGTGTTATTTTACAAATCCACAGAGATGGCAAAGATCAAGGTTGGCCCTACCATTAAGTACAGTGAGTCAGTGGATTTTAGGTATCATAACTATGCAATAAATTGTTCACGCTTCACTTGCTATTAGAGATGGGCATTTCGTTTTGGAACGAAATCAACCACTGACTTACCTTCCTTTGGGTCACGCAGAGTGAAACTCCAATGGGGAAGCAGCCTCTGGCACATCATCTTTCCTTCTCCCTGGCGCTGGCCAATCAGGAGCTGTGCAATCATCCCGCCTCCCTGTCTGACTGGCCAGCACCAATGGTTTCTCCCAATGAGACCCTGTGACAAAACCCTGGAAACAGGAGTAATGAATATACAAATCATCAGCCAAACCCAGCAGGAGGGCGGGGAATGGTATGATATAAAAAGGGTGGAGCCTAGTCAGTTGAGGCAGTTCAGATGAGTTCAGTTAAGTTGAGGTTTTGAGAGTGAGTGCTGGGAGAGAGCACTACTCTGTTAGAATTCTGTCAGGCAGTGAGGGCTATACTGTTTACTAGTTATTAAAGACAGGGGTGTGTGGAAGAGTTGATTAAATCTATTGTATGTTAAAGGCAACACATACCATCCTCAGATATTGTTATATTTATTATTTTCTCAATAAACTTCATTATTGTTTTGATATTTTACATCTGAGTCTGTCCCAATTCATGAGGTGACAATTTTAAAAGGTGGCAGCATTACCAAGTGAATAAATGGTGGCAGCATTACCATTTCCAACAGAATTACACGTGTAAAAGGGAGGTGTCATCACAATTTGGTGGCACAGCAGTGGGATGTCAAAATAAACCCAGTTGTGCCTTTGAAAACTCAGTCTGTGAAAGGGGTGACATCACAGACCCAAAGGAAGGTAAATCAATGACTGATTTCGTTCTGTTGGGTGGGTCTCAGTTCTGAATGGCAGCTGTGCTGCAGTATTTTGTTTTTGAACCGGATCCCTTCCAAAACGATACATCAATGTGTGCTTGCTATTGTTATAAAATACTACAGGGTTTTCTGGTCCTGTTTTATTTTGTTTTCTGCCAGAAAGATGGAAATAAGTGTTTGTATTACTTTCTAAGTTATTTTCCTAATAACTTAGGGCTTGGCTAGATGGCCAAGATGGAATGGGGCAGGATTGGCTGAATAAGATCACCTAGGGTAAGTTAAGGTCAGACAGAAGTACATGGTGAGATCCTTGTACTCACATACAAGGATCAAGTGGTTTGGGCCAGGAAACGACCACTACACTTCAACTGACCCTGTTTAGCATGATTAAGATCAACTTTCCCTTTAGAAGCAAGGGTTTCTTTTTGAAGTGAAATTCTCCCTTTGCAGAAGTCATGTAATTAAAAACTCCTCCGAGCTCTCTCTTTTGGAGGGCAGGAGAGGGGCAACATTTTGGATTTCTTTTTAATTTTTGCTAATTTTTGGATTTCTTTTTAAAACATTGTTGTCAAAGCATTGCCGATTTGTTATGTTGGTGGATAACCATTAAAAAGAATTGGGAAGCTTTTTGTCTCCCTTTCCAAAAGCAAGGAAGATGTTCAAGGAACATTTTCCATTAAAGATGGGCACGACTTGAAAAAAAAAATTCGAGTTGTCATTAGTCGGGCCGGTTCCGTTTCGGGTCGTCTCCGTTTTTCGCAAAAATTCGCAAAAATTAGTCAGTTCGTTTTTTCGTTTTTTTGTTTTCGTTAGTACTGGTTTTGGGGGTGGGAGCGGGCTCCTGGAGGCACCTCTGTGGGGTGGGTGCCTCCTCTGGCCCGCTATAAGGGAAAGTGGGCTCCTGGAGGCACCCGTGGGTGCCTCCTATCCTCACCCACTAGGAAACGGGAAGCAGGCTCCAAGAGACCCCTCAACATGGGGGTCTCCCCTCCTCACCTGCTGCTGCTGCAAAATGCTAACGGAAACGGAAACTGGAATACCGCTAAGTCGTGCCCATCTCTATTTTCCATTTCTCAGTCGATCACACATGCTGGAATAGAACCAAAATGGAGCCATCCTGTGTGCATGCTCTGTGCCGTCAAGTCGGAAGTAATTTACAGTGACTCTAATAGGCATTTCAAGGTAAGTGACATATTTGAGGAGGTACTACTTCCCTTGTGAGTGTCCATGGCCAAGATTCGAACCCTGTTCTCCAGAATCCTACTCTGCCACTCTCCACTACACCACACTAGGTCCCACTTACAACACCATAGAAAGTGATCAACACTGCCATTTGTCTTGAAATTTAGTTAGACACTTCCACTGAGCTAATGAGCTTTGTTGAATCCAGGTTGTATATAAGGGATTTCATCTTCAATAACCAGGACGCTTTTGAGGCCTGTAATTGGAACGAGTGCACTTTCTTTGTAAACCATGGAACAAGTGTGAAGTGAAAGGTAGACATATGATCTGTTTAATGTTACTGCAAACTTTGGAGACTAAAAAAAGAGAAATAAAAAAAATGACTCGCTGAAATATTAAGGCATAGGGGTTTACAAAAGTATGCAAGATTGGCCTACCTCTGTTTTCCACTGAAGTCATTAGTTAAACGTCCAGGAATTTCATTATGAGTGAGTAAGGAAAGTATTGAACAACCTACTCAAATATCTAAAAGTGTGCTGCACATATAAAGGTCATATAAGGCTTATAAAGAGACATCATAACATAATTATGTTGGCTAAAAAACAAGTGGAACGGAGTCACATGGCTTGGACTCATATAATAAGAACATATCCACAACTGAAATATATAGACCAGTTTTATTGCCGACAGCCTTTTTCAGGATATTGGAAAGAGTCGCTTCTTTTGAGAAGCCTCTGCCGCCTGTGCAATCCCCAGAAGCAACTTGTCCCATTTCTATTACTTTCTTGCAGAATTGCAGAAACCATCATTTAGCTCTTTTATCCACTTTTTCTAACAAGTTGCTCAAGACAGCAGACATGGCTGCCTCCTTTCCGTTTGTTTTCACAGCAGGTCAGTTTAAGGTCACCCACTGAGGTTCAAGCCTGAGTGAATAGGGATTTGAACTCTATGTACTCTATTACATTGGCTCTGAACATACTCCATTAATGCCATCATGTAAGGATTGTGGAACTGCACTCAGAAGAATAAGCACAAGTTTTTGTTTTGTTTTGAATTTTTTAAAAAATATATTTATACAAATACAAAAAAATACAAATTACAAATTACAAAAACAGCAACAGTGCACCCCTCCACTAGCAGGACCATTCTTCTTATTTTCTATTCTTATCCTCCCCTCCACAACTGTCAGATATTAGTTAGTGAAATATATGTATTAGACAGCTGCCTAGATGCCCTAAGCACATCCGATCTCGCTTGATTTCGGAAGCTAAGCAGGGTCGGCCCTGGTTAGTACTTGGATGGGTGACAACCAGGGAATACCAGGTGCTGTAGGCACCTGGAGTAGGAACTGGCAAACCACTCCAGTACTCCTGCCAAGAAAACTCCATGAACATGGAGTCACGTAGAGTCAGTCACGACTGTAACGACACAACACACACACACACACACACACACACACACACACACACACACACACACACACACACACACACATGTATTAGACAGGATGTTCTATATATATTTGATATGTATTTAATTGATTTAAAGATGGAGTCTAAAATTGCAAAGTCACAGTGACTCAATGTATAGTTTTTTTTAATGGAGTACAGATGTTAAGAATTAACATAATTAATTTTGTCTGATGAAAGGGGTTGCAATAGCTATGGGGTAATGTCATTTATGATTGGACAGACACATGTATAAAATGTTCTGTAAATAATTGTTCATTAGGCCTTCCGTGAGTAAGGCACCCAACTTTGTTTCTCTGTCATATATTTTGTCAATGTAATGTATGCTGTTATGCTGTTGAATTTTGTATAAATGTGCTAATATGACTTTTTCCTCTATGCTTTGTTGAACTTTGTATAAATTCTGTGATGCTGTGATATATTTTTGTACATATGTAATTTAGCTCTTTGGTTTTAAGAAAACTTTGTCCCTGGCTAACTATTTATTTAATAAGTATTGCTTCTGCTGGCTGATCAAATAGCACATACTCTGACATTGTTGCGCGGAAGCTTTACTCTTATCTCTCACAAGCACATATTGAATTCCATAAATCTACCCCAAATATCATAAAAGATATCTCTTTTTAACTCTCCTTTCTTGATCACAAAGTTACATGTCAATTTAACATTTAGAGCAGTATTCCATATTTCATCATACCATTCATCTAAATATACTGTAATTCATGTTTGTGCTTCCAATTTATTAATCTAGCCACTGTCAATAAATTTGTAATCAACAAGATTCTTTAACGCAATATCACTGGTTTACCATTTTCTTGTTTTTTCTCCCTTATTGGAAACTCATCGCTGGACGTTCTAACTAGCTAAGTTGGATGTTCTAACTAAATATGTTAAATTGTATCCAAAATAAGTCTCCAATATCTTTTTTTCTGTCAATAATTTTTTCTTCAGGCAAGCTTTCCCTGAATGATGGACTACCACGTGTATTTTATATAAATCTATAGGTTCACATAGATTTTATGTTTATAACTACGTTGTCCATTAATGCTGTAAGATGTCTCTCAATTCCTTCTTCTCAAATACTTGAACATGTCTTAATTGTTCTGGACTGTATATTATCCCTCATTACTTTCCAAGGAGAAAGGTAGGGTAAAAATAATCTAAATAAATAAATAAAATAAATAAATAAATAAATTTTGCTGCACATATTTTCCTGTTCACACAGGTTTAAATGTAAGCAAAGAAAACCTGAATTAGGGAGAAATGAATCTTTACTTCTAATTGTAAAGAGCAATTCGAAACGGCTCAATTGTATACATAAAGTCACCTTTTAGAAAGTGCTTTTCTTTAGTTTGGTGCTTGCAGCTGAAATACATTTTTAAACATCTGGGAGGGAAGTCACATTTTTTAGATTTCCATAAATACCCTTTTCAGAACCAAGCCCTCTGGGATGAATTTTGTAATATATATTTCTATTTCTTGGATAATGACTTGGTCTTAGTATAAATATACTGACATCTTGATCCTATGCCACATTAAGAACAGTCCCCTGTGTACTGAACTATGGCCATGCTCTTTGAGGGTGATGAAAGGTCCCGTCTTTCTTAACCCAGTTAGGGAAGGCAAGTGGGTGAGAGAACCTCCTATTTAAAAAGTTGTGGGCTACCTCTGCTAGACATCTATGCTCTATTCTAAATTCTGGAGTTTTTGCCCCATTTTCTTTTGCCATCCATCATTTACAAGTATTATATTTTAAAAAAAAACATCCACCCTTGCTGGCACTAGGATTTAAAGATTGTGCCGAAAACGAATAAATGTGCCATTTATCATGTTATGAAATCCCACGAATGTGAAGTCACCTCTGTTGGTTTGGTGAGAGAGACTCTGTTCTTTGCTTTAAAAGCAAAGGCCAGTTTGGTTCGTGCCAGATTGGGAACCTGGAACTGACACGAGTTTTGCAGATGTGCATAACGACAACCCTGGGAGTTTTTAAAAATAGCCTGTTTTCTTTTGGAAAAAAGGACGGGCAGAATGGGGACATGTGAGCATCTCTTCTTGAGGCAGAACTCATCAGTAGAGATGGGCACGAATTGAAAAAATGGCATTTTGTTTTGTTTCATTAAGGAGGTCGTTTTGTTTTGTTTCATTTTGTTGTTTTGTTAATTCGTTATTCATTTTTACCCGCTTTTTTCCCAGCACCCACTGCATGGCCCCTGGGGGAGCTGGGGGGTGCCTACGAATGGGCGTGGGAGGAATAAAGAGGGGGAGCGGTATCGGAGCTGTGCTGCTCTGGCCACCTAAGCGTGGCTTCCTTATCTCCCCTCTCGATCGGCCCCACGATAACAGGCCACAGGAGGGAGGCACAAGGGGGCGGCTTTGAAGCCGCGCTGCTTTGGCCGCGTAAATGCAGCCTGCTTCTTATCTCTCCTCCCAGGGCTGGGCTGAGGCTCGAGCCAGCCGCCTCCCTCGATGGCACCGACAAGGTGCGTGCTCCCTCCATGCAGCTTGGCGCAAAAGGACCTCTGGACCAGCACCAGGTAGGAGACATCTCCGCCCCCCATTAACAAAATGAACCTAGCCGAACCAATTTTTCTCAGTTCGTTTTGTTTTGTGTTAAATTGTCCCCTAGGGTCGTTATTTGTTTCATTACATAACATAACGAATGACGAATAACGAAACAAAAATTTCATTTCATGCCCATCTCTACTTGTCAGCTCTTGGTCACTCAAGAAGCAGCTCACCAACTTCTCACTGGTGGAATGCATTCAAGTCCAGGCTGGCATCCACACCCACTACCCTTCAGCGAGTGCCAGACCCAAGAATTTTGCAGGAGTCAACGCACCCTCCCCCCTGCTTTAATCCCTATCCACCAGGATTAAATTGAAAAACCTCTGCAATTAGCAAATTGTGGTATTTCTTTTTTTAATCTTCAGGAAATTCCATCGTACTGAGGATTAGATGTAAGGTTAACTTCAGGGCTAGTTTAAGAGATGCTCACACATAACATGCATTTCCTGAATCCACTGAGGATTCCCTGTCTTTGCCTTCTAAAAGGCGTCGGGCTAATAATAACCAGATTGTATCACTTCCACTTCTTGGCAATGTGGTTCACCAAAAACCAGCATAGTGCCTTTTACAATTTTTTTAAAAAAATTTATGATGTGCTGCCTAAGGAGTTATGGGAACTGTAATCGAAAAACATATATTTGCATACCTCAATTTTTAGTTGATTGTCTTGTAGAATGCCCAACATGTAAGCCAGGTTTGTCAAGAATATTCTTGTGAGTGAGTTTTTCAACTTGCAATTAGAGATATGGAGTCCAGCTGTGGAATGAAGCAAGCTTGGTAAACTGGCCATGACAAGAAGGCTAATGTCCAAGGACAGTGGGGCGTAGCTCAGAAGCATGGATGAGAGAAGCACTATGACATGTGATGTGAAAGTAAAGAATTGATTGGAAATATGTTATATATACCTTATGTATTGCAATATGATATTGCCGTTTAGCCAGGGCTGTTTAGCCAGTAAGCCTGATGTGTTGGCTGTGATCAGGAAGAGTAGCTGGATTATTTATGCTACTGGATGTAAGTCTAGAAACCAATGGAACCTGTATATATTTTGTAAATAGACTGCAATAGAAAACCAGCAATGGAGTCTGTCATATTTTTGCTTCTAATACTCGACATTAGACATGGGCACGACTTGGCGAAATTCTCGTTTCCGTTTCTGTTCCTCGTTTCCGTTACGCAACAGAAACGGTAACGACAATTACTCAGCCAGAACTCGAACTCGAACCGAAAAAAAGAAAAATTGGGTCTGATTTGTCGTTGTCGTTCCTGGCATCGCGCGGCGATCGCGCGATGCCAAGCACAAGCAGCACAGAAAAAAAGTTTTAAAAATAATTTAAAAAAAGATTCCCGGCCAAAAAAGCAGGCGAAAATATGCCTGCCTGAGTGAGGGCACCTACCAGAGGGGTGGTTTCTGGGGGGGGGGTCCCCGGCCTCCCCCTCTCTCCTGTCCTGGGCTGCTCTGGTGGGGGGCATCCTCGTCGTCTCGCCAACTCGCCATGCCATGCGGTGCGGGCGGGGGATCCGCAATATTTATTTTGAAATTGTGGTCCAAAAACACACCAAAGCACCACAGAAACATGCGAAAATAGCTATTTTAAAACTGCCTGAATTTTTTCAGTAGCAGCAGTGGGTTTTTCTTGCAACAAAACGTCTCCATTGATTTTATTTTATTTTATTTTTATTTTTATTTTTACACCTGCGCAATGATGGGCTGGCCATGGGAGTGGACCATGCAAATTTTTGGAGCCATTCCACCAATTGCATGGCCACTTGGCCAGGTTTTGACCGAGACTTCTAGGATGTGCCAGTCGGGCATAAAAAGCCCACTAACCCTAGCCCGAACCCGAACTCTAACCCTAACCCTAACCCATACGCCAGTACACTGTCCTTCTTAGTGGGTCAGAGAGGCACCCAGAGGTGCACCCCAGTAACTCACCCTAACCTTACCCGTAACCCTAAGCCCAGCCCTTGCGCTAACCCTAACCCTAAGCCAGATCTGTGTACTCGCTTTGCACTACAGCAAGTACACTTCCCTTCTTAGTGAGCCAGAGGGCGCCCATAGGGGTCCTCTCTCACTTTGTTCCTCCTCCCCATCCCCAGCCCAAGTGCACCGTATGCCAGGCAGTGAGTCACAGAGGCACCCGAAAGAGAGGTGCCTCTGCCTGCCACTGCAACTTGGTATGCATATCCAAATGGCTATGCATACCCTTTTGTAGCGGGCCAGAGGAGGCACCCACCCCAGAGAGGTGCCTTCAGGAGCCCGCTTTCCCTTCATGGCGGGCCAGAGGAGGCACCTACCCCAGAGAGGTGCCTCCAGGAGCCCGCTTTCCCTTCATAGCGTGCCAGAGGAGGCACCCACCCCAGAGAGGTGCCTCCAGGAGCCCGCTTTCCCTTCATAGCGGGCCAGAGGAGGCACCCACCCCAGAGAGGTGCCTCCAGGAGCCCGCTACCCCCCAAACCAGTACTAATGACAGACAAAAAAATGACAAACAAAACGACAAATTTTTGAAAAATTTCACGACAAACGGAAACGAGCCGAAACGGGCCGGCTCCGACACATGACAACTCGAAACGTAATTTTTCCTGGTCGTGCCCATCTCTACTTGACATTGCTGGAATTCTGCTAATTGAGGTTAGCTCCTCATACATTCCTTGACAAGGTTCTTTGTGCATCCTGAAACAAAACATGGCTTTCTGGATTGAAATATCCTGTCATGGTATATGAGGGTTATATCTCAAGAGTTTTAAGAAGTATCATCAAAAGTTGTTCATTCTGTAACCTGTCAGATCTGTCTCTAGCTGCAGAGCCAGAGGCTGGGAGTTCATTTCCCACTGTGCCTCCTTAAGACGGGCTGGATGAGGATCTGTAGAAGCCCTTCCAGCTCTGCCGCTCAATTATAATTATAATTATCTAGAGCTGGAGATACTGATTGATTTCTATTACTATATGTGTGACTACTCATAAGAACATAAGAACATAAGAAGAGCCATGCTGGATCAGGCCAAAGGCCCATCTAGTCCAGCTTCCTGTATCTCATAGTGGCTCCACCAGATGCGTCCGGGAGCACACGAGATTAGATATCTGTCTCCTGATACCACTCCCCTGCATCTGGCCCTTCAGGTACCCTGGTTTTAAACCTGGAGATTACATATCTCCATCATGGTTTCTAATCTGTGATGGACTTTTCCTCCAGGAATTTGTCCAATCCCCTTTTGAAGGCATCCAGGCCAGATGCCATCACCACATACTGTGGCAGGGAGTTCCACAGACTAACAACACAGTGGGTAAAAAATATTTTCTTTTGTCTGTTCTCACTCTCCCAACCCTCAATTTGAGTGGATGTCCCCTCGTTCTGGTATTTTGTGAGAGGGAGAAGAGCATCCATCTATCCACTTTACTCATGCCCTGCATAATTTTGTACATCTCAATCATATCCCCCCTTAGGCACCTTTTTTCTCCATAAAGTCATTCTTTCATCAGCACAAAGGAAGTTCTGCAAACTGAAATAACACAATTTTCTTCCATTCTCCAAGACAAGAGGTCTGTTTACCCATTGATTGTGTGATTTCTATCATAAAGCTTCTCACTGTGTTAGCTGAATCACATGGCTGGCAATAGCACTTAAATGTTCTTACTGTAGGTGTTAAGTCCAAGCATACAGAATTGTATGCACTCTCTGCTTTCAGCATTGGAAAGCACCGCCTGTAAACAGGGCTGGTGCTAGGTTTTTTTGTGCGGGGTGAGGGGTGGGGGGTGAGGGTGGGGCGGCGGGCGGTGGGTGGTGGGTGGGGGTGGCAGGGGTTGGCGGATGACGGGGGATGGCAATGGGCATGGGGAGCGGACAGCGATGGGCATGGGGGGTGGGCAGCAATGGGTGTGGGGGAGGGCGGGCGGACAGCGACGGGCGGTGGGGGGACGGACAGCAATGGCCAGCGGCGGGGGGCTGGCGGGGGCAGCAGGCTGTCCAGCGCCCCCTCTCCATTTTGGCACCCTAGGCAACTGCCTAGTTTGCCTTAATGGATGTGCCGGCCCTGCCTGTAACCCTTCATCCATTACCAGGAAAAGGAGATGTTGGATTAGTAATGCTGGATCAAGTCTGGATGCAAGTCTAGCATGGGGAGTGTGTCCATCATTTGCAGTGATATGGAGAGACCTCTTATGATGCTGATGGAACCATCTAGCTGTCATTAGTCCAAAACATTTCCGAATCTAGCTTGGGTTTGCAAAGAAAAGAAAGTAGCACCTATTAAATTCCTATGGTATAGTGTCACAAATACCTACAAGTCTAGACTGCTTACAATGAGAACATTTGCCCGGTCCAAACTATATCTGCAGCAAGGCTATAAAACAGAGCTAGACAACCTTTTGGGCTTGCCAGATGTCTGGGTGATGCACAAAGTCTGAAGGAATGGCTGAGTGTCCTCACGTCTCCAGACAGAGAGACACATCTCAGTGTGAGTGGCAACAGAGAAGAAAGATTTATTTACATGTGCAATTTGAAAGCCTGGGTGCCCACCTCCAACCATTCCCAGCTGATGCCAGGGCTCTCTGGCTTAGCATAACGGTATTTGGGTGTGTATTACACCTGCAAGCTGTCTGTGTACCCAAATGCTAAGAACAAGGAGAAGGAACTGGGGAGACGGCCAGTGTAACCAAAGAGCGCCCTTCTTCCTGCAAAAATTCTGGCAGTAACATGGGAGAGCATTGCAAAATCTCCTCCCTGGAAGGGGAGCAAACTTTTCATAAGTGCAAGCATTAGTATAACACCTGGAGAAACTCTCCACTGCTGTATGTGCTGTACATGTGGATGGACGCCCTAATAAGGATAGCAGCTGCTACAGCAGCTGTTAGATAAACCTACGGCCTGTTCAGCAACCAGAAAAATGCTTGCTACCTCCCTGCCAGCATAAGATTGTTAAAACAGCTGCCCTTTATTATGTATTTATTCAAAACATTGTTCTTCTACCTTTGTCCTTAAAAAGTCCCCAAGGTGGCTTACATCATTCAAAGATAATATGAGTATATTTAAAGCTAAAACAGTAAGTATACACATGTTAACAAGAAACAAATAAATATCATACTAAACAAAATCAACACCAAAAACAGATTCAAAACAACAAGGCACAACACTCCCCCATCAAAAATATAAACCCTCCCAGCTAATCACTAGAGGAAAGCTTGCATGAACTTCCTGTAAAACAGCCAAGATTGGCCGAGTCTAGTATGCAGTGGGACAGAGTTCCAAAGTTTTGGTGCAGCGACAGAGAAAGCCCTGTGTCCCCACCAAACTCACCTGTGAAGGTGATAGGGCTCATAGAAAGGTCTCTCTTGATGCTCTTAACATCTGAGTCAACTCGTAATGGGAGATACAGTCTCTGAGATAACCTGAACCCAAGCTGTTTAGGGCTTCATAGGTGAAAACCAGCACCTTTGAATTGTGCGCAGAAACAGATTGGAGCTGCTGTAAGAGGAGGTTTGTGTGATTACTGCAACCAGCCCCAGGCAGCAATCTGTCTGCAGCATTTTTAACTCCAAGAAATTTCTGAGCACTTGCTATTAGTGAGGCTTTATCTGCATTGTGAGCACACATATCCGGGCTTCTTACATGCACACTTCCAGGATCAACTAGCCCAGTAACTGCTCTGCTTTGTTCTGCACCATTAGCTGCTTTACCTCTGTAATATCAAGAGAAACAGCTCTGGAGATGGGTGTGAATCAGAAAAAATGGTGATTCATTTAGCTTTGTGACTCATCAGGGTCAATAAATCGCAAAATTCAATTTCATTTTTTCCTGACAATTTATGAATTGATGTATAAGTTTGTTTTGGTCTTTAAAACCCTATAAAATGGCCCCCAGGGCACCTAGAGGTACCTGACATGCAGAACAGCTTCCACCGACTCTCTTCTACATTCCATCCAAGTTTGAGTTTCAGACAGCTGAGTTATACGTATACCCACAAAATGCACCCTAGGAAGGTCTTCACCAAACATGGAGGGATTGTAGAGGAGAGTCGGAGTAAGCTTCCCTGAAATTTTGATGTTTCCAGATGGTTTAGGGGCCATTTTATAGACCAATGAATTGAAAAAAATAAAAAATTGCTAAAATTTCATCAATTTGTATTTACAGATTTTTTTTAGCTGCCCTATTCCCAAGTGGTATTCCTTGGGGTATCAATTTATCTGAATATGCATTGACAAATTAGAAACATTTGAACAATTTTTTCACTTCATTTATAAATTCATCCCCATCTCTAAACAGTTCCTATACAATCACGAAGCGTCTGCTCTCAGGTCTCAAGTTTTTCCCCTGACACCTGAGAGAGAATGGGATGCCGGTGACCTAGTTGTAGATCTCCAGTACAGGTGCTGATGAACTGCTGCTCCCATAATCCTTTGCCGGTGGCCAGGGTCGAATAGAGCTGATGGGAACTGCAACCTAATGACACTTAGATATAGAGAACCACAAGTTCTTCTGTCCTTTTAAAGAGCTGTCAGAAGGCTATTAATGCAAACCACCAACTTTATCCTGGAGTTGCAAATACATAAATTCTCAAAACAGGTTTCTTTTAAATCAAGTTTTAATATTTATTGTTCAAGGAAGAACAAAAAACCCATTAATTGTGATAAATGTTCATTTCTGGAGCTGATCTGAAAAGGCAGTACTGGAGCTGAAAGACAAGGCCTCCCTTTCTTCCCACCTCGCTTGTGTAGGCCAACATCCAAAGCTGTCAAGGAATCAAGCCCTCTCAGCAGAGTGTTCCCAGGTGCCTGCTGTCTACTGGAGCACTATGAAAGAAAGAAAGAAAGAAAGAAAGAAAGAAAGAAAGAAAGAAGAAAGAAAGAAAGAAAGAAAGAAAGAAAGAAAGAAAGAAAGAAAGAAAGAAAGAAAGAAATATCCCAAGCCAGAGGACTGGTGATTTCAGCAGTTCCATTTGATGGGTGACGTGAAGAAGTTGTTTAGGCTTCCTTTCGTTTCCCTGCTGTTTCGCCATTTACACCAGAATTCCTTTCAGTCACAAAACATCCTTGGTAACCATTCATTCCTGTCTGACCTTTGTAATAAGAGTTGCCATTTTTTAAACATGTCAGCACAGACTTACTGAGCTAGCTCACTTCACTGCCCTCTAACCTTGGGACAGCTCTGCCAAAAAGAGAATTGGTGCCATTTAAAGGCTTGGCTTCTATTTGAAGACCTACCCACTGGTGTCCTGTTGAAAACTTTGAAAATACTCTGGCTGGAGGGAAAGCTGTTAGTAAGTCTAGATCTACTGCATTTATCTGTTCAGGGCTACCACCTGAAACCGCTAAGTAAAGTTTAATTTAGCTCTTTAACCTCCGTCCTCCAACTCCAACAAAGCTCAGTCATGTTGGGCTTCAGGCTTTCTAAATCTTACCTGCCCCATTCATTCCTTCTATAACATTCTGTTGTAAATACAAGAGAAAATAGCACTATTCATTTCCTCCCTGTTTTGCTACAAATTACTATGTAACAATGGTGGTCTGAGTAAGAATATTTCATAGAATCATAGAATCATAGAGCTGGAAGAGACCTCAAGGGCTATCCAGTCTAACCCCTAGCCATGCAGGAACCCCCATCAAAGTACCCCATCCAGCCTCTGCTTAAAAACCTCCAAAGGAGTAGACTCCAGGACCCTCTGTGGCAGCATATTCCATTGCTGAACAGCTCTAACCGTCAGGAAGTTCTTCCTAATGTTCAAATGGAATCTCTTTTCCTGTAGTTTGAAACCATTGCCCTGAGTCCTAGTCTCTGAAGCCATGGAAAACAAGCCAGCCCCCTCTTTAATATGACATCCTTTCAAATATTTCAATATGGCTATCATATCCCCTCTCAACATTCTTTTTGTGAGACTAAACATTCCCAGATCTCTAAACTGCTCATTCGTAAGACATATGTTCCAGAACTTTAACCACCCTGGTCGTCCTCCTCTGGACCCGCTCAAGGTTGTCAACATCCTTTTTAAATTGAGGAACTCAGAACTGTACAAAGTACTCCAGGTGGGGTTTGACCAGAGCAGAATATAGTGGTACCATCAACTCCCTTGCTTTAGAAACTTTGCTTCTGTTGATGCAACCAAGAATTGTATTTGATTTCTTGGCCTCCGTGTCATACTGCTGACTCATGTTCAATTTTTAGTCGACCCAGACTCCCAGATCCCTTTCACAGGTAATATTATCCAGCCAGGTGTGTCCCATCCTATATCTATGCAATTTTTTTCTGCCTATATGCAGGACCCTACATTTATCTCTGTTGAAACTCATTCTGTTTGCTTTGGCCCAGCACTCTAATCTGTCAAGGTCATTTTGGATATTTATCTTATCCTCCAGGGAATTAGCCACCCATCACAATTTGGTATCATCTGCTAATTTAATCAGTCTCTACTCCCTATTCCTTCATCCAAGTCATTAATAAAGATGTTGGATAGCACCAGACCCAGAACAGAACCCTGGGGCACCCCACTGGTCACTCCTCTCTATGTTGAGGAGAATCCGTATACGATCACTCTTTGTGTACAATCAGTCAACCAATTACAAATCCACCTAACAGTAGCATTATCTATTCCACATTCTACTAACAGGTTTGCAAGTACGTCATGGGGAATCTTATTGAAGGCCTTACTGAAATCAAGACAAACAACATCAACAGCATCCCCCTCATCCCCCAGGCCTATAACTCTATCAAAGAAAGAGATCAAATTATTCTAGCATGAGTTGTTTTTGAGAAACCTATGTTGACTTCTAGTAATGACAACATTACTTGTTAAGTAATTACAGACGGTCTGCTTAATAATCTGTTCTAGTATCTTTCCAGGAATACATGACAAGCTAACTGGCAGTAATTATTTGGGTCCTCTTTTTTCCCTTTTTGAAGATGGGGACAGCATTTACCCTCACCCAATAAATATGATATACGGGGACTTCCCCTGTACTCCAGGACTTGTGAAAGATTATTGCCAATGGTTCTGAAATTACTTCTGCCAGTTCTTTTAATATTCTTGGTTGTAATTTATCTGGCCCTGGAGACTTAAATTTATTTCAGGTTGCCAGGTATTCCTGTACTACCTTCCTACCTATTCTATGGTACAATTTCCACCTTACCTCATTTACTCTTCAACGCGGAGACTCTTTTTTCATTTCTGGAGAAAATGGAAGCAGAGAAGGTGTTGAGTAGTTCTGCCTTGTCCCTGTCTCCTGTTAGTAACTGGTAATCTTTGCCACGCAGAGACCCTATCATTTCCTTATCTTTTTTATTTTGCTGTGGACATAACTTAAAAAACCCTTTTGACTATCTTTAATCTCTCCGGCAAGTCTAAGTTCATTCTGTGCTTTAGTTTTTCTTACCACTCCCTGTATATACTGGCTATTTGCTTATATTCCTTTTTGGTGCATTCCACATTTCCCCACTTTTTTCAATATTTAGCTGACGAAAGTTCTTTAGTCAACCATTGTGGTTTCCTTAGAAATCTCCCATTTTTTCTTCTTGTTGGAACCATTTTAGATTGTGCCTTTAATGTATCTCTTTTAAGGAATTCCCATCCATCTTGGGCTCCCTTCTCTTTAGGTGCCTCGGTCCATGGAGTTACAGCCAATGATTCCCTAAGTTTACAAAAATTTGCTTTCTTAAAGTCCAGGTGCTTGTTTGGATATACTTAGCTGCCTCTTCCCATTGTATAACAAATTCCAAAAGAGCATGGTCACTTCTACCTAAAGATCCCACCACTTTAACCCCATTTATAAGGTCTTCCCTATTGGTTAAGATCAGAAATAGCTGTTCCTCTTGTTGCCTCCTCTACCTTCTAGACCATGAAATTGTCTGCAAGTCCATTAAGGAATGTATTGGACCTTGCATTCTTAGCTGAGTTAGACTGCGAACATATATCAGGATAGTTAAAATATCCTATTAGTACTACATCCCCCCTATGGAATGTGTGGCCTTCTTCTCACAGAAGGCATCGTCCAACTCCTCTGGCTGGCTTGGGGGTCTATGATATACTCCCACAGTGACATCCCTCCCATTATTCTCCCCCTTAATTCTCACTCAAATTCTTTCAACCTGACTTCCCAGTTGTGTATCCTGGATTTCTTCAACAGCATAAACATCCTTAATATATAAGGCTACTCCTCCTCCTTTTTCCTAGGCTTGTTCCTCTGAAACCGGTTATACCCTGCAATAACTACATTCCAAAAGTCTCATCCCATAGGTTTCAGCAATGCCAATTATATCTTATTTACTTTGCTGTATTAGGAGTTCCAGCTCCTCCTATTTGTTTCCTGTGGTCTACACATTGGTGTAGAGACACTTAAGGCTGTGTGTCCTTCTTAGAAGCCATTTGCTTAACCATTTTTCCTTGCAATGTTGGACTGTAATACTCCTTCTCCTGTTCCTACTGCATCATTTGGGTTATTCCCCACCACCTCTTCTGGTTTCTTACCTTTAAAAAGATTTTCTCCTTCCCACTGAGAACTCAGTTTAAAGATCTCCTTATCAATTTTTCAATAATCTTGGCAAAAATATTCCTTCCATTAGTGGTGAGGTACACCCCATCCTCGCCCAATAGACCATCTGAATGAAATATCAAGCCATGGTCCAAGAAGCCAAATGGTTCCTGCCGGCACCATCTGTGTAGCCAGTTGTTCACCTTTGCTATTATTCTTTCCCTTCAAGGGCCACGTCCTTCTACAGAGAGGAGAGATTGAAATTACCACCTGTCAACCCATCTTTGGCCATAGCAGTCTTCTGAATAATTTTCTGATTGAGCTACTGCAAGGCATTCCACATGGGACTTCCCTGGTTGATGATCCAAAAACTACTGAAGGCAATAAGTACTGCTTGCTTGTGTCGTAGCATGGGCAGCATGGACTGAGCACATCACACACATTTTTACATCACTCTTCTGGTTACTTCAAAATGAACAACAGTGAAATTCTCAATTCCCAATTTGCACTGACCAACTTCAATATGTATAACTATTTTCACCATGGGGTGGATCTCTGTACTCCACTCATCTTTCATTCACATTTTAAAGGTGAGAAGACACTCAGAAAAAAATAGGTGACATCTACAACATGGTCAATACACGTTGGCTGAAATCCTGTTGCTTAGCGTATTACAGTAAATTGTATCTAGAGTAGTCTATTAAATCAGTCAGCATTTGGTGACTGCACTCCTCTGTAGGTGTCATTGGTTCCATTGGCCTACTTGTGCCTAGGAAACAGTATTTTAGCTAAGGATTCAAAGCCAGACTCTCAAGAGTTGAGCACTCTAAACCCTAGATGGAATGGTCTAGTAGTTGCCATTTCTTCCATATTCAAATTCTTTTAAATCCCAAGGTTTTTTTCCATCCCGAATACAAAGAAAGGAATAAATTTTGGTGAATTCTAATGAAAAGCAAACTGAAATGAAACAGAACACTGCATCAATGAAGGCTGCATAAAGGAACTTCCTGAATTGTATAGAAATTTATTGTTTCAACCTAATAATTGAAATATTCTTTGGCAAGCCAAATAACCAGAGTTCGTGGAAATGCCTGATTTACAGCTTGGCTCCCTTACTGCTATATCATGATCCTTTGTTCATTCAGCGTAAAACAAGTAGACTAATTCTCCTCTGTCAAATATGAAACCTCATGTGGGAATAACTCCATTACTCACACAGAGATCTCCTTATAGCCCAATTTTTCCACAGTCGTTCCATCAAAGGCAAATGGTGGCAAAGATTTTCCCCATCTGGGACCCTCCAGAAGTGTTGCATCTCTCCTTACTCTGAAGCAGCATGCTGGCTGGGGACAATGGGTATTGTAATCTCCAATCTTCTCAAGAAATCATCAAAGGCTGTTTTCATGTCATGAGGTACAGCTAAACACCGGTTAGCACTGGGAATATGGATGGTGATTTTCTGGTGGTCATTGCAAGGCAGGGTCGGAGGCAATAGGCTGCTCCAAACCCCCAACGGAAATGTATCTCTGTGAGATGCCATCATCCTGAGCTGGCATGGCCAGTGGTCGTGACAGGTACAGATTCATCAAGCTATAACCTGATGCATCTATTCTAGAGAGGGTTCCAGATTAGAAATATAGGAAGGAGCTTTATGCTGCCTTTTCACAGGACCCCTAAGATCCTCTGGCCACTTAAATTCGGACCAGAGATCTTAGGGGTTTGTTGCTGTTCCTGCGTTCCCACCCCCTCCGCACTCCTGGCTGCTGGCTGCATGAGGGGAGGGAGAAAAAAAGGAAGAAAATAATGCCGCTCACCTCCGTTCTGCTGTCCGGCACTGCATTCAGATCTCTTAAAGGGGCGGGGGGCAAAAAAAGAACAAACAGAAGCAA
Organism: Phrynocephalus guinanensis; assembly: GCA_037367245.1. Classification (NCBI taxonomy): domain Eukaryota; kingdom Metazoa; phylum Chordata; class Lepidosauria; order Squamata; family Agamidae; genus Phrynocephalus; species Phrynocephalus guinanensis. Next base: position 99,814,127 of record CM074736.1, on the reverse strand, counting down.
GGAGAGCCGGGCAGTCACTACGTTATATCGGCATCAGGAATTTTCACCTCCAGAGAGCAGGTACCTGAAAAGTGCGCTGGGGCGCGCTTAGGTGGGTGTGGTCGCACTTAATTATCTGTAAACTCCGAAGCTGGTGGGGAAACAATTTTAAGCTCCGGAGCTGGGAGCCATTTGCGGCGGAGTTTAGGGGTCGTGTACAAAGGGCCATGGTGAGTTAAAGCATAGCTACATTTGGTCCAGTACTGTCAACTTTGACTGGTAGCAGCGCTCTAGGATTTCAGGCTGGCTTCTTTCATAACCCTACCTGGTTCTTCCTCCGATGGTTTCCTACCAAAGTACTAACCAGGCCTGACCCTGTTTAGCTTCCAAAATCAGGCACGGTCATCTGTGTTCAGAGTAGGAGAGTAGTGTCCACTTGCAGGGACTCTGCTACAAGGATGAAAGGAGGTCCCAATAAATTAGTTGCAGACCTTTGGTCACTAACCTGCTTGATTCTATTGGTATCTATATTCTATTAAGAATTGCTTGCATATCAGCTGAATGGAGCCTTCATATTCAGGAACAATATTTCTTTCATTTCCAGGTTCTTGGAACAACTAAGAGGTGAGGGATGTCCACAGAGCATAGATATCTGCTCTTGAGAAAACCGTCTTGAACTAGAAAAGTATTGGCATTAGGGAATGAAACAAAAAAAAAAGAAACAAAAAAATCATTTCATGCCCATCTCTAATTGGCATGAACCAAATAAGGCAATGCCTCTGTTTTTTATTTTGCAAAGTATCAGATTAGTCTGTCTTAAGAAATAGTCAGGAACCTGAAAAAAGGGCACATCTATTTCTTAATACTTTTGTATGGAAAATTCAGATGGGGGGAGGCTACAATAAATATTCTGAAAACCTGTGTTTGAGAAATAATCCATTTTTGACTGGATCTGAGTATCAGAGACCAAGAACTTAAGGAACACATTTGAAGAGTGAGGAGTGCCTCCACTATTTTATCTCTGGAGTTCTGATTCAGGCTCCTTTTTCTGTTTAGAGTATTTTTTAAAACCACACAATCTTCCTCTTACATATTAGTAAATAGATCAAATCTCACGGAGAGGCTGTAATTCTCTCCTCCAAAGGAAACCAAGCCCTGGAACATCTCACTGCTTTGGGAAGTGGGGAAAGGGCGTGCAACAGCTTCTCCTCAGACAGTCTGGCTCATCTCTGGCAGAAGATTTAAAAGATATTCTGCACGTTTATAGGGCATCCAAGTGAAAGATAAATATTTTAGACATGAGAGCCAGAAACACTAGCAGAAGGTTTCACAGAGGGGGAAATACTCATTTTTACCACGTGAGGTCTGCATGTCCACATTCTTTAATACATGTAATTCCCTTGCGTAGGAAGCATGACAGGGAGCTGAAGGCTCGGCAGTTTCCGGTCTTACCATTAGGTAGAGTAAGGTAGCTACTTTAGGCAAAAGATTAGTAGAAGTAAAGGGATAAGAAAAAAGATTCTGGCAAACAAAGCAGAATCCATCTTGTGGCAAAAACCAGTTGGCAGTTATACAGTATCACATTTGGAGCCATTGTATTGAAAGAGGAAATGCCTCTGAGTATTGTGTAATCACAATGGTACACACTACTGTATATGCAGTGACCTGAGATCCAGTCAGATTTTTCTGTACCCTAATAGAAGTGGCATTACATGGTAAGAAAAACAACCACAAGATGCCCTCATTCATTTTTATGCAGTTGGATTTCCAACCCAACATGTCTGACAGTGGTGCACGTGTTTTGTTTAGTAACAAACAACAGATCTACAAAGAACATCTCCATTCATTCCAAGGCCATCTAGTTTCCCCTCCAATTCTAACTTCCTGTGACTATTGCCATTTGACCCCCTATCCTCTGGGGTCCTCCTAGATGAAATACTATAAAACATCATGGATATTATCCTCTGAGGTATCAGAGCATATTTGTTTGGCTATTTCTTTGGGCTGACACCATTTGTTCTTCTGCTACAAACAGCAACATGTTTAGGACTGGACCTGGGACTGGCTCAAGATGGCACAGATGGTATGAATTGAATTCTCATGACTGACAACTCTGAGGAATGTCTCCTACACACACATAAAGCTCCAACAACTAAGAATCTTGTGAAGCAACATAAAGACTAAGAAGTTTTAAGCAGCAGAAGCTCTCGTGAACTTGTAGCTCACTTCTTCTGCTGTCTCTGAAGAAACAGGCTCCAGTCCATGATACATCTAAAGAAGAGAGTGTAGTTCCTGATGAATTTGAAGACATAGGCTACAGTCCACAAAAGCTCAATTCAAATACAGCTTGGTTGTTTTCAGGTACCACAAGCTGCCTCTCCTCTCCTCCCTCTCCTCTCCTCTCCTCTCCTCTCCTCTCCTCTCCTTCATTGTTGCTTACAGAGGACTAGCATAGTTACCCCTCTTGAAATTTCTACAGAGCTTGTTTAAAGTTTGGGTTGGAGATTGAATTTCAGAAAATAGGCATCTTGGGGATCTTCCATCTCTCTCTCTCTCTCCCTCACACACACACACACACACACACAGACAGACAGACAGACAGACACACACACACACACACATCTCTTTTCAGTAGCATTGGGCCTTCTGGGAGTCATGGATGTTGTACGTCAGCCTGGAATTTCACACGGCTTTGAGGAGAAATATGTGTATATGATGAGGTGCAATGATGTGTACAACATCCCGGAGTGTATGCTCTTTAGTAAAAGCTCTGGCTGTATGTATGGGTGATTATTTGACTGCTTCCAGATTCTTGGACTGAAACTGTGTTTCAAAGAATGCGCTGCTTTAGTTAAGAACACACCCCTTCTACTAACATTTCTTGCTCATTTCCTACAGCCTAGGAAAGAATTCCAGATGGAATGGAGCAAAACAGGATGTCCTAAAATGACTCCTCCCCCACCATGCCATGGACTAGGTTTAATAACCACCACTTTCTTATCAGCGTTGAAGAGGTCTGTTACTGGGACTGATGGCATGCGACCCAGTCTACTTCTGTTTCAACTACAACATCCAAAAGATGCTGCTCCCACTGATTGGCAGGGAATAGTCTGGATTATTTTCAGACATTAAACCAACACTAGTCTTCAAAAGGTAGAAATTAAATGGCCAATTGCATATTTGAGGGGTGGAGTAAGCATGAAGGATGCAGTGATTGCATTTTCAAATGAATTTGCATGCTCATCTCCCAATAAAATATCACTGTCCAAAAGCGAGTTAATTTGCATCTTGAAGAGCTGTAAAAAAAAAATCACTGTAGGAAATGACCTTTGATTTTGCAAGAGTACTGCCTTAACTGCACACTTCAGTCATAACTTGTCTGTTTCTGCCCTCTTATAAATTTGACTGTGGTAGAACATGCCAGAAGGACATGATAGCAGTGGCCAATGCACAATGATTTCAGCACTTGAAGGGAATCTTTGGCCATGAGATCCCTCCTATCAACCAACCTATCTTTCTCATTAATTTTGCCCAGATCAGATATCTGAAATACTGTAATTTGGCTAGAGAATGAGTTCTTAGGCACACAGGAGCAACAAACGTAAGCAGTTCATTTATATGGGAGTAAGGAATCCATGTTTACAGCGGCATCAACATTGGTCTTTTAAATCACAGTTTGCAATGGGTTTGGCAAACACATCAAATTAAACAAATCAAATTAAAACCAGCAACTAAGATACAAATCTAAGCAGGGGGAAGCCTGGTAGGACATTGTCTCTTTTTAATGGGGAAAATATCTTTTTTAAAAAAATTCAGATAGAAGGGGTGGTTTGATTTTACTCTGATTTGCTGGCAATTGCTTTTATCTACAGTACTTTCTTCCCTGTGTGGTTGTCTGATCTGATTCATAAGGGCACCTATGAGGGTGTCACTCCTACCAAGCACCTCTCATTTCCCTTCAGCTTTTTAAAAAGGCTGCTCTAATTGTTGCTAGGTCATTTTAAAAAAATAATTTAAAAAGCTAGATCAGATTTGCCAATTAGCATCTTTTCAGATCAAGTGGAGTTAAAACTGTCTCAGATTTGTCTCTTCCATTTTTCAGAATTTTGTTATAGTCATCTGGAAGACTGTCGTTATTTCATTGATAGATATTAACAGACACCCAATGTGAAAAAAATGTAGATCACAGCATATCGAATCATATTCTCCCCGTTGTAGAGCTGTACCCTAAAGTATGGGATCATTAGATGCCACCACAGAAGCCGTGCCTTGCTACATGAGGCCAGTTGCCAGTTTGATCCATACGTTGATTCCTTGAGTGAACAGAGGCATCTAAGAAGTCACAAGAGAACAATGAAGAGAACAATGAGGTCTGCCCACAGTTATTGTTCAGCAGTTTTTCTTCAGTACCAATATGAAAAATGGGTCAGTCTCATTTTCTTTGCATTTCTCTGAATCCCACCTGCAATTTCCTTCTCTTCACTTTTTTTTTATCTCCAGCTGTGAAATTTTTCAGTTTTCTTCCATATGGCAATTCATCAGCATTTCATTCACATGATTTTTCTTATGTGCACATATATTTAGGCAGTTTACTTAATATTTCCATCTGTTGACAGAAGCTTCATTTCTGCCTTTTCCCCAATTGCCTCCATTTGTAACCATTTTTATTTTAGAATGCATGCATTGTTTTGTGTGCAGTGTGGTTCTACAAGGGTCTCTGTTAGCACTGTGTACATGTGAACTCTCAAGGCAAGATTATTCTTCTTGCAGTGAGTGTCCAGATTAGAGAATTTTAATATACAGAAGAAAAGTAAGTTCAAAACATTAACACTATAGAATCATTCTATCACTAAGGTTAGGCTTCCCTCTGTTCTTCGCGTGGTTTTAACGTTATTCATCTCCTAGCCTTCCTTTCTAACGAACCCCTTTTATATACTTATAAAAAAAGATTCTAGAAGTAAGTAGTAATCCTTCGAGTTCTACCCTAGTCCAGTAAGAGTCTTTAATTCCTTACAAAAAGTCTCCATGTAGTTCTTAAATTTTTGCCAGTCTTTTTGGAACCTTTGGTTGTCTTGATCCCTCAGTCTGCACGTCAGTCTGGCCATCTCTGCAAAGTCCAATAGTTTCGCCCTCCATTCATCCAAAGACGGTATATACGTTGTCTTCCAGTTCTGTGCCAGGAGCATTCGTGCCGCTGCAGTTGCATATAAAAATAAAGTCCTATCTGCTCCATTAATTTCATTATCCACCAACCCTAACAGAAAAAGTTCAGGTCGTTTTGGGAATGTACACTTTAACATCTTTTTGAGTTCTTCATATATCAGTGCCCAATACTCTTTCACTTTCTCACAAGTCCACCACATATGATAAAAGTCACCTTGTTTCTCTTTACATTTCCAACAGTAATCATCTTTCATCCTATACATCTTTGCTAATTTCGTTGGAGTAATATGAGATACAGTCTACTTTCACTGAGGTGGTAGAATTCACCATCACTATTTCTCATCCTTTGGATTTAGAGATATCTGAAGAGAAAGAGAAATTGCCTCCATCTCTTCAGCCCTTGTGATAGGTTTGTCTTCCATCTAACCTCCTTTTATGGCCATCTAAGTTTTTGGACTTGATTATATATATATTTGGATATGTTGATTACCAAATAGGGATGGGCACGAAATGGAAAAATGGTGTTTCATTTTGTTCCCCCAGTGATTAGTTTTTTTTAAAAAAAAATGTATGAAATGAAACAGTAACAAAGTGATTTGTTACTCTATAAAATGCCCCCGTTGGGTCCTAGAGGCACCAAATTTGGTTGGTACCTTCCTTGGAATCTCCCCTTTAAGCCCTCCATATTTGGAGAGATTTGGGGTTCAGAGGGCCTAGTTATTTAATTTCAAAGGGGGTACTCCCAGGAAAAAAATCTAATTTCAATGTTTTGTGCTTGAAAATAGTGATCTCAGGCAGCTAGCAGCATGGAAAAATTCCTCAAGATCTCCCCTTAAAGCACCCTCAGGGGAGCTGTTTTTCAGTGAAATGAATCAATTTGTTTTAAATGAAAAAAAAACATTTTGTTTCATTACTAACAAAATGCTGCTTCCCTGTTTCGTTTCGTTTTGTTTCATTTCTTTAATCAACGAAATGACAAAACAGCATTTTGTTTTTCATTTGGTGCCCATCCCTACTACCAAAGAAGTATGCAGAAATCTTCATACTTTTACAATGCTCTACATTGGGAAGAATAAAAGAAACTTGGGCTTAATTTAGAGAAGACATGAGACCAGAAACGAGAGGTGCTTGGTAGAATTCAAACCCTTCTCTAATACAGCATTACCTTGGCTAGTACCCTCCTATCATCCAAATCATTGATATACGTTCTACTTTGTGGTTATGTGCTGGAAAGTCAGAATTGACTTAAAGCAACCCTAACAGGATTTTCAAGTTATATGAGATATTTAATGAGTGGTTTTACCAGTCCCACCCTCCAGTGAGTTTCCATAACAAAGCCATGGAATTGAACCCAGGTCTCCTGGTCCATTACTTCATCCACAGCATCACACTGGGCGTGCTATGTTTTAAAACTATTAGCTTAAAAACAGTGCAGTTTCATGTCATTAAGTTCAGTAATCACCAGGAGAGGACAATTCCAACTTTACTGAGCAAAGATGTCCTAAGTCAGAGAAGGAAACCTCCAACCCCCAGGTATTGATTCTGTTTCAGATCAGGTGGGATGTCCTCAGTATAGAGAAGAAGGAAGGAAGGAAGGAAGGAAGGAAAGAAGGAAGGAAGTGGAAGGCTTTACATTTTGCATGTATTTAATGTATCCTGTGCTTTCACCTCAAAATTCATCCTGATCTATAATCTCTGACCACCAGCCATGCCAGCTGTTTCTTTCAGATGTACCGTGTTTTTCCATCTGCAAGACACCCCCATGTATAAGACATTCCCCCTTTTCCAACCTAAAATTACAGTTTTTCAGCCATGCAGTTCTCTCCTTGGCTTACTTCTATGTGTAAGACGAGCCTCAATTTTAGTCTACAATTTTTATGCAAAAATATAGTCTTATACATGGAAAATACTATAACCACTTCAGGAGGGTTTTTTCCACCTAATATTAGGTATTAGCCAATCTGCAATTCTAACTATAGTTTCTTTGGACAAAGCAAACTGCATGGGACTGAGAAGCAATTGCTCTTTTGCAAGCATAGATTTGTTCTGCTAGTGAGGAAATGAATGAATAAACTCTGGCCAGTAATTTACAGCTTTTGCTAAAATATGATAAAAGATGGAGGACTTTGGTAATACAGCACTATGTGTTTCTTTGGGGGGCCACTGGCATTTCTGATGTGATGGTGAGGAATTACTGATCTCGTTGATGGAAGTGTGTGTACACTGACTGGAATGACACCTAGGCGAGGAAGGTTATTTGAATGACTTCATTCATTCCCAGATGCTACCGCATATCAAAGAGCATCCAGGGTGATTGCATGCTCCGATGCAAAGGGGCACTTGCAAGGGATGCCAGTTCCTCTTAAACAAAACAAAACACAAACAAACAAAACCTGTTTCAGCTCAGTGCTGGAACACACTATTGCTATAGCACTATTTAGGAGATATGGATTTTAAAAAGAGGGAGGGGTAGAAATTGCCAATTGGCACCTTGTTGGCTTCTGCTGCTGGACCTCAAACTTAGGGTCTCTGCCTCTATCTCTCTGGACTCTTAATCTGTCATTTGGGGAGCTACAGTGATTCATACGGAAAACCACTTTTGAATCTCAAACTGCATTTTCCCCATGATGTAGCTGTACGCTTAATGAGCCAACACTAGGACTTCTGTCACTTACCCTGTCTCAAGGTATTTCTCTAATAAATGTACACTTTCTTATGTTCTTAGAACGAAGCATGATTCCTTTCCCACAGTCATTCCTAGTTTCAAAGGACTCAATCCTTAAGTTCAAGTTGCTCCTGTCCCACTGTTTTGCTTCCTCTACAACGGTGACCATGTGACAGAACAAGAAGGATCTGGCATAAAATGCTGCAATGTGGATTCCGAGTGCTCCTGTTCAGGATGGAGGGCTGACAGATAGACAGACAGACAGACAAACAGACCTTCTTTCACTTCAGTTCCATCTCACCAGGGTTTCTCCTTTCCCTGCTCAAACATTCCACAGTCACTGGCCAGTTCTCTTTAGGGCAGGTTTTGGACAGAAAAAAAAGGTAAAGGTAAAAGTCCCTCCCCCCCCCCCCGCACATGTGTGCTAGTCATGTCCGACTCTAGGGGCGGTAGTCACCTCCAGATTTAAGCCAAAGAGACAGTGTTGTGCAAGTCCATGGCCATGCGGCTGGCATGGCTGCAACAAAACACGTTTTACCTACCCACTTTTTATGGTGGTGACTATTTATCTACTTGCACTTACATGCTTTCCAACTGCTAGGTTGGCAGGAGCTGGGGTTAACAGCGGGAGCTCGCTCCACTGCGTGGCACGCGAGATTCAAACTGCTGATCTGCCGATGACAGAAAACATCTCACTAAAGGCTGCTTTCTCATGACCACTAAAATCCGCAGCAAACTTTGATCCAGATCACCCACCCGGAGCAGTCACATGGTTGTTGTTATGGATCAGATGTTCCCATGGTTGCGTTTTAAAAATCTGCAACCATCTGATCCCATGCCTGTGAACCGCAGCAAAGACAACATAACAGGGGTGAAAAGGTTTAGGTGTGGATTTTCCGTGTTCCCACAGACTCAAGTAATGGTTCAAATTCCGCATTGGAACAGCGACAACGATTATACCTCCTCGAGATGAGGTAAAATGTGCTGGGTCGCGCTTAAGTGGACGTGGTGGCACTTTAATTTTTTAAAAGTCCACTGCTTGTGGGAAAATGATTTTATGCTCCGCATCTGCGAGCACTCTGCAGCGGATTTTAGTGGTCATGTGAAAGCAGCCTAACTTGTTTTCCCCTGAAAACTGGCTTATAGTCTGCAAACCTGGGATTTCTCCAAGCTTGCTGATACTTTCTTCTTAAGTGTGATGATAACTTTTTGGCTACATGAGGACCAGTACTCAAAACAATGGAGGAAGGTAACTGTATACACAGGACATTTTCCTTTGTGTGATAATGTGGGAAGACCTACATTCTCTACAAGAAATCAGAGAGCTTTCTCCCCCAGGAGGTGTTTATTTTTTAAACTATCTGACTTCTGCAGGGCTTAGTAACTCATTTTCTCTTGCTTTAAGCTGTGACTTATTTACATTCATTTTATTACTCCTTTTTTTTAAATCAAGTACAAATCAGAAACAGAATCTGTCTGGATTCTGTGCATAATCCTCAGATCATAAAAACTCAGTGCGAGTGCTAAAGCTGTGTAATTAAATTGGCATAACACTGGACTTTGTGTTTATTGTTTTAGGTGAACAGTAAGTGGCAACAGTCGCTTGCCAACAGTGTTCTGCAAGTGTTTTCCCTGGGCCCTCAGCTTTTCAGGGACCAATCTGATAAAACATGTTGCATTGCTCCTTCAGAGCTCAAATGCTAGTGTAAGTGAGGGAAAAACATAAATGCAATGCTTAACATTTATATAGCATGTTTGTGTGCTAAAATTATCTTCCCTCACCTGTTCTCATTTTCATTATTATAACAGGATAGATAGCTTGATGTTCTGCCTTCCTATCTGGGCCCTAAGAGCTGCTAGTAAGACAATTTTCTGTGCACCAGTTACCATCTGAAATTTGAGTCCTGGCAACTGGACATCTTTTCTTGTGAGATTGATACATTTCATTACTCATCCAATTAGCTTCATCAGTAGCTACTGACCAAGTAGGTTCATTCACTTGGATGAGTAGCAAAACATATCAATCTCAGAAGAAAAGAAGTCCAGTTGCCATGACTCAACTTTCAGATAACCTCACCTAGATGATTAAGAATCTTCACAGATATATCTTCCAGCTACCATGAAGGTACAATCAGTGGGGCAAGACAAAGGACAACCTCAATGGCATAAACCAGGCATGTTCAAACTTTGGCCCACCAGATGTTTTGGACTGCAACTCCCACAGTCCTTTGCCATTGGCAATCTAAGCTTAGAATTCTGGGAGTTGGGGTACAAAACATCAGGAGGGCTGAAGTTTGGACATGCCTGGCCTAAACCATTGAATCCTTTCTCCTGCAAAGCTCAGTTTGAACTTTCTTTTACAGATTTTCGCTGTACGAAAATACCTTCTTATTTTCTCAGGTACAGTGTTGTGGGTTTTCTGGAAAATTCTGAATTGAAAAGTTGTCCAGCAAAAATACTCAAACAATTCCCAGTGTTCTCAGTAGAACATCATGTGATCTGCCATGTTTAGCATTATACTTACTATTTATTTATTTATTTATTTATTTATTTATTATTGTATTTGTACCCCGCTTATCTTCCATGCGGAACTCTAAGCGGCTCACACAGGGCGAACAAGCGCCAATAAACACAAAACAATAATTATATACTAGACAACAAAGAAAAAGAAAGATTAAAACAGTTAAAACCCGGTGCGTCCAAAGACCAGCAGTAAAATAGTTATCATGCCAAGCGACTAACTAACAACTATACTAAACATTTTTTATCTTTCCAAAGCCTATAAATGTTTTAACTCTGATATATGGTATAATGGTTAGGCAGCCAAAACTAAGAATGAGCACTGCACAGGAACAAGTGGGAGGCCAAAGTTTGCCCCACTTTGGGGATCTATTGATAGCCCATTTCACCTTAAAATTCCAACTCTGTTGCCCTGGACCTTCCTTGTCTCAAGAGAGTGCATGTGGAGGTGCTCTGAGGCCTCTCAGGTTACTAGACTCCATAGACTTAATCCTGGTTGTGTACTTACAAAAGTTACACCAACCCTGGAAGGCAGGACATGTAGATAAAAATGTCCCAAAGTTCCTTCTCCAGTGAAGACACTCTGTTAGCCACACTCACTCTTAAGCAAAAACCACACTCTAGTAAAATATTATTTTTATTTTAAAAAATAGAAAAGTAGAAAGTAAAAGTAAAAATCATTTAAAATCTCAGTAAAAAAGGCAAAGGCAAAGAAGAATGAATATTGCATGGTTCAGTAGCATGGTTCCGAAAAACTAGTCCAATAAAATAAGAAATCTATTTAAGTAATACTGCCATGAAAGACTACAACACCCATCGAAGTGTTAAAAGCTAAAAATCCTAAATTGAAGGCATATACAAAATCTAAGACTCTAAGACTCTCTCTCACTAACATCAAGCAGCATTTCTTTAGTAACATCTCCTCCCATCTTTCACAGTCACTCTTGTAGTCAACCAATCACAAGGGCAATGATCAGCATATTTATTAGTTTCATTTTCAGTCTTTTCCCCTTCTTCAGTTGCCATGAAGTTTCACTTCAGGAATTTGGATGTTATCAGTTCTCTGTAGCCTCTTTTCTCTGTCTCAGGCAATAATACTGCACCTGTGTGTCTTAGGAAAGAACTAGGGAAAGACAACTACACAAACCATGTTCTCACAAACCCTTTCTCAATTTCTTGGCATAGCTACTGCCATTTTCCCATTTCCCCTGACAAGTACTGTTGAGATCTGGGTTCAAATACTCATTCAGGCATGAGGACAGCCAAGTTTAAGAACTTTATGCTAGTTTGGCTTATTATTGATGACAAGTCTACTTTCCAAAGTAAATCAAATACGAGTATATTTGCAGAGGCACCTCCTATGATGACTAATCACCTGACAAACATTAATCTCATAATAGCTAGAGCACAACTGATCTGGGTTGAGATTTAAGATTTGCTTAAACATATTACAATGGATTTGCTGATTCTAATGCAATACAACTCAAATACGCACCAGCTGCAGCAAGGGTGGGAAGCCTCTTTTGACAGCAGAAATGGTGTTAAGCCATTGTGCTGCCAGAACCCCTTTCTGCTGGCAGATTTCAAGAGGTATGTAGGCAGTGTGATCTGCCAGCATACCTGCTTTGGTAGCTAAAATCTGTTCGCAGAGGAGCCAAAAAGGGTGGAGAGAGGGCAGAGCAAAAAAGGAACTGAGCTAGACTAGGTGCAAGCCTCTTCAAGTCATGGGACATGTCCAATATGCCATCATCAAGCCAGGTCAAGGCAAAGGTAGTCTTAAGTGATTTACAACATCTCTAGGGTTTGCATTCAGCAGCGCTTCAACTGGCCTACGTTCATTCCAGTTGGCCCTCAGTCATCCGGGCCAGTTAGGACTGTGTTCACAAACTGTTTTTTGGGGGGCGGGGGTGGGGTTGAATACCAAGCTAGCTTGATACTGTATTGGCATCCGCTCACTGCTGCAGATGAATTTTATGATTAAATTTTTTTTAAAGAAATGGAAATTTTCCATGGAAAAATTAAGTACTGGAAAAACCTCCACCCTACATCACTGCACAGGCATCTGCTTTGTGAATTTTTATCTAAAAGGTTTATCTGCAACATTTGTCCATTTCTACTGCACAGTCATTGTTTGGGAATTTTATTTTATGGTGGGCCTTAATGGCTCTTAGCCACCCTAAGCAGTGGGTATGTGCTAGAAGGGTGGGGCGTACATTATTTGATAGACATCTCAACAAACCATCTGATAAATATAGGTCATTAGCCTTACTGCTTTATTACAGGGGTAGGCAAAGTACACCATTCTTGGACTACAACCCCCAAGTGCCTTGCCCTGTTAGCCATTAATCAAGAATGATAGATACTTTCTATTGCATATGAAGTTCTCTGAGGGAGGAGACCAAAGAATGGCTACGCCAGGTTCCCATAATAAGTGCTCTTGCTTCATAGCTTCCTATTGCAGCCATTAGATTTCATGGGCAGAATCATCAGAGAACTGTGTGGGTCTAGCACTCAGAATCTTTTGGAAGCTACAGGGGCTACAACACAGTAGTGGGACCGGCTTTGTTCCACATTAGACATTGCTAACATGCCAATGCCTGACAGTGCCTGGGCTCACCTTTACGGCAATTGCACTGTGAGTAATGAAAATACTATATTCCACCCACCTGAAACTGGGTCAGGGAGGAAGAAGTGAGTGAAGGAGAAAGGGTGCATAAAATTGTGTGTGTGAAAAAAGTGGATAGGCAAAACATTTTCATCTTCTTATACATCCTTCTTGCATATTCAGTGAAGTTGAATGTTGGGGCTAGACAGGCCAGTGGTTTGGCTCACTCACTAAGGGGCGGGCCCTTATTGTTTCCAAGCATTATTTCACCAGTACTGTTTACATAGATAAACAGTGAAATTTGCTGCCAACTTATTATGGTTTTTCAACTTGGACATCCTTTAAAGAGGATTTTTTAAAATTTGTGGGGAATGCTTCTATCAAAGAGCATCTCTTAATCGAGAATACTACATATTTCTTCAATTACCCGAACACAGCATATCTCTGTGATGCAGTTGCTGGCAAATAAAAGGAACTCCCTGTGCTGCCGCCCTCCTAACCTGTCTGTCTCCTTTTCCTGGGATTCCAGTTGATCTGAACGCTGGCCTAGATAGTGCTTTGGCCTTACCCAGGAGGGATGCTTCTTACATTCTTATATCCTCAACTGTTTTAATATGATGTATCAAACTTAATATTTTCATCGCTGTGCTCAAAGCAGGAGCTGATGATGATCTGATTCTGGGAAACAGACTCCGGGCAGTCAAGCTGAAACAGAGCAGGAGCTCAGCGATAGCTAGGAGGAAGTATTTCGCAAACAGGCACAAACTCTTGACAAAGGTGATGGCCGAGAAAGCTTCCCGATTGTTCTGTTTAATGCAAACCTTGTACCCTCGTGGTGAAGCACAACATGCTGCCTTTGGTGCTGAATCGTACTGAAAAGGGTTTCAAGCAACCCGGCTAACACATGTATCTTTCCAGTGGTCATAGAGAGCCACTCTGCAGTCATATTCTGCAGGACTCCCCTCCAGTCTAATACAACTCGTCCACTATAATCAGTGGCATTGCCTTAAAGAAGACCACTGATTTGCATTACATGGGAAAAGACTTAAACTTCTGCCTCCTGTGATCCTATGGCTGTAGAGTATATTGTTAAGTTTTATTGTTCTTGCTAACTAAGTTTTTTGGTTTTTTAAATACATACAATTGCATTTCTAGACATTTTTTAAAATGTTTTGAATTATTTTTTAAATTTAAAATGTCTTTGATCAGAAGATCGCAAACTTGTCCAGATTAACAAACAGATACTTCCCAATGTGCTTTGGCCTGAATTGTTTATGGCCTTCTTCAGAAGCTATGTAAAGACAACAAAGTTTTCAGCAGGCCATGCCTTTTAACTTTTTATGTAAACCGCCCAGAGTTCCCATCTGGAAATGGGAGTGGTATAGAAATGCTAAATAAATAAATAAATAAAACCTGAGCATACTGTTTAGGGCTCTTCCTGGATGTCTTCCCCACCCCCACCCCAAAGACTTTGGTGTCCTAACGCAAAAGGTTGTCCCAAGCCATCTGATGGCTTCTAATACAGTACTTTGGCCGCAGGAGCTATGGCACTCAGCCTATACACTGGAATTGGAGGGAAACACATATGTCTAGGGAACCGAAATACATATGTTTGTTCATTCATGGAAGCTTGGGTAGGTAACATGGAAAAAGAAATGTTTCTCGCTGGAATATTAGCTCGGCTGTGCACAGTCCAGCTAAAGGAATGAAGGGAGTACGTTGCACTGGAACCTTTTATCTACACACTAAGCAAACCAGAAAAGCTTCTTATAATTCTCCAAATGGCTTAGAGTCTGGATTATGTTAAGTGTAGGCCTGTCAGCCCATTAAATAAATCTTAGTCAAATAATTGTATGTGTTTCAGTAGATTAAGCAAATAAATCTACACCGAATGAAGGAGAACTTTTGAAGGAAGCAAACAGTAATTCCCTTATTTCTTGATCTTGACTAATAAAAATACCAACTTAACCTGGGCCAGAAGGCTCTTATTTTGCACACAACCTGTGCTCTGTCTGCTGTTTCTCTTCTGACCATCCCACTCATTAGCCTGAGTAAGGCACATTCGAAACACATTTGCAGCATAAAATTTATTTAATTGCATGATAACTTCATAAAGGAGATTCTTGGCTCATTTTATGTATATGGCAGCTTTCACTTGTTTTTCTCTCTTTGCTCAACCTCCACACGTTCTTACAGCCTTTCCCTCTTCACTCTGTTTGCACACACATCAGACTGTTGGAATTCCCATTTCTGTGGACACACCTATACATTGCAGGCAATCAGTTCTAACAAGAGAGAGTTCCTTAAGAACTGGTTGTGAGTGATTGTCACAGCGGGAGCTTTCCTCAAGTTCTGGAGCTTAGCTTGCTTTGTTTTTGACTGGTCTGGAAACGGCCTTCCACTGTAAATCAGACTTCCCAAACATGAAAGGTTCCAGAACAATACCATAATTTCAGCTTGTCTATAACACACTCAGGGCCGTCTTAAGGATATGTGGAGCCGTGGTTCGAAGATCCCTCTGGCGCGCCCCCCCCCCGTTTCACAGAGCTGTCTACCTCGGGGGTGGGTGGTGGGTGGACAGGCGGCACCCCAGGCACGGGAGCAGGTGCAGCGCCCGACGGGGCTGGCAGGGAGCCCCGAGGCGAGGAGGAGGGATCCCGGGCAGAGGTCACGGCGGCGGCCTAGCGGAAGCCCGGGTTCCTGCGGCCGGGGCTCCGCCAGTCAGCCGGCTTGCCAGTTGGCCCTGCTCAGGCTCCGGGAAGCGCCGCGGGTTTGGCGAGCCTGAGCAGGAGGACAACTTTGGCCGCGAGGAAAGCACGGAGGCAGCCCGGCGGCGGCGGCGGTGGCGGCTCCTTCTTTTCCTCCCGGGTAGACGCCTGCTTGGCGGAAACAGCACCCGGGGGTGAGCCGGCCACGCCGACCCTCTTCCTCCTCCTCCTTTTCCTCCTCCCCCTCCCGCCCCCGCGCGGGGAAGGTGAGCACGGAGGCGTCAGGGTGGGTGGGCTGGCGACTTGGCGGGCGGAGCGACGGGCCGGCGGCGGCGAGAACGCCAGGTTTCTGCTTTCCTGAGTTTTGGGGTTTGGGGGTTCAGGCGCCCTGGTTCATTGAACCACAAATGCCTATGGGAAAGTCGCCCCTGAACACACTCTTCTGCCGTGTTTGTCTTCAGTTTTTCTCCCTCTTTTTCTCCCTCCTTTATTATCTGAATATAGCCAGGCTATAAAGAGAACAGCAGCACATGAGGCTCTCTAGAGGCTCTGTGAGGAGACAAATGTCCCAGTCCTGCCTCCAGCAACAATTTTGATACATGTTCAGAGTCAACTATCACATTCACAAGTAATAAGATACATCCAACTTGGTCATAACTTATAATTTGTAATTATTGTAGTTACCTTTGATTAATTCCCTGCCCCCCAGAAATGCTTTTACCTCAAAATACAATGTAACTGAATTAGAGGTAGATTCACTATTATGCAGTGCAACCATAATTTTCTACTACATTAATTAAATACAGAACTCCCTACTGCAAGATGTAGAGATGATTGCTAGGTTAACTTGGATCACATAAAAATCTAAGAGGGATAAAGTTCCCTATGGCTGTTAACTGCAATGGATATGCAACCTTCTCAAGTAACAATGGCAACATTTTGGAAAATACAAGCAGGAGGGCCTTGCATTCATATAAAAGGAAAAGGCAAAGCATGCTGCTTTTACATCACCTCATAATGCTTAAAACACTCGCAGGGCAGTTTATAATTTATTTATGCAGGTTACACATTGCCCACCTAGCAAGTTGGATATACTCATTTTCGTAGCCTTGGAAGGATGAAAAGCTGAATGAACCTTGAGCCTGCTACCCATAACTGAACCCCAGGTCATGAGTGCAGTTATAGCTGCAGCAGTGCAGCAATTTAATTACTATGCTATGAGGTTCTCTCATTAGTGGGTTTCCCACAGGCATTTGTTTGGCTTCCGTGGGAACAGAAAGTGGGACTAGATAGCCCTTGCCTTCATCAAGTGAGACCCTTCTTGTGTTCTTTTTCTCAAGTTTACAAAGCACCAGGAGATGAATATAGATATTTAGAAACAGTTCTCAAAGTTCCTTTGCATGTTGTGACCTTTCCTGAAAATGTTTTTCTTTCGTTTCCATCTATTTCATGACAAGTAGTCTATTCTGAGGGGAAAACATCACTTTTTAGAAACAAAAGAGTACTGTACTGTACTTTGGGAACAGGCAAATGTCTTGACTGAACACTAGCTGTGTTTGAGAACAAACATCTTGCAGAAATGGAGGGAAAAGCTGAGTGAGGGGGAGAAAAATACACAGAGAGATGTAAATAGGACATCTTGTGTGGAGGCTGCTTTGTGCCATTTCTCTGGAACTGAACTCTCATTGGGCAACACCCAGACTGACCACCCCCTCAAAAAATGAAACAAGCCCCTCTTAATTTCAAATACTCTTCATGCTACATAGTTGTTTGTGATTACATTTCCCTATCTTTCTCTTTTGAAAGAAATGGATGGTACCTGTCGAGTTTTCTGATATGTTAATGTTGAGCACACTGGCCAACATCCTGTTCCATACCTTTTCCAGTGTAGGAGAAATGATGTCACCAGCAAACTGCCATTCATTAAGGTTTTACTTCCGTTTGGGGTTTTGCACAACTTTGATTCATTGGGAGCAATTCGACAGCAGAACAACTTAAAAACAATCTGCCACTGCTGGCGATGTTGTTCCTGCTACACTGGCAGAGCCTCAGAATAGAATACTGGCTTGTACTGAAAAATTATAAACAATGCTAGAAATATTGTGCCAACTCAAAGCTTGTAAAGACTGGCTGCTGTGTGGATTCTGGGAGATATAGTACAAAAGATTATATCTCCCGGGAATCTCACAGCAGCTATGCTTGCTGTGGGGATTCTGGGAGATTTGATCCAGAAAACTAATTCTTACTAAATGTGTATCAGTCAGGCTTGCCTTCTTTATGATGTCAGGTTAATTCCACCATCTTGAAGGCTAACCTCTACTTTGCACTCTGTAAGTAAGGGAATGCCAATGAAAACATATTTGGCTGACATATTTGGAAATCTGAGAGATATTCCTAGACTTCTGACAGGGGCACAGAAGGAATAACATGGCGACAACGTACCTGGTGTAGGGACTTTTAAAAGATACCAACCAGCTGGTGATCACTCAACATATGCACACTGTGTTTCAATGAGTGTTCGTAGATTCAAGTGCTGTAGAGCAGGGGTGAAAAATCTGTGTCCTTCCATCTGCTGTTGGGTTGCAGCTCTTCCCATCAGTGATCATTGGCTTTGCTGGATAAAGCTGATGGAACTTGCAAGTCAACAACATGACTTGGTCACCCTTTGTTTAGACATCAATATATAAAGCTAGAAATTAAGAGATCTAGATTTAAATCAGTACTCATCCTTGAAGTTCACTTGTGGACCCGTCACTACATCTTAGCCTAGCATGCTCACGAGATGAATAATTTGGAGGAATGGGATGGAAGATCAAAGGGAATAGAAGCACTTCACGTGGTGACCCTAGAGCAGTGTTGGTGAACCTATGGCACGGCTGCCAAAGGTGGCACTCGGAGCTCTTTCTGTGGCCACCTGACATTGCCCCTTCACAGCCACCTGTATTCTGTTTAAATTGCTGTATTGGCACTTTGCGAAAAATTAGTGGATTTTGAATTGCGGTTTGGGCACCCTGTCTTTAAAAGGTTTGCCATCACTGCCCTAGAATGAATTGAATACAGAGATGACAAAGGCAAAGCAAGGGCTCCATAGCTACAGGTGACAGATCACTAACTAAGCATAACTTCTGAAGAACTTCCCCTTCCCTAAAAAGTATAAGATGGCACACCTTTTCATGCTGCTGTTTTTCAGCTGAAAAGGTGAAATGTGAGTGTTCCCATGCTACAACAATGTAATCTAAAACACAGCTTTGGCAGTTATTTGATATTCAGCATTTTGCGACATCTCAGCATGCACTGAAGACCATTCCGTTGGTAAGCCAAGTACATTTCCTTGCTTAGTTTCACTGTTACAGATGTCCTGGACCACGAAAGAATGCAGGGCCTGCTCACACCTCTTGGCAGGTAATGGCTGTGAGAAGCTTGTACACCCTGTAAGCTGCCTGTGGAAAGCCAGGTTTCTGCACCTGCAGCTTGATGTGGGAGATCGTTTTCAGCAGGCCATGCAAAATGGTGTTCATCTGGCACCTCCCAATACATACTGAAAACCAATCTAGACTTATGGGAGGGGAGGGAGGGGACAAACGTGGAATGCCAAAGACTGGAAGTCAGCCTGCTCAGACTTTTCTATTGCTTTTCCCAGTTGCACTATGTATTTTATGCTGATTCGAATTGACCCTCATTATTGCTGGCTCAAGATATTCTGTTCCCTCCAGTGGAATGACAGATGGACTACTACTACCTCTGCCTATGTCAAGATGCCTAGTACTTGGGTGTTGTTTTGGCTGTGTTTTTGGTGTAATGGATCAAGGCTGCATGCATTCTTTGCTGAGAGTACATTACGACAAACATAACAGGGTTTATGTCTGAGGAGCCGTAAGATTGTACTGTTAAGTCTCCTGTAGTGAAAGACCTATTTTACGGTCAGTGCTCACCATAAAAGAAAAAATGTTTTGGTGTTTTTGTCACCTCTGTTACAGAGGGTGCCCACCGATGTGTAAAATGCAAATGCAGATTTTTGACTGGTGACAAGAGAGTGCCATTCTTCAACAGACACTACTTAGAGAGTGACCAGAATGAAATATAAGGCCAAATGCAAAGGAAAGTCCCTGGCTGGGTTCAGCTGCAGGACAGTCTTCTGAAGGAAGTCAGAGAATCTCTACCCTCCCTCGGGATTCATAAAACCAAGTACTAGAAAACGTACTGCAAAGAACAATGCTGCTCTGGCAGGCAGGCGAGATGATCTAATGTGCTTTTTCCATCCTTAAATCTCATAGGTCATGAAGAAACTGACCCTACGTACAGCTTCTCCTAGTCAGATTTCTGAGATTAAAAATGTTTAGGAATTTGTCACGACTGTGTCTGTGAACACATGCCATGAAGCAGGGAACACACTCATTACCCTTTAGAAGAGGACTCAGCTGTGTGGGTGTCGAGGGCTTCCTCCACTCTCTGGTGCCAAAGATCAGGGCCCAGGGAGAAGAAGATAAACAGGCCAGAAGAGCCATTTTCTTCCTTCTTGGTTACAGCCTGGAAGTGCAATCGGGCCCTGAATGAGGAAACAGAACATTTTGGAGGGAAGCGGTGGCACCCCCTGGGCTGTTACACTTGAACCTCCCAGCCTGCTTTCCCTTCATTAGAGATGGGCACGACTCAAAAAAATGGTGTTTCGTTTGTCATTTGGTCGTTTAGGGGTCCGTTTCGGTTCGTTTTCGTTTTCGTGACGTTTTTTGCAAAAAAATTCATTTCATTTCGTTAGGTAACGAAACGAACGAAAATGAAAATGAAAAATTGCTGTTTCGTTAGCATTGTTTTTAGTTCAATGCATCTGCTGCAACGAAAATGAAAAACACGGCAAATTTGGTCGTTTCGTTTTCGTTTCATTTTTTAAAAAAATTCATTTCGTTTTCGTTGCGTAATGAAATGAAAAAACGAAAATGAAAATGAAAAATTGCTCGTTTCGTGCCCATCTCTACCCTTCATTGACAACCGAACAGGGTTGAATACATGAGCTGTCTTGCACATTTCTCCTAGATTGAGAGAGGACCCTGTTCCATTTTGGTGTTGAAATTAGAGATGGGCATTTTATTTTAGAAGTGATCTGGTTCCAAAATGAAACACGGGAACCCCACTGGCATTCGGAACAGGACCAACCCTCCGGAACAAAATCAGCCAATTCCTTACCTATCTCTAGGGTCACGCGGGGCTAAACATCTTTCCTTCTCCCTGGCACTGGCCAAACAGGAGCTGTGCAGGGAAATGCATCATCCCGCTTCCCTATCTGATTGTGGATGAACCTGTCGCAGATAAATTTTTGTACTGCAATTTCTCTATGAGTGCAAGGGGTAGAATAATGCACCTAATATTGCTACAGTTCCCTGGTAGATCTAATAGAGACCTTTTGGAAATATATTGAAATGGGAATACCCCTTTTGTTGTAAATATTGTGGAATGTTTAAATATTACAACTGTCATTAGACCGAATATTCCCAAAGAGATACAGTCTATGACAGTGATGGCGAACCTATGGCACGGGTGCCAAAGGTGGCACTCGGAGCCCTTTCTGTGGGCACCCGACATCGCCCCTTCATAGCCACCTGTATACAGGTTAAATTACTGTATTGGCACTTTGCAAATAAATTAGTGGGTTTTGAATTGCAGTTTGGGCACTCCGTCTCTAAAAGGTTGGGCATCACTGGGCTATGACATTTGATCACGTAATTGCCATTTTGTTTCTGGGTATGTGATTGTATGATCAACAAATCATTAAATGGTTATACTGTATTGCAAAAGAAGTAGGAGAATATTTAGTTGAAATTTCTTCAGATGTCATGCATAATAACTCAGATGCCAAATGTATAAGTGTTCCTACAAGTGCAGCAGCCAGGAGAAAAATTGAACAGGGGCCTAATACTTTTAGTAACTGAGAGGAGATAGTAATGACCTCATTTAGAAAGAGGAACTTCAACAGCTGTAGCTTGCCTGATGAGGTCCAGGATTCCATCACCTTTTCCTGTGTCCTTCTTCTAGGGACAGGTAGTTAGTACTTAGTGCTACATGTGGTAGTTCATCTTCAATGTCTGTACAATGCTAGTAGCATCCAGTGTATTGGTTTAGTTTTCAAGAACACAATTCATCATCTCCGATGCAGTCCACTCCAGGATTTGGGAAGCATTGTTCCATGTTTGGAAGTAAAAAAACTTCTGCACTCCACACAGGAACACAAACCCCCGGCCCAATCTCCAACAGAACAAATGGCAAACCTGCATTCTATGAACTTATGAGACATTTGCCTTTTTTAAGCTGTACTGCTCACCTTTAAGAGTCCAAAAATAGTTTGTTCCAGAAATCAGAACGGAATATCTGATAATTGAATCATGGCAACTGGACTTCTTTTCTTGTGAGATCAAAACTTTTCACTGCTCATCCAAGCAGCTTCATCAGTCGCTTCGATGAGCATTTCAATCTCACAAGAAGAGACATCCAGTTGCCATGATTTAACTTCCAGATAACCTCACCTGGATGACTGAGAATCTTCACAGACATCTGATCATTGACTCTTTCTTAAGAAAAAGGAATCTGACTGAAGACAGACAGAATTGCTAGATACCTCCAAGAGAAATGACAAACCAACAAAAAATTCAACCACTGATTACAAACTTAGAAGTGAACTCCTGCTATGAATAAGACTGCCTTGTTTTATTTTACTTTCTTCCAGCAATTAACACTTTCTAATCAGACAAAGGGCACACCAAGCATCAGGGTTCTGAATGTTCTTTAAAAAGACCAAAACATCTGGTCACGCAGAGCTTGGTCTTTGAAGGCTAGAGAAACAGGAAAAATAAAGGAAATTATTTTTACGTGTGCACACACTGGGTTATAAACTTCTAAGTAGTAAAATTACCCATAAAAATACTGATAGCATCTCTGGATAGTTGCAAAAATGGGGTTTTGGGGAGCGAATCTGCATAGCCTGTGCTAATGCAATGGATCCATCGTCTGGTAAACTAGAATCTGAACGAGCTTTCTGGCGTTTATATGCGTCTTGCACAGGGTATCACTTACCCAGTTCAGAAATATTCAAGCAATACTATGTTCAGGGCAAACTGAAGAAAATAAATTATGGGAAACTCTGCTGGTGGCAGGCTACAATTTTTAAAAATAAAATAAAATAAAGAATGTAATGCCACTACTAAGGTAAGCCCCATAGTGCATGCCATTCACCTGCAATAAGCAAGATAATTCTTGGTGTGAAGGGCTGATTTCACTGTTCCAATCTCCAGATAAAGTCTTTGAGTGACCTTCATGTTATCACAGAACATGGGGCTTGTTTGGCTTTTCAAACATAACTGAGAAATGCTGTTAATCTGATTGCTGCTAGTACCTCATGTAGAGCTGTTACAGCTGTAAATTCAGGACAAGCACACGCAATGTCCATGAACATTCTATAAACTGGAAATGCTTTGATTTTAATGGAACGTCTCTCATTGGAGAGCAAGATATTACTGGCTTTCTCCAACTGTATTATGAAGACCATCTGTCATGAGAAGCAGTTATCACAAAGGTAAGATTACCACTCTACTCAGTCAGCTGGGTCTTGTCTAGACTCTAGGCCTGCCATTCATTGTGCTTCCCAAGCTTGGGTCCTCGGGTGTTCTTGTATTACGACTCCCAGAAATCCTGGCTAGCACAGCCTAGTGGTGAGGGCTTCTGGGAATTATAGTCTAAGAATAGCAGGAGACCCAAGTTTGGGAGCCACAGATTTAGACCATCAGAGGGCCGGACCTCAAATTTAATGCCGACATTGCATAAGAAGCAATGTCGGCGTAAGAATGAAAGGGTTTGGGGAGGTTGCAGAAAAACTAGGCACTTGTGGATATCAAGGTAAACACTGTTATCATTTTAGTATTGAAAGGGGGCACAAATGTTGTTTCTACAACAACAGTGTTGACATCACAATGTTAAGCTTCCATGGTGGTTGGACAGCTCTTGGAGCTATAGCCCAGAAAAGAACTTTTCTCAGCTCTGATAAAAACTTAATTGGTTTTTTAAAAAGAAAAATTAAATTCCCCTTCAGCTGGGGGCTTAGGCTAATGCTACAGTGAGGAGAGGAAAGGCTGGGAACAGTACACACAGATAAGAATAATAAATTACCATATTACATGCTACTGACAAATATGATGATAGAGATGATTGGGCATACTGTGCAGATGGTTGTTGTGATTCTTAGATTTCTAGGAAGAGGTTTTGCACATTGACATAGAAATACTGTTTATTTTTGAAGGATTAGTCATACCTGTATTTGTTTTGGGACCACAGCAGGACACTCTGAGCTGCTTATTCAAGATATATGTCTTACTAAGTTAAAGTGTTTCTATATGTTCACGTGCTTCTGATTAACAGTGGACCTATCCCTCCGAAAGATGTTACCATTAGGATCAACACCAAAACACAAAAGGAGCCATAGTGAGGGTGCTGTGACTGCAGGATATTCAAAAGCCTGCTCTTTGATCCTCACTTTCCCAAAGTGTAGCACCCCATGCTACCCTTTGAGAACATGAGGATCGAATAGCAGGTTTTTGAATTTTCCATGGTCACAGCTAGAGTGCTGTGGCTGCAAGGAAATTCAAAAAACTGCTCTCTGGTTCTTGCTTCCCTTAAAGGTGTTATCCTTTAGGAAAGCGAGGATCAAAGAGCAGGTTTTTGAATTTCCTGCAGTCACAGCACCCTTGCGGTGGCCGTAGGAAATTCTAAAGCCTGCATTGCTTTCCCAAAGGGTAGCACCACCCCCTGCTCTTCGATCCTCACTTTCCCAAAGGGTAGCACCCAAAGCATTTATAACCCGTGGTACCCCTGTGTTCAAGTTAAATTGCCATATTGGCACTTTGTGAAAAATTAAGTGGGTTTTAAGTCACAGTTTGAGCACTCGGTCTCTAAAAGGTTCGCCACCACTGTATTAGGGCATGCCGCATGCACCTCATTCAAAAGGAGGACTCTGATTTGAATAATGTCTGCAGATATGTGTGTTTAGATCAAATATGAGAAATAATTCCTAAAGTTTAAACACATGCATTTTGTTACCATTGTGGTGAAGAGTAGAACTGGATGAGCCCAGTTGCTCACTTCAAGATTAACTCTCCTCCTTCTTTAGGAACTTTGTCTTCGATTTGGACATGGACTGGATAGAGAAAGCTTTTAAACAGAGGGCTGTCATCTGTAAAGGAATCCCTGTGGAAAAACTATACTAAGTAAAGGCCATCTAGGGACTTCCATATATTTTTGGACTAAAATCCTGAGTGGAATTAATGGTAGTTGTAGTGACGGGGGGTGGCAGCATGCAGGATGGAGGAATATGTAGTACTCAGCAAATCCTTACACATAAAAACACATGTCCTTCTCTTGTTAGGTAAAGATTTTCCTATTCAGGCAGGCTTTTAAGCAGTACATTGTATCAAAATGCTTGATAGTGTACACATTTTTAAATGTTCCAAAATAATTTTTAATATAGCAGCTTTAGGTCGACTTCAGGACTGGTTCGTTCATTCACTGCTACCCCACTAGGCAGAAAGAAATATTACAGGCAATCTCTTATTAGAAAAGAAGGGTTTTTAATAGATGAAAGTATCTTTTTGTACAGCAGCAACTTTTGTCACCTCTTGTAATTTGTACACTTGAGTATCCCGCTTTGTGTTGTGCTTTCAGGATACTTTGCAATTTGATTTCCCCAACACAGGAGTCTATCTGAATCCCACCTAACATTTCCTTGCTTTCTGCTGTTATTAGTGACGATTTAGAACATTTGTTTCTGCCCCAGATGAGCATTGTTAGCTTTTTAAAGGCACGGCAGTCGTCCCAAAGCCTGTCGTGATGGCTGGGGTGGGGCTGGGGGCTGGTGTTTTAGCCCCCCTTCCAACACACACACACACACACACACACACACACACACACACACACACACACACACACACACACACACACACACACACACACACAATACCTTTTTGAAATTCAGCAATGGACATCTGCACAGCTGCAGTGGCAGCACTTGCACCACGTTGATAAGGCTTGCCATTCCACCAGTCACCAGCATGGCAGCTGGTGTGACAGCATATCATACACCATTTCCCTGTCTGGTGATATGGAGCCCATGACAGCACACAAAAGCTCCAAGGATCAATCCCAGGCATTTACATGCAGGCCCAAAAAACAGCTCATTGGAGGCTCTGAAGAGCTGATGCCAGTTAACAAAAATGATAGGAAACTTCTTGGGTCAGTGGTGTACTAGCAACTCCCTATGTCCTTAAGCTGTTCCCAGGGTAAGTAAGAAAAACAAATTTCAGTTTGTTTTATTTTACCCTTTAAACCCCCTAGCTACAATGAATGCTAACCAAGAAATGAGTAAGAAAAAGAAAGAAGAGATGGAGGGAGAAAAAAAATAAAGGAAGGTTTCCAAGCTCTCTGCTTTTCAAAGAAATCTTACTATGAGGTAATAAAACGTTATGTAACTGGATAATGAGAAGCAGTATGTAGACTGAGCAAGGTGCCTGTTCTCTAACATAATTCAGGAAGGGACATCTATGGTCACAAGCCACTTACATCTAGGGCTCTTTATATTGCTAGCTCTGCTTTCTTTGACAACACACCCTCCACGGTATCAGCCATGCTTTGAGACTGGATTTATTAAGCCCATGTCAGTGGTTCTCTTCTCCACTTCCAAAGTGTTGTAGCTCCTTTCTACAATTAGCTCCAGAGAGAACTGGTTCTTTTGTTCCACTTGTGCTCTTTCCTCCTCCTTGTGTATCTTCAGAACAAAACAAACAAACAAACAAAAGATTATTAGCTAGGAGAAGAGGGGTTCACAACCCTTTGTCAACAAAACACTGCAGTAATGGGGAAATGAGCCTGCCTTTGCATTGTAATTTGGTCAGCTGGGAAAATGCACAGCTGATATTTCAGGTTTGTAAACTGCTGGAAGAGTTATGTGCTTGAAAAGTTAACAATGTAAGAAGAGGGTATTTTACCATACTATGTGATCTGATGCCAATCTAGTTACTAGCCTAGAAATTCCATAATAAATGTCCTATACTGGCCTACCAGAAAACCATTCTCTGAGTATGATCTGTAACCAATTGCAGAGCTGTTGTTGTTGTTGTTGTTGTTGTTGTTGTTGTTGTTGTTGTTGTTGTTGTTGTTGTTGTTGTTGTTGTTGTTGTTGTTTGTTGTATACTGGTCTATTAGCTATCAAGACCACTCTGGGCAGTTTACAAGAAAAAAACAAAAACATGATCAAACTAAATAAGATGCACATCAAATCAATATAAGGAACATATACTAAATATTATGAATTAAGAGCATTATTAAGTTAAACATACAACACAACACAACACAACCAGATTTAATGGTTTGCTGTTCTGAATATCATGGGCACTTTGTCAAAAGCTTTGCTGAAATCACATGAAGTAAAGCTATATTGCATCTACAGCATTCCTGATGTCTGCAAGGGAGGTTAGCTGATCAACAATTGGCGGCAAGGTCGGGTGATTGTCTGGCAGGATTTGCTCTTGACAAATCTGTGTTGGCTTCTAATTGTCCTAGTTGGCTTTTAGATTTAAACAACAGTGTAGCAGGCCTACAAACACACCAAATTGTAACAAACAAAAATATAAATCACCAGTTGCGTAACTAAGTAGGGGCAAAAAGGGATATCTGCCCCCCGCAGCATCTAGGGGTGCCAAATGACTTCCCACCCAGGAGCTGCAGGAAGACGTGTCACAGGAGACCTCCCACAACCACACAGAGGGCTCCCTGGCTGCCGCCTGTAAGGGTCCCACATCCCTTGGATGGGCTGCTCAGTAAACAGGGAAGCCTTGCTGGGGGTACCGGTGGACACCGGTGATGCCCAGGCAGCAAAGGCACACTATTCGTTGTGTTGTAGCATTGGGGAGCAGGGAGAAGAGGGGTATATCCAGGGCTGCAGGGACCTGGGGATGGGTGGAGAGGAGGAGAAGGCAGCAGGCCAGGAGAGGTGTGGGCAAGGTGACTGTCAGAGCCATCAGGTTGCGGTATGTCAGGAATGAGGGACTGCCATCCATCACAGTCTCTGAAGCCATGGAGAACAAACCTTTTCCCTCTTCAATATGGCGTCCTTTCAAATATTTAAACATAGCTATCATATCCCCCTCAGCCTTCTTTTTGAAAGGCTAAACATTCCCAATAAGACATTTCCTCCAGACCCTCAACCATCCTGGTCGCCCCCCTCTGCACCTGCTCGAGGTTGTCAACATCCTTTTTAAAATGAGATGCACAGAACTGAACACAGTACTCCAGCAGTCCAAACTGCATCTGTTTCTCCATGTGACCCCACCTGAAGCCCAACAGCCCAACTGTAACACCAATTAGTTTTTGCTTACTGGTAAAATGCCAGACAAAAAGAATCATGATGCAATAGCCAGAATGTATTCAGGCTACTGAACTCCAATGCACACATGTGCATTCATAAAGTGTTTGGAGATTGAAGAGGTATAAATGAAAGAATTGAACAGAATTGCAGAGAAGAGTGTTATCCCATACCAGCTTAAGTTCCATTTTAAGTTCCATATCAGTTCCATTTACAATATAAAATTCAAGCTCTGCCTCTGTAAGCACATGCCCATTTCCTTCATTTGTCATGTCGAAAATGTAAATGGGGAAATAACTATTCTTCTTAGGGGACACTGGGGAAATATATTTCCTAGATTTCTCAGAACTCTCACTATATAGCAATTGCCAGAGTTCTTTTGGGGGAAACTTTAATAAGTAGGCCAGCATAAGGCCAACATAAGTAGTTGTACGTGGAATTCATTGTGCTGGGGGGGTATATGAGGGAGGCTTAGCTAATTTCATTGCACACATGTTGTACTTGATGTACAATTGTTGTTGTTGTTGTTGCCATCATCATCATCATCATCATCATCATCATCATCATCATCATCATCATCATCATCATCATCACTGACCAAGACTCAGAACGATTCCACCGTATTTTTGAGTATTGGCATCAAACATCAGTTTGTCCAATTCAGCATGAATGTGTGTGGGTTGTCACAGTGGACCGTGGTTAATATGGCTTGACTGGTGGGGGGTTGACCCCATAAGTGAAATATAGCCATGAGATAATTGGCCCCATGGGTATATTCACCTGACATCTTTTCTTCGAAATGGTTTTCTAACCTTTTCCCTTAATCCTCATCAATCAGAGTGGGGCATTTAAGTCTTCTACCATTTTCTACCTTTTCCATGTTTACTGTCAATCTTGCCTTCAGTGATGTATAGCACTGTATTACATTTGTCATGACAATTTATGAGTCTAAAATATGACAGCATGGGTTTCTTAATAATCAACTCTACTTCTTTTTATTGACCTTTATTCTATCAGACCATGGGATGGAAAAAAATTCAACTGCATGTCTACACTTCAGAAGTGTTTATTCTATTCATCAAATTCTTAAAAGTCTAAATGTCACATCCATGTAGGAAGGCTGGCCACATGAAATACAGTACTTTAATATCCAATAAGCAGTGTGGAATTCGATTTTAATCTGATTGATTTAAATCACAATTTATTTATTTATTTTAAAAATAATTTTTGATTTAAATCAAACTTTTGAGTTTTGTAAAATTTAAACTGTGATTTAAATAAAGATTTAAATCAATTCAATTTTTTAAAAAATTGTGAATTTTTATCTCTCCTCTACTAGGGTTTCTGAGGTATGCAAGATGTTCAAACAGTGGTTTGTCATTACTACTTTCCAATGAACTTCCGCAACAAAGTGACAACTTCAGCCCAGGTCCACTATACCACAATGTCACTCTTACACACACACAGCTTTCTAATGCATTCCTAATAGTCTGTCTGTAAAACCACACAAGACACACACACACACACACACACACACACACACACACACACAGAGAGAGAGAGAGAGAGAGAGAGAGAGAGAGAGAGAGAGAGAGAGAGAGAGAGAGAGAGAGAGAGAGAGAGAGAGAAGGAGATAACATTTGTAAACTATGCCCTTATGTGTCCTCATTTTTCTCAATTGCCTTGAGGTTGGATTACAATCAGACCCAAAGGCTAGCAGTCTGAATGGGGGGGGGGGGGGGGGGGAAACAGGCCACTAGTCTGGAACAACGTATTAGCCAGCACAAAACACCTCTGTGAGATTCTGCACTGGGTAATGATCACTTATATCATGAAGATGATTAATCCTGCCACTACTCTTAGGAAAGTTGTGACAAAAGTAAATCAAATCTCGTGGAGCAAATGAGGCAAGCAATTTCTTTTTGCACTATAAATCAAAGACAAGAAAAGTGTGACAAGAAAAAGGTACTGCAAGCCTTTAAGTTTCTGCCAGATTCATTTGTCTGTTCTTTTATGGAATTTCCTTTGTTCTGAATAGCAAACCAGATCTATTTACTCATGATAATGCAGCCTCTGCTTTTTGTAAAGAAAATGGGAAGTATGTTGCTCCCCTGAAACCCAGTAGCAAAAGCTAAGCATTGAAATATACTTTAGATTTAGAACTTAAGCTTCTAGGGGAGGCTAGTGCAGAAGGGTAGAAACATTATCTTCCACATTTATTCATTTATTTATTGGTCTGCAAATCCTATAATCCTTTGCCATTGCCCATGCTGATGTGGGCTTCCGGGACATGGGCGTCCAAACCATTCCTATGCCCCTTGGCTAGAGATGTGTTGGAAGCCAAGCTAAATTTTCAGGCATTTTTTAAACATTTGGCAGGTTATGCAGAGTCACTGAGTAATCTAAAACAGCAGTTTCACATTGTGCCATAGGGCTTGTGGAGTTCTGCAGATGTTTATGAGATTGATGAGAAACTCAGGAAGGGTAGATAGAAGGTCAGATTGACAACACCGCGTTACCTGATGCAAAAGACAAGGCAGAATCTCATCGTCCATGAACCAAAATTGCCCAGACTGTCAATCAAGTGACTTGCGAGGGAGGGAAAAATTTGGTGCCAAGTCACACCTTGTCACGGTCACACTTGCTGCCAATTAAATCTTCCTTCAAAGGAGAGTATCTCCCACTGCATCTCAGCAAGCTGCGTGAAAGGGTCAGAACAGGCCATTCCCCTCAGCATAGCTCTGTTATCCCACTTCATGCTGCTATTTCTTCACCCCAAGCGCCTGCCATCAGGAATGCTCACTGCAGTCCCCCTGAGGGAGGCTCAAGATTGATTCAAGGCATGACTTAATTCACTTCCTTAGAAAGATTCAGTTTAATATTGGGTATTTTCCCACATGAAAGAAGCCAGAGGTCTTGCAGCACATTGACGTCTAGCTAGTTTTATTTTTCATAAACTTTTGTGTAGCTACAGTATAGGCACTTCTACAAGACAAGGTATTAGGGATAAATTAGGGAAGACAGAAAGAGTAACCTAAATAATCCATGGAGAAGTTTATGGAATCTCATAAAACTGAGGTCCTAATCCAAGAAATGTTGGACCCTATTCATAATATTCCATGAACCCATTATCTTTGAATATCATATCCTTATTCCATAGTGAGATGTCTGGATTATAATGAATTATTATAATAATTCTTTAAAAAAACAATTGTTAAAATCTATGGTTTGTTTTGTTTTGTTTTATTTTACAAACTAAAAGGGATAACACCTGAAATGTGTTAGGGTCCACAAAAAATAATAAAAAAGAAAACAAATACAACTATTGGAATTCTATTGTAATAAAAGGGAGTTGTTTCATCATTATAAAAGAGCAATGCAAGGACAGGCGAAACCTTTATAGACAACTAAGAAAATTTGCTAGCTTTTGTGGATCAGGATTCTGAGTCAACCTTCTCTATCATTCTGCAACATTTCTCTCTACCTAGCAAAGACAAACTTAACTGAAGCATAATCCCTCCCTCAGAGCATGGTGACTGGAAAGCCCTGATAAAATACACTGTAGGATTTGAAGGTAAACTTACCTGTCACTTTCTAAAACAATGTTCTTGCGATATTTAGCTGAATGTAAGGTACATCATTGTTCTGAGAGGAAAACCCCCTTTACCATGGAAAATACCAGAATGATTGGCAGCTCAAAAACTAACCCACTCTGGACCATGAATCACCTGATCTTACAAGGACCACCAGAACTCATGCAATTTGGATCAATCTTTGGACTTTGGCTGAAAGTCAAAAGATTGAGCCAACTACTAGAAATCCATGCTTAGTAGAGTAATCACTTGACTTGTGTGACTCAGACGTATATACCAGCATACAGTACTTGGTATACTATGGCAGACATGTGGGGGTTCCTCAGCGCACAAATCAAAAGGAAAATATCTCCAAGGCAGAATGTTAGAAAACTTACAATCTAGAATAAATCCTCTTAGGTATCTTTAAGAAGCTTTAAAATGAAATAGGAATGTTGACTGAATACTGAAACAGCTCAAATGCTCCATGTTTTACAAGTATGTGGTGAGGGAGTGAAGAAACTTCCTCCAATATCTAGATTCTGTGCAGAATTCTCATGATGCAGACTCCAGTGTTTTTTATTTAAACTGTATTTTCTCCCATCAAAAGAAAAACGAAGCTGTCAAAGCTGTAATGAGACAAGACACAGCTGAGTTTAAGGGCTTCCACAACCTATGTTCAGTTTTCAAGGACAAATTACTGGACCTACTCTACAACTGAACTGATTTGTAAACACATTTCCTCAAGTACAATTGCATCACATTTTAAATGCCTCATTAATCACCAATGAAATTAACAATTCTGATTGCTGTGGAGTTAGGTCATGAGGAAGCTGAAGTGGTCTGGATAGCAGGAACAGAAATAAGAGGCAGACATTACTTAAAGTAAACATGATCTCCTGGATGGAATCCTTCAGGAAAGTTCAGCAGGAAAATCCATCTTAGGCTAATAGAAAATATGCTACGTGAGATGCTATAGACAGAAGCCTATTTAAAGTGGAGTCCATTTCTAAACACGAGATATGGAACAACTCTTCATGTGCATGTTGATTGAAAGTCCACCTCTAGAACTTGGAAGTTACTTCAAGATGACTGAAAGGCGAATCAGATGGCAAGAAAATATCACTTTTGATCACACTGTAAAGGGTCACTTGGATAGGAAAAATCTTCCTTAAAGAGACAATTCCATCAATTGGGAAATTATGCCTGCCTCTCTCTCTCACACACAGCACATAAACACAACCAGATGAAAAGCTTCAAGTTTGTTCTTAGTTTTAATATTCCTTTATTAATTATGTAAGATACTTCTTCAGATTCATTGTTCTTAAGCTGAATATTACCTTCAATGTTTCTGTGTTGTATATTGCTCTTCAGTGTTGCAAGCTGCCTTGGGTCCTTTCCAAGGAGAAAGGAGGGGGAAAATAAATAATACACTGACTTAGGAGAGGGAGCCTGAAAAGTTTTGTTAAACCCCTTTCACGAGTAGTTACTTTGGTTGCCATTTGCAGTGGTTCCGTGCCTTGATGCTTCATAGTCCAAACCGTCAGCTGTTCTCCTTAAGTCATTCCAGCCAAAACATAACATAACAACCAAACAAGCAGCAGACATGAAGCATTGCTCTCTCTCTCTCTCTCTCTCTCTCTCTCTCTCTCTCTCTCTCTCTCTCTCTCTCTCTCTCTCTCTCTCTCTCTCTCTCTCTCTCTCTCAATAAGTTTGGGGAGGGAGCTGAATGGTGAGCAGCACATTTGTACTTGTTCAGACCCATCAAAGATTTAAAAAAAAATCCCCATGCTTCACAGAGGGTGGGATTTTTGAAAAATATGTCCCTACTTTAAAAATAGCTTCTTATAGATGAGCACATAGGGATACATGTTTGTAGTGACTCTGTTGTTAGGAAACTGGCTAGAGCATTGGATAGGTAGACGTGAGAACAATATAGCACTGTGCACCAATGTGCCCGGTTTACCTACAGGCTTCTGTGCTTTTAGTTGGCAAGCTCAGATATCTGCATTTTTGGCAGTTCACTGCTTGCCCATGCCTGGCCTTTCCACTTCTTTCTAAGGAACAAGTGTAGACTTGTGGTCAAGGCGGTAGGATAGGAATTAACTGATCTGGTTTAATGTCTCCGAAGTTGGTAAAGTTTTCCAAAAAACTCAGCCAAGTGGTTGAAGCTAGGATTCTCCAGAATGCTCCGCTTCCTTTGCGGGGGCAAATCTTCTCAAGCACTCGGCATTTGCAGACCTCATAAGGGGAAGGCTAATACCACCATCTCTGGTTCACACATTTTCATTTTATCCATTTCTCTGTACTCTCTCCAATGGGACAAATACTATGCAGCAGTTGCCACAAAAGAGGCAAAAAAGAGCTCAAAACACTCATTTTCTCAAGGACTACAGGTCTCAGACCTCTGTCTCCAGCAGCATGACAAGTGGCGCTGCAGTCCAAAACAGTAACTTTTCCAAGTTCTGGCAAAAACTCCACCATCATATGGCTATTTACTGTAATTAAAAAAAAAATTATATCTACAGGTCCACTCATTAACTCTTTTTAGAGTGGCTTTAGGGTAACTGTTGCAGCACTGGTTTTATGTGTCACTAGTGGAGACCCATCTATGCCTCATCCTGAACCACTCTAACAAAGAAATCCATAGATTAAGATTGTGGTCCTGTTCCTCTGGAATAAAACCAACTGGTAGTTCAATTTAAAGCAAATAGCAAAGCAAAGCAAAACAAAATGTGCCACTTATATACTGCCCCATAGTACTTAAAGCACACTCTGAGTGGTTTACAAGTAATTATGCAAATTGAACATTACACACACACACACACAGCAAGCTGGGTACTCATTTTAACAACCTTGGAAGGATGGAAGGTTGAGTGAACCTTCAGCCTGCTACTTGGAATTGAACCCCAGGTCCTCCTGAGCACAGATGCAGATGCAGTACAGCAGTTTAACCACTACGCCACAAGGTTCAGCATGATTATACTAAGATACAGGTCTCATTTCTGATACTAGCTGCTAGCAGCACATTTGATGTTCTTGGTGTCTTATTTAACAGTTGAATTATCATTATATCTTGCTTTCCATTTTTGTCCTTTGCCTCCATTTTTGGAATATTTCTTCTTTCAGACTTCAAAGAAAATTCTTTTCAAGAGCATACAATAAAAGCAGGGACAAGTCTGATCTAGAAACAAAAAGTACTCCCTGGATAGACACTATAGCAGAGCCTAGAATGGCAAAAAACCACCAGAAAGCTTAGAGACTATTGAAAAAACGGAACCACGATCCAAACAAAAGGACACTATATATAAATATAATCTGCAACCAAACAGTATAGCAACTGCTCTTAGCAGGGAAGATCAAACAATGCATAAAGGTAAAGGTAAAGGTTTCCCCCACACACGCATGCTAGTTGTGTCTGACTTTAGGGGCAGTGCTCATTTCCATATTCAAGCCAAAGAGCCAGTGTTGTGCAAGTCCATGGCCACTGTTTTACCTTCCCGCTTTTTATGGCAGTACCTATTTGTCTACTTGCATTTACATGCTTTCAGACTGCTAGGTTGGCAGGAGCTGGGGTTATCAGCGGGTGCTCACTCTGCTGCGTGGCGCCTAGGATTTGAACCACCGAGCTGCTGACTATGTAGCCGACAGTTTCCAGTGCTCTAACCCACTGAGCCTCCATGCCCCATAAACAATGCATAATACAAATAAAAGATCAAAGAGATATTCAGAACAAAACCAATGAAACAAAACACTATGTTTCCGTTTTGTGCGCATCTCTAATTCTGACTAAATTTTCTGTGACTGTGGAGAAATTCAGTCAATGCAGCGTATATGAGCATGTAATTTATTTACCCCACCATATGTACTGTAAATGATAAAGGGCCTTTTCACATGACCCCTAAGATCCGCTGGCCACTTAAATTCGGACCAGAGATCTTGGGGGTTCATTGCTCTTCCTGCATCCCCACCCCTCCGCACTTCCTTGATCCTGTCTGCGTGAGAGGAGGGAGAAAAAAGGGGACAAAAGAATGCAGGCTCACCTCTGTTTGCCGGTCCAAGCCTCCCCCAGCCCCGTCGTCATCCTGATTCCTTCTCTTAAACGGGCGGGAGGCAAAAAAACAACAACAACAAACAGAAGCGAGGAGAGCCGGGCACTCACTCCTTTACATCCGGATCTGGAATTTTTCACCCTCCAAGAGCAGGTACCTGAAAAGTGCGCTGGGACACGCTTAGGTGGGCGTGGCCGCACTTAATTTTCTGTAAACTCCGGAGCTGGTGGGGAAACAATTTTAAGCTCTGGAGCTGGGAGCCATTTGCGGCGGAGTTTAGGGGTCGTGTACAAATACCCATAGTAAATGACCAAGATAATGCTATTTGAATAGCCTGCATCTGCTCAAAAACAGTCCAATCCTTGTAACATTTTAAACTTGTTTGAATTTTATATTGCATATACATTCCATAATTTAAAACTGTGCAATGCTCTGTTGCGAGTAAAGGTAGAATCCCATAGCATAGTCTATCAGTGAGGTAACTCATGTCACATCAGTATGGAGAGCTACCATGAGAAGCATAAAAAAAGAACCCTTCCTGATTTACACTGAAAGATAGCAATGGTAGGCTGGCAAGATGCCATCTAACACAATGTAGATTCATACTAGGAAAGGTCTGGGAAAATTCACACCTTCTCTGACCAATGTTCTGCATCTCCTTAGGGAATCCATTCCATACATTAAAAGGTGGAGGGAAATGCATTCTTATGTGCTTTTCAACAGGCCTGAACAAAGCTATAATATTTAATGGGGAGGTTAGAATTCTTTGATGAGTCCAAGTGTTTCTCTTGGGGGGGTGTTGTGGCCATGGCCCCTTTGAAGGCACAGATATGATTTATTACTTTTGGAAAAATCCAGAGAAACAGCTCTGGCCTGGACTGCTTTGGAAAGTTTACTTTCAAATATTGCTTTGGGTTTGTTTGTTTGTTTTCTTTCCAGCATGCATTGATGAGAAAAGGGCATTTCTGGAACAGCCAAAACACAAGTGAGTTAGTCTTAAAAGTCCAAATTAGTAGTTTCGGCAGCAAACAGTTTGAACACAGTTATGGCCCATTTCATCCTCTAGCCAAGTGGAAATGAACAGTGAGTTATTTCTTTCCTCTTTCAAAGAATGTGCTTTATGAGACTAAGATGCCAGGGGAAGTGCTGGTTTAACTGTTCTTGAGTTGAGTTGAAATAAATGTAGTTTTAAAAGCATCTTTAGCAAAGCATGACAGTTAAGACTGCATGTGAACATGTCAATTGATGCCTGTCTACTCTGACCAATTCCAGCCTGCAAGATTTGATAGAGAACAGAGTCCAAGATGTAAATGTAAGTATTTGGAAAAGTCACTCTATTTTTGAATTAAATGCAAATAAATAAACTGCAACTTCCATGGACTGCAACTTCCCTGGCCATATTGGCGAGATAATTCTTTCTGCTGTCCCAAAAAAGTCTTTACCAATCTCTCTCTCTCTCTCTCTCTCTCTCTCTCTCTCTCTCTCTCTCTATCTATCTATCTATCTATCTATCTAACTAACTAACTAACTAACTAACTAACTAACTAACTAACCAACCAACTAACTAACTAACTAATTTGTATGTCATCCACTTAGCGACATCCACTAATCTGGGTGGTTTACAAGATAGACCAGTAAATTCCCACCAACCAAACTGCCCATATATAAATCCAAACAATATGGCAATGACCAGCTCATTTTAAAGAACACCCTAAATTTAAAAGTTAGAAATTCACGAAAGCAGGGAACATGTTCTTGAATTCTGCTTTCTAAACTTTCTAAAGTTCTGACTTAAGTGGTTTCTTGAAAGTAAGGGAAGACAGATTTGCACACCTCTAATGGAAGCTTATCCCAGAGAGTGGGAGCCACCACCGAAATTTCTCCTTGTCATCTTTTTGGCCTCTCTGTGTGGTCACCCTTAATGCTGTGGTTTGGTAGGAGTGTATAAAAGTGGCAGCTAATTTCTGGAGGAAACATTATGACAAATATTGAGGTCCAAAACTGTTAAGGGCTTTATAGGTCAGCACCAGCACCTTAAATTCAGCACCAAAACTAACAGGCAGTCAGTGTAGACAAGCCAAGATGGGGAATATGTGATCACATTTACCAATCCCTTTAAATAATTCTGCCTGCTGCATTTTGGACCTGTTGGAGTTTCTGTTCTGTTTTTAAGAGCAGCCCTAAGTAGAAATCACTGCAGTAGTCTGTTTCTGAGATTATGAATGCATGAATCAATCAAATCCTGAGAGTCCCAGAAAAAAACCTAAATGACATATTTGTTTGAGCAGAACAGCACAGACACAACCCAAACATGGGTATCCATAGGGAGGTGCTGGGAGGGCACTTAATTTAGCTTTAATTTAGTAATTGATTTATTGCTTTAATATACACAGATAGACATGTTAGCCAGAAATCAATTGCTGGCTTATGTTTCTGCAAAGAAAACTGTCTTAAGTCTTGGTTGAAACTCACTAAACTATAAATCGAAAAAATATATGCTCTCAGATGCAATTTCATTCATGTTATTAATTGTCTAAGATAGCCCTTTTTATCAATAATTATTAATTATAAGAGAAATTTCTATTCTGCTCATTCAGGACAGAAAATATGGCTGTTTTCAGAAACAAGGGAAGATTGTTCATTCAATGAAATGATCCCCAAACATATCACACAACCATTTATATATTACATAATTAAATCTACTACATCAACACTCTACTCCCATCCATGGCATCCTTGGGCTCTTGCAATACGCTGAGCCACAGTAACCATACTGTTTGGGGATAATGGCAATTATAGCCCCCAAATACACACATTATGGAAAGATAAGTGAGAACATGCATGTGCTTTTCCCATGGCTCGTGGGAGAGGAATATACTAAACTGCTTATTTCTTTGTAATTGGCAATATCAATTTTAGACCTTAAAATACTGTATTTACCTGCTCCACAGCAGGAAAAAAATTGCTTCTGTTTTGAACCTAATTTACAATATTTACAGTATTAGTTTTAAGTTTTACAATATTAGTTTCAAGTTTACAATATACAATATTATAATATATGTTATAAAGTTGAAACTAAACTAAACTAAACTTGAAACTACAATGACCTTAATCCCATTTCTAGAGTCAACTAGAACAGCTTTGTGTTGCTGCTGCATGATAAGTTAAGGTTTCCACTTTCCAACGTTCCATTTGCTCACTAGATCTTGGGATGAGCAATGGAACTTACATAGATTTTGACTCACCCAATCTCCATTAATTCAATGAGTCTAATCATTGAAACTTGAGATGGGCATCTTGGATCGATTGTCACAATAGGTATTCTTCAGTTCAGCTGGTAGGTGCCCAGTGCCCAATCAGAGGCATCTTTCTAGTTTCCTTGCCCCACCTCCTCTGGGCTGCCCCTCTGAATAGGCACCTCCTGGAGAGGGCAGGGTGCAGAACCATAAAATGCCTGTTGTGGTGCCCAAGAAACTGCTCAACAAGCCCATCTAGTTTAGTTACCACTTACTACTAGCTGTCAGCTACAATATATTTTAGTGAATGGATGAATAAAGATTCTAAATTAACTTTTTCCTGCAAAATGTTTCTCTGATTTCCTCCCAGCCTTTAAACAGAACCCTATTACAAATGTAATATAAAATGTATTTGGCTTCACAACATATTTCTGATCCTACTATTATTACCACATGTTTCTTGTATCATCCCTAAACTAGGGTAATGAAATGACAAGCCAGACCAGAAAAGGAAAATATTCTATCACCAGCCTATGTCCGCCAGTTATTCTTGTACAGTAACAAGTTCGAAATTAGCTGCTACATCTCAAGAGAGAGATCAAGGAATCATTATGAGTACTTTGCTGAAAGGATCCACACAGTGCACTGCAGCTGCCAACGCAGACAGTAGAATCCAAGATCTAAGGGACAAAGTATGATGCAACAGCTGGTTTTATAGAAATTCAAAGCTGCACATTCACTCACATAGTAGGCATAATGAAACAATGTTAACCAACCAGTGGTAAATGATGAAATACACAGTAAATCGCCTCATACTGTGAACTGGAGCTTCCAAAGTATCTGTTGCAGCTCCAAATAATTAGTTGCCATTGTTGATTGCAATTTTTTAAAAATATAACTCTTTGCTTTCTGTTTGACACTAGTAATGAAAAATACTTACTTTCATATTGAGCAAAAAAAAAAATAAAGATGACAAAAACAGTGTGGTACCAACTGCTATATTTTGATGTGAGCTTTCATAGGCTGCTTTTACATGACCCCTAAAATCTGAGGCAAAGGGCTCCCAAATGTGGAGCTTAAAATTGTTTTCCCACCAGCTGCAGACTTTAAACAAAATAAAGTGTGACCACGCCCACCTAAGCGTGCCCCAGAGCACTTTAGAAGTACCTGGTCGCCGGAGGTAAAAAATCTTCCAATGCGGATTGTAAAGCTGTGGATGCCGGGCTCCCCTCGCCTTGTGTTTGTTTGTTTTTGTCCTCACCGCCCCTTTCAGACACAGGAATCCCTACGGGGCTGCTCGGGGCTGCTCGGACGGTAGACGGAGGTGAACCTGCATTATTTTCTCTCTTTTTTTCTCCCTCCCCTCGCCGCAGACAGGAGCGATGGAGATCGGACGGGTGGGAACACAGGAAGAGGAACAACACCCCACGATCTCTGGTCTGAATTTAATTTGCCAGCGGATTTTAGAAGTCATGTAAAACGCCCATAGACAAGTCAACTTCCTTAGTTTCTCACAAAAGTTCACATTAAAATGCTAGCACAGACTAACACGGCTACCTGTTCTACAACTACTTACTTTATTTTTTCGTGTATAAGACTATATTTTTGTCTAAAATATTCAGATCGGGTAGCCATGTGAATCTTTTCAAGAATTCCTGGCAAAAATCAAAGAAAAATAAAACAAAACAAAAGACACAAAAGACACAAAACATGTGGCACCTTAAAGACTAACTTTCATATTTTAATGTAACTTTTCATTAAAATATAAAAATAGGAAAGTCCTTAAGGTGCCACATGTTTTATGTCTTTTGTATCTTTTGTTTTGTTTTATTTGATTTTTGCCTGGAATTGTCTAAAATTATAGACTAAAACTTGACTGTTGTCTTATACATGGAACTAAACTGAGGAAAGAAGCATGCAGCTCTGAAACTGCACTTTTGGGTTGGAAAAGTGGGGATCATCTTATACTTGGGGGCATCTTATAGACAGAAAAATATGGTACTTTCAGTCACTTTTTGAAACATCTGAATTACACTTATTCAGCAGCACAAAGTATATCACATTTTCTCATTTCAGTCATGTGACTTTCTTCCTCCACCATTCAGATTTAATGTAAGGGCCTTTTCACACGACCCCTAAACTCCGCAGCAAATGGCTCCCAGCTCCGGAGCTTAAAATTATTTCCCCACCAGCTCCGGAGTTTACAGATAATTAAGTGCGACCACGCCCACCTAAGCGCGTCCCAGTGCACTTTTCATGTACCTGCTCT
Source organism: Phrynocephalus guinanensis (assembly GCA_037367245.1). Classification (NCBI taxonomy): domain Eukaryota; kingdom Metazoa; phylum Chordata; class Lepidosauria; order Squamata; family Agamidae; genus Phrynocephalus; species Phrynocephalus guinanensis. The sequence continues at coordinate 99,772,964 of CM074736.1, read as the reverse complement.
CGGAGGGTGAAAATTCCTGATGCGGATATAACAGTAGTGACTGCCGGGCTCTCCTTGCTTTTGTTTGTTCTTTTTTTGCCCCCCGCCCCTTTAAGAGATCTGAATGCAGTGCCTGGACGGCAGAACAGAGGTGAGCAGCATTCCTTTCTTCCTTTTTTTCTCCCTCCCCTCACGCAGCCAGCAGCCAGGAGTGCGGAGGGGGTGGGAACGCAGGAACAGCGACAAACCCCTAAGATCTTTGGTCCGAATTTAAGTGGCCAGCGGATCTTAGGGGTCGTGTGAAAAGGCCCTAAGCTAGCCACATGGTCATTATTAGAAAAAAGGAAATGATTACAACTAACAACTTCATTGGAACTAGTTATTTTCAATTTCCATTTGAATGCCTTGGCACTGACAGATGACAACTTGATTATCATCCTGGCTGGGATCTCATGCTTTAGCATAACGTTTCTGGTGTCCAGTTACTCTCTTTTTTGTCATTGGGCCATTGCTTCCCCATTGAATTCTGTGGAGTTGTAGAGAAGAGTGTTACGAATGCCCCGCACAGAGGCACAGACAGTAAAAACATATTCTGCCCTTGTAGCTGTGGGAACAGGGTTTGCAGTCTTAGCTTTGTAAGCTGTGGGCCACCCAGACAGCAGAAATAAGTGGAAAACAGGGCAGTTGCTTGAGTACTTAACAAGAGGGCTGGGTGCATTCAACATCTCTGTTACTTAATCCATCTCTATTACTTTCCAACTCATTAGAACCAGAAATGGGAAACTTTTTTTTGTCTAGGATATTTTTTTGGTCTAGGATACCCCAGCCAGCATGATCAGCTGTGATATTGTGAGAGCAACTATCCCTAGAAATTACTTTTTACATATCTCATCAGAATTTAACAACATTTTGAGTGGATCTACAGATGACTCCAAATTCTCACTGTGGATGTGTCTAGACAAAGCCAACTTTAACCTATTGAAATTACTGTGACTCCCAAGTTGGACAATGCTCAAAACCTGATGGGATGGAATCCTTATCATAAATCAGCGGTGTCCAAACTTTTTGCAAGGAGGGCCAGATTTGGTGAGGTAAAAATGTGTGGGGGCTAACCATTTAGCCGCATTTGGCCCCTGGGCTGGACTTTGGACAAGTTTCTATAACATGCAAGGAGGAGGGGAGGATGCTACAGCAACAGAGCCGGGGGTGGGTAGGCTGGGCAGGTGGCTGGGTGGTGGTGGTGGACAGAGGCAGGGAGGGCATGTCTCCATCCAGTATTGAGAAGGGCCAGCTGGTGGGGATGCATGAAAGGCTGAGCCAGCGGGGAGAAGAGACCACGGGCCACTCAAAAATTTGTAAACAGGCTACATTTGGCCCCTGGCCCTGACTTTGGACATGCCTGTCATAGATGGTCTATAAATTACCTAGATAAATAAATAAAGTCAAATGCAACCTCTAAAATAATAATAAAATACTGGTAATATCTCACCATTTAGGCTCTGGTAATGTGGGACTTGAAGCACACCATATATGACAGACACTTAAAACTGAGTTAATTCATTTTCTTTATTTGAAACAGTTTTTTTTATTTATTTATTTATTTATTTATTTATTTATTTTATTTTATTTTATTTTATTTTATTTTATTTTACAACTTATATGCTGCCCACTACCCAAAGGTCTCTTTTACCCTGCTGTTCTCTTAAATCACACACGAACACAAAAGACAACACAAAAGACAACAACACTGGAAGCTAAAAACAATACATTATTCTGTATTAAAATATGTATTGTACGTGCTATGTATTCTGAATTCTACTTTATGGCACAGAACTGCTGCACTTTAACACAGGCAACTGTAAAAACAATAGAAGTATTTGAGTTGTGGATTTATCACAGGATGCAAAGAATTTCTTGGATTGAGACGGTAACCAGTGAAAATGAATAAAGACTGAGAAACCATAAGGCTTATGAAGTGCAGAAAGGTACAATACTTTGGTACCATTATGAGAACTGAAAGTACTCATTGTTACAACTGATCATTTGAGGTAAAACTAAATGGAAGGCCAAAGAATCTGAGAGAGTGTTTTGGATGCAACACAACACAATTATTTAGAGCCGCCAGGATGAACATAAGAACAGCCATGGGGGATGCTCAGTCTGTAGTAAGAGGAACAAGCAGAAGATGGTGCTATACTTGAATGTTTTCAGAATTATTTGCAGTGAGAGACATTTTGACTAATAAAATACATATGGGTAAACAAATAGTAGCTCAACAATACTGTCTTCTATGAAATGACTAAATAATTATGTTGCTTTAAATGCCAGTGAGGAAAATTTCTGCTTTTTTGACTGAATTGATAGAGACACTTAATCACAGAATAATGGAATTGGGAGGGTACTGTAAGGCTGTTTAGTCCAGCCCTCTGCTCAATACAGGGATTCAAATTAAAGTGTATCTGTCTAATTTTATCTTGAAATGTGGCAGCACTCACCACTTCCCTAGGTCAGTGATGGCGAACCTTTTCGAGACCGAGTGCCCGAACTGCAATTCAAAGCCCACTAATTTTTTTGCAAAGTGCCAATACAATAATTCAACCTGTATACAGGTGGCTATGAAGGGGCGATGTCAGGTGCCCACAGAAAGGGCTCCGAATGCTACCTTTGGCACCCATGCTATAGGTTCACCATCACTGCCCTAGGTAATTGTTACACTGTCATTGTTTTACTGCTCTAACAGGAAGATTTTCTTGATTTCCAACCAAAACCTTCCTGTGACTTAAATCCATTATTATGTGTCCTGTACTCTGAAATTACCAAGAATGGGTCCCAATCTCCCTATGTATTACTATCCTGCAAATACAGTGGGACCTTGGTTTGAGTAATTAATTTGTTCTCCAGGCCATTTTGTATTGCGAAAAATTCGTAAATCAAAATGAGGTTTCCCATAGGAATGCATTGATAACCAATTAATCCGTTCTGGAGGTCGGAAAAATGCCAATCAGGGGCATTCCATTTAAAATTTTCTTAAACAGAGACATCCCCATTCTTTTCGTCATGCAAAAATCACACATCAACTTTTAATGCCTTACCCCCCCCCCCCAAAAAAAAAGCTTAAACCGTGGCATTCCATTGAAATTTTTTCTTAAACCTTATTTCCCAAAGGCTAAACATGGGCAGTTATTTCAATGTTTCTTCACAGGACTTGGCGCCGAATCCCCTGATCATCCTTGTTGCCCCCCTCCACATACTTCCAGTTTGTCTGTATTCTCCTTAAACTGTGCTGTCTAGAACTTGATATAATACCCATCCTAAATAGAGTGAGACTTGTATTTCAAAGGATTTGGAGATTATACTTTTGATAATGTAGCTTAAAATACCATTTTGCCCTTTTTTACCACTATTTGCTCATATTCAACCTGTGCTCTGCAACAATTCCAAGATCCTTCTCACATATAGTAGTAACAGCTGTGACATTCTCAGAAGTTCTATAGAATTGATGGAATTCTAAACATGGCATTTTAGGACAAGCCAAGGAAGATATGTTCTGTTCCAAACTGCAGCTGCAACTTCCAAACTGTTGATTTGTTTTCAGCTTGGAGGAACTGAATTTAGGGCCTGTTTCTGCTTTTCTGCTTGACTTGACTTGACGTGAAATTTCAGTACCATTTGGCATGAGACATTATGGCATTTTCTTTCTTTCCTAAAGAAATGTAAATAGTTTATTGCATTATTTTGGATATTTTGTAGTAATTTTATTTCGGCTTGTTGAAACAAAATATTTTGGCTCCACACTTATTGGATGAAGATAGCTCTGAAGATAATATAGTTTTAAACACATTCAACTGATAACTATTTTAAGATCATTCAGAAGATCACCAGAGCCTTCCAGTGAAGAAGTGAAATCTCAGTTAATCTAAGATATCAGACTTCAGGTCATTCACCCATAACAGGCTGTGAAGAATAACATCAAGTAATTTGCTCAATCCCACTCTTAAGACTTAAGCATCTCTTTACTTCTTTGGCAAAAATGAACTGTAATTCGCCGTAGGCTGCAACAAAATCCATTTCGAACAACAGCTATGATAATTCAATGAGATCTAGGCAGGAACAGACTTTCAGTGCATCTTGCTTGTAACGTAGCATGACTCCACATGTGTGCTGTACCAGGATAAATGATCCTCAAAATAAGGGGTAGTGCAGGAAGAATAAAAGGGGCTTTTAAAATCGCATTAATTTATTTGAGAGAATTAAGCATATGCTTTCATCTCCTCCACAAATCAACAGTAAAGAACATTTAATTCCTTCAAAGAGGATGCCTGGGTCAAAGCTGTAACATATGTGGGTGCACGGGCATGCTAATTTCAGTGTCTTTTTCTACTGTTAAATTCATTCTGCCCTGTTTCTGCATCACTTAGCAAGTTTAGCCTCTCCTAGGCTAGTCATTTTGCATACAATTTTGATGAGTGATACGCACAAGATGTAAGCAGATTCATGTAATGCTTTTTTGTTTGTTGTTTTTACTAGTACCCACCTCTTGTGTGTGTTTCCTCCAGTACACAAACATGTGTGGGGGCATTTTTTTTTGGTGGCTTGAAGAGGAAAAGTGTGGATGCCAAAGAAAGACTGCGTTACAGACTGCATGTTGAATTGGAAAATGTAAATTTGAGCAATTCATACCGAAATGGAAACCGTAGCAAACCTTCTAAAATCCAATTAAAATTACTTGCAAGCACTCTGATTACAATCTTTGTGCATTAAACTGCATAAATGTACATACCTCATCGGTTCTGGAGGACTCTCATTTGAACGGATCCTGCTCTCTTCCCCTAATTCTACAATACAGCATTCTACTCCTTCTCAGTATCTTGCACAAAAGCAGAAGAGGAAGCAAAAGCCTGAGGGATGGTGCAGACTAGAGCCTAAGAGTGCGGTTGTGGCATCCAGAGAGCCACAAACAACCCGAGACCTGCCTGAAATGAGTGCAAGATCTTTCTGGTGCCCCTGCCCAGAGCTAACACTCTTTGAACCACAGCTCCTAGAATTCTGGGCCCTGTAATGCAAGCTATGGGCCCAGGTTACTCATCTTCACTGAAGATTTACAAAATATCAGATTCATATTAAAAGCAAAGCAAAGTGTGCTGTATATATATACTACCTTCTAGCAATTTTAAGCATTCTCTGGATGGCTGACAATTAAGCTACATAGGCTACGCATTTCCCCTCCCTCCACATGAGCTGGGTACTCAGTTTACCAACCTCAGAAGAATGGAAGGCCAAGTCACCCTAAAGTCAGTTACCTGAATCCCCCCCCCAAAAAAAATACGGACTTGGGTTGTAGAGCAGCCTTTGGGCTAGATAGTGCAGTATAGAAATCAAATAAATAAATAAATAAATAGTAAGCTCACAATACAATATATACCCAGTCAGAATGAGTTCCAAATCAGAAACTGGAGAATTTGAACCTGGCAGTTCCCAAACAGAAGCATTTGTTTTCTGCTACAACCAATAGAATGCCTTACTGGCTAAGGCTTAGTGAAACTGTAGACCAAAACCATCCAAAAACCTCTCTGTAGAAACCTCCGTTTTAACTGCCTTGATACTTTAACTCATATAGACAGGTAGACAGATGGATCTAAGTGACATTAGCAGATTGAGGTATAGTTTTTTTCTGTTGGGGTGATGCTTAGCTTAGCAATAGTATATGTGAAAGGGGTCTGGGACTTTAGTTGACCATAAGCTAAACATAACAATGGTGTGGTGCTATGGCAAACAAAACAAAAACAAACAAACAAAAAACCCAGAGGTAATACAGTTCTAGCCTTCATCAGCAAAAGTATAGTACCCAGCTGCAGGTATGTCACTCCGCTGTAGTCCGATGTCCAGTTATGGGGATCTGAATTTAAGAAAAGAATCAACAGACTGGAGGATGACCATGGGTCTGGAATTGAGGCCCAAGGTGGAACGGGTGAGCTTCTCTGTAGAAGTTCAAATTGAAAGTTGATTTCAAACATTGCAAGGTCTGTCATGTAGAAGGTCTTCTGCTCTAGAGGGCAGAATGAAACCAATGGGATACAACTATTGGAAGCTGTCTGTACAGCTTCTCAGTCATCAAGGTGAGTTTATCTGGAAGTTGAGTCATAGCAACTGGACTTCTTTTCTTGAGAAACTGAAATGTTTCGCTACTCATCCAAGCAGCTACATCAGCCTGAGGAAAAGTTAGTGGCGAGCCATGATTCAAGTTCCAAACTGTTGGAGGTTATTCCTGATAGTAAATTGACTACGTTCACAATGGAATTGAATGCTTTGGAACTCTCTGTTTTGGGGCATTTCTAAACAGAAGTCAGATAGCTATCTCTCAGGCAGGCAATAAGAGCTTCCTGCACTGGCAAGGGGTTAGCTTAGATCAGGGGTGTCCAAACTTTTTGCAAGAAGGGCCAGATTTGGTGAGGTGAAAATGTGTGGGAGCTGACCATTCAGCCACATTTGACCCCCAGGCTGGACTTTGGACAAGCCTCTAGGATATGCAAGGAGGCGAGGAGGATGCTGCAGCAACAGAGCCGGGGGTGGGTAGGCTGAGCAGGTGGCTAGGTGGGGGGAACGGATGGAGACAGGCTGGGCAGGAAAACTGTCAAACTGTAAACTGACTTCTCCATCCACTATGGGGAGGGGCCAGCTGGTGGGGATGCATGACAGGCTGAACCACCAGGGATAACAGACTGTGGGCCACTCAAAATTTGAAAACTGTCCGCATTTGGCCCCCGGGCCTGACTTTGGACATGCCTGGATTAGATGATAATCAGACCTCTTGCAACTCCCTTATTCTATGGCTGAGATTTCAGAGAAGAGCTGCAACAAGAATAGGCCCACTGAATCAAAAGAACTTACACAGGAGTCGGTTTACCAAATCCCCCCTGGTTCAGTGGACCTAATCTGGTTGTGATCTACTAGTAGTTTCAGTCAGCATCAAATAAGATGCTAAGTCCTTCGACTCTTGTTTTATCTCTCTGTTGAGAATACAACTGCATTCTGGGCATGAAAGTAATTGAAATCCAAACAGTGCAACATGAGCAACTGATTAGTTTGCATAAATGGCAAAAAGAATCTCCCGTCTTCCCTGCCTTCTGTAATTCCTAACTCAAACTGATTTACTGTGGCATGTGTAAACAGAACAGTGTCTCAGTGTGGGAAAGCACAATAGGCATGTTTTCCTGTGCCTTTAAAGCAATCCGTTTGTCTGGTTACAATTACCACTCGTAAACACCATTTCAGGTCTATGGAATTAACAATCCCACCTTTGCCCTTTAATATAAACCAGATACAGAGCCAACCAACTCACTAAACCCAAGCAATGACAGGATGTTTTCCCATAAGCTGCAACGCTAAGTTGCCAATTGGTCTGGAACATACTACATCTGATTGTTAACATGGGCCAAGATCATATGAGAGAGGCCACTGCATCTGCCCATTGGAGCTGATAAGCTCGATAGGAACTGGGAATACGAACTAGAGATGGGCACGACTTGAAAAAAATTTTTTTCGAGTTGTCGTTAGTCGGGCCGGTCCCGTTTCGGCTCGTTTCCGGTTTTCGCGAAAATTCGCAAAAATTAGTCGGTTCGTTTTTTCATTTTTTCGTTGTCGTTAGTACTGGTTTTGGGGGGGGAGCGGGCTCCTGGAGGCACCTCTGTGGGGTGGGTGCCTCCTCTGGCCCGCTATAAAGGGAAAGTGGGCTCCTGGAGGCACCCGTGGGTGCCTCCTATCCTCACCTATAGGAAGGGGAAGCAGGCTCCAAGAGACCCCTCTACATGGGGGTCTCCCCTCCTCACCTGCTGCTGCTGCAAAATGCTATGCAATAGCCATATGGATATTGCATAACAGAATGTGCAGACAGTGAGACCAGTGAGAGTGATAGCGTCATGCCCGCCCTTCACAAGGCTCTCGCACCACCATGTCTCACACAGAAGGGAATTGTACTTGCTGCGTGTAGTGCAATGCAAGCAAGTAGATCTGGCTTTAAGGTGGCTTAGTGCAATGGCTAGGGTTAGGCTAGTGACGGGTAAGGTTACGGTGGGCTAGTGGGTTGCACCTCTGGGTGCCTCTCTGACCCACTAAGAAGACAGTCTGTGACGTATGGGTACGGAGTCAAGGGTTAGGGTTAGGGCTAGGGCAGGTTTTAGGGGGCTTTTTGGCACATCCCAGAAGTCTCCATGGCCAAGTGGCCATGCGACTGGTGGGATGGCTCCAAAAATTTGCATGGTTGTCCACTCCCACATGGCTGGCCACTCAGCCAGCCCATCATTGCGCAGGTGTAAAAAAAATAAAATAAAATAAAATCAATGGAGGACAGAGGAGGAGAGGAGAGACATTTTTGCAAAGAAAAAACCCACTGCTACTGTGAAAAATCTGGCAGTTTATAAATTTTCGCGTGTTTCTGTTGTGCTTGTGTGTTTTTGGACCACGATTTCAAAAACAATATTGCGTTTGCCGCCCCATTTTGGATCCCCCGCCCGCACCGCATGGCATGGCGAAATGGCAACTCGAGTCCGGCTGCCCAGGACGGGGGGGAGGCGGGACCCCCCCTCCAGAAACCACCCCTCCGGTAGGTGCCCTGCGCCCTTAGTCAAGCAGGCATTTTTCCGCCTGCTTTTTTGGCCCGGGAATGGGTGGGGGGAGAGTTTAAAAGTTTTTTCCTGTGCCGTCCGTGCCGCTTGCTTGCGCTTTAATTGCGGGCGGCCGGCGGCGAGACTGGGCTTATTGCTGGCTGCGAGCCTGCGGCGAGTACCACCAGAGCAGCCCAGGACGGGGGATGAGGGGGGAGGCCGGGGACCTCCAGAAACAACCCCTCTGGTAGGTGCCCTGAGGCACGGCAGGCATTTTTCCGCCTGCTTTTTGGCCGGATACCGGGTTTTTTTAACTTTTAAAAACTTTTTTTCTGTGCCGCGTGGCATCGCGCAATCGCGCGATGCAAGGAACGAGCACAACAAATCAGACCAAAATTGTTCGTTCGTCGGTTCGAGCTCGAAGTCTGGCGGAGTAATTCCCGTTACCGTTTCCGTAGAGTAACGGAACCGAGTAACGGAAACGGAAACGGGAATACCGCTAAGTCGTGCCCATCTCTAATACGAACTGCAAAAAGGATCACACCAGTTCCCCGGCCATCGGCTTCCCTGTTTTATATAAGTTGCATAGCATTAGGAGAACCAGAAGTGAGCAAGTTACTCTTAGAGTAGCCCATTTCCACAGGTGGCGCTTCAAACCATGACTGATGTTCCAGTCTGCCGGGGAATGATCTGAAATCTGCTCTCCATAAGTAGCCCTTGAGGCACAAACATAATATAGATCCTCCCCCAATATACATCAGTTAGAAGTTGGCAGACTGCTGTGAAAGGCCCTCAAAATGCCCCTGTACCCGCATTTTCTACCAGCCACTTTTAAACCACTAGCACTTTCTAGAGGGCACAAGAGCAATTTTGCTAATCTCGACCCCAATGTATTTCGGACCCGGAGAGACCTTTTCAAAACTATAATTGACTTCCTATCACTTCTATTTTTGAAAAAAAAAACAGCTAATAGAAGTGGTCGTGAAGGCTATAAGGAGCACAGGGCATTGATCCATCAAAGTACAGAGAAGAACTTATATAGCTTCCAAATCTCTGGAAGTGGTAGCATAAAGTTCTTTCTCCATAACTACTGAATACCAGTACCAGCTTCCACTGATGGTGGACACGGGGTGGGGACTCAAGCCAGGACCTGCCATTGGCGAACACAAGAACTTCAGCCTTGTTTGGTGTCCCCCCCTAATTTTGAGAGGTCATCTTTCCAACCACCAACCCTTTGAAAGGTCCCCAGACTTGACATATACCATTTTCTAGGAACTGGAAGCACTGCCATGAGGAGGAAGGGGCAGAACATTTATTTATACCAGTCCAGATGCAGATGCTTAAATCTGAAATGAACCCAATGACTGACAGTGAAGTAATTGTTATTTGAATGTTTTACATAAATTGCAGTGTTACAATATATGCATTGCCAACATCAGGACGGAAAGAATACGCGAGACTTGGTAGTTGGGGTAACAGGGCCAAGATTTATTAACCAATTCAAGCCAAATCAAACCAGTTAGAGTACCACCATAGGCAAAGGAGGGGGCTGACGAAGTGCAGAACCATTAGGGGCCAGGAAGTCAAATCCGACCCCCCCCTGTAAATTTGATGTGGGCGAGTACAGGGCTGCTCGGGGGGGGACTCGAAGTCCCCCCCCCCAAGGCCGGCCCGGGCTATGCATCCTCCTTCACAAGGACAGTCGCCCTCCTGTGGCATGTCCCTTCCCCTGGATTTGGATCCCCCCAACTCCTCCCCCGTGTTGTGATCTCCTGATCCTTGACACCCATGGGGTTTGGGGTTATAGCTTGCTTAAGATTGATACTCACCGGGTGACACCATGTTCCACACTACCCGCCTCTTACACAAGCCACTGCTTGGCCTAATACCCGACCCAACCCACAGCGAGTGAGGGATAGGCAAAAAATCCTGGCCCAGGCAGGTTAATCACCCCAACCGGGCAAAAATTCCTATCCGGCCCCCACAGGCGACCAGACAAAACTGCCACTCACTGTTCCTTAAGGGTGGGTGGGTGGGAAAGGCCGCTCTGGAAGAAGAGGCCGGGCCCGGCCTGAAACCCCCCCCTTTTATGGGAGGCGTTTTCACGTGGCCACCCGGCCGCGCGAGACCCAACCACGTGGTCTCGCGCACTTCTGTCTGATGTGGCAAGGGGGCTCCGCCCACGCAATTACACGGTGGAGCCAGCCATTGCCAACCTCAGGACGGAAAGAATACGCGAGACTTGGTAGTTGGGGTAACAGGGCCAAGATTTATTAACCAATTCAAGCCAAATCAAACCAGTTAGTGTACCACCATAGGCAAAGGAGGGGGCTGACAAAGTGTAGAAGCATTAGTGGCCAGGAAGTCAAATCCGAACCTCCCCCCCCCTGTAAATTTGATGTGGGCGAGTACAGGGCCCCTCAGGGTGGTAAACTCGAAGTCGCCCCCCCCCCGAGGCCGGCCCGGGCTATGCATCCTCCTCCACGAGGACAGGCGCCCTCCTGTGGCATGTCCCTTCCCCTGGATTTGGATCCCCCCAACTCCTTCCCCATGTATTGTGATCTCCTGATCCTCGACACCCGTGGGGTTTGGGGTTATAGCTTGCTTAAGATTGATACTCACCGGTTGATACCATGTTCCGCACTACCCGCCACGGCATGGGCAAGCTTGCTATGACCCATGCCCCCCCCCCCAAGCTGCCCAGTTCAGCTTGCAGCCCCCTCCTTATATCCTCCAAGAAAATATCTAGACCTGCATCCGATAAGTGAACGCTGTCCGGCCTCTATAGGTCGGCATTGTCAGGCTTGATTGCCGGATGGCCCACCACCGCACCACCGAGTTGACCAACATATCTGCACCCCTCGCGGTTAAGGCTCCTCCGCGCCCGGTTAAGTCCCGCCATTCTAGTACTAGTCCCCCATACTCTCCTGGGAATGACAGTCGACCAAACCACCTTTGTACTGGGGTACTCCGTCTTCCAGGCTGCCAGGTCCTGCATGTTGTCCTTTATCAGGGACTTGCCTGTCTGTCGGCCCAAGTCGTTGCCCCCTGCGTGCAAGACTAACAGATCAGGCGGCATGCTCCCGGCCAGTTTGCGTGCTGTAGGCATCACCTCCGCCCAATGCATCCCCCTTATCCCTTTCCATTCCAAAGAGGCAAGGGCACCCAGGCCAAGATTGCATCCTCACAATGACTGTGTTGCATGCCTCACTGCCCAGAAGATGAAGCTGTGACCCAGTATAAGCACACGCCTCCGTCTGATGCCAGATGGACCTGTAAGACAAAAGAAAAGCCGGAAGGAAAAAGCGCAGGTGTAGGTGCGCGGCCGCCTACACAGGCGGGAGGGGGCGTACGTATGACTTATATCTGCGAGATTTCCATCGTTCAATCCTCCAGATGTCAGCCTGTCCACAGCCCATTGCCGCCGCAGTGGATGCTGCTCCAATGCGGAAAGAGTGCGTGCCGAATTGGGCCTCCCGTACGCCTGCCCTCCGCATGGCTGCTGTTGTAACCCGCCAAAATTGGAACTTAGTTAGTGGTGTGCCGTCCTGGTGGCAGAAAAGTTACCCCCCTTCTCCGCCCCTACATTGCAAGAAGTCAGTCATTGCTTCGACTGGGCAGATTAGCCGCCGAGCACAAGGGCCAATTTGGATGGTTGTCCCTTTACCTGCCTGGTCCGTTTTGGACCTGCGTATGCGCAGCGACAGGCCCGCCGGGCCAATGGTGACATCCGCCCACTGCAGGGCCGTCTCCGACCTGTCATTCTTACTGCTCGCCACCAGCTCACTAATCCTTAGTGCTGCAAAGAAGGCCAGTGACGCCCCCACTCTGAACAGTGTCTGTTCATGGGGAAAAGAACAGAAAAAACCGATTAAGCATCGCCGACCCGTCACGAAACAGATGGACTACACACCTGCTCCCAAGCCTCCGCCAACCTAGTTGAGTATTTCCGGTGTGATTGGGGCCCTGTCGTCCTTCCGCCTCCCCCTTTCTCTCGCATATCCCTCCACCATCTTCTTCACTCTAAAATCATTAGACGTGTCCGGACATCCCAAGGTTTTGGCGTGGAATGCCAGGGCCGATAGCTTTGCTTGGATAGACCCCGGTGCTAACCCCTTTCTGTACAAGCATATTACGAATTTCTGGAGATGCTCAATTGGTGCCGGCCAGGAATTCTGCAGGCCCTGCTCCACCCTGAAGGCCTCGAACTCCCTTGTTGCTGCGTTATATCCGTGTCTGGTCCTGGGGGCCAGGGCCAGCCCTATGGCTCGCTTCGCCTCCATCTGCAAATCTCCAAGACGATCTGTGGGAGTTCTTCCGGTTGTGGGATCGCTCCTGGGGCCAGCTCTCTGAATCTCTGAATCTGCTGGTGGGAAAGGGCATCTGCTAGGCTATTATCTAATCCTGGGATGTGCCTAGCACAGACCTCTATGTTAAGCTGCAGCGTGCGGAGTACAAAAGCCCTCACCAGCCGCATGACCCTCTCCGACCGTGCTGACAGGTTGTTAATAATGTTTACCACGGACATGTTATCACATCAAAATTGGACCGATGAGTTTGCCCATAGGTCCCCCCAGAGCCAAAGAGCTCCCACAATGGGGAAAAACTCCAGGAATGTTAAATCCCTCGTCTTACCAGACTGGTGCCAAGAAGCCGGCCAAACCCCATGGCACCACCGTCCCCTAAAATAGATCCCATAACCCAATGAGCCTGCGGCGTCAGTGTGTATTTGGAAATCAGCCCCTAATCGGATTTCTGAGCACGAAAAGGAAACACCGTTAAACCCCTCGAGAAATTGCAACCATACTTGAATGTCCAGTCTCATGCCCCGGGTTACCCTGGTCCTGTGAAGCGGTTTAGTCAGGCCCTGCATAGCCGCGCACAGGCGTCTGGTGAATGCTCTACCTGGTGCTATCACCCTGCAGGCGAAATTTAAGTGCCCCACTATCACCTGCAACTCCCTCGAGGTCACCTTACATTTCCCTTGCAGCTCCGCCAAGCGCTGCCTCAGGTCCGCGAGCTTGGCCGCTGGTAAGCGACAACATTGCTGTACAGTGTCCAGCTCAATGCCTAGGAAAGTTAAGGTGGTGGTAGGGCCCTCTGTTTTCTCCTCTGCTAATGGCACTCCCAGCTCGCCCACCATCCTCTGAAATATTCTAAGCAGTCTTGCACAAGTCCCCGAGTCCCTCTTCCCACATAACAAAAAATCATCCAGGTAATGCGCTGTAGATGAGACCCCTGCCTCCCGCCTGAGCTTCCATTCAAGAAAGGTGCTGAAGCACTCAAATGTCGCGCACGAGATTGAACAGCCAAAGGGGAGGGTGTGATCCATGTAAAAAACCCCTTCGAAATGGAAGCCCAGCAGTTCGAAATCGTCGGGGTGCACTGGCAGCAGGCAAAATGCTGACTTAATATCACATTTCACCATCTCCGCTCCCCCACACATGACCTGATCATCCGGACCGCTGCGTCAAATGATGTGTAGCGGACGGATGCCAATTACTGAGGTATGGTGTCATTGATGGAGCTGCCCTCCGGGAATGACAAATGGTGGATCAATCTGAATTCACCCGGAGTCTTCTTGGGGACTAAACCCAATGGTGATACTCTCAAATTTGGTATGGGGGGTTCAGTGAATGGCCCAAGTACCCTTCCCTCAGCAACCTCCTTACGGATCTTTTCCCTGGCCACCCCTTCCATGCCCTTAATTGATTTTAGATTCTTGGCCCGGCTTGCCCTGCACTCTCCCACCGCTGGAATCCTAAAGCCCACTGTAAATCCCTCCCCCAAAATCTTTGCGTCTTCAACCCTCGGGTAATCTGCCAGCCACTGTTTTAGGACTAGCACCCTAACTGGACTGGGACCCTTTCACAGCAGCTGCACTGGATTGGCCCAATCTGCCACCCCCCCCTGCTCCTTGCCTCCTCCCCTATTACTTCTGGGCCGGTTGCATTTGGTAGAGGAGTGGGGGGCACCGCACAGTGCACGCTCGTGCTTGAATTTGCATGTCTTTCTACCACACCCCCCTTGCCCGTTAAAATCCCAACAGAGCAGGCGGGGTTGAACCACCTGCCCCGCATTGTTGCGGGGTGTGTTAGACATTGAAGGTCGCTTGATTAGGTGGCCACTATCAAATCTGTCGCCCGCTGCCGCGCGTGCGGGAGTCATTATCTGGAGCCACAGTGACGTAAGCGGGACGTCCCACCTGAGGGTCTGGTCCATGGCTGCCCTCTTTCTAAACTGCTCATCATACTGTAGCCAGGTATGGCCCGGGAAATCTGTGAATGCCTTGAATATTAGGTCCTGATATTGTATAAATGCCTGGGCCCACCACAGCTGAGCCCTGACGATCACGGACATGTATATTGAGTATGCCAGGAGCCAGTTATTCCATATCCTGTCAGGATTCCTTTTTAACCGCCTTTCCTTCTCCTTCTCATCCTTCTTGTCACCATCCTTCACTTCCACATCCGTATTGAGAAGGCTAAATAGATCTACATACTCCCCCCTTAGAATGTGGTCCCTGGTTGCAGGTGCCAAATGCCAACCCAGTGGTAAAGCTTGGTCCCCATATGGGATGGCATGTATAGGAACCGTGGCCAGTTGGCCAGCTGGCCCGGGAATGGCCCCTCCCGCCCATGGGCTTTGCAACGGCATGGCTGCCGGTTGGCCAGGATTATAAGCTGGTAGCCCAGGTTGCTGTGCCGCTCCCCCCGTCCATCCCCCCTGCGGGAGTGCTTGTGCCAGACCATGAGCCATTGATGGGTAACCCTGCAGCTGTCCCTGCTGCGGTGGCATACAAGCCCCCTGTTGCCAACCCCCACCCTGTGCCAGACCGGCATTAAGAGACCCTTGTGGGGGTGCTTGCACTGGGGCGGGGACCATTGGTGGGTAACACTGGGGCTGACCCTGTTGTGGTGGCATGTGTGCCCCCTGCTGCCAACCCCCACCCTGTACTAATGCAGCATTTAGCTGCCCCTGTCCGTACTGCCCCCCTCCCAGGGCAGACTACCTGGCCCTTGTCCTCCCTGCTGTGTAACTCCCATACATTGTGGCTGCTGCATGCTTCCCCATGGCCATGCCGCGATCCCCTGATTGGCAGACGGTGCCGCAGTCGACTCACCCGGCCTGGCATAGCTGGTCCCGGGCTCCTGCCCCGCCGCAGCCTGCACCTCAGGCACCGCCTCTGCTCTTCCATCCTCCTCCGCCACGTCCGTCCGGGTTACTTGGTCCATCGTCCCAGCCTCATCCACACTCGGGGTGCCGCCCCCGGCCTGCTGTCCTTCCAACCTGTCCATGCGAGGCGGCAGTTCCTCCAACAATTCTCTAATTCGCGCCCGCCTCCGGGCTTTGGATGGCCATTCCATGCGCCGTGACTGCTCCCCTTGACCCGCTGACCTGTTCGATGACCCGTGGGCAGCACCGTGCCTCCCCTCAAACGCATCCACCCGTGCCTGGAGGAGCTCCAGGGCCGTCAGCTCCTCTCCCTCTGAATCAGAACCCGGGGGTGTGATTGTGGGGCCGGCCTCTTAGCAGGCCCTTTCCCCTTGCGTCCCGGCTGGCGTGCTCCTGGCGCCATTTAGCTCGCTCCTGTATGCTTTACTATTCCGGCTGCATGCTGGGTCCTGGCCTCAACTGCCCCTGCCGATAGCCTCCACGGGGTTCCGCCTGCTCTCCTCCCGGTTTGCCTCGCTGCCTCGCCTCGCTGGGACCACCGGCTGCCTGGTCGCTTCTCCGGCCACCGAGTGCTTCTGCGGCTTCCCCCAGTGGCCGGGCCTCCCAGCGCCGCGCTCACAACGCCGTCCCGGCTCGACTATTTGCCGCCGCTGCTGCTCACCCCTCACCGGTCGATTCTCGCCGCTTCTTCCCGCCTCCAAAAAGTAAGCGTGCCTCAGCTGGCCTGCTCCAAACACCGCTCTGGAAGAAGAGGCCGGGCCTGGCCTGAACCCCCCCTTTTATGGGAAGCGTTCTCGCCCGGCCTCCCGGCCTCGCAAGACCCGACCCGGCCTCGCGCACTTCTGTCCGATGCGGCAAGGGGGCTCCGCCCGCGTAATTACGCGGCAGAGCCGGCCATTATATGCCTTAACATCACGATACATTATGATGCCGATAATGGATATTTTATTTATAGATCTTTCTGATCTGCTCTGAACATGGTGCATTGTGGAATATAACCAGACCCGCTCAAAAAAGAAGTCCAGTAGCCATGACTCAACTCCCAGTTAAACACACCTGGATGACTGAGAATCTTCACAGAAATATAAAATGTAGCAATAAATTGGTTCAGACTGTACCTAGCTGGAAAGGGTACCACTTTCCTCCTGTCCTCTTGTCTTAGCTTCTTTGTTGGAGGAGCTGAGGTTGGAAACCACGTACAGCAGGGGAAATGGATGCCTCCCCATCCCATGCCTCATGGTCCTAGTAAGGATCAGGGGCTTGCAGAAGTATTGGTTTGAAAAAACACATTACATACACAGTGTGATGCATGTTTTCCATTAATGCTCTTCATTTCAAGGCATTACAAATTGGCTACAACTAGAGAGGAGTGTTAACTGAATCATGAACCAGGAAAACCAATGAATCTGGCTGGTTTGTGGTTCGCTTTGTAAAACCAATTGGAGGAGGGATCATGTTTTACTGAAATAAATTGCTGAGCTTTTTTTTCCTGTTGGAGCTTCATTTTGTTTGGAAAAAAGTTATGCCCGCCCACTCATTTCCACTGCCCCCCATCACCTACATGACCTAACCTCTGCCACCTATCCACCCCTCCCACTACCTCCACCAACCTGCCTGGGCCGGGCCCAACACCTCTGCACATGTTCCCACCACCCAGCTGCCTGTGCAGAGGTGTTGGAACTGTATCTGGGAAGGGAGGCTGGAGCCGCTGCCTCTGAGGATGGTGGCAATGAAAGAGGAGGTGGCAGGGCCAGGTAGGGAGGCAATAATACCTGTCAAGTCTCCTGTATTAGCCGTAAAATCACATTTTTAGCATCTTTCCCACCAACGTCCTGTAATGGCATTTTCTCCCGGATTTTATAATTTTTTTAAAATTCTCTGAATGGCATGGATGGTGGTGGCCATGTTAGGGGTTGCAGTATGGGCACTGCCATGTTGGGGGAAGCATGCTCAATTGGTGGTAGGGGCGGGGATACTGTGACCACAATCCCTTATTTTCAAATCCAAAATTTGCCTTTGTTTGTGTGGTGGTTTTTTTGTTTTTTGTTTTTGTTTTTGCAATTGGGAGCCCCGCGCCACAGGGGAAGGGGAGGGGGAGGGGAGGGGCGCTTTATTTGGTTTCTTTTTTTTTGTAACTGGGAGGGGAAGGGGTGCTTTGTAGGGTTTTTTGAGATTGGGAGGGGGAGGCGAGGGGCGCTTTGTGTTTTTGTGCATGTATTTTTGTTTGCATGCACATGTGCTGCCTCAGCTGGGCCCAGAGAAAACGTGACAGTTATGGAGGCAATGGAGTAGTGAGAAAAGGGTTGGTAGGTCTTGGAGGGTGGGAGCAGGTAGGTTCTCCTCCCCTGGGCACAAAACAGAAATACGGACTGGAAACCAATTCCTTTTTTCTAAGTTTTCTGTGGTGGTTCATAGTTAGTTCACGAATCATAAGACAACCTGGTTTATCATTTTTCTGGTTCCTGCCCATCTCTAGCTTCTTGGTCTCACACTATGGTGTTCAATAGCACCCTTACAGAAAGCACAAGCGATTTCCAAAGCAAGTGGTGGGTTAAGAAGATGCTATAGGCCAGTGGTGACAAACCTTTGGCACTCCAGATGTTTTGGACCACGACTCCCAGAATTCTGAGCCTAGATTGCTAATGACAAAGGACTATGGGAGTCATGGTCCAAAATATCTGGAGTGCTGAGGTTTTGCCACCACAGTGCTCTCACCCAGGAAGTGGTTAGGCTCACAGATATGTAGATTAAGGTGGTTTGCTTGTATCGCACACATTCAGACTGCACCCAGTGCCTGTGAGCAAGGATACTGACCTTCTGACAAGAAAAAAAAACACCTCAAGCATACCTTTCCTTACAGATTGTGAATTTGCATCCTATGAAGCATTACTCTCTTAATCAGTGTTTTATGCAGCAGGCATATGGGATAGCAATTGAGCGGCAGGATTTTTTCCCCTCCTTGTTGAAACCACTTAAAACTCACAGGGTACCTGCTTTAATAATCTGCTGTACAGAATGGCGAAGCTAAGGAATCAAAGTCCAAAGAGAAGGAGACTTTGAACAAAAAAAGTTAAATGCTTAGCTCTTGCAAATTCAAGCCTGTGGTTTCATTTAGAGAGTCAATCCATCTCACATTTGGTCATTCTCTTTTCCTGCTGCTTTCAGTCTTTCCCACCACTATTGTCCAGAGAATCTTGACTGTTCATGATGTGCCCAAAGTAGGGCAATCTCTGATTCATTATTATTATTATTATTATTATTATTATTATTATTATTATTATTATTATTATTATTATTATTATTATTATTATTATTATTATTATTATTATTATTATTATTATTGCCTCCAGAAATAGTTTAGGCTTGATTTGCCATAGGACCCACTTGCTTATCACCCCTCAGAAGAAGAAGAAGAAGAAGAAGAAGAAGAAGAAGAAGAAGAAGAAGAAGAAGAAGAAGAAGAAGAAGAAGAAGAAGAAGAAGAAGAAGAAGAAGAAGAAGAAGTTTTTTTACAGTTCATAGTATTAAAACTTTTACCAGTCTTGGGCAACTTAGTGCTTGAGGCACTCTGAATCTTGGAAGAAGATATGTTATAATGAAACCAAATATATTAGTTGAGGCATGGATAATAAAGTACAGTGCTACATGGACAGTGTTAAAGCAGCAAAAATTACAACACATGGTTCAGTGCACAGATCTGCCATATGTCTCTCTAAGTATTTCTTATTATTCCTCTGTAGATTAGGTATGAGACTACCATCCTGGAACAGCATGCCATCTGAATCCTGTATTTTTACTTCAATGCACAGAATGTTAACCATTATTGGACAATATTATATTTCTCACAGTTAACCCGATGCCTTGAGGCAACCATCAGTGCCCAGTTAGATAGTGCAATTAATTGTGCGGCTCTTGTTGCATCTGATGTACAGCACACATGTGGAAATGTTTTGTGACCAGCACGTCTACCCTGGAGTGATTTCCCCTACTGCTACCACAGTTTCATGTTGTGCATGTGGAACTGCTCAGCAGGATTTCTGCAAATGTCTTCTGGATATGGTTCTTAACAGAAATACAACATGAAATAGGCATTTCATGGACTAAAAGGCTAGTGACAATAGGCTTTTTACTCCAGTCCCAAATGTTGGAATCAAATGTTTTGAATCAATTAACCAGTGCAGAAGAATGTACTGAAAATTGCCAAATCAAATGGAGCATTGCAGATGTCCCGACAGTAAAGCAGACACACATAACGATGAGTTTATACTATGAAGCTGCCAGATGATTTCAAGCAGAGTGCTTATGTTACTTGGTCAACTAACCTATAAAAGTAACATGTAGGACCTGAACTGGCTGCAGGGCTGCAGAAGGAACAGTAAAAAAAGGGGAAAGTACAAGGATGCTATGAAAGCTGCCTTGGGACATGGTCATAGTCCAGCCATATTTGCATGTACCTGTGGTGAGATGAGGAGAGGCATACCAGTGAGAGCCCTTGCTTCTTATTCTATGAATACCTCCAACATAAGGAGGAAGGACTGTAGACAAGGAATTCTTTCAGATAGGCATCACAGTCAGCAAAAGCCACTCATAATACCAATGTCTATACCGCAAGAGGGCAAATCAAGATGATTTAGGCAGGCTTCAGTACATAGCATGTGATAAACAAGTATTCTTACCTGGGGGGATATTCCTTTCTGACCACAGATCTTCAGTTCAGCTTTTTAAAAGTAAGTACTGTATTTTTGAATGAAATGCAGCAAGGCTCCAACATTGTTTTCCGCAAAGGTATAAGTAATGTTACAGTATATGTCTCAATTCAGTTATAATACAGAACGGTGATTAAGTGTGACATATGTGAGTCGTGCCTTGGGCCCTTAATGGCACAACCAAACCTGAAATTGGCTACATCTGAAACATGGTTTAGGAAACAAGTTACTTCATAAATCTTGTTCTAAAGTTGGCTTGCTTCAATAAACACAAAAACTTCTTCTCACAGCTGTGCCCAACGGGGGGGGGGGAGGGCTCCTGACAAACACCAAACTCATTAATGTGACACTAAATGCCCGTTCATTTCAGAGCTGGGAAACAGAGGTTCAGAAGTTTTATCAAACTTCAAATCCTGCAATGTAAGGGAAATCTTTTTCCAAGATCCAGGTCAGTGGGTCTCTATGACTGAGCCCTTGTGTCGGAGGAAGCCTTTATTGGATGGAAAGCTGAATGAAAAGCATCAACCTGAAAAATATCTTGTAATTCAACATGTAACATTCTGGTAGAAGTACATCTCTGAATACCAGTCACTGGGAAACATGAGTGGCAAGGGGCAATTTGCCCTCGATTTGCTTCAGTGACTTTTTCATCTAGATGACCACTCGCAAACAGACCATTAGGCTACATAGGGCTTTGCAGGGCTCTTCTTAAGTATTTCTAAGAATAGCCATCAGGTAGTTGCCCCCAAGTCCCTGTATGCAAAATAGGTACGTTTAGAGGTAGGGCTGAAGACAGCTCATAATAAATAAGAAAGCTATCATTCTGAAATTAAATTGGAAGCTGGATTCACTTCATCGACTTGCAGTAGTGAGCAGAGGAGAAGCATATGTTAAAATCAGTTCTTACACTGAAATACAATGAAATAAAACACACTGCTGACTTTTCTCTGAAGTTCAAAGGAAAGCCTAAGCGCCACAGCATTCTGCTTATGAGGACATTTGGAGAGTACTAGAGGAAAGGTCAGAGGGAAATGCCCTGAGCACAGAATGGTCTCTTATACAAGAGGCATTAAAATTCAGTTGGAGTACAAAAGTATTGTACAAATGGTATGTGGACTCCATCCAATGGCCACTCCAGCTTAGCGGAAAGTGCTTCTGCTTGTGGAAGTCTGGGTGTTGGACACCCAGATTTTGCCATTAGTCTCTAGCCCACTCTGTCCCCAGATGTTCAGAGGACTTTCCAGTATATGGCATAAAAAGCCACAGTTGACATGGCGGACCCACAAAAAAAAAACACCAATGCTTTGATCTTGGCAAGTGGAACAAATTCTAAAATCCAAGTTTTTCACAAGGGGTATCCTTTCCACACACAACATTGTGGCCTTATGGACTAACCACACAACATACTGTTCTGTTACAGAAAGGTGTATGATTTTGTATCACTTGTGCGGGCTTTGCTTGATGAAACTGACCAGCTCTTAAGGCAGCGCCTGCATGGTTCAGTAGTTTCAGTACTCAGTAGGAGGATGTCCCCACGCAGTATCTAAAGCACTGTTAATGATACATAACCTTTCTAGAGTTCACCCATTTTAAGAGAACAGCTGTGTTAGTCTGTTTTAACATGAAAGATGAAAGTGAAAACAAATTCTGGTGCCTAAAAGATGAACAGATCAGTGTGAACTTGTATGGTTTATGATCTACCTTGTAGGTCTTGTTATTGTTTTCTTTGTATTACACACATCCAGAGATGGGAAAAGTTACTTTTTGGACTATGCAGTATACCCCAGTCAGCACCGATTATAGATGTAATGAATAATTGACTCTTGTTCTTATCCTCAGTGCAAAAGTATTATCTCAAAACAACAAGAGAATCAATCAGAACATGTCAAACTCTGAAATATTTTTTGCTGTTGTAAGAAGTGAAAACTAGCAGGGTTTGTTAGCCCCCCCATAAATAAAAAGTCCTCAGATGGAAAAATGTACAACTATTTTATTTATTTACTTATTTATTCAATTCATATGCTGCCCACACTTACCCGAAGGTCTCTGGGTGGCTTGTGTGTGTGTGTGTGTGTGTTGTGTCGTTACAGTCATGACCGACTCTTTATGACTCCATGTCCATGGAGTTTTCTTGGAGTGGTTTGCCAGTTCCTACTCCAGGTGTCTAGAGCACTTGGTACTCCTTGGTGGTCTTCCATCCAAGTACTAACCAGAACTGACTCTGCTTAGCTTCCAAAATCAGATGAGATCAGATGTGCTTAGGGCATCTAGGCAGCTTCTGGGTAGTTTACAGTACTTTTAAATTCAACAAAAATATAGTTAAAATACGATACCCTAAAAAATATGATACCCTAAAACTACATAAGCTTGAAATAAGCATTTCTCTTTTTTTCTCACCTGTGATGTCACTAGTCAGCCACTGGCCATGAGAACTGGACTATCCTGGAAGTTGTGATGTGGAAAAGTAATTTCCCAACTCTGTGCTTAACTTTCAGTAGCCAGTCAAACTATAAGAACAGACACTTAACTGAACTCCTGACCACTTTTTAAAGTGGAGAGAAATTATGAGCAGAATGGATAGCTTTTACTGGGAATACTGTATTCTTTTCAGTGTAAGAATGGGCCATGACATGACAAACTAACATTTTGAAATACATATGCAAGACTAGGCTATATGTGACACCTTTATAGGTCACTAATAAAATAACAAAGAAATGATTGCAAGCTTTGGAGGGCAAAACCTTCTTGTTTAAAGCATGTACCAAAAGTCCAAACATGGCAAAATATGTGGTTTGCCCTTGAAAGCTTGCAATGCTTTTTCGATATTTTATTAGTGGCCTATAAAGGTATAACCTATAGCCTAGCCCTAGTCTTCCATTTGTAGTTTGTAACGGCCACATGGCTCCCCGCTTTTTTACTTTAATGTAACATTTTGAAAAGAGAGGGGGGAACCCCTCATTTCAGCAGTCTCTCTATTTTGACATGTACAGCTACTTCTGTATTGCAGATAAAACTGTGCTCATGACCTGGGGTTCAATCCTAGGTAGCAGGCTCATGGTTGATTCAGCCTTCCATCCTTCCGAGGTCGGTAAAATGAGTACACAGCTTGATGGGGGTGGGCAATGTGTAGCCTGCATACTATAATTAAAAACTGTAAACCGCCCAGAGACTACTTGGATCTTTTCTAGAAATTCCACTTGAAGTATATTTTCAGAAATATTTGGCTATTTTTACCCGAATTCTTCAGCTAGTACATTCCTTAAATTATAGTCATCCAGGTTTTGTGGAAGGTTGCGTGTTAAAGGTAATGACAAAGGACTATTAAAATAATTAACACAAGAGTACTAAAATACCAATCAGGGGCAGATACCTTGGGGGGGAAAGCACAGTGCTTGTTTTCCAAGGGGGGAAAAATACCCAACAGGTTTTTTGCCTCTACAGCTTTAAGCATGAAGCTTAGCAAAATGTTCTGTACTTTAATAGCAGTTTCTGAGGACATCAGACACTTATGTAACTTCAGGTTGGATTTATTTCTCTTGCTACTATGAGATAAAATTTCGGATGCTTACTGTATTTCTTTTCCAAATGGCAGTCTTGCTATATCAAACACACTTTCCAGTTGTAGCAACCATGAGTTTATGGCATTCCACCCAGTACAAAGCTAACATGCTGCCTTGACAGAAAGAGACTATATGAAATAATATTCTAAGGCATTGCTCTCAAAAGGAGCAGAATGACACAGATCTACTTGAAGGAATGCTGAGATATTAACATATCGCGCCCGGCAGCCGACCCACCCCCTCTGCCCCTTGTGTACAGTTAGCAGCTACTTCTTACAGCGTACTAATTCCTGACCACTTGTATTTCTGAACACTCTGCAGGCATTTTTGGATTAGGATTTGTATGATGGAATTCCTTTTTAAAAGGTAACTATGTGGTTAAATGCCTTGGCTCCCTTGCCATGGGAGAAGTTTTCCTTCCTAAATCGGATGCCTTTCGGGGAAGAAAGGGCAGATAATGAGAGGGTTTGACTGAAGCAACGCTTCCTAAAGAAGCGCTTGCCTCTGATTGAACGCCCGTGCTCGAATATAGAGGCTGGTGTGTATGTAAACAGAACTGTCTCGCTGTTAGTTTCATCCTCCAAGGTCTCTTGAGGCAGACTGAGAAGGGAGACGTTCGGTGGCTGCGTGTTCTCACAGGGAAACCTAATGTAATTCGTCCACACAAAGATTTGTCATGTTATGTTCCAGAATTTTGAGAAATCCCCTTTTATTTTATTTTATTGCTCTTGAAGCACATTCTCAGGGTTCTCAGCTTGACAGTTTCTCCCAACTGTCAAACATCCACCTGATTTGTGTCCCTCCACCAAGGCAAAAATATAAGCCTGCCTTATTTGCAAAGCAATAAAAAAGGGCAAAGGATGCCCTGCCCAAACGTTCTTCTGCGGTTTTCACAAAACTGACCACAGGCAGGGCCTTTCCTGGTGTTAAAAAAAAATCTGCAGCCTCTTTTCAAGCACACATTTTTTGCAGATGACTTTCACTGGGCTTCTCTCATTGAGATACTAAACAGAATTTAAAACATTAAATAACATTTCCAGGCTTTAAAATCATTATTACGATTCCTGAAAGGGGGGGGAGAACTTAGCCTTTCTGCAGGCACAGATGTTACATATTTCCCAGTAATTTAAGCAATCTTCTTCCACTGTTAGAACAACAACTTGCATCTTGCCAGTGGAAGAGAGCCCACTAACTGGAGAAGCAGCCCCCGAAAGGGCAGCAGCAGAGATGGCATGCCACAAAACATCTGGATGCAGCTGAAGTACATTTGTGAGAGACGCATTCTTACCTTGAGGAGAAAAGATCCAAAGGGAAGGGAGATCACTTGAAGACCGAGAAAGTGCTCTGATCAGCTGCCGGTAGCATGCAGTTGGCTTTTATGATCAGGTGGGAGGAGCTGCTGTTCATAGTAGGTGGGCAGGCAGGGAGCAAGGCAGGCAGTAGCCAGAGGCCACTGACACAGGCAATTCTCTCCTCCAGGGCTTGGCCACAGGGAGAGTGCATGCCACTGAGGGACGACAGCGGCATCCCCCTGCTTTATTTAGTTTTATTGGCCAAGATATTATGGGAATCATGTGCCTTTTTGCTCTAGAATTTATACAGTGTATCATTTTAATGATGACCAAGCCTCCCTTGTTTTCTTTTTTTGGGGGGGGGGGGGGGTGCCACCACACAACAAGCCAGGTCTTCATTTAAGGCAGGGTTAGCCTATTAGTCAAGTGAAATGAGTGAAGCCTCAGGCGGTGAAGCATTGTAAGTGGCCAGCTGTGCCATTCTCCTCTTAGCTGACAGCAAAAGCTTTGGTTTCCTAAGATGGGCTGACCACCGATGCTCAGCTCTCAGGCGTCCTCAGAGGTAGACACTGTGGATGGGTTGTGCTGGAAGTCCTCAGGATCTGGCCTAGCAAACTTGGGAGCCAGAGGAGAGGCAATGAAGCGGGAAGGCAAGCAGCTCAAAGGAGCCAAGGGAAAGATGGAGGGACGTGAGCAAGACAAATGAATGGAGAAAGAGGTTCAGCAATAATGGTGGGGGGGATGTATGACACTGCTGCATCTCCTCTCCTGTTAGGTGGCAGGAGATCTGATGTTGCCACGAATTCAAGATGGTTGTTCAGTTAGGAGTGTGTTTCTTTTTTTCAGTGGGGATATCAAAAATTGATTACAATCTTTGTGTTAACACACTGGTTCCATAAATAGAGGGTACCATTGTGCTATGTTGTAACACTGTGAGAAATAAGCTTAACCTCCCCTCAGGTGCTACACTCTTCCCTCTCCTCTGGTGCTGCTAAGAAATTGAATGTCGGCATGCCAACCAAGCCTCAAACTTGTTTGTATCCTTGACTGTTTAGGAAATGTATATTTTACTACACTCTCCAGGCACCTAATGGTAATCAGTTTCAATATGAAACATAAAATCAAATATAAAACCAATTTAAAAGCTCAGTAATAAAAAAAACCACCAGTGGTGGCATGCAAGCATGTGTAAATGCAGCCTGGTTGTGATGGCGAGGATTTTGTGACAGATGAATGGAACTTGCCTCAAAGCCAAGGTTTAAAAGACAGTTGTTCACTCTTTTGCACTGCATAGTGCTGAGTAGCAACAATGCATGTAGAGCACCACCTCCATACTATGGAAATATATATGCTCTGTTGGATGTTGAGTCATACCTGTCAAATGTCCCATTTTGGTTGGGACACTGCCATTTTTCAGCCTTTGTCCCGCCATCTTCCGGGAACATTTATTTTCCCAGAAATGTCCTGGGTGGCGGCAGTTGACAGGCAGGCTTTTTGCAAGCATACCTGAGACCCAGAGGAGGAAAGGGAAGTGAGTCACCCAAGCCAAGCCCCCCCCCCCAATGCCACCGCTGCCTCTTAGTGGGGGGGGACAGGAAGCACTGCAGAGCAAGAGTGGGAGGGATCCTCCTGGAGGAGACAGGGAGGCTCTCTAGGAATGCCTCACTATCACCCCTTTTCCCTCTTTTTTAGCCCCTTCCTCTCTCCCTCCTCCACAGCAGGACTCTCTGGGAATGACATCGCTTCTCACTGGTGTGTCTGTCTCCTCAGCAATGTCGCCTGCCTTCCCTTCCCAGCATTCCACATGAGGAAGACCATATAAAGGGGCCACTCCAGAGTGCTCAAAAGGAGGCATTCGGGATGTGTGGCTTTTCCTTGTCCCCTTCCTCCCCCCATTCCCGGGGACTCAAATGCAGAGGGTGCATGCTCTTACTGTGTCACCTTCCGAACAAAGTAAGAGTGAGTGAAGCCAAGCTTCTACCACTTCCTTCTCCTGCAGACATTTGTGTTTGTAGTCGCATGCGTGCTAGCGCATGCACACACATTACACCTTTCTCCTCCCATCCTGGCCAGCACCAGGGGCAACTTGACAGGTAAGTGTTGAGTATATCCCTTCTCGACCATGTCAAAAATGATACTACTAGGTGTGGTATCAACAACAGAAAAGATGAGAGAAAGCCAGCTCCAATGGTATGGATGTGTCCTCAAAGCAGCTCCTTCCACCATTGCCCAAATTGCATATCACTTGAAAATCAATGGCCAGCAACCTTGTAAGCAACCAAAACAGAGACGGAAGGCCACTGTCAAGAAGGATGTCCCTGATCAGCCTGTGCCCTGAAGACACGGTTGATCAGGCAAACTGGTGTGTCATGATAGGAAAAACAGACTCTGCACCTGCGGAAATATGCTAGGAAGAAGAAAAATAAGGAAAAAGCCCTACAGTATCCAACCAGTTAAAACACCTTCTGTAAGAATTCTGCTGAAATGCCAATGGCCCTTCTGAATAAAAAGGTCTTTACCAGCCAACAAAGAGTGGACAATGAGGATTTTTTTACCCTGCAAAATGTTGTCAGGGGTGATCTTTGTTTCTCACAAGTATTTTTAAAATTCAAGATGATCTAACTTGGGCTATTTAGAATGTAAGCTCTTTTAAAATGCTACTTATTTATTCTTCACCCACTCCCCACTCCTAATTTTAATGAAACTTGTTTCATTAAAACTTTTTCAGAGTGCTACAAAATTATTCCAGGGGGAGGTAAGAAGAAAAAATGCTAAATGATGATCCCCCTCCATGGTTGAAAATTTAGAGTCAAACTGAGCACTAAATGAAATACAGTACAAACACCCTGATTAATTAGGGTTTTTTTTTGTTTTGTTTTTTGCTTTCTAGATTTCTTCAGAGAACCCTCAGCTTCGGCAATCAGACATGTAAATTAAGCCTTCTAGTAACCAATCACCAAACAAACCACACTAGATGCAAGATGGGTAGATGAGGAAAATCGTAAGCAGGAATCTCTCACCACATGTATCATCATTCTAACTAAACAATAATGTCAAATTTTGGAGTACCTGCCTCTTAAGAATGAGGGTGAATCAACCTATGGTGACAAATATAAGCTGGGTTATCAGTGAGATCATGGAAACTAGGCATATCCATACTTCTAAACAGACCTTAGAAAAATAACTTTTTTGGCCTGCCTCTTCCAGAATCCCCCAACCAGCACTGGTGATATTGGCTGCAATATTGTGTCACTATGGGGAAAAGAGGAACATTTTCAAGCTCTGTTTTTAAATAACTGTGTTTAGAATTCAGCCGAGTTTGAAAAACTAAGAATGAATACTTTGGCATGATAAAGCCATCTAAGACTAAGCAGTGGTAGGATGATCCCCCGAATCCTGAAACATCATTTTGTCACTGTTCAGCTATAGATGGTTTTAGCATGTCAGTGCATTCATTTTTATTATAAGTAACTTTCCAGGCTGGGGTGGAACCAGGGTGCATTTATGCCAAAGGGATGATACCAAGCCTTAGTAAGAGGAGTCATTTTCAAGACAGAATCTAAAAAGGAACCAAGGGGAATTAATAATCATAATAGAATGATCATTCTATTCTATTGCATAATATAATAGAATAGGAAAACAAAGACTGGCAAATAGGTTAAAGTGGCAACTATAATACTTTATAGTTTTAATGCAATGCCTTAAAAATGTGTCTGTTGATCTCTCTGACAATACTGGGTCAGGGATTTGGGGTGGGGGCTGCGTGGGAAGCTGTAGTGTCCGGCATAGAAACTCTTACCTGGATTAGGGACAACATGGTGAGTGAGAATTCCCTTAAGATGCCCCTTATCGTCACAAATATTCTGTATAGAGTGGGATTTAAAAAAAATCAGGGCAGGGCCACATGATGGCCTGGGGGCACCACCAATACAGTAATAAGCTTTGCCTCCTCTGCCAGCTGGGTTCTCTGACATGATCCTACGTTATTTCCTGTCTGGGGCAGTGGTGAAAAAGACAGGCACGTTGTCATACCATTAAAAATCCTCTGAGTTTTATCTTGTATCCCATCAGGGCAAACCAGATTTTTATTATTATTATCGGACATATTATATAAGCCTGTTTCCAAAAAAAAGCTAGCAAACAATGGTTTGCTATTCTGCGCAGCCCCTTTTGGAAGGAAGTCTCCCTTTCATTTTATTTATTGATTCGAGGATTTGAAGGCATTAATGATTTCTCCAGTTGTCAAGATTGATATTTATGAACGGGTGGTTTCAGGCAATGTTCCATCTTTCATTGTGCTGTCCATTATTCTAAGACCTCCCAAAGACTTTGAGGCACATTTCCTTTTTGGAAGAATGAATAGTGAAGAACTGCATTGTATAAGAACAACAGATTTACTGCCCGAACCTGGAAAGCTAAGGGGTGCAATAAGCAGATGGGGAGAATCCACAAATTCCCAGGCATTGCTCTTTCATTGCATTTATCTCATTTTTAAAAAATTCCAGTTCCACCCCTTGTTTTTCCTTGAAGCCATGATTGAAAAATTGTGTGTGAGACTTCTAACTTCTGAGACCTGACTTGATACAGTGAACATCAGCATTTCACTTTGTTCACTTAGGCACTGGTCTGGCAATATTGATTATACCAGCAATTAAGAAACAAATGATTTGAACTTTGGGGACCTGCTTTGAAGGAGAGTGTTTTCCACTCGAAAGCCTGCAATGTTTTTTTTTAATTAGTGGTCTATTAATGTATAGCCTGTAGCTTAGTTTTGCATTTGTATTTTGTGATGGCCACACAACTCAATCCCCTCTTTTGCTTTTATGGAATATAATATTTATATACTTCCATGTTTTATCTTGTTTTTCAAGGTAAAGACTTCTTAAGCATGTTTAGGAGACAGACATTTAAAACAATGGATTGACTCCCATTTGCTTATCCATTAGCATAAGGGCAAAGCAAGCACCCCCTGAGTGCCCTTGTTGCTAGATGGTGTGGTATACAAGTCCAATCAATCAATCAATCAATCAATCAATCAATCAATCAATCAATCAATCAATCAATCAATCAATCAATCAATCAATAAATGCTACCTCTCCTTCATGAATTGACCATGAAATCAGTTGCACAACCACTCATGTGAAGAGCATGACAACGTGGAGTGGGGAGGAATGCTACATGCACATATGTAAAAAATTATTAGAATTTTGACCAATAGCATATCAAATGCAACTAACAGACACTCTATCAGCATAACAGATAAGAAACCGCTCCAAGAACTAAAAATAGCAATGTATCAATAAAGATGGACTTCAAAGCAGACCAGAATATCAAGATCTGTAACACTCATCAGAGAGGGAGCCATTCACCTTATTCTGTAGTACAGTATTCTCTAGAGGGATGGGCCCCATTTATTTATTTATTTATTTATTTATTTATTTATTTTTATTTATTTAGCTCACCTTTTTCCTTAAAAAGGACTCAAGGCAGCTTACAACAATTAAAAGACCGTACACAACGCAAAAACACTTTTGATGCAGTAACCTACAACAATCCATTACAACAAAACACACTCAGTGGCCAGTCGCTTAGGGAAAGCCTGCCTGAAGAGAATGTCTTCACGGAGGAAGTCCCGGCCACCAAGACATGCCGGCAGCCTGATCTTAGAGCTCTGTGCCGCGATCTGAAAAGAGCTTTAAAACTACTGTTTAATGCCGTGGTGCCGTGAGTAATGTATCAATAAATTACTCGGGGTGGCAGGAGAAGCAATATATGTGTTTTTGAAGAGTAGATAAACTTGATTTACAAGCGAAGAAGCTACTTTCGGTTTTGCCTGCTGTTTCTGCTGGCTGCTGGCTGCTTAGGAAAACTGTATAGAGGAGCGGAAGATGAGAGACTGAATTGCTTGTTGCTTTTGCCGGCGGCTTGGAAAGTTACCAGATGATTACAAACAGCTAGACTTTCTTATGCCTGCCTTCTGATTAATTATATGCCGGGTAAGAAAGCAAAAAAGAAACTCCAGCCAAAAGGTTGGACTAGGGAATTATCTGATACAGTACACAATCGCCCACCTCTACAGCGTATTGAGCAGCCCCCAGGTGATGGAGGGCTAAAAATGGCGACAGGATCAGAGAAGGGAAAGAGAGAGACTACTCCTCCCCCCGCAGATCAAGACTTCATGAAGGAACTGCGTTTGATGAGGACGGAGCTGGCTAGTATTATGAGTGCTAATCAACAGGACGTGATACGTAGAATGGATGGCCTTTCAAAGGAACTCCAAGGCACTAAACAAGATTTCTCACATGAAATAAAGCTAAATGGCCAGCGGCTTGATAATTTGGCAGGAGAATTTAAAAATCTGGAGATACGTGTAACGGAAAACAAAACTCAAATTAACTCTCAGAAGCAGGCTTTACTCAAAACTAATAAGAAATTAACTTACATTGAAGATTACTCCCGGAGACAGAACGTCAAACTGATTAACTTTGCTATTCAAAACAAGGGGGCATCATTAAAACAAGAAGTTTTAACCTGGCTTAACTCCTTCCTGCCCAAACAATTAGAGGACGACGATTTAGAGAGAGTTCATTATCTGGGCAAGTCAAGATATGGGGGCCCAAAACCAGTGATAGTAAGATTTGCTTCTTATGTAAATAAGGAGCGTCTTATGTCTGCAATTAGAGCCAATCCTAATATTCTTAAGAGAGGAGATGCAGCTATGCAAGTTTTTCAAGATTTCTCCAAAGAAACTGCTGATTGGCGTAAATCGATGAGACCAGTCACAATCATATTAAGGAAGAACAACTATCGCTATTCTTGGGGCCACCCCCTATTTTTGAAAGTTTGGAAAGGCTCTGTTCAACACACTATTCATTCTCTAGAAGAAGGCCAGCATCTTCTTGAAGCATGGAACATACAAGACGACTCAGTTTCTGCCTGTCCTCCCCCGGGAACTTCAGTGGCAACATCAGGACAGTGAATTTTTTTTTTACTCCAGCTCCAGGAATCTTCGATGAAGATGAAGAATATTTGAACTCACTTAGTTTACTCCTCTCTCCTTCCCCCTCTCTCACCTCCTATCATGCCCTTTGTTTCTCTTCTTTTATCCTTCTCCCCCTTTTCCCTTCCACTTCCCTCCCCCTCCTCTCTCCCCCCCCTTTTTTTCAATTTTAATTTTTTGGGGGGTGTTTTTTTCCTTTCTTTTCTTTTATTATCCCTTTCCTTCCCTTTCCCCCCTCCTCTCCCCCCTTCCTTTTTCTTCGTTTTTTTTCTTTTGAGGGGGTGGTGGTGGTGAGAGGGGGGTTTAGAGGGGGGTAGAATAAATTTATAGAATTTACAGTAATATGCTACTTAAGAGTTAATGAGATCTTGGCTGGCTAGTGTCTGTGGACGGACCTCCTCCCTCCCATCCCCTTGATGCACATGGTAAACAGCATGATAGCTGGTGGGGTGGGAGAAAAGAATAGTTTTTTAGGGTGGAGGATTAGGTTCATTTTAGTTTATTTTTTATTAATTGATGGTGTTTTTACTTTTGTATGCACAACGGGACCATTCCAGAATATTGAAACTAAAAGAACTAGGTTATGGGAAAGTTTATAAAATTAGCAATGTTGAATGTAAAAGGTCTGGGGTCATTTTCGAAGAGAAACAGAATTGAAGTGATGATCAAAAGGCACAAAATAGATATTGCCTTTTTGCAGGAGACTCATCAAACAAGAGATGGTATTAATGAATTAAAAAATCCAAATGTTGATATATATGAAAAAAGCTTTGGCACATCTAAAGCAAGAGGGGTTGCCATTATAATCTCAAGGAATTGTGAATGTGTTGTTGAAAATGTGGTTAAGGATTTAGAAGGTAGATATATAATATTGCAAGTTCTAATGGGGAAAGATTATTATACTTTGGTAAATCTGTATGCACCAAACGTTAACCAAGGCCGCTTTTACAATCTCCTTTGGGATCAGATTGAATTGGTTAAAAAGGGGTATTTAATAATGGCAGGGGATTTTAATATGGTCTAAGATAAAATTAAAGACAAATCCGTCTGTAAAAAGGAAGAGTGGAGGACAAGACACACAACTAGCAAAGTTTATAAATACAACAGGATTGAAGGATGTCTGGAGAGAACTGAAAGGAGATGAAACAAAATACACCTTCTACTCACCAGTACACAAAACCTATTCTAGGATAGATTTTGTGTTTGTTTCACAAAGCCTAATACCCAAGGTAAATAATACCGAGATTGAAATCATAAAAACATCCGACCATGCTTTAATGTCGATTGATTTAGCAACAAATAAAAATTATAGAGAAGCTAAAAGGTGGAGAATGAATTTAAAAATATTTCAACATCCAGAAGTGCTGGAAAAGGTTAAAAAAGAATGGTTGGAAACTTGGGATATAAACGAAAAGGCAGGGAGCCAAACGTCAATCATATGGGACACCCTGAAAGCGGTAGCTAGAGGCCTTATCATAAAAGAAAATATTAAAACTAAAAAACAGGAAGAACTCAATAAAAGAAAATTAGAAAAATTAATAGCAGATTTAGAATCCCAATTCTTTCTTACTAAGGATAATAAGATATTGAGGTTGATTGAAGCAAGAAAAAAAGAGTTAGAAGATCTAGATTTACAACAAACACAAAGGAATCTTCTGTACCTAAAAAGAAATTTTTTTGAATACAGCAATAAGAACTCAAAACTTTTAGCCAGATTAGCACAGAAAAGACAAGACAAGAATACAATAGGGATTATAAAAGACTCCTCAGGCAAGACATGCACACAAATGAAGGAAAAGTTAATAGCTATACAAGAGTTTTATCAGTTGTTATATACTGCAAAAAATAAACCTAAGAAGGATATAGAAAGGTACATCACTAAGAATTTAAAGAGGGTCTTGGAACAGGAAGATATGCTGGAAATGGAAAAGCCTATTACAGACCAAGAGATAAGCGAGGTAATGGATAAATTAAAGAATAATAAAACGCCCGTAGTTGATGCTCTGGGACCTGAATTTTACAAACTTTTTAAAGCAGTATTAATACCTAAATTAAAGAAGCTATATAATGAAATTCTGGATGGAGAACAAATTCCGAGATCTTGGACCCATTCTTTAACTATTTTAATTCCAAAACCTAATAAAAATTTAATGGATATTGGGTCATACAGACCAATATCCTTATTAAATCAAGATGCCAAGATTTTCACAGCAATTTTGGCTAAAAGAATGAATAAATTTATAGTTAAATATATTAAAGAGGATCAATGTGGTTTTATCAAAGGTAGACAAATGGCAAATATTATTAGAAGGAATTTGAATGTTCTTTATGAAATGGAAAAGAGTACTACTAAAGCTGGGATGTTATCTCTAGATCTTTTTAAAGCTTTTGATTGTGTTCAATGGCCCACATTAAAAATATTGTTTAAAAAATGGGGATTTGGGAAATCCTTTTTGGGAGTAATAAATCAACTATATTCAACGGGCACTTCCTCAATAATAGTTAATGATGGATTGACTGAACAAATCACCCTCGGCCGGGGAACTAGACAAGGATGTCCTCTTTCTCCAGTCCTTTTTTGTATTGTTATAGAGCTCATGGCAAATGCCATAAGGGACGATAAATCTATTAAAGGTATAGGGAAAGATGGGGCAACTAAAATCAGTTTATTCGTGGACGATGCTCTTTTGACTATTGTAAACCCAATAGAGAATATTCAAAGAATAAAAACTCATTTAGAAGAATTTGGAGAAATAACAGGATTATGTGTAAACTGGCAAAAATCAGAGAGTTTATTGTTCAATTATGGAAAACATGACTTAAAGATAATTGAAAAATCCGGACTTAAACCGGGAAAAAGCATTAAATATCTAGGATTAGAACTCCATAAAGAATTTACTAAAACTAAAGAAAGAAATATTTCGAAATTAGAAGAAGAGATGAAAAACAAATTATTATCCTATTCTAAATGAAAATTATCGTGGTTCGGCAGAATTGCATTGATAAAAATGAAAATACTTCCAAAAATTATTTTTATTTTTAAAATGTTACCGGTTCAGTTTTTAGAAAAGGAAATTAAAACTCTCCAAGACATGATAAATAGGTTTTGCAATGCAGGGAAAAAATCAAGAATAAATAAAAGTCTATGGTATAGATCTCAGAAAGAAGGAGGGATAGGTATACCCAATATAAGAAATTACTATATAGCTAATCAACTCAGTTCTTTGGGGGAAATTCTTTTTAAACCACAGAAGCTAATATGGTGGGAGCAAGAGTCTTTGGATATAAAGGGGGAAATAAATACATTTTTATTCACGGAAGTTAAAAACAAAGTAAAGATAGACAACCCCCTATTGAATAGTCTAATTGTCACATGGAGAACATATAGAAAAATCTTGTCTCCAAAGGGATCCCCACTGGCTTTAGTTACTGACTTGGAAAGCTTTCCAGTTAACTTGAAGCATTATTTGGAGTTATTTAAAATTAAGAAAATAGCTAGACTAAAGGATTGGATGCTCAAGATTAAAACAATTCAGGATATAAAAAATATTTTGCAACCCAGTGATTTAACATGGTTAAATTATATTCAACTAGGAAAATGGATGAAGGACTGGGGAAAAAGAAATAATCAAATCAGAGAGTGCACAAAATTTGAACATTTCCTATTATCGCTTGAGTCTGAACAGGAAAATTCAGAGAAAGGAATAACACGTAAAATATATAAAATACTAGGGGAATTATTAGAAATGAAGGAGTTAAACATCTTGAGAGAAGTTTGGAACCAAGATCTTAATGTACAGATAGAGAAAGAAGATTGGAAGAAAATTTGGAATATGAGAATTTTGAGATCATTATCGGTCAGGATAAAAGAAAACTACTTTAAATTGGTTTCTAGATGGTATTTAACCCCTGTCAGACTAAATAGAATGAATCCTGCTTACTCTAAGATATGTTGGAAATGTGAAAAAGAGCTTGGTACTTACTTGCATCTTTGGTGGGAATGTGAAATAGTCCAAAGGTTCTGGAAAAAAGTGTTTTTAGAGCTAAGTAATATGATTAAGATGGATATAGATTGTAATCCAGAGATAGCATTATTATCATTGTTAACAAGTAAAGATTATGATGTTACAACAAAGGAACTAATAGCAAATTTTATGACAGCTGCTAGATTAATTATAGCAAAAAATTGGAAGTCAAAACTAGAATTCAAGATGGAAGACTGGTATAATGAACTTTGGGATATAGCTATAAACGATAAACTGTCCTGCAGTTTAAAGGTTAAACGAGGAGAAATGAAAAAAGACATTTTCTACGATATCTGGGGTAAATTTTTAGATTATGTACTAGTCGAAGGAAAAGGGAAAGAGTCCACGAATATCTCACAACAATTCTGGAGAAGAGAACTTTAAGAAGATTACTAGAAGAATAGAAGATGGAGCATCGAATAAGAATGCATGGATGGGCCTGTGGGATGGGGGTGCACTTATATTGTTTGTTGTAGTTTTTTTTTATTCTCATTTTCTTATGTTGTTTGTATGTAGTTTAAAATTTAATAAAAAATATTTTTTAAAAAAAGAGAATGTCTTCACTTGCTTGAGAAAGGACAATAAATAGGGGGTCAGTCTAGCCTCCTGTGGGAGGCAGTTCCAGGTTTACCCAATTAAACAATTGTGCTATTGTTATTTGGTGATGTATTACGTTACATTACAAGTTTTAGTGTTAATATTTCTATGTGCCATTTTTCATGCTGTATTTGTATGAGTTCTATCTTAAGGCCTATTGATCTTGTGTTTAATCATCTTGTGCAGGACTGCACTCATTTGCAAAAAGATCACACTCAGCAATGCTAAAATTCTCTTTTCCTTTCTCTTTCAACAGTCATGAGCTGCCAGAGACCAGAAAATTTTGCATATACAAAACAATAATTCCTAGAGGTTGGCATCTCATCCACCAATTATCAAGGATGTTAGCAAATCTTTGCACCCAAGTCCAAAGTCCAAGCCTGAGTCTTCGGTCCAAATCCCAAATCCTTATTGAAAAGCTTTTAATAAGCTTTTTGAAAACTCTTATGTATTTTATTTGTTGTTGTTGTTGTTGAGTCTTTACAGATTCAACTTGCTTATCGTTTAAGGTGCTCATGCCATGTCGGCCCATAAGACTGAGCCCAAATTCCCATTTAACTCCCAAGTTTGGGTGTTAAAGTGCCCCAACTCAGGAGTCTTTTATTAACCTGTGCCCCCCTTCTGCCTTATATCCCTCAACCAAGCTTGCCAGTTTGGCCAAATAGCTGGATGAAGGGCATATGCATATGTGCCTGCACACACTGTGGGCCATATAACAGTCAATGCCTTTTCCATGATATGGAAACTGCTCATGCGACAACAATGTCTCACTCCCAATCATGTTACTTTTTCACCAGAAGAGAATGTCACACCATGACTATGGCTCGTGTGATTAATATAATTGCCCAGTGTCTGCTCCTTAGATAGAAAGACTGTGGTGGAGAACATAGTCTAGACTAGAGAATCTTTCCTGTTCTGGGAAAGCTGCCCAGCGTGAAGCAGTTTCAACCCATTGTACACTATGCATATTCCATTGACTGTAATTTGTCATGGTATAAGAAGTGCTGAGTTCCACAGATGTATTTGTTGCCTTAGTCTATTTTTAATACAAAGACAGAACTTGATTTACTATCATCCTAAATAAATGGAAGACATTCATATCAGTGAGGAGTTTCTGCAATAAATGTTATGGTTGTTGTTTTGCCAAAGTGTATATTGCAGGCTCATGGTGGGGAAATTACTGATGATGAACTATTTATGAGACTGGTGGACTATGGGGGTGTGGGAGGTAATATAAATTACAGAGTTAATCATCTAGCCACTTTTTCAGCCTTGTAGTCTGATGATATCTATAGAATTCCATTTGAAATGGTAAAACCTCATTGGATCCTTTTGGGGAGAAAAGTGGGATAGAAATGTTTTAAATAAATTAATTAATAAAACAGTTATTTTAATTGTAAATTGTCTTCACCTATGGGAGGTGCCAGGAAAAGGCTTTATATTCTGAAGATCTGACATAAGATCTCCTTTGTCCTGTGGGTGGTAAGGCACTCTATACAGTCTGCTGCTATCTCTAGATCATGCACAGTGATTCTCATAGATCATGTCTCAAGAGGTCAATGTTGTTCAACACAGACAAGACACCTAGCCTGGTCACGCTACATTGACCTTAATCTCAACATATTCCAAATGCACAGACACTGACCTTTTAGTCTTGCCACTTGAAATAACTGTCCTCAATTTGCTTGACTTTCTTGTAGGGAATTTTTAATGTCAAAAGACTGTAAGCTACTTCATTGTCAATGGCAGATTTATTTATTTTTTGCTGACTCTCCTTGCTAGAGATAGTCTTGGATTTTTTCTTTTCTTTTCATGTTAATTCCTACTGGACTACTGCAAGGAAAAATAATGATAGCTGTAGAAGGTAGTAGTCCTATAGATCTAAAGTTTACTGTTCAGTAGTATAGGTTTGGCACAATTTTTAGAAAGGGCAGGATCTCTTTGCAAGATTGGACAATATAACAGACAAAAAAGAAGTGAATGTCACAAATCTCTACATTGGATGCCAAAACCCTACTGGCAATAAGCATACAGAAAACTAAATACATATTATACAGGCAAGTTCAGTTTTCCTTGCCTATTGTTATGCAGCCAGCTTTTAAAAAGTGATAATTAGAATTTGTCAAACCTCCAGTGTGTTTAAGCAATGTGTTTTGTATTTGGTCCATGTTGTAATGAATAGTCCCTCTGCTGATAGAGGCCTTGTATTTTCAATGTTTTCCCACAGTTCATTCAGGCCCCAAGAAAAACTACTGTATTTGAGTCTCCAAACTGCATTTACCCCCAATACTATAACCTACAACTATATATTATTTTTGTTTTATTTATTTAAAATATTTTAACCCACATTTCTTCTTTAAAAGAACTCAAGGTGTGTGAGTCGACTTGGGTGTTAAGGTCATCAGGAGAGGCCCTTCTCTCCATCCCGCCACCCTCACAGGTACGTCTCGTGGGAACCCATGAAAGGGCCTTCTCGACTGCTGCACCCAGACTCTGGAACTCCCTCCCACTAGAGGCCAGAACTGCCTCATCTCTGTT
Source organism: Phrynocephalus guinanensis (assembly GCA_037367245.1). Classification (NCBI taxonomy): domain Eukaryota; kingdom Metazoa; phylum Chordata; class Lepidosauria; order Squamata; family Agamidae; genus Phrynocephalus; species Phrynocephalus guinanensis. Next base: position 99,733,491 of record CM074736.1, on the reverse strand, counting down.
GTCCTTCCGGAAACAGGCAAAGAGCTTTCTCTTCAGGCAAGCTTTCCCTGAACGATGGTCTACCATTATGTGTCTTTTATATGAATCTATTGGTTTACATAGACTTTGGGCCTTTTCACACGACCCCTAAGATCCGCTGGCCCCTTAAATTCGGACCAGAGATCTTGGGGGTTCGATGCTGTTCCTCCGTCCCCACCCCTCCGCACTTCCTTGCTCCTGTCTGCGTGAGGGGAGGGAGGAAAAAGGGGGACAAAAGAATAAAGGCTTACCTCCCGGTGCCCGGTGGAAGCTGCTCCGAGCCCCGTCATTTCCTGATTCCTTCTCTTAAAGGGGCGGGAGGCAAAAAACAAGAACAAAAAGAAGCGAGGAGAACCCGGCACATCCGCATCAAGCAATTTTCACCTCCCAAGAGCAGGTACCTGAAAAGTGTGCTGGGTCGCGCTTAGGTGGGCGGGGTTGCACTTAATTTCCTGTAAACTCTGGAGCTGGTGGGGAAACATTTTTAAGCTCCAGAGCTGGGAGCCATTTGCCCCGGAGTTTAGGGTTGTGTATAAATGCCCTTTGTGTTTATAACTACTTATAACCTTGTGGCTTTGATGTAATGTTGTCTATAAATGCTGTAAGATGTCCCTCAATTCCTTGTTCTCAAATACTTGAACATGTCTTAATTGTACTGGACTGTATATTACTGTAAGCCACCTTGGGTCCTTTTCCAAGGAGAAACACAGGGTAAAATATTCTATAATAATAATAATAATAATAATAATAATAATAATAATAATAATAATAATAATAATAATAATAATAATAATAATAATAATTATTATTATTATTATTATTATTATTATTATTATTATTATTATTATTATTATTATTATTATTATTATTATTATGTGAGTCCAGAACTGGTTGAATAGCCATAGTAACTGAAATTGAGGCACTCTGGAAGGAAGGTCTCAAGAGGAATCCCAGAAGGCTGCACCATAGACCCTCTGCTGCTCAGCATCTTTACATATGGCTTGAAAGATGATGGTGAGATCATGCAAAATGTTCAGAGCATGCAAAATTGGGATGGGGGCATAGCAAGCATGATAGAAGACAGACTTCAACACAATCTTGGTAAACTGAAAGATGGAGCTGAGTACAATGATTAAATCTCACACCTAGACTAATGTAAGCTCCTGCATTTGATACAAAAAGAGCAAAAAAGAGTCATAAGTGGGGGAAATCTGGCTTGGCTGAATATGTATCATCTAGAGGGCCTAGATCACCACAAGTCGAACATAAGTCAGGAGTGTAATGTTGTTGCTAGAAGGCTTAATGAAATCTTAGACTACGTTAACAGAACCATTCTTCTGACTAGTTATGCCACATCTAGTCTCCTTGGTGAAAGCCTGGTCTTTAGAAAGGACACTGGCAAAATGGAAAATGTCCTGGTGAGAAATGGCAAGATGATCCAGAAGACGAGATGAACAATGGCTGAAAAAGCCTATATTTTTAGCCTGAATAAGGTTAAATTTGGGGAGACATTAACATGGTCATCAAATATCTAAAGGGATGAGGCCCAACATATGCATCAAGTTTTTCTGAATGAAAAAAAAATGGCCAAAGCTGTGGGGAAGCAGATTTCCACAAAAACCAGGGGAAGCTTCCTAACACTGGATGCAACTATACTGGATTCACCTTTACTGTGATTTTTACACAGCCTGTATTATATATGACAGGGCTGTTCAACTTTGAACAGACCAAGGTCTACTTTTTCCAGCCCAAAGTGCCTGAGGGCTACTACACTAAAACCTCTACTTACTAATTTTATCCATTGCGAGCACATGCTCATCATAAGTAAAAACTTTTGTAAGCAGAGCAGCAGTTTCCCATAGGAATGCATTGAAAACCAATTAATCCATTCTGAAGGGAACAGATTTCAATGCGCCATGGCACATGAACTGCCCCACTTGGCTGAGACAGTGGGCTGGCAGACCCAGAAGTTTACTGGGTTAGTGGTGGTCCTTGGGACAGGGGAGGGAGGGGTGGAGAACTTATCCCCTAATTTTTTTTTATTGATGGCCCGCAGGCTACTTTTGAACCCTTCGTGGGCTACCAGTAGCCTGCGGTCTACCTGTTGGGCAGGCCTGATATATGAAATCACTGTCAGCGCTCACACAGGGGCTGTGGATTTATTCAGGAGTTCACGATTCATACTAGATGTGATGTGATTTGCATTCCATTCCAGCCTACACCCTTTTTCCTTCCTTCCTTCCTTCCTTCCTTCCTTCCTTCCTCCTCCTCCTTCCTTCCTCCCTCCCTCCCTCCCTCCCTCCCTTCATTCCTTCCTTCCGTCCCACCGCAGCTGAATTGATAGGAAAATGATGGGGGCATGAATATGGGAAACATATATGAAATATATAAATGTGGTGTTTATGTGTGCTGAAAATAATTCCCCAACTGCCTATGTAGCCAAAGCACCACCTACAGAAATACACTCTGCCTTTCCAAGAACTCACTGCATGGGGGGGAAAGCCAGTTCAAGTTGTTCCAGCTCAAAAAAGTAGAAGCCCCCCCCCTTAAGAGGAAAAATAACACTTTGGGAGCAAAGAGCGCTGAACCAATATGAATTATCTTTCATGTCATGGGGTGTAGCAAAATGTACTTTGAAACCACCCATTTTATAAGTAGTGCAAATCCCATGATATTTGACGACGTAGACACTGCCACTGTGAACTATTCAAAAGGGAATAGGCTGCCTCATGGAAGTAGGGGCTCTCCTTCTCTGAAAGTGTGTGAGCAGGGACCACAAACCACACAAGGCCATAGGGAAAGCTTTTGTTGCATATGCATCTGGCTCTGTAGATCGTATATTTAATAAAACCTTGGACCAGATGACCTTCTCTTCAAGGTCCCATCCAAATCCCTGATCAGTGACACAGGATAATACAAAACCAAGAATCATTGCTATTTTAGGTTTTTTTTTAAAAAGGGGGGGTAGAATGTATCACAAAACTAGGAAAGAATTTGACATAATAAAATAGGCCTTAAAAGGTAGGTTGTAACAGTCTCTTAAAAGAACCATAGGTTCTCAGTCTGAAATATATTGGTGGCTAATATGGAGGAGAGGGGCTTATTTGTCATGGCAAAACAGGCCTGAAGCTAAGACGGCCCTTTCTCTAATCTTGGCATAGAAAAAGAGGAGGCACTTTAAAACAATGTTACATTAAATCAATTTTTGTTGTTTCTTAAGCTTCTGCTTATATTAGGTTAACAAGCTGGAATCCCAGCCCATTCTGTTTTCCCGCCCGGAGCTATTTTTATTTAAGTGAAGCATTTCACATTATGCCACAATGGTTTACCCTCAACAGCCACAAGCTACAGTTGATGGCAGCAAGTTAATCATAGCAACTCTGTTGTGCTCTTTGGTTTCTTTAAATGCCAATTATTCATAGTCTCTCGGGGATCAATTTTGCAGAAATCTTTCAAGCCCGGGACTCCTGTTCCCGAACCATGGTGACCTTTGGCTAGAGCTTCCACATTGAAGACTTTCACCCAACGCAATGTGGTCTCAGATTGTTTACCCCTGAGAAATTGGTGCATCTGCTTTGGCAGACAGTATTTAGCCTTTCCCTCAACTTCACTGTAACACTGAAAACTGAGATGAAATATTGAAAGGGGTTTTCTTGAGTTGATCAAAAGCAGAAAATTGGCTTCTTCAGTGAAGCTGGTGTCATAGAATTAGGCTGCAATCCTATAGTTCTTGGGCAGCGGCGTAGCAAGGTTTTGGGGCACCTGTGGGCAATGTTTTTGCACCCCTCCCGCCCTCCCCAAGCCCATCACATCCACCCGGCAAGGGGGCGCAATCCTGTGGGTGTGGGGCGGGCATGGGGCGCCTGGCATGCAGCGGTGGGAGGGTGCAGGGCTTCCTCCTCCTCCTCCCCCTCCAGGTGCCCCCAGATTTCTGTGCCCAGGGCAGATGTACCCTTCTCCCCCCCCCCCCGGATACGTCCCTGTTCTTGGGATGAGGGCTTTGGTGTCAGAGGTCTACATTGGTGAGATAGAAACCTACCCCTAACTGCTAACTTAAAAACTACTGGTAATCCTAGCTTCTAGGAAGACTCTACAGAATTCCAAAGGTCAGTAGTAGGTAAAGGGAGAATACTTCCAAAAATGTGTTGAAGAACAAAACATTTTCTGAATTTGTCCTCTAGCCAAGCTGGAGCTGGCATCACTTAGCTTCTTCCAGTTGTGATCAAAGAGAAAGGACTCAGAAAGAGAAAGCCCAGAGGAGTTTAAAAACTGGGCCAAGTGGGGTACTGTATGCCTATACCATTCAGCAGTGCAGAATCGACAATGGTTTCACACAATCTGTTAAAACCTTGGAGTCAATATAGTCATATGTTTATATTTCAGGCACACCTGGTTCCACCACTTATTTTTTAAAAACCTATTCCTCAGTAATGTGTTGGGATGTATGGTCCTTAATAAGCAACCAGGAGCACAATGGTGAATGGTTCCAAATCATAATTACCTATTTTCAAACTGGAAAATAAATCTTTCCCTCTTTTTTCTATATTGTATATTGTAAAAGTCTTTGATAAGAAACATTTTCAAAAGCTTTAAAATAGTTGTAGGAACTGCAAAGATGGTTACAGAACCTCACCAATAAATATGGTGTCTATTAAGGGCCCACTTCTACAGTCTACCTCGCTGTCAGATGGGTGGTATAGAAATCCAATAAAGAAATAGAGAAAAATAAATAAATATAAAGGAAGCTTACCAAAATAGCAGTTCCTGAACATTTAAACAGAGTGCTGTAATATAATACTTGTCTGTTCCCAAAAACTGTGTTGTAATTCACCAATTAAGTAATGAAAACAATAACACATACATTGGCCAAAATCCATTATTAAGTTACAAGAAGAGGAGGCCCATTGAACTATGGTGCGTTTGATAAGTCCACTTATTCAACTATTCTGGTTATAACCAGGCTTGGGGGCTCAGGTTATAGTACTTGCTATCAAGTTGGATTTAAGTTGCACAAGTGACTCAACTTGGATTCAGTTCTGGGTTGTTGTTTTTTTTCAGTGAGTTGGACTTTTTTGGAGAGGGGAACTTGTTTTAAATAAGGAATCAGGCTTGGGGCTTTTAGGATCTAAGACTTAGACTCGGGCATAGGACTTGGATCCAAAGACTTGGCAACATCCCTTGTTGCCTCTTACTAATGGATCCTAGCAGATATGAGGAATAGTGTGGATATTAGGAAAAAAACTGGGAATGTGTGTGGCAGAACTGTGTACATTGAAAAACAACAACATTGTGTGTAGCAAACGATCTACATTAGGAAAATGCTTTTGAAAATGCATACAGATTTCCCTGAAGACTTGGAAATGAGACACAATGAACATAATGTTTGGGTAATGCGGATCAGAATAGGATCAAATTTGGTAGGTTCACCATTCTCAAGGGAGGAAGCAACCTACAAACATGTGCCATCTTAGGCACCTAATTGCACTTGGAGGTACACAGATATGTGGGTCCCCAAGCAAAGTGATGCTCTCATTGCTGTATTCTGTGGAATCCTGGGCTTTCTCAGTGATTAAATAGAAGTCTTTGCCAAAGATGTAGCACCTTGTCCTGATCTAAAGAATTAAAGCTCTCTAGGGGAGAATCCTAAATACCACATTGACCTAAAAAGTCCAGGTTTCCATAAAATGGAGGCATGCTAGTTAGAATGGTAGCAGATGCTCACAGTTGTATAATGTAGATGTGGTCTTTGTATAATGTATATGTGGTATTTGAAACAGACTTCCATTTTCCTGAAGCATAGCAACACAACTCCACTATCTATATCATAAACCATAGTTTGGAGGCCTAGTAGGACAAAGGAAAGGCTTAGGCAAGATTGACTGAAGCTAAGAGGAAGGACTTTCAAAGGAAGAAACATTCCTTTCAGCTCAACATCCAATATGTGGGTTCAGAAGTTCACATAAGAAACCCACCACTGTTAGAGAGCTTGGGTCTTAATAGTGTCTTATCTAGACAGTATATGAAATTAAACAACAAGGGACAGTGAACAATTACCCAGCATTTTCCATGAATGAAAGAGGAGTGTAATTATGGCATAGAATAATTTATAGCCATGTTTAGTTACAATCCTATTTTGAAAGTGACTGTGAGTTCCTGTCAGCCAAATATATGAATCACTCATATCCTGATAGACACTTGCTGTGTACTCTTTTCCACAGTAAATTTCCCATAATGTGGTTTTCCATCAGGAATTTCCTAATTTGGACATGTGTGTCCATTCCTCACTTACCAAACACACTGCAAGTGTAAAAGCATGTAGAGCATGATTATTACTAGCACTGAACTACATAGTAACAGGAGGCAGAGGCATTATAACAGAGATTTTTCTACCATGCCTCTGCAACCAGTCAGAAGCAAGGACAAATGGGTCTTCTGTATATGACTACACATTTATGTACCAAATAAGAGTTTAAAAGTTTAATATATCTTTGGAAATAAAATGACTAAACACTCCTGCTTTAATTATTCTGAGTTTTTTGGGCTCTCTGTGAGCACAGAGAGAACGCCTAGTTCCCTGAGCTCCTTGCCCTCTGAAGATGCCAGCCACAGAGTCTGGAGAAACGTCAGTTAGAAAAATTCCAGAACATGGCCAAGAGGTCCGAAAAACTCACAACAACGATAAGATCCTGGTCGTGAAAGCCTTTGAGAATACTCTTGCATTAATTAGGCTTTTCTGGAGTTTGAAAGAACTTGTTACAAATAACAACATTATCCATAATACATTACTTTGAGGGGTAAAGATAATAGCTTTTCCTGCAGATATTGGCCAGAATCCTACTGGTGCCCATGTAAGGTTCACATCATTTGCCATGGCTAACTGCAACTAATTGATGAGGTGCTGTGGTGCATCTCAGTCACATGCCTTGTCACATCCTTGATTTTATCCAGAACTTGAATCATGGCAACTGGACTTCTTTTCTTCTTAAGTCAAAACATTTCACAACTCATCCAAGTGGCTTCTTCAGTTTGAGAAATATTGGTAGTAGAGATGGGCACGGAATGAACATTTTTTCGTTTGGGTTACCGTTTGTCGTTTCCGTTACGTAAAGAAACGACAAACAAAAATTGTGATGAAAATGCAACGAAACAAACAGAACCACAAAAATGGTGGTCGTTACGTTTCGTTTCCGTTAATGGCGATGTGCAATGAAATGAACTGTTTTAAATGTTAAAAAACGCCCTGGACATCCATAAAAACGCAGCAATAATTATTTATATTGTCTGATAATACCTACCAGGGGGGTTGGGGTCCTTAAAACATTTGTTTTTGTCTTCTCCCATCGCGATGTATTTTTCTTTTCCCTTTAAAATGGATGTCGCCACCAGCCACAAAATGGAGGCAAGCCATGTGATGTGGGATCATGTTCAACCAATAGCATGCCCAGGTTGCAGACTGGCAGCCACAGAGGGCATAAAAAGCTCTGGCCGCCCCTGTCCTCCTTGCAGTCTCTGGTGGGAGTTAGGGTGGGATTGCTGTCTCTGCGACTCTAGCTTCAGTCCTGCAGCCTCCCTGTGTGCGTGCGTGCTGCATACCTCTCAATGAGTACCCTCCCTTGCCCCACAGTGCAGTCACTTTGCGGCTGCCTTGCACCCTGGGCAACGCCCGCCGCTGCCTTTGCAGCCTCCCTGCATACCTAGTCTATACTGTGTCTCTGCCAGCACATTTGTTTAGTGTTTTCCCTCTGGTCTGGGGCATTGGGGGATGCCTGCGCCCGGAAATGCTTTAAAAATCGCGCAAAAAGCAGGTAGAAACGACAAACAAAAATGAAAAACGGTAACAATTTTTTTCCAAAAATTCACGACAAACGGAAACGAACCAAAACAGACCTCTCAACAACAAACGAAAAACCAAAACACTATTTTTTGTTTCGTGCCCATCTCTAATTGGTAGGGGATTTCCAATTTAACATCCACATTGGTTTCACTTCACCCTGGTCTGAACAGGCTAGTTAGACTCTCAATGGGCAGGGGTGTGTGATAGTCACACTTCTGCAGCCCTTCCAACACCCAGTAAGCATGGATCATTAGCAGTGGTCTCCCTGGTAGATGTATGAAGTTGTCCTGATATTTCTGGGGATAAATGAAAGGGCAGCAATATAAATGGTAGACAGATTGTGCCTAGGTCTTCCACTCCTGTTGAGAGAGAGATTTTCTTCATACGCACACATGAATGGGCTCCGAACTACCTATTTTCTCTGTCCCTAAATGTATAACAATACTGCTCCCAAGCATATTTTTCCACTTCCTTTTTGAATTATTGTTATTTTACTGTTCTCTGTCATACCAGTGTTCTATTTTTTGCTACTTACAATCCAAAAATGCAGAATAGAGCATCAACTGCAGCATGTGACATCTTTCTCCATGTGACTTTTGGCTCTACCCTTCCTTTCAACCCCTAACATTTAACCTAACAGTTACATTGCTCTGGGACTGAAGGACAAGTGAGTATCCTGTCAGTAACAGTCCATGAGGAAGTAAAATAAACAGAATTTAAGGGACTTCAGAGAAAATCCTCTGTTCCATCAAATAATGGTCTAAGGCAGTTTATAATTACTTTGAGACAAAACAGTAGATTTTATTTATCTGAGAATCTATCTGTTCTGTGAGTATGTACCAGAAAGAAAGAAAGAAAATCTATTTCAGGTTACTCAGGAGGCTTATTGGGATATTTCAGTGTTCACAATGTGTCTTTATGGGTCAGAAAGGATGGTGCCAGTTAAAAGAAAAAGCCATACAATGAAATTGGGTGTATTAATCTATATAAATGTCAGTGGGGAGATAATACATTACTAATTTTGAAGATTTATTCCCACAAAATCATAGAATTGTACAACTGGAAGGGATGCCAAGGCTCATTAAATCCATGCCTCTTCTGAGGACGCAAATCCATAGCTAAAATATCTCAGGTCATCCAAACTATTTTGAAGGACCTCCAGTAAAGGAGATCCCACCACCCTCTGAAGGAGTTAATTCCACTGTGGAACACTAATAAAGTAACGTTAAAGTTACAGTTACATTGCAAAAGATGCAACATTATCCCTTACCAAATCAGAGTTATAATGAGGTATATGTGCATGCTTGTTATTAGGGAACAGATTGAATTACAAACTGGTCATTATTTCTAAATTGTTGTATCCAAGGTCTGAAGAACACTCACCAAGACTTTCCTTCTGAGGCTAAGCAGGGGGCATTCTCTGCATCAGTGCCAGATTGCAGAATGCCCTGCAATCACGCACTTGGCAGCTACTTTTAGAAGCTTTTGGTGGCCTGAAGCCACACCGAGGGTAGAAACAGACATTGCATATAAGAAAAGATGAAACTGTGTCACACTGTCAATGGGCAGTGTTCATGCCAACAGACTACAAAGCAAGTCATGATGAAGTAGCAAAATTGATACACTGGTCACTATTCAGAATCTCATGGGACTTTCAGATTCTGATACACAGACACTTTGAGCATAACACAACAGACATAATAGAAATAAAATGAATGTCTAGATAACTGACACTGAAGTTCAAGGGGCTGCCAGTGTTGAAGATAAGAAGTTGAAAAATTAACAGAATACAGAGAATTGGCAGAAGAAATCTCATTTATGGATGAAAAATATTTTGGTGTCAACTTAGACATTGGGGGCATTGGGAACAATGTCATGGGATTTTAGAAAATATTATAACCAGCTACAGATCTCTGAAATAATACTGCCAAAAACAGCAGTATTAGGAATAGTGTACATATTTCACTGATATTTAACTGTTATTTTGGTTTGTGGGTAAAACTTGTTTCTGCTATATAATGACAATGTTTTTATGATGTTTTCTGTTTTTGACTGTGTTTCATATTTGAACTAGAACTGCACAGCATGCTCAAAGCCACATGGGCTGGCTCTTCTGGAATTTACAGTGGGAAACTCATAGCCTCCTAACACATTGAGCTGTTAAGCCACACAAATGTTAGTCAATATCTACTCAGAAGTAGATCTGGAGTTCTTAGGGGCATGGTCACATATAAGTAGAAATAAAGTTACAGCAGTGGTTCCCAAAGTGGTCTATATAGACCCCAGGGATCTATTTCGACTTGCAGGGGCTCTATGACAGTGAGAAAAAAATGGGTATCCACAAAATATAAATGGGGGTCCACGTGACTGGACCCCATTTAGGCAGATCATCAACATCTAGGCCTTCTGTAAATGTCTTACATCTAACACAAATTGTTTTGGCGTCATTTTTGAAAGTTTTTGCAGCAATTTCTGAAAATTTTAAAACTTTTTTGTGCATCCTTGTGATGTGCATACCTTTAAAGTTCATTTTGCATTGTGTGTGCAGGGTGGGGGCATTGCATCCTTTTTCAGAACTTGATCCTCGCCATGTGCATGTTTTTAAAGTCTGTTTTGCAAAGTTTGGGGACTTGTGTTTTGAAGATATTTATACCCGAGACATGGTCGTTTGAAATTCAAATCAACCATAATTACAGTCGTGCCTTGGTTAACAAGTAACTTGGTTTACGAGCATTTTGATTAATGAGCAAAAATTTCTGAACATTTCTGCCTTTTTAACTAGCAGTGTCTTGATATACCAGCACTCTCATGTGAGTCACATAATCAAAAGTGCTCTTCTAAGCCAATGGCATCTCTCCCTCTCCCCCCCCCTTCTGCTGGAAGTGGGTGATTGTCTATTTTAGTTTCTGTTTCAGGCAACAGCAGCAGCAGAGTTGAAGGAAGGGCGACAGGCTCAGTAGAGGCATGAACAGTTGCCACCCTCATCACCTCCTGTCCCAAAGAGACCACCTCTGTGGGGCTTCTCCACACCACCCCTGCACCACCACTGCAACCACTACCCCCATCACCCAATTTTTAAAACAACCCCCTCCTCTGCTCTAGCTGAGATTCCTCCCATTGCTCAGTTTTTAAAACAGCCCCCTCCACAGAGGCTTCCCCCTCCTCTGTTCTAGCTAGGATTTCCCCTAGTGCTCCATTTTTAAACAGCTCCCTCCATGGAGGCTCTCTCCCCCCCCACTCTAACTGGGATTCCCCACATTGCTCCATGTTTAAAACACCCCCCTCCATGGAGGTTTTTCTCCCCTCCTCTGCTCTAGTTGGGATTCCCTCCATTGTCCCATTTTTAAAACAGACCCCTCCATGGAGGCTTCCCCCCTTCTCTGCACCTGCCACAAAGGTTTTCAAAGGCAGGTTATTGTTCTTTGTACTGTACTGTACTGTATTTTGTACTTTGTACTGTACTGTATTTTGTATTTTATTTAGTGCCATATTGTAATCAAATATTTTTGGGCTGTGGAATGAATAATCTCAGTTTCCATTATTTCCTATGGGAAAATTTGCTTTGATATGCAAGCGTTTTGGTTTCACACATGCTTCCGGAATGGATTATGCTCTTTAACCAAAGTACTACTGTACACATGTTTTCCCGAATGGGTTTCTCTTCACTATTTTACCAATCAGTATTGTGTACTTAAATCTTTATAGAAAAGATTCATTGGTACATGGCACAGCCAGGACGACGGTGCCTAAGAGGTGACCTGACTGAAGTTTATAAAATCATACACAGTGTGGACAAAGTAGATAAGGAAAAACTGTTTTCCCTATCGCACAACACTAAAACTAGGGGGCACTCCATGAAACTTTTGGTGCTAGATTGCAAACAAATAAGAGAAAGTGCTTTTTCACCCAGAGGATCACTGGTCTGTGGAACTCCCTGCCAGAAGAAGTGGTGACAGCTGTCAACCTTGACAGCTTTAAGAAAGGATTGGACAAGCGCATGGAGAACAAGGGTGTCAATGGCTATCAGTATGGATGCCTAAGGACAACCTCCAGGTTGGAAAGATAGGTAGGATATCTCTCAATATTATTTGCAGGGAATCAATCGTAAGCAGGTGAAGACATCTGCTTGGGAATACCCTGAAGCAAATGGTGAGCCACTGTGTGAAACAAAATGCTGGACTAGATGGGCTGTGGCCTGTTCCAGCATGGCTGTTCTTATGTTCTTATGTAGGATTGAACCAGGGACCCAGTTGTCTCAGTCCACACTTTGAAATTGCACCACTGATGCTTACACAGTACCACTAAAAACATTTTCTTTATCCTGATTCCTCTCTATAACTACCTAACTAAGGTTTAAATAAGGATTTACTCCACCCAAACAGCACACAATATTTTGAAATATGTTTCAGAAATATTTCTGTAAGCTATTTTTGCAGACATTTCAGCACTTTTAGAAATATTTTTAAAATATTTTCAATGTTACAAAAATGATTTTAAAATGTTTTTAAAATATTTTTATGCTGTCTGGGCAGGAATCAATTTTGAATTGCTCTGTCTTATATTTTAATAGCTTTATTTTTGTCAAAAGATAACTTCTATTCAACATGGCTGTGGCGTAAAAGAAATGTAGGCAGTATAGCATTGATTATTTGAAGTTTGGCTTCATTCCATCCCTGTCGGACAAACATCTGCCCATGTGTCTTCTGTGCAACAGAGTTTTAAACCATGATGCTATGAAACCATCCAAGCTGAAGAATCATCTGAGAAGGTATCATCCTGATAAAACAGATAAAGATTGGACATAGTTTAAAACTCTGGAAGAAAAACTTCAGAAGAGAACCATGGCGGACAGCATCTTAGCTTCAACATTAAAAAGAGACTTTGATGGTTTGTGGGCATCTTACAATATCTCACAACTCATAGCAACATCAGGAAAACCTCATACTATTGGGGAAGAGCTGACTTTACGCGCCGTTGAAGGGGTTTTAAAAACTGTTCTACACAAGCCTGCATATGATATACTCCTTTGAGCAACAACACAGTTCAAAGATGTATTGATAAAATGAGTCATGATGTCGAAAGCTTCTTGTGTAATTATCTGAAAAAACCATTTTCCTATTCAACTGGATGAATCTACCTGGTAATGAAGCACTCTTATTGACATATGTTCATTTTTTATGGACCAAGAAATCCATGAAGAACTGCTCTTTGCGAGAACTTTGACAACAGACATTAAAGGTGAATCAATATTCAATGTTTTGAAAGATTATTTTATGGAAAAAGCAATCCCTTTATCAAATATAATATCAGCAGCAGTAGATGGAGCACCAGCCATGTTTGAGTGCTATCGTGATTTTATAAGCTATTTAAAACAAAATGTATCCAGGGTGTTTGCAATTCACTTCATCATTAATTGACAACATTTAGTAGCTAAAAATCCGAATGCCAGATTGCATCAATCTTGTCAATGTCATAAATGCAGTAAACAAGATCCATGTCAACACATTGAATTCTAGGTTATTTACACATGTGTGTGAAGAAATCGATTGCAAATCACTGAACATGGACATTTAAGACTATACCTCACTGATTTAAAGCCAAATATTGAACAGTTGCTATCAGAGCATCAGGCTCATCCCTCCCATTAACAGCATTATTTGTGTAACAATTTTATGTAAGAATGTTACTAGGTTCTTATTTGTTTCATTCCAAATCCAAATATTTACTTGTATTTTGTATCTTTTCAATAAAGGTGTGAATAAAAATTGTACATGTTTTTATTTTTTTACAATTGTCCATGCTACAAAAACCCCTATCAAAGTGAGTAGCACTGTGTCAGTTGTCAAAAACACATTTGAAGTTAATAAGTTTAAGAAAATTGAATGTTAGGCAGGCAGGGGGTCTACAGAAAGCAAAAAAAAATGGCAAGTGGTCTTCAGGGCGAAAAAGTTTGGGAACTTCTGGATTACAGGCTCAATCTCTGAACTGATGTGATATGAAAGTTCTTTACTTTGGCTGAATTTTATCCCACAGAAAAGGGAGGATAACAGTAAATATATTAACAGGAACACATGCACATGCACACGCACACGCACTCTCTCTCTCTCTCTCTCTCTCTCTCTCACACACACACACACAGAGAGAGAGAGAGAGAGAGAGAGAGAGAGAGAGAGAGAGAGAGAGAGAGAGAGAGAGAGAGAGAGAGAGAGAGAGAATGAGGACTGTCTAGAGTTTTGATCTTTGGCATTTCTGCTCATTCCAATTTGTTTGATGCTGCACTTATTTTATTTCTTATACAACAGAGGTGCACTAATTAACAAGCCAAGGTTTGGATTGGCTTGTAGAGAATAATTTCATGGTTTCTTCTGCACTTTTCAGGTAGCCAACAGTCCGCCTTTGAATCAAACTCCAGACCCCAAATGTTTTGAAGAGGCATTTTTCCATTGAAGGTTTTATTGCAAGCATTGATTAAAATGTACTTCAGAGAAATTCCAGTCTGGGGAGCTAAAAGAGAGGGAGGGCACCAACCAAGAATGGGAAAGCAATTGCGCCACTATTTACTTAAGACCTGAAGTCTTTTGTCTTGGAAAGGGTGGCTTGGTTTCCATAAACTCCTAGACTTTCAATTCAAAATGGTGGTGTCTCCAGAACTACATGGCACCATCCAGAGGCATCAAACTATAACCCGTATCATCCACAGAACATGGCTGGGCTAATAGTGGATTATGAGGTAACAGTTTCATGCATCTGGGGTCTGGAGTAGGCTACTTTGAATCATCTGTTTTTCACAATGAATAATTGAGAGATCCAGCAACTCATCATCACTTTTTCATGGTTTTCTTGCTTCATATACAGCAAGATGTTCTGGGTGCTTGCATATCTGTGCCATGAACTTTTCATGCCATAAGAGTTTAATTCCAAGGCAGGAAGCAATCAACTCATTGGGTTATTAAAGAAAACAAGAAACCTTTCCTATGTCTGGGACTTGCACTTCCTGACTCACCATGCTGTTTTACAAGATAGTTGGTTTCCACAGCATCCCCAGTGCAAGTTACCCTCTCACATCATCTTCGCTGCAAGCCATGTAATTTGTTTTAAAGTGTGCAGGTGCCATGATTCAACTGCTAGGGGAGATGAAGTTCTCCAGTGAAAATAAGACGTGATCCAAACTTCACTCCTACTTAAGCTAAAACCAAAGAGAAACATTTGAGGATGTTTTGGAAAGTTCATATAAGGTTACTTTTCCTCCACCATTCTCATCCACTTCAACCAATGAAGCTGTTCCAAAGGAAGACCATCTACCATGTCTTGAATTCATCTGTCTGTATCACAGAAAGGCTGCCTCAGTAAAATCTCTACAACATTTTATGCATTTTCATCTTCATTTACAAACTGACTTGAAGGGAGAGATGACATATATCCACTTCTTGTGTGTGTGTTGTGTGTTGTGTCATTACAGTCATGATCCCATGTCAATGGAGTTTTCTTGGCAGGAATACTGGAGTGGTTTGCCAGTTCCTATTCCAGGTGCCTACAGCACCCGTTATTCCCTGGTGGTCTCCCATCCAAGTACTAACCAGGGCTGACTCTGCTTAGCTTCTGAAACCAGGCAACTAGGGCAGCTATCAACTTCTTACATTGTCTTATTTTTACAGGTTGGTTGTCTAGCCCAGATCAGTCCTAGCTGATAGGGTACTTTCCTTGGGATTGAGCCATCTATCCCAGCTCTTCCCTCTATCCCAGATATATAACCTAAATGTTCTTGAAATGGAAATGAATGTCTGCTACACTCATTTTAAAAAATGTCATACAAAACCTGCTGTCCGTTAGATATAACTGCTTCGTATCTGAACCAATGTGAAGCAAATTGAGGGAACTCAAAGAAACACATGAATCAGATCAGAGCTCTCCCAAATGTTGAGTTTTGCTTTGGCTCTTTGAAAGTTAAAAATAGTGAAAATTCAGGGTGGGGGAGGGATACTTGGCACCAGTGACATTCACATAAGAAAGAAAAGTAATGCTACTAGAAGCGGGAATCTTAAACTAGAATGAGATTGAGTGCTAGTATAAAGTCGAAGCTTTCCTGGAATTCCCCAGTCACCAGCTATATTCCCATGTCCCTTGGGCTGGCAGCCATTTGGTATCCTGGCAGGAGGGGGAAAGGCATTAGATAGATTGATACGTCACTTTCATTTTCAGTAGGGTGACTGGGAAAAGGAGATCAGTTTTTATTTTAGATAGCTGCAAATCTCATTTTGCATTGCACTTGAGAACTGATTGAGAGTATTTTTATGTGAATATGCTGTGGATATCAAGTTTCCTCTGTATAATTTCAGTGGCTTCAGTCTCTCCATCTCCATTTTGTAATTTAAATGTTGCTGTATCTCCAGCATTTGTTTTTCCATCTTTCAGACAGGTCAGGAGGCGACTATGACACACAAGACAGAGAGCAGGTATTCTACTTAGTTCACAAATGAAATGACTACTTGGGAACATACTTCACCCCTTCAAAAACAGAATCTGTTCCTCCCCTGTTTTAGTGACTCTAAGCAAAGGAGGCAAAGAAGGGAAGGGGAGGGGAAGGTTTACTTGCACATTGGAGTTTATGAAGTAGTTGCTGTTGGTGGGCAGGAGCCGCATGACACTGTGGTTAAACTGCTGTATTACACACATAACTGTGCTCACAACCTGAGGTTCAATCGCAGGTAGCCGTCTCAAGATTCATTCAGCCTTCCATTCTTTCAAGGGCAATAAAATGAGTACCCAGCTCACTGGGGGGGGGGGGATGTGTAGCCTACATAAATAAATTGTAAACCACCCAGAGAATGCTTTAAGTGCTATGGAGCGGTATATAAGCAGAGCACGTTGCTTTGCTTTGCTTTGCTTTGCTTTGGGCATAACCCACCAACTGAGGTCAGAACCCTACAGAATCTACATATTTTTCACTCTTAAGAGGCAAAGAAATATATATACAAATACAAATGTTCAAGTACAGTTACAAACGGGCTCAAAGCAAATTCTGAACAAATGGAAGTGCATTGCATTCAGGTACTCCTGGCTTCGATATTGTTCAACAAATAAACAGGTCTTGTTCAATAATATCAGAGAGATTACCCCCTCCCTTAATGCATTATAGTGATGTTAGGCCAGGGAGCAGAAGAAAGGGGTAGGAGAGAAAAAATTTCTGAGAAGGAAAATCCCGTTACTCAATTGGAATGTGTATTAAAAGAAGAAAAATGTACATGAGCATGAAAGGAAGATAAATGCACATCAACAAATGTCCTTAGCTTTCACTACAGAAATAACTATGGCAGCATTACTGAATCAATCAGTATTTACTCTCTCTCTATATATATATATATTTATATATATCTTTGCAATCTCTTTAGCTTCCAGAGACGTTAGTCTCCTCTTCTTTTATAGTCCTTTGCTTTTTATATTTAACATTTTTCTCCCCTCCCTCCATCAGGAAGGAATAGTAACATGGGTTAAGAACATGTATTACATGCAGAAGCTCCCATCGTCAATCTAGGACTGGAAGGAAGGAAGGAAGGAAGGAAGGAAGGAAGGAAGGAAGGAAGGAAGGAAGGAAGGAAGGAAGGAAAAACTGTTAGGCATATAATCTGTTCTCTGTGCCCTTTTTTACTTCTATTTTCAATATTTTTTTCTTAAATCATGCACTGCAAAATAAGTGGTTAACATTTTTCTGTATCGCCAACATATCTCTGTGAAGATTCCCAGTCACCCAAGTGAGTTTATCTGGAAGTTGAGTCATATCAAAAGAAAAGAAATCCACTTGCCATGACTCAACTTCCAGATCGTCAACATAGTACCACCACAATAGAAAGGTTCAATATTAAGGTGGGTAAATGAGTGCATAGCAAACTATCTTAAAAGACCTCGACTAATTAGGGAACAAGTGAAAGGTAGAAGTCCCCAGAATCAAGAGAAGAAGGGAACTGGAAGCAGAGAAAAAGTAAATGAAGAAAGCAATGAGTCCTTTGCAGTGAAGGAGGAGAACATAGTTGGATGAAGGCTGAAATAGAGTAAACTTCAATAGAAGGAAGCAGTCTAAGAGGAGCATTTAATACAAAAAAACCTTTTAAAAACTATATTGAAGGTATGTGACATGCAAAGAAAAGGGAACAGAACTCACCCAAAGCAACAAGGCAAGATGTTGCTGTTTGGGAAAAGTGCCAGTGCAGCTGCATATCTACTATTGCATTTCCATTCACATTGCCATGCTCAAGTCACCTTCACTGAATTAGACATTTGTGACTTTTTGTGCATGTAACTCAACAGTGTTTCCCATAGCTGGGGAAGACACAGTGACCTTGGACTGTTCCCTGTAGCTGTTAGAGGCAGTAAGGTTCAGGAGCCCATTGCAAGAGTCTTCTCATGTCACTCCCGGTGTGTGCAAATAAAAAAAAAATCTTCTGTATATCACACCCAGGCTGCTGAGTGGTATCAATTTCTTATAGCCAGAGCAGGAAGAAGTTACTTCTTTTGAATTACAACTTTCAGTATCCCCACAGTTGGCACGGTGAGTGGATTTGGGGACTTAAATAACTTTTGCTTACAACATATTAAAAGCTTTCCTTTAAAAGCCTGAGCAGGTAAATGGGGATTGTTTTGTTTTGAAGTGGGAAGAAATATCTGTTAGTTCAGAGTGGCTAGCATCACCCTGTTTATTTGTTTTATTTTGTTCTTTGTTTTCCTGGTGACAAATGGTTTGACTCATGGTTCAGTTGTTTTGTGTATCTATAGGAACTGAGGCTGATGATTCTGCTCTCCAGGGACTGTGCTGTGATGGTGACATGCATCAAAGGCTGAAGATTGACCTGCCAGTAGATGGCATGTGAATAAATCTGACCAGATCTATGTTATGCAGTGCATATCTTTCACCTCCAAATTTAAACAAATGTTTATCTATCCCTCAAAACTGATACCAACACAAGGTATTTATTAGGAACAGATAAGCTCCAAGAGCTATGATAACATGATCTCAACAGTATTTGGAAAATATGTGAGATACTGTATATCATGACATAATACTTGTACTTAGGCCTTATTTGACTACTAGCTATTTAGGTAAAATCCTTGGTACCTTATGGTCTTGGTTTGATAAGGATTGCAAGTCAAGGAAAAAGGAGCTGAGCAAACTAAGGCAGGTGGGATGTATCTGTAGTGGTGATGCTACTTCTTTTTTCCCCAACACCACTGGAGATATGAAACCTTCCTCAGATAGCCTTTTTTGTGTTAATAACTGGAAATCCTTAAGCCATGCCCTTATTGAGGAGAATGAACTGAAATTCTGGAAACTGATAAAGTCAGTCTTCTCGCGCATCACTTTAGAGATTACTTATCCAGCTGCATCTGAAATATAGGCTTTACACTTCAGCTGCATTTTGGAGAAATACATACCTGTGAAAAACACAAATGTGATTCCATCTGATCTCTCTGAATGGCTGTCTGTCTCTCCTGAGGAAACTGGGGTCCTGATCAAAACCTTTCATAATGACTCAAATGCTTTATGAAGCAGGAATGTGGAGAAAGGGAGTCAAGTCAAATTCAATCTGCAGGTTCTTTAGACTATATTCATGAGGCAGATATTGGAGGTTACAACACGATATAATTGCCACTAGTGTTATTGATGGGTGTAAATATTTGTTTGAAAAAATAGACTGCATATTAGAGATGGGGATGAACTGCCAAAATATGGGAAACTATGAATCCTAAACCAATAAAAGCAATGAACCAATGGTAGCCATGGCTCCATTGAAGGCACAGAGAAGCCACTGTTGCTGTCCCTGAAAAAGGTGCCCCATATTGCCTTAGAGTCAAAGGCAAAGTAAGCCAAGTTTTAAAGGGATGGCAAACATGGCTTCGTTTTGTCCCCAGTGAAGACATGGTCACCATCTTGGAAAAGGGCAGCCCAGTTTCCCTTAGGCCCTACAGCAGTGGTGGTGAACCTTCGGCACTCTAGATGTTTTGGACCACAACTCCAAGAATTCCAAGCTGTATTGCCAATGACAAAGGACTGTGGGAGTTGTGGTCCAAAACATCTGGAGTGCCGAAGGTTTTCTACCACTTCCCTATAGGAAAGTGAGTGGCCATCTTTTCCAAGGTGATGCCCATTGATGTGAAAGCAGTCTTGACACCATGGGCTGCTGCAGCGGAGGTAGAGAGGCAATGGGGTGGGGTGGGGTGGGGTCATAGAGGGAGAGGGCTTTTGAGGGTATAGGGAGGCTTTATAACCATGGCTGTCTTGAAAAGAGAGGTGAAGGGACAAATAAAAAGAGGAAATATTTGCCCCCTTGTATTTGTAAGGGTCTCCACAGACCTGAGGAATATGAAGGGATGAATATTAAATTAATCAGCAATATTTGTTGAATATCACAATTCTGTTTTTTTATTCATCCCTCATCTCTACTGCATATGCAGTGAATCCTGCACTGCACTACTCTAGGTGATTCCCCAACTAATATCAAAAATTCCCTAAACTCAAAAGTATATATAGAAGAATGTTGACCAGGTATGGTGAGGAAATAATCTTGTTCAAATCCAAATGTTGGTTGGTGCCATTCAGAGTTGACAATACCAGATGATAGATTGATCAATGGCCTGACTCAGTATAAAGTGGCTTCTTTGGTTCCTAAAAACAAAGCTCTAGCACCAGCTCTAAATTAAAGGCTGGGTTGAGAGGTACCACCCAGCTGCAAACCTGCTGTTTTGTCTATCTATAACTGACCAAATATCACCTCCCTGTTTTAGGGAACACATGCCCGAAAAGCTTCAGTCTTGTCAGAATTACGTTTCAGTTTATTGGCTCATCAACATCAGTGTAGTGGTAAATCTGGAAGTGCAGGTGCTTTCTGTGACATTCCTCATAGGTTGTGCTCATGGTTCTCTCTGCATTACCTCACAGCAGTCAGGCTGAGAGAGACAACAACAGTCTCAGAGTTGCTTAGTGTGGCTCTGGGTGACTATATGTATTTAGAAAACGCTCCACCCAGGAGAGTCGATAAATGGAGGCAGTGAAATCAGTCCAACGCAACAAATGAGAAGTCTGTCTTTTGTAAGGCTAATTGCCCACTGAAAATAGGGACCGCTGATGGGAGTAGAAAGCGATGTCACAGTTGCTGCTACTAAAAATAGTCCTGAGGTGTTCACCCTGAAAGCCCGGCATTCACACTGCTCATCATGATTGCCAGCATTCCATGCCCTGTGTTTGAAAAGTAGAAATATGTACCCTTCTGAAGTATTATCAACATTTGTGAGTAATAATTAGCCTTTACCCCAGAAGTACTATCAACATTTGTGAGTAAAAATTATCCTTTACCCCATTCAATCTACCAGATACTCATGATGGATGTGAGAAGAGGGCCTTAGCCAGAGCAATGAAAGGCCCCTTGGACTTCTGTAATACCTCCATGCAAGCCATGTTAGTTTATAACTTGAGACTGAATACCTGCCTTCCTGGCAGTAAAAGTACAATAATAACATGTGAAATGATGAGTGCTTCCTTGCCTTTTCGTGATAGCCAAAACCTGCCCGTTTGTGATAAGCATCTCATTCCCCCCCCCCAAAAAAGAGCATCCTCTAAGTCCCCAAGATTTGGAAACATTTCTCAGGCACATTTTAAAATTTCAGCAAGTTTGCACAAAAAGTATTAACCCCTGTCTGCAGAGAATGAGTACAAGTGAACGGAAAAATGCTGGCCTGTAGGAGACAAAGCGAAATTCTCTGCTAATCTAATGTAATCTCATAAGGGACACAAGTGGAAAGCCCTTGATTCCACCAGAGCTTGGAAAAGTTACCCTTGGTGGTTACAGTGACTATCATCCCCCAGACTAGCATGGCTACTGCTAGTCCAAAAGAGCATCTTTTCTAAATTTTGATTTTGACTTTTAAAAAAATGTTATTGCACATTCTTCTTGGATGACCTAAAGACAACATAGCATATTTGTCATCCTCAATCACATCATTCAGCTTCTATCTTTATAGTCAACACTCCCAGCAGCT
The DNA here is from genome assembly GCA_037367245.1 of Phrynocephalus guinanensis. NCBI lineage: Eukaryota > Metazoa > Chordata > Lepidosauria > Squamata > Agamidae > Phrynocephalus > Phrynocephalus guinanensis. Next base: position 99,711,614 of record CM074736.1, on the reverse strand, counting down.
TGTTTTCTGCTTGCTCACAATTGACGTGGAACTGGCATTGCAGAAATACCAGAGTGATAGTGTATTTTTCTGCAACGTTGAGCTGACCCTTTTTGGGTTCCACGGTGAAAATATCTGAATGTATCATGTTCTCATGGCAAAGGTGGACTTTTTGCATATACACTGTATTTTTTACACAAACTATAATATTCGAGGAATGTTTTGTTTAGCCCTGTCCCAGAGTGGAGCACATTTATGCCTATCGAATATATCAAATGGGACATTTGTAGCAGGCGTCAGCTTATCCAGGTGCTGATATCTTTCCAAAAGATTTTCAGCCAGATTCCTTGAATTTCCATAATAGCAAAGAGGAAAACAGGAAAAGAAAAGAGGCCAGGATTTCTTAAAGTCACAATTTATGCAATTGTCCTAATACCTAAAACAATCCTCAGTGCCTTAACATGAAATGCAATGGCTAGCAGGGTCATCATGGAGGAGGGGAGGCATGGAGATGTAGACACCCTAAATGTCCCTCTGGCGTCTCCTCTAAGACCAGGGAGGAGCTGGCCATTGATTTTATCAGGATGGATTTACCTTGCCTTGCCTTGCTTTGCTTTGCCTTTTGTTAACTTGTCATGTCTACATAATTATTTCCTATTTTCCATTTTGATTTGTTGGCCCCCATTAACTACATACATTCCCCCAAAATTCAATATGTCCAGTTGTGGATCTGGCAGTGATTACTGTTTGGGGTAGATTTCACTCCAAAAAAAAAATTTAGAAAGCTTGTATCCCATCTTTCACGGCATTCCTTTAGCTGGAGACAAATGGGCTGATCTGCCCAACATTAACCAGGCCAAACCTGTATTCAAAGAAAATGGGAAGAATAATTTAAAGCTGCCTTCACCAACATGGTGCTGCCGGAATAGGATGCATAGTAGAAACTCACAACACAAACAATGAAAGCAAAGAAGTACGTTGATACCACTGGTATTTTAGTCTGCTTGTTTATATGCAACATGACATTTGGGCCTAACACAGACAGAAATCATGATGAGGAACTGCAGTTTCTCAAGCATCCAGCTTGTATGCTATCTCAAAGTCACACAGAGGTTTCTTCGAAAGCCATACTTCTTAGTGCTAAATCAGGCTGTGACTGACCTGTTTAGGAACGTGAGTGGAAACTGTTTTCAGAAGCTGTGAAGGTTGATTAAGGAAGTAAGGACTGAGTTTCCTATCCTCTTAGCTTGGCATGTGAAACAACTGGTGTTTTTCTCCCTCAGAAGAATTTGAAATATGTAACCAAGGCATTATCGTTTGCATGAAACTGGACTAATATGGCAATTTCAAAAATATCAGTGGTCTCTTTCTGGACGTTCTTAACATTGCTATCAGTGTCAGCCCTTTTTATAAGTAAAAGTATTATAGTCTAAGGAATAAAGTATTTTAAGAATGCTCTTATAAAATGTTATGCAGACACTTGAATTCTAAAACACTGATGGGAACAAGGGCCTTTGTTTAGTATATTATGAAAAATATGATTCTTAAATAGTTACAGGAGAAGCATTTCCCTTTAATTCATGAAATGTGTGGGTGTTGCAGACCAGTGGGTAGGGCATTTTACCAAGCAGCTGCTATTGAAAAAGGCAATTCTCCTTGCTAAGGGTCAGGCTGGACTTCACAGTTGAACAATGACTTACCCTAACCTCTTGGTGAAAAGTGAAGCAGGGGTTCAACATGGAGTCATAAGGACATGAGAAGAGCTGTGATTGATGAACCCAATGGCCTGTCTTGTCTGGCATTACATAGTGGCCAACCAGATGCCAGTGGAGCTTCACAAACAGAAACAGGCCACCACCCTCCATTCTTTAGTCATGCTCTCCAGCAACTGATATACAGATATATAGTGCTGTTGTTAGAATATGAAAAAGCAAAAAGTGTTCTGCTTATATAACGCCCCATACCACTTCAAGTAGTCTCTGGGTGGTTTACAGTTTAATTATGCAGGCTACATATTGCCCCCCCCCCAGCAAGCTGGGTACTCAATTTACCGACCTCAGAAGGCTAGAAGGCTGAGTCAACCATGAGCCAGCTACCAGAGATTGAATCCCAGGTTGTGAGCACAGTTTTACTTGCAGTACAGTCATTTAACTACTCCACCATGAAGCTTAGTGAAGCCCAGTGTTCAGGGGTAAATCCCCAGGTAGCAAGCCTACTGCCTCTGATGCTGCAGATAAGATATCTGCAGATTGCCTTATTTACCACACAGTTGTTAATACTCTTTAACTACTTTCTGGGCTTTTTTGGAAAATGAAAGCCTTCTTGGTTTGTAAACCTTGCTTACTGTTCTATAGAGAGCAGCTATAGATCAAGCTTACTGCTGGCCAGTGGTATCACACATATGCAGATTCATCAAATTTAACAAAAACAAATAAAAAACCCCAAAAAGGGCAATATGAAGTGTTAGCAATAGGGATAATTTGATGTTGCAAGTAACAAGTGCCAGGATTGCATTTTCTGAATCAGTCATTCAAAGTGCATGGGTCAAGCTGAAAGTCTGGACCAATAAACCAGTTAACGTATCAATAGAGAGCAGCCAGAACATTGGTTGCCCATCAATCTAGGAGATAAGAAGATCCAAGGATTCTTAGCAGGCAAAATTGATAAAGATTAAATACAACAGTTGTCTTCTGCACATACGTCCCTAAGTGAGCAGAACATGTAGCTCTCAGTTTACTTCCCCTGGAGGGGGGGGCAAATGTTTTCAATAAATTATCAAGCAGCCTTGAGATGCAGCTATTGCAGTTTCTCCAAATTTCAGAGTTTTCATTCCTTTTTCAGGGAAATGGCTTCCACATCTGACAAACTCTCTCCATCCTTGGAGACTGTTCTGACTAGACATGGGCACGGAGCAGCGAAATTCTCGTTTCCGTTTTCGGCTATCGTTATCGTTACGTAATGGGTAACGGTAACGAGAATTACTCCGCTCCAGCTCGAACCTGACCCGATAAAGATAAATTGGGTCTGATTTTTTGTTGTCGTTCATGGCATCGCGGCAATCGCGCGATGCCAAGCAGCACAGAAAAAAGTTTACAAAATAAAAAAACCGATTCCCGGCCATAAAAGCAGGCGAAAATATGCCTGCCTCAGTGAGGGCACCTACCAGAGAGGGGTGGTTTCTGGGGGGGTCCCCGGCCTTCCCCCCCTCTCCTGTCCTGGGCTTCTGGTACCAGGCTGGGGGGGGGCATCCTCGTCGTCTCCATTTGCCATGCGGTGGGGGGGGATCCAAAATGGCGACCGCAATATTTATTTTTAAATCGTGGTCCAAAAACCCACCAAAGCACCACAGAAACATTTGAAAATTAGGTATTTTAAATGCCTGCTTTTTAATAGTAGCAGCAGTGGGTTTTTCTTGCAATAAAACATCTCCATTGATTTTATTTTATTTTATTTTTATTTTTATTTTTTTACACCTGCGCAATGATGGGCTGGCCATGGAATGGGACCATGCAAATTTTTGGACCCATTCCACCAATCGCATGGCCAGGTTTTAACTGAGACTTCTGGATGTGCCAGAGGGCATAAAAGGCCCACTAACCCTAACCCTAACCCTAACGCTAAACCTAACCCTAACCCTAACCCATACGCCAGTACACTGTCCTTCTTAGTGGGTCAGAGGCACCCAGAGGTGCAGCCCACTAACCCACCCTAACCTTAACCGTAACCCTAAGCCTAGCCCTTACCCTAACCCCAACCCTAACCCAGATCCGTACGCAAGTACGCTTCCCTTCTTAGTGGGTCAGAGTAGAGGCACCCAGAGAGGTGCCTCCCAGCCAGAGCCCACTACCCCTACCCCTAACCTGTACGCCAGTACGCCAGTATGCTTTCCTTCTTAGTGAGTCAGAGGCACCCAGAGAGGTGCCTCTGCCACTTACCCCCGAACCCTAACATAATGCAATGTATGGTACGCGGCGGCTACGCGAAACGCTTCCCTTCCCTTCTTAGTGGGTCAGACGTCAGAGGCACCCAGAGAGGTGCCTCCCAGAGCCCACTTACCCCAACCCCAACCCCAACACAAACACAAACGACAAACGACAATTGACAAACGACAAATGGAAATGACAAATTTTTGAAAATTTCCGCGACAAACGGAAACTATCTGAAACGGACCTGTCCCGACAAATGACAACTCGAAACATCATTTTTCCTGGTTGTGCCCATCTCTAGTTCTGACAGAAATGCCATTTGCTCTTCTTCCCAAAGTTCCTGAGAGAATATTGTAAACCAGATTACTGAGTTTCCTTTGTGCTCTAGCTTCCTTCACCTGCAAGAGTCCATCTTCCCTCTCTGAAGATAACTCAGCAAGGCTAAGCATGATATTTATCCAAAGATAAGTTTCAAAACAGATACTCTGAGACCCTTCTGATGAGACAATAGAAAACAAAATAAGAGATAATATGAGATGAGACTCCAAAGAAGAAAGGCAAGCATTCAGATACTGGAGAAGAGCAAAGGTCAAGGATGAATACTGCTGTTGCTAATGAAACAAACTGAATGAATGCCTCAAGGACATCTTGTTACTGATGTGCACAGATGCAAAAGGAAAGTTAATGGGGATAGAAACACAGTATGTAAGAAATATGAATCAAGGGGAGTTCAAATTGGTAAAACAATAAATGGATTGCTAAACCACCACAACACTTCATTTGGAAGTGGGCTGGAACAGGACATTTTCATTCAGTTAATTACAATGTGTTGTTTTATTCTGGAAACAAGAAACTACAATAAAACAGAGTAAGGAACTTCAAAGAATGCCCATCAACACAAATATCATGTATAAATGAATTTATTATGGGGGTGGCTAGACTGCAAAAGTAAGAAATAAACTATAACCAACCAACTGGAGAATTTTGCTTAGGCATCAGGAACAAAGCTGGAAATTCAAGGGATTCCACAAAGGCAATAATTTGTCTGTTGCTAATGCATGCTACAGGCAGCCTAACAGATGATCTAACATGGGATAGTAAATACAGAAATCAAATAGGCTATCAACTGGAAGAAGAAAATTGAGAACTTGAATTGTTTCTGTCAGAGTATGAACTGTTACTATTTTAAAAACCCAGAGTATCGCTGAAGAACAACAAATTAATAATGATAGCACCAAAAGATTGTGCATAGTATCTCATGCTCAAGCTGAATACAGGAAAAGAAGAGATGCAGATAATGAAAATCTGTGTATTGTTCTAAAGAAAATAGATGTGTCACAACCTTTAATTGTTCTGATGCATAACCTGTATTCTGGACCTGAAGCAGCAGAGGGTCAGAATATGAAGACACAGAATGATTTCCAACTGACAATGGTGCCAGACAAAAAAAATGTATTTTATCTTCTAACTGTTCAGTTTGTATGTAGAATATATCATAAAGAAAGCCAGACTGCAATCAGATGAAAAAGGAGTGAAAATCTGTGGAAGAAACATTCATAATTTAAGACTGCAGTGCAGACAACATCACGTTAACAATTCCAGTTTATGCCAACCTTCATAAGAACTTTCTAGGTATGAAGTCTGTAGGACTGGTTTAAAGAAAGAATCATAGAAGGGGCCCCGAAGGCCATCAAGTACAAGCCCTCACTCAAGGCAGGAATCCAAGACCAAGTTAATCTGACAAACGGCTAGCTTTCTCTTGAATGCCTTCAGTGTTGAAGCGCTCACCATCGGTCCCTCGTCTGGTGACATTCCAGGACTGTGCAACATTCCAAGATGACACCAGTCATTCACTGAATGAAGTCCTGCCAGAAGGCACTGTGAGATTAAAATCCCAGCCAGTTGCTCTAGCCTACTGACTGAGCTATGCTATCGAGCTACCCCATTAGAGTCCAAAGTGCAAAAGCAAGATTAAAAGGGGAACATGGGAAGATAAAAAGATACACTACAGAAGAACTGCAGAGATTTAACATTGTCAATGAATAAATCAAACAGGTTAAACTTGATTTTCCTCAACCCTGGCTGAGTTATAGGTCAAAATGGAAACTGCAACAATGAAGTTGGAAGAAGATGAGGTTTGGATGGGAAGCTATAAAAGAACTAGCAAAAAAAATTCAAGTGTAAAGATGTGTCACTGGAAATCAAGGAGAAGCTCACCAGTCCTATAGTATTCCAGTTTACTAGGTGCTGATATAGAACCACAGCAAGGAAGAAAGCTGACAAGGAAAGCAAATAGTTTCATAGATTCCATGCAAGGACTGCCCGACAGGTAAATAAGTGGGTACCAGAGAAAATGAAACCTGAATTCTCTATGAAAGCAAAAATGACTAAACTGAGACCAGAGAAAATCTGGCCTCAGGCTTGCAAAAAATCTAAATCAACTATTTCCATACCTTTTCTTTTCTGTATTGTGCACTTTACTGAATGACCCTCTAAGAAACCTTTTATAAGGGCCCTTATACTTTTCATATGTTTACCTCTTATAAACATATACTATAGGAATATGGGTAGGCAGCACATTTGTAAACTAGAGAAACTCAAATCATCCATTTGATGGTATGAGGTTCTCTTGGAGTATTTTCTTTCCAGCAACTGGAAATACACAGCCTGATCACTTTTATGTTTATTAGTGTGTCCTTAGGAATGAAGCCTTAGCATCTGATGGCATCTCAATGTGATGTAAGTGAAACTTCTGGATCAGACCCAATAAGGCATGTGCAGTCAACAGCAAGACCAGGAAAAATCAAGGCAAGAAAGCCAGGAGCAAGCCAGAGACATGAGCGGGCAGGATCCAAAGCAAATACAGATCACTGAAGAGGCTAATAGGAGACACAAAGGATTTTCTTCTTTGAAATGTTTAACATTTAATGTCAAAACTCAGGGATACAAAGCCCCCGAGAAGAGCGCTGCTCACTATTATGTATTGGGTCCAGACACACAGCATGCTACGAAAGATTCCTTTATTCCACACACGAGCTGCATGGCAAACACTCACATTCCATAAATACCCATAGCTCCGCCCCCCAGTTCACCCCAGGAGGCATTTCCTCATTACCAGGTCCACCTGGCTTCACTGCTGTAAGCCATGCTCTTAAAATAACACAATCTCTATACATTACACCCCTCCCCCCTAAAATAACATTGTACCCTGTTACAGTCATAGTCTTGCAAGTAACGGGGGGGGGGGTGCCCGTATTCGCTGAGATTGTCTCAGGCTGTTGTCCTCCATCTGTCCGTCCGGCTCCAATGGCTCCACTTCTCCTGCCCTTGATGTCTCAGCACGTTCCTCAGCATTTCTATCCTCTTGTTGTGACATTGTTGATGGTTCTGTCATGGTCTGAGGCACGCTACTTACTCTATTAGGTGCAGTACCCACTGATATATCATCCTCCAATTCCTCTAATGCCTCCCCTGTGGCTACTGCCCTCCCAGACCACCTCTGTCGCAACTGATCCACGTGACATTGCCACGCCTGGCTATCTGTTGTGGCTACTCGATAGGATAGTGGTCCTGTCACTCTATCAACCCTTGCTGGTATCCATTTAGGGCCCCCATTGTGATTACAAGCATAACCCAAAACCCCCGGACGGAATACCCGCACATTCCCCCCTACTTGCTGTGAATCTCCTACTGACAAATCTGGGTGTAACCTATCCCGGACTGTAACTAGCCTTCTCTTCATCAACAACTCCTCTGGCCTACGTCCCGTTGTAGACTGGGGTGTAGCATGCTGTTGCAATGCCTTATTTCTCATACATTTATAACCAGCACAACTCTGCACCCTTCCATTTGCCTTAAGGGGTGTCACCATAGATGTTTTCCATCGAGCATGTGGTACTGCCTCTAGGGCCCCCTGAGGTCCCTCAAACACTGATGCATGCTCCTTACATACAGCTGTTATGTCCACATTATTATTCTGTTGAATGCCAGAAATATGAATACCCAATGGTTCAAACCACTCCAACCCCAGCAGGCTTGGCAAGTTCCCTTTTGCCACTACCACTCTTAAGGGCCCCCTAAAGTTCTTGTAGGCTACTTGCAAGGTACTCATTCCTATCACTGGAACTTGATTCCCCTGAAAATCTTTAAGTAACACATTACATGGCACAAGTTTGTTCCTCCACCCCTTAGGACACAGTTGCTGGAGTCTCTGCTCTGCGATAACTGATAATGCAGAGCCCGTATCCACCTCCATATCACACGGTCCCCCATAAATTCTTACAGTCACTCTAATCTTCGATTGAATTGCTGACTGTAAAGTCATCACAAAGCTTCCTCCGGAGTTGTTTAACACTTCAGCCGAGTGTGAGGTAATAGTATAACACTCGCCCCGCTGGTCCAACCTCCCCTTGTCTGCTCCAGCTGCTCGACTCCCCCTTCTGGGTGTCTCCCATTCTAGTGTAGTCCGGCAGACACGGGCCAGGTGTCCCAGCTGGGAACATCTATGGCATCTGGCCTTCTGAAAAGGGCAGGCTTTTCTCTGATGAGACCCCCCACACCCGGCACAAGCGTTCCCTGGTGGGGGCCTTACTCTTTGAGTCCTCTGATGAATGACTTGCATTACTCCTTCTCCCTCTTCTTTCATGCGCAGGTGCTGCTGGTTATCACTCTCCAATTCCCAGGGAGGTGCGGCACTTACAGTCTCTCTCTGTCGGATTTCTCTTGTAAATTTCTGTGACTCTTCTAAGGCCCAGACTTCTTCATATGCAGTTTTAAAATCCAATGCTCTTCTTGCCAGCAAACTCCGTTGTGTTCTTTCACATTTCAGACCACAAACGAGTCTATCTCGCAAAGCCTCCTCAAGGTCTGTAAAGTTACAATGCCTTGCAGCTTGTCGGAGGGCTATGACATACTCAGTTACTGACTCCTCCGGCTGTTGATTCCTCTTATAGAATGCATGCCGACAAGCAATCTCTGATGGCCGAGGCGCAAAATGCTCTCGTAGCTTGTCTTTAATGATTTCAAATGTTACATTTTTCAATGGCGTCGGTGCACACAGTGCCCTCACTATTTCAAAGGCATGCAGTCCCGCCGAACTAAGGAACGTGGCCTTGACTGCCTCCGCTTCTGTTATCCCATTAGCAACAAGATAAAACTCAAACCTTGATAAATAGGTTTCCCAGTCTGTCAGAGCCGGGTCGAAAGGCTCTAATTGTCCTTTTGCAGCCATTTCTAAACGCTCTTCCTCTCCCACGGCAGTTTGCAGGCGAGAAAAACAATCTCCCTCGTCGCCAGTATTATGTATTGGGTCCAGACACACAGCATGCTACGAAAGATTCCTTTATTCCACACACGAGCTGCATGGCAAACACTCACATTCCATAAATACCCATAGCTCCGCCCCCCAGTTCACCCCAGGAGGCATTTCCTCATTACCAGGTCCACCTGGCTTCACTGCTGTAAGCCATGCTCTTAAAATAACACAATCTCTATACATTACACTCACTGTCCTGATATGAATCCCATAGAAATTCATGGTCTGAAGAGGTGTTATTTTACTCCATTATTTGAAGATAAGCACACACACACACACACACACACACACACACACACACACACACACACACACACACACACACACACACACACACAAGCCGACACACATACCTCTTTTATAAGGTGTCCATGCACCAGCTCTTTCCTTGTTACTTTGGTTACTTTGTCTGCCCTGAACATCTTATAAACTGAGTCCTGGTGATGGTAACTAAAACAAAAGGAAACAAATCAAGTAAAAAACTGAGTTAAGGCCCCTTAAAATATCAAAGGTTTTGAGGGGGGTACCTGTCAAATGGGCAGCAAAGTTCAAGGCAAACCCAATTTTTATACACCCAATTTTTAGCCCAAATGAACATTTTTGGATTTTTTTTGTTTTTAGCCAAAATGACTTCCAAAACAGGTGAGAGATTAGTATCACTAGAATACTAACATCTCCCCAACTGTTACATGTAAGTATTAATATCAAACAGAGGTGGTTGTACAGACCGGGATGCATTTACCCCAAGGTTAAATTCACTACGGGTGTGGATGCTAAAATTTTTGTTCCTTTACAAAGATAACATCCCCTACTACTACACTGGTGCCTCCAGGAAACAAGGTGCTGTCCAAGGTGCCGTCATTTAGTAATGTTGCAAAATTCAACTCCTGAACAACTGCTTAGCCTTGCTTCAGTTGTGCCTGAGTAGGAATTCCAGATAGTTGGTCTTTTTAGTTTGTGGCTTCAAAAGCAAGAGAGAGTTTTTCAGGGACGAATAAGTTAAATTTGACATAAGTTTTTATGGGCTGCATCTCATCAGCTAAGTGGAACAAAACTCAGGTGGCAAACGTTTGTACCCCTATTGGGGGATGTAAAATGTAATAGACAAGCAAAATAGACCAATGTGGTGGACATAATCGTGGGGGCGATTTGGCATAAGCTTTCATGAGCCATTGGAAAGCCACTGCTGGCAAGTCTAGACAGTAATGTACTGAGCTGGAGTCCTGGAATGATAGTCCAATTGGGTATAAAGGTTTTGTACTACAGCCACCACTCTAGAAATTCTGGCTGGGGAAGCCATGTAGTCTAAAAAGAGAGCTTTCCCAAGCTCTGCTGGTGTCTCCAGCTGCAGAAAAACCGTCACATATATTAATTCTTCTTATGACTTTTGCTTTGTTTCAATGACTAGTCTGTTCACCAGCCGGAACCATACAAGGAGGAAGCACCTGATTTCAATTGCACAGATACATAAACAAGCTGTCAAATCAGAGGGAATCAGGGCACCAAATAGTTACGTAATCCAATCTATTGTGGCATATCTGGCAACACCGTGATTTAATTTCTTCAAACAACATGCTATTTTTAAAAAACCAGAGAGAAACAATTTATTATACAACAAAATTATATGAACATGGGATTAATGCCCAGCAAATAAATTAACTGTATATACTATTTTCTAGGTCCCAAAACTGTAAACATACGTTAAGCAAAACCTCATGCTAAAATCTAATTTACCTCTCAGTCCTAGATTTGTTTATTTTGAATGCCTCAGTAACTTGTATGGATTCCTAATTGTAAATCTTCCAAAAGTATTTGTTGCACTTTCAATATTCTTTTTCTTTTTCTCAGTGTTTCTCACTGCTGCTGAAATTTCCAAAAACACTTACTAAATATGGAATCCCAGTTCCACGCATATAAAAAAAATCTGTCTGTCTATGTATGTATAAAATACAGGATATTAGATTATGGGTGATACCTTCGTAGGCTGCTAGTAGAAAAATAAAAAACGTTGCTGAGCTTTCAAGAGCAAGCCCTCTTTTTCAAAGCAGGTATAAAAGTCCAAACATGGCAAGGGATGTAATATGCCAGGAGAGAGTTCTTAAAAGTTTACATGGCAAGATGGATGCCAGGCTATTAGATATTAGATATTAGATGGATAGCTTGGTGAGAGTTCAGTCCCCTACTGCTCTTCCTTTATGGGGGCTGAACTGAATGATCCATAGGGATAATTGCATTTCTAAGATGATTATAAGATGATTATATATGTACACACACACACACACACACACACACACACACACACACACACACAATGTATCTATGTAGTTTCAAATGTGCTCATCACTTAAGGGATTCCCTTGTCACATTATAGCCAATATGTAACATATAATTTGGGCCATGCTTCAGAATTCTTGAGGGAGCCAATTTTGGCTCAATTTCCCCTCAGGGCATCTTGTTTCCAACGGTGAGAGGGAGGACCCACCTGCCTGCCAGGTGATAGGTTTGACGGCAAAGCTATATGTTACATATATCCCTTAATAAGAAAAGGGAATTTCATAAGTGATGAGCACATCTGATTGCCACATCCAGAGTTTTTCACACCTTCCATAGTTTGCATATTAGCTTGCCTTTCTGTGTGGCCGGTTGTTAAGGGGTAATTAGAGGCATTTTTGCAGGTATAATTCCTGAATCATGAAAGTCTTCTGAATCAGATTTCTGGAACATGCACAGGTAACTGTTTCTAAGAACAGACTTTTGGTGTGCAGATTAGTCCCAAGTTAGATATGCTTAGAGACTCATTTCCATTTCTTTGAGGGATGCAGAGGGACCTTTTTCCATCCCTCTCCAAGGCTGAAGGGAGGTCATATTGCTTGCACAATTACCCTTGTCGAATCATGGGGAAAACCCATATCAAACACCCTTGTTTGAAATGTGGAGGTTTGAAAGAGAGGTGAAATTTACAACCTCTCTTTCACCTTCTTTAGCTTCAGATCAGTTCTCATAACGACAACCACTGCTTGAGTGGGGCAAATACATTTCCAGGAGCCGTCCTGGAACAAAATTATCTTTAGTCCTAAACCTTGTGCTTTAAATGGCCAAGTGTTTTTGTTTCCATATGAATTTATCACTCTGACACACTGTGTTGCCTTAAATAGTTTCTTCAGAGTTATCATCAGTTAAGTAAATATGGCTACTACTCTAAGTCAGCTTCATAAATTTGGCTTTGATGCTGAAGCCAGGAGTAATATAGAGCTTACATCCAACAAATATTAGTCAAGTGCCCAAGCTATTATTTTTCAGAGGCATTCCTAATACTGTAAATTAAAATTCTAGCTAGTGAAGGGCCTTTTGCTTTCGGCAGATTATAGCATAATTGCTTTTTATAACAACATGAAGCAAATGCTGTGAGCAAGAAAATAGCACAGGAAGACGAGTTTTTGTTCTTAATAAATTCAATATACAAGGTTTTGGTTCATTAATAAAGTATGTACATAGCAAGGGATTTGCAGACTAAAGGATATGGCATTATGATGCCATACAGATGCAGGTCTAAATAGAACAGATTGGTTAAATAATGTGTACATTGGGGGATGAAGATGGAGGAAAGACTCCACGAGCAATAAGAGAAAAGTGAAAGATAAAGCTTGATTTATTTTAATTGGCCTCTATTGATAAATCACATGCCTGCCAAAGTGTGACAATCTAATGGAACAAGACAATTTTAGCTGTTTTCTTCCTAGGCTATCACAATGCCTTCAATAACATGTTGAATTAAGGACACTTAGGACTCTCCTGTGAACCCACCTCTAATCTTGAATATGGAGTCTCCCGATGATGAGAACACAAATAGACATAATATGGGTGTTCATTTAGATACTATTCCTAAATTGGGTGCATTCCAATCCAGCCCCTGTTCCTCCTTCCTTGGTGCTATGGGGTGCCTCTAAGTGCCAGGTGCGCACAGATCCTGCCGGTGTTTCTGTTTATGTCATTTTGACATTGTCTCCTCCTTAAGGAAGCACTACCTTTTGATGGAATGGGGTGAATATATTTCAATCAGTTTGTATAGATCCTTTAAAAATGATTCTCTGTGCTGCATTTTGTTGTGTTTGTTAATAAATTAGAACTACCGCTGAACACTTCTAATTGGACCCCTTTCCCAGCCGAATTTCACTTCACTCCTATTCTTCTTGAGAAATCAGTGCTTGATTTCTCGGGACACTGTCATTTCCTCTGACATGTTTAGACTTCTCCAAAAGAAGATTCTGTTCTATTTTTTCTCTTTCTATACCTGTTGGTCTCAACGTTTTCAGTGGAGTCTTACAGTAAACCCATTGAGGAGTGCATCCTAGCCATTCAGAAATCTCATGATACATTGCGACTTTGAGGACAGACTGGTTCTTCAGGAAAGGAAAACATTTCATCAGTTGATTTATGGAACTTAGCTATACCTTTCACATGAAACTATCACATGCTCTACATTTTGCACCTTTACTCTTTGTGGGATTGTGTTTGCAAAAGCACACGTCACAGTAGATGGCTTAGTTTTAAAGGGGCCACAAGACTTTATTCTTGTGAGAAGAGGTTTTGGCACATGACAGTGTCAGTCAAGTGATATGGCTACTTCAAAGGTTTTCCAGTCACTTTCAAAATAGGCTGTTCTCCATCAATCCATGGGCAAAAAACATCACTCAGTCACCAGAGTGCTCTGCATATGTATGGAAAATGCCTGGGGACAGAAACTTCTCAGATTCTCCAGATATGTAGAAATTAAGACACTGGTCTCAATAGGTCGCTCTTGTTCATGTGTAAACCATTATTCTGAAGTCAGGCATTCAACTGTAGTCTTACTTTAGTCCAAATACTGGAAGCAGGATAAATAGTATATAATTCTTAGTGAATGAAAAAAAACATGGTGACCCTCTTAAACTCTCACTGACTCCTGAAAATTATATAACATTTAAGGGACTTTCAAGATGTTTAAAGATATTTTTCTTTTACTACTGGGATGAGCAAAGCTCAGGCTTGAGGTATCCACTTTGTTTTTAATTTATTATATTTTCACCGTCACATATATTAGTACAACCTGACTGGCTTCAGGGTCTGCCACCTCAAGCAAAATAAAAAAAAGTCTTGTTAAATATGTCTGTGAAGATTCTCAGTCATCCAGGTGAGTTTATCTGGAAGTTGAGTCATGGCTACTGGACTTCTTTTTTGAGAGATAGAAACGTTTCACTGTTCATCCAAACAGCTTCATCGGTCTGTTAAATATTGGAGCCAGAAATCCTTATCAATCCACCACCCCAACCACCCCGCACCCACAAATATCACACAGAGGTCCAGATAAACTTTTTGGCCCATTCCCTTATGTTATGGTTTTGCTCACACTAGCATGATATTCTGATTTATTTAATTCTGATTTATTTAATTTTAAAAACATATTTCTATCCTGCCTTTCTCTCCAAATAGATCCAAGATGGCTGATAGTTGCACCTTTCCCCACTCCCAATCCCCAGTGTAGGGAGTTGTTAGTGTGCTGAGTTCCTTAATCCAGCTGCCCACTTTGCAGTACAAACTTTCTTTGGTGGGGAAAGGAATTGAGTCAGGTCCTGTATTATTCCCAGTTATTTAAATCCCGTTCAACTCTGTCATTTGAATGCAAGCACTCTGCACTTTGAGCACCACGGTGTGACACTGCAGATGTGGAGGGCAAACTTAAGGAAAGCTCTCTGGATTTTAAGCAATAAAAACCCACTATAAATGGATAGCCTGGAAAGACCCCAATAATCCCTCAACTTCCTTTAGGCAGAATTCTAAGTACAGGGGCTATTATTTCTTCTTGGCATCTTCTTTTCATTTTCCCACCTTGGCAGCAGCGTTCCTGAAAAATATCGTTGGCATCTTTCAAAAGAAAACAAACAGGCTGCTAGTCAGTAAAGAAAGGAAAAGAATCATTAAATGGGGGTGGCGGGGGGGCGAATCTTCAAATCATGTTTAGCCTCATCTGGCCTTAAAAACACATGGCGACGGGCGATCGAGTACATTCTCTAGGATGGCTGCCTTTCAAGGGAAACAAAATCTGGATATTTCTGTGTCTAGACCATAGAGGAAAAATGCTTTAGCACTAATTACCGCTGAATGTATAAAAGCCCTCAGTGACTCGAAGCAACATACACGGGGAATTTAGCAAGTTTATGCAGCCAGACAGCAAAGACCAAAGAAATAGGAGTCAGATGTGGGTTGTATACCTTTGCTCTGCCATTGGCCTGCTAAGTCAACATTGGTGAATGAGTCAATTTTTCTCTGCTTTACGTTCTGCCTTTAAATGGGGCTTACAATATTTAACCATCTTTCAAAAGGCATCTCAAGAAAGTGTGTGATCTACAAGTGCTAAATCACACAGATATGGTTGGGCAGCATTTAAGGATTTAAGGAGCAAGACCTAGACTGCAAACTTTTAAGCACATCAAGGGACGTTCTACACATTCTGGAAAAGCAAGTACCAAATAAGTATCAGCCCACTACAGCTTAAAAGCCCTGGGACTGTGCAGCTTGCCCAAGGTCAAATAGGCTGGCTCTGCTCACGGGAGGTAACCTGGGGAATTGAATTCACAACCCAAACCAGCTCAACGTATGTAAAAGCAAAGCAAAGCAAAGTGTTCTGCTTATATACCGGCCCATACCATTTCAAGTAGTATCTGGGTGGTTTACAGGTTTTTAAATTACAGTATGCAGGCTACACATTTCCTGGGTACTCATTTTACTGACCTTGGAAGGATGGAAGGCTGAGTCAACCATGAGCCTGCTACCTGGAATTGAACCCCAGGTTGTGAGCACAGTTTTACTTGCAGTACAGGCATTTAACCACTGCACCACGGGGCTTCAATATTCTATAACTTCTATATTATTGTCACAAGTTTGTCAGTTGCCAAAATATAGTTGATGGATATTTATTGTATACGGTATATTTATTTAGAGACATTTTAGTCCACTTTCTCCTGATTCCATAGGGTGCATATATTCCAAGAATAGCTTCATGGGTCCATTACTTCTCTGAGCAGTTTGAGGTTATGATTAGAGATGGGCACGACTTAGCGGTATTCCCGTTTCCGTTTCCGTTACTCGTATCCGTTACTCTACGGAAACGGTAACGGGAATTACTCCGCCAGAATTCGAGCTCGAACCGACGAATGAACAATTTGGTCTGATTTGTCATGCTCGTTACTTGCATCGCGGCGATCCCGCAATGCCAAGCGGCACAGAAAATAAGTTTTTAAAAGTTAATAAAAAACCGATTCCTGGCCCTAAAAGTAGGCGAAAACTGTCTGAGGGCACCTACCAGGCCAGAAGGGTGTTTTATTTGGGGGGGGGGGTTCCCCGCCCCCTCTCCTTGGCTATTGCTACTGCTGCGCTGCTGGTACCAGGCTGGGAGGGCGCATCCATTTGCCATGCAGTGCGGGGGATCCAAAATGGCGACCGCAATATTTTTTTTGAAATCGTTGCCCAAAACCCCACCAAAGCACCACAGAAACATGCGAAAATTAGCTATTTTAAATGCTTGAATTTTTACAGTAGCAGCAGTGGGTTTTTCTTGCAAAAAAAGTCTCCGTTGATTTTATTTTATTTTATTTTATTTTTTACACCTGCACATTCGCAATGATGGGCTCGCCCATGGGAGTGGACCATGCAAATTTTCCACCAATCGCATGGCCACTTGGCCAGGTTGACCACAGAGACTTCTGAGATGTGCCAATCGGGCATAAACAGCCCACTAATCGTAGCCCAAACCCGAACCCGAACCCTAAGCCTAACCCATACGCCAGTACACTGTCCTTCTAAGTGGGTCAGAGAGGCACCCAGAGGTGCACCCCAATACTCACCCTAACCTCACCCGTAACTAGCCTAACCCTAGCCCTTGCGCTAACCCGTCTTAACCCTAAGCCAGATCTACTTGCATTGCACTACATGCAAGTACGTGAGACACAGCGGGTGCAAAGAGTCTGCCTGTCCGTCACTTGTGGCCAAAACGGACTGCCTCTAACACACGACAACTCGAAAACATCATTTTCCCTAGTCGTGCCCATCTCTAGTTATGATGAATAATGCTTTGGGATTGAGAAGATGGAGCAGTCCATGAGTTGTGTTGGTTGCAGGTGTTTCATAACCCATATATTGCTGATCCATGTTTGAAGGCAATACCTATCCAGAGCCTTGAAAGTAAAAAAAGAGTACAGGACATGTTTCTCCGGAGGTTTGTTAGATGATTGCTTCTTAATACAGCACCTCTCCAAAATGACTGGCATAATTAGGGAACAGTATGGGGTATTATTCCTTCCACCTGATATGATCTCATATGTCTATGGATGACAAAAATAATTGAAACTGTAATTTTGGGGCAGATTAGAGAAAGACACAGAGACCTGGGTGCTGCATTCCATAAACATTTGCGGTAACTGCCTGTGCTGGAGATCAGACACAGAGCAATGAATTTGCTATGGCGAATTGTATATCTTCATCTGTACTCAGACTGTCCATTACTAAATAAACTGAAATACTGAATGCCACCGATTTTCCAGAAACCTCTTTCAAAAGGAAACCAAGCCAAACTTAAAGCTTCAGGTCTGAAATTTCATTCTGTTCAGGGAATTGGTGAGCATAACAATATCACTGAAAAACATGTAGCCTGCCTAAAGTGCTTCTTTAGTTTTCGAGCAGGAAGCAGCTGTCATGAATGCTTATGGAACCCATCATTCAGTTCCTAGTGTCTTGCTCAATCCTCTTCAGAATGAGTTTAATCCAAGAATGTATGATATTAACTGTAGTAATTTGAGTACACTGTTGCCCATCTCAATAACAGATCACTCCCATTACTAGTACAGTGGAACCTCTACTTATGAGCGGCTCTACTTACGAGCAATTTGACTTAAAAGAGGGAAACCATTGGCATTTGAACTGCTCCTTTACAAATTTTAGATGTGGTCTGCTCTACTTACATTTTTTTCTGCTTTTTATTTTATTTTATTTTATTTTATCTTATCTTATTAGATATGGCTGCTCTACTTACGAGTTGTTCGACTTATGAGCATGCATTTGGAACAGACTAAACTCGTAAGTAGAGATACCACTGTATTGGCTGAAATCCAATAGGAATTCATAACGAGAGCAGACCCATTCAATCCATGGAAATAATATTGACGTTGCCTCACCAAATTCCCATTGATTCTATGGGCCTATTCCAGTTGCAATTTACTACTGGCGTTTAGCCATTATTTCACAAATGGGACCATCTGATTATGTTTCCATATCTGTAAAGATCACTAGCTGGCAATTTTGCATAATGGAATAATCTAACTGGCACTTATCAAGGTTTGAATCCACAGACTAAATCCACCATGGCAGTGGCACTGTTGTGCTAGCATGAAGAAACTTCCTTTCCTTTCATGTTGCAGTGGTCTAAAACAAGGGGTTTTCCCTAACCACCATGTCACTCTTCTGGGGGAGAACGGAGAATGAGGTGAAGCACTGCCCGTCCTGCTTCAGGTGGCTTCTGTTCTTCCACTAGTATAAGTTAACCATGACACCTATGCTCTATTTTGTCATCATATGTCCTCTCATTTCTTATAACAATTCACAGGGCTATCAGAGATCCCCCTTAACCTTCAAACCATGTGTGAAAGAATTATCACTTGATCTAAAAATTCTGAAAATATAAATAATGCTGACATTTTCAGCATCTCCAACAATTGAAAATGCTTGATTTTATAAGCTGTATTGTCATCTAACCTCTCAGTCTGAAATAATCATACCACACATAGGCATTGGAAGTAAATCAGGACACAACTTTATTGGTGATAGCTTGCAATGATATTGGTCCTAGCATGAATGATGGACCAGCCCCCTTGCATGGCAATTGATGAGAAACCCAAGGTGACTGTGGAAATGGTTTATCCACATGGATGCCTGCCACTGTGTGGCCCTTTCCCACAACTGTAGGCTAGAGAGTTCACAGTCTCCAAAATTGAGTCCTGTAATTTCTCTTTATTCCACCTTCTTGAAGGGGTCTACTAGGGAGGGCCAAGCACCTGTGTACCCTACCTCCATCTGACTAGATCTGTTCTCATGCTTCCAACGCAGTCCAACAAAGCTGTAACGACCCTTTTATTTCTATTCTATCCTATAAAACCAAAGAACAAAGGAAGGGTGGCTGGGAGAAAGTTTAAAACACACACACACACACACACACACACACACACACACACACACACACACACACACACACACACACACACATGGCCACAAACAGACTGACTTCCACTTTTATTCTCCCAGGGGCAGTCTGTATATGAACTAACCAATCTGGAGCACATGTGGGAGGAGATCCATCTCACCAGCTCCAGGATTGGTTGATTCACATCCCAAAGGATGCACTGCACTGCTCATACTACATCCTAGCCAGAAGATAACCAGCCCCAAAATGGCTGCCACCAAGCAGCTATTGCCCACTGTTCCAGCACTGGATGATAAATACAACCACCCAGCGAGTCAGGGGCTGTTGCTCAAGCTAAGACTGAAGTTTAGAAGACCAGTTGTGAAGGAACAAGAAAGATCATCAAGTGTACGGATATGTCACTGGAGACCATGGCCAAAATAATCTACAGTACACTATTATTAAGGACAAATGTGAAAGGTGGAAAGTAAAGAAAGCTGACAAGAAAAAGGTTGATTCAGTCAAAATGTGGTGCTAGAGGAGAACTTCACAAACATCATGGACCTCCAGAAAGAAGTGAGTCCTGGGTGAAGTCAAGCCTGAACTCTGTGTAGAGTAAATATAATTTCTAGGTGTGGAATTCCTTATTTCCATGAAATTATGCATGCCATTTGTGGCTATATTACACTCTTTCTTGCATGATCTGATTTGCAGGAGTTTTTATTTTATCCCATGGATTCACTATCTGTCTTTTAGATGAGAATAAACTTCAGTGGTTAATCAACACACCAGTCAGAGACCTATACCACTGGGCTAGTCAGCTGTCCTTTCCCCCTTTTAAATACTCATTTTCTCCAGTAGGTGTGAAAGAGGTAAGATGGACTGAGCTGTTTCTGCTTTGTGTGCTTTATGAATATCTGAGTTGTCAACAACTATTGTTGAGAGCAAACTAGGCAAGTTGACAAATGATATATCCTCATGAAAAAAGAAGTTCTGAACCGTCATTTATGTTTTATTATGAGTGTCTGTGAATATTCTCAATCATCCAGGTGAGTTTATCTGGAAGTTGAGTCATTGAAACTGGACTTCTTTTCTTGAGAGATTGAAATGTTTCACTGCTCATCCAAACAGCTTCTTCGGTCTGAGGAAAGCTAGTTGTGAGTCCTCCATTTTATAGTTCACTTTGACGTCATGTCACCCTGGTCTGAAATTGGCTCATAAGATGAACAATGGCCTGAATAGGCTTGTTAGGTGGACAATAGGCTCATTAGGTGGACAATGACCTAAGATGCTGTGAAAGTCCCACCTCTAACCTTCCCAACACCCATTAAATATGGGTCCTTAGCTATGACCTTGGTGGTGGAGGTGTAAAGTATTTTTGATTTTTCTGGGGATTGTTGAAATCACTGCCTGATAAGTAACAGTTAGACTGTGCCTGAGTGCCCCCCACCCGTTGAGAGAGGGCTTTTCAATGCTCACATGAATGGCTTCCCTGACGCTTCCCTCACACCACCTATCTTCTCTGTTTATAATGATTGTGTTTGAAAACATTATAGAAGGTATTCAGGGGGTTCTGTGTTCCTGGCCCAGCCACCCTGTGAGAAAGAGAATATTTTCAGAAATATCTGTGTTTCCTTTTGCAACAGAGTTCTACCCTAAGCTTTGCTATGCCAACTAGAGATGGGCACGACTTGAAAAAAAATTTTTTCGAGTTTCGGCTCGTTTCCGGTTTTCGCAAAAATTCGCAAAAATTAGTCGGTTCATTTTTTCATTTTTTCGTTGTTGGCCGGGGGGGGAGCGGGTGAGGCACCTCTGTGGGGTGGGTGCCTCCTCTGGCCCGCTATAAAGGAAAAGTGGGCTCCTGGAGGCACCCGGGGTGCCTCCTGCCACTAGGAAGGGGAAGCAGGCTCCAAGAGAGACCCCTCCTCACCTGCTGCTGCTGCAAAATGCTATGCAATAGCCATATGGATATTGCATAACAGAATGTGCAGACAGTGAGACCAGTGAGAGTGATAGCGTCATGCCCGCCCTTCACAAGGCTCTCGCACCACCATGTCTCACACAGAAGGGAATTGTACTTGCTGCGTGTAGTGCAATGCAAGCAAGTAGATCTGGCTTTAAGGTGGCTTAGTGCAATGGCTAGGGTTAGGCTAGTGACGGGTAAGGTTACGGTGGGCTAGTGGGTTGCACCTCTGGGTGCCTCTCTGACCCACTAAGAAGACAGTCTGTGACGTATGGGTACGGAGTCAAGGGTTAGGGTTAGGGCTAGGGCAGGTTTTAGGGGGCTTTTTGGCACATCCCAGAAGTCTCCATGGCCAAGTGGCCATGCGACTGGTGGGATGGCTCCAAAAATTTGCATGGTTGTCCACTCCCACATGGCTGGCCACTCGGCCAGCCCATCATTGCGCACTGCGCAGGTGTAAAAAAAATAAAAAAAAATAAAATCAATGGAGGACAGAGGAGGAGAGGAGAGAGATTTTGTTGCAAGAAAAAACCCACTGCTACTGTGAAAAATCTGGCAGTTTATAAATTTTCGCGTGTTTCTGTTGTGCTTGTGTGTTTTTGGACCACGGTTTCAAAAACAATATTGCGTTTGCCGCCCCATTTTGGATCCCCCGCCCGCACCGCATGGCATGGCGAAATGGCAACTCGAGTCCGGCTGCCCAGGACGGGGGGGAGGCGGGACCCCCCCTCCAGAAACCACCCCTCCGGTAGGTGCCCTGCGCCCTTAGTCAAGCAGGCATTTTTCTGCCTGCTTTTTTGGCCTGGGAATGGGTGGGGGGAGAGTTTAAAAGTTTTTTCCTGTGCCGTCCGTGCCACTTGCTTGCGCTTTAATTGCGGGCGGCCGGCGGCGAGACTGGGCTTTTTGCTGGCTGCGAGCCTGCGGCGAGTCCCACCAGAGCAGCCCAGGACGGGGGATGAGGGGGGAGGCCGGGGACCTCCAGAAACAACCCCTCTGGTAGGTGCCCTGAGGCACGGCAGGCATTTTTCCGCCTGCTTTTTGGCCGGGAACCGGGTTTTTTTAACTTTTAAAAACTTTTTTTCTGTGCCGCGTGGCATCGCGCAATCCCGCGATGCAAGTAACGAGCACGACAAATCAGACCAAAATTGTTCGTTCGTCGGTTCGAGCTCGAAGTCTGGCGGAGTAATTCCCGTTACCGTTTCCGTAGAGTAACGGAACCGAGTAATGGAAACAGAAACGGGAATACCGCTAAGTCGTGCCCATCTCTAATGCCAACAAAGAAAAATTTGGCAATTAATATATTGAAAAGCACACCAACTTACTTGCCCCCCTCCTGGCCAATTCATAATATTTTTGCCATGAGCATAAATGGAATTAGCGTCATTGTTGTCATTTGACAATATGCCATTTCAATTGTATTATATCTCTATAATACATTTGAGAATTTAACCTCAGATTGAAACCCTGGAGCTGAAATGTAATGCTTAATACATTTATATTCTTTTTTTTAAAAAAAAATTAATTTTTTATTAATAGAAAGACATACAAACATAGAATAAATGATAATAAACAATGATAAACACTACAAAGTGCCCCCCACCCCCCAGGACCACCCAGTATTCTTGAATCTTCTCTTCCTTCTTCATCTTCTTTTTTTTTCCACTGAGCTTCTTAAGGTCCTTTTCTCCAGAACTGTGATGGATTATAAGTCGGTTGTATCCCTTTCCCTTTTAGTAATACATACTCTATAAATTTCCCCCAAATATCATAAAAATATCCTTTTTCATTTCCCCTCGCAAAACTTTTATATGACAAGATAATTTATCATTTAAAGCTATATCCCACACTTCTTTATACCAGTCAGCAATTTTAAAATCTAATTTCAGTTTCCAATTTTTAGCTATAATCAATCTTGCTGCTGTCATGAGGTTTGCAATTAATTCTTTTGTTTTCACATCATATTCATTAATGGGTGGTAATGATAGCAATGCAATTTCAGGTTCACATTTAATATCCGTTTGTAATATTTCTCTTGTCTCATCAAAAATCTCTTGCCAGAACTTTTGAACTATTTCACATTCTCACCACAGATGAAAGTAAGTACCTATCTTTTTTTCACATTTCCAGCAAAGCTTAGAATATCTTGGGTTCATTCTGAACAGAACAATACATTTATATTCTGTATTTTACCTGACTGCATATTCTTCTTACATAGGCATTCATGCAAAATGAGTAGGAGGATAAAGACTTATTAGAATGGTGGCTGGGCCAAAAGAATGGTTCTCCATGGGGATCAGCAGTAACATTTGCCTGGGGCCATTGCTCTTTCACTAGACAATGTAACCATGCAACAAAGTGTGTAATTTTGATCTTAGATGGTATCTCCCCAAATCTCAGAGCCACCATGATCAGTTGTCATGCTGGCTAAAGGACTATGGATGTTATAGTGTTCAAGAGTTACATTGCAATCCAATACCACCCCTAAAATCCGTGGCAAATGGCTCCCACATCCGGAGCTTAAATTATTTCCCCACCAGCTCTGGAGTTTACAAAAACTTAAGTGCGACCACACCCACCTAAGCGCGTCCCAGTGCACTTTTCAAGTACCTGCTCTCTGGGGGTGAAAAATTCCTGATGCGGATGTAATGTAGTGAGTGCCGGGCTCTCCTCGCTTCTGTTTGTTGTTGTTTTTGCCCCCCGCCCCTTTAAGAGATACTAAGAGACTGGAATGCTGCTGGGAGCAGAGAACGGAGGTGAGCCGACATTCTTTTCTTCCTTTTTTTCTCCCTCCCCTCACGCAGACAGCAGCCAGGAGTGCGGAGGAGGTGGGAACAAAGGAACAGCGACAAACCCCCAAGATCTCTGGTCCGAATTTAAGTGGCCAGCGGATCTTAGGGGTCGTGTGAAAAGGCTGTGGGTCTCACCTATAATGTAGGTTCTTGTGAAAATTGCATAGAAACAGGTCAGTGAGTGGCTGCTTATCTGATAGCACTGATAGTGATTTTCATAGAATTATAATGGCAGACCTTTGTGTTTTCAGGACAATAGCACCCAGAAGGCTGATGGAATTCCAGCATTCTTCTGGGAACTGTAGTCTAAAAAAACAAGGAAAGCCTGATTCTTAATATGCAATCAACCATTTCATAGCAAGAAATCAATACAGACATTTTAGCTGAAATCCTGTTGTGCAGCTCCACATGCACAATGGGGATTTTAGCAACAGCAAATCGCTGCTGATTAAAGGTAATTTCAAAATGCACACAACTCATACACAATATGGCAGAGTCCTGTGCAACAGCAAATTGCTAAGCCTTTAATCACGGATAATGATGACATTTATTTATGTACCACAGGATTTTGTCCTGTGTTGTATTTGTAAAAAGGTAAAGGTAAAGGTTCTCCCGCACTTGCGTGCTAGTCACGTCCGACTCTAGGGGTGGTGCTCATCTCTGTATTCAAGCGTAAATGCCAGTGTTGTGCAAGTACATGGCCACATGGCCAGCATGGCTGCAAGGAAACACTGTTTTACCTTCCAGTTTTTATGGCAGTACCTATTTATCTACTTGCATTTACATGCTTTCAAACTGTTAGGTTGGCAGGTGCTGGGTTTATCAGTGGGAGCTCACTCCGCTGCGTGGCACCCAGGATTTGAACTGCCGAGCTGCCGACTTTGCAGCCAACAGTTTTCGGAAGCCTTAGTCCACTGAGCCACCATGCCATAAACAGCCATAAACAGGATTGTGTTGCATTTGTATACAACCATAAATAGTTAGGTACCTGTTTTAGGACAAACTTCTCCAGTAGGAACTGACATGTTTTAAAATTGGTGCCAAAGACCTGCCTCTCTGTTATATCATGGCAATGTGACAGATTGAAAGAAAAAAGGAACAGGACTAGCAGGTGTGTCTTTGTGGAATTCGCACATTATGATGGTATGACAGATTGAGAGAAATGACAAACAAGGCTTGCGAGATTGTGTTTGTGGACTTTACTCTCCCAGAAGTCCATGTGCAGCTATGGGTTTAGCATTTAAAAAACAAAACAAACAAAAAGTGTTGAGACATTTTTATTTTAGATTGCATTTAATTATCTTCCATGCTTTGGCGTAATTCATGTTGTAAATTTTAAGAGGGTATACACCTGTGAAAGACATGATTTTTCCTTTATGTTTTAGCTTAGAGCTAATTATGGTATACTTCCTATGAAGAATATTGTGATCGGCAGTGTATGTATATTTCAGTTAAAATAAGAACAATAAAATATTATAGCATAACAGTTAAAGCATTATTGCGTGAGACTTCATGAAGGCAATATAAAATATGTATCAAATGTAAAGCATTAAAAGAATAAACTCTATGCAAATAATGAATTATTGATGAAATAAATTATGAGCAGTTACTCGATCTACTAAGCCTAAGGCCAAATATCTAAAACATTTAACCACTGAACGCCGGTGCCTTCAGGATGATGTAATTCTTGCAGGGAGCCTGGGAACCTTTTCAGGGTGTGTTCCGTCTTGATGTGATGTAAAGTTTGCAGGACATGCCTACAGTCACAATTAGATTATTGGCCAGTTCCCACTTATGTTTCCAACATTGGCACCTGCCATGGCTAGTCTGAATCCGGTTAAGTGCTATCTAATTTTTCCTTGGGAAATCAAAGCCATAGGGGCATTGTACTGGAATGGGCACTAAGTTACACAGATCTTGATTAGATGTGGTTTACTCCTACTGCCCGCTGTCCCAATATCTAAGTCTTAGGAATGTTACTTGGCAGGAATATAAGGAATATGATTAGGAATCTGTTTGTAATATATGAACATTGCCACTCTTTCTGTCTTATTTAATATGAGATTACTGTGTCTATTTTCCCCCAGTTTGATGGCTTCTGTTCCATGATCCAGTAAGAATCCTGCTGTCCTTCCCTGCTCCAAACAATTTAAGATGCATTATAGTACATATAAGGAAGCTGGCTGGATAGATCAGTGCTTTAGATGGTTACTTCACGTCCTTCCTTGTTCCGTGACTAGTTTTGCACCGTGGCAGCATTGGTTGCGATCACATGGTTTTGTCCCTGTTTAGTCCCGGTTTCAGTTTTCTCATGGTCGTGATAACTTGTCTCATGACAACTGTTACTTCATGGTCTTGTTCCGTGACAAATTCTGAATTTGTCTTGCTTTCTTAACACTTTTTAAAAATATCGTAAATAAAACTTTTTTGATATTTCAATTTACTATTCTTCTCGGATTTACACATCAGTTCTACAGAATTTTCAGTACTTTCTTTAATAAACATTTGTGCTGCATGGTGTTTCCCATAGGGAAAATAATGTCGAATGCCACTTCAGCCGCTGACCACTAGGTGGTCACACGGTCTCAGAACAGGAACTGGGAACAAACCGTGACAAAAGAATACCACAACCCAGTGCCCAGGTACAGTATTGTCATGCTCTGATCCCGCTCAAGGAGCATGGTCGAGACAAATTTTAGCTGTTGCATGACAGACATGAAGTAAGTTTCTTTTGTACCGGTCCAAAGTGCAACACTTACAGAGACAAAACGAATGTGAAGTAACTGCCTTAGTTATCTGGATACGGAGCCAAAGGTTGAGAGTTCAGTTCCCCACTACGCTTCCCAGGAGCAGCCAAGATGCCTTCAAAGAAAAGAATGGTGAACCACTTCTGAGTGCTGTTCACTTAAAAAACTCTGAGAAGAATCCCTAAGTCAGAATTAACTTGACTGTACATTGTTGTTGCTTTTGGTGGTAAAGCTATTGTTGCTGTTGATATAATAATATTGAGTTCCAGAGTCCTTACTGTCATTACTCTAGCTCTTCTTTAAAGTGATTTCCTTTTTCAGTCAGTATTCCAAAAGGGAGACTGAAGATGACGCTAGATGGTTTATTTTATCCCCTTGCTTATGAGATCCTGAAAGGTGTTTATTTATGGCTTCTTGTGTTTATATGGATAGTGAGTGGTGGATCAAAATGAAAATACACAGCATCTGTGGGAAGAATGTAAGCCAGTCCTTAAAGAATTTGCCATAGTCACTGCTTGGTGGTATGGAACCAGACAAATACTCCCCCAGAGCTGAGGGGTACATCTTTATAGGTACAAACTGTCCAACATGCATTTGGCTCCTGCTGTTCTGCTTCTGTTCTAAACTCCTTAGATCTTAATCACTTCCTTAACAACATGGTGTATCAGTCTAAGGCACTAGAGTCCAGTGTTTTCATATTCTTCTCATCCATTGGGACCCATACCAAAAATAACTAAAAATTACCAAAACTTTGAATGGAAACAAAAGTAAATACAATCCCCCCCATCTTTAAGCCAAAGCATAAATCATCTTTATCTAGAGACAATTTAGAGGTTGCTCTATCATTAGGCAAAGTGAGGCAGGTGCATGAGGCAAGAAAAGAAAAGAAAAGAGCTGCTATGAAAGGGCTGCATATTGTTCATTAATTATAGTCTTAGAGTAGAGGAGGAATGGTTTTAAGACTAGAAAGGGGGAGAAGTGAAATTTTCTGTCTCATGTGACCAATCAAGAACAAAACGGCTGCCGGATAGATTTTAAGTAAGAGAAAATATTCTATAGCAAACAGAATAAGTACTTTTGCTCCATAGTGTGGTCCAGGTTTTGGTTTATTGTAGCTGCTCGATAACGTGGAGGGGGAAAAGGGAAATAGTCACATAACTAAGTCTCACATGCAATTTGACCATAACTAAATAATGATTACCTTTGTCATGGTTTGTGGAATAATGTTGGTGGTGACTGCCAATTTATATTGGAAAAGAAGTTTGTGTAATACTTTTTCATTTAAACCGCCAAGAGTAGCTTTTTTGCCAGATGATGGCGTATATAAGTCAAATAAATAAATAAATAAATAAATAAATAAATAAATAAATAAATATGCAGGACAGAGTTTTATGCAGTGTCTATGCTACAAATGTGTCAATGAAATAAAATATACAGTTATCTCTGAATGTTTTCCAGGTCTAGGGATTTTGATGTTTGAAGCAGAACAACACAAATTAACAAACTCACCAAGTGTGCCATTGTAAAGTGAAATATTAACTAGGTTTCAGTGACCTTCAGTGCTGGTTTTCAGACTAGGCTCTCCAGTATTAGCTGTCTATGTGGCCTATTAATCACTCAACCAAATGGACTGAATAAAGCTTCTATCTTACTCATCTTTCAGCCCATTCAACCCTGTAGGACAAATAAATACCATTCATTTCCAAGAATATAAAAGGTGACTAACTTTACTTTGAGGCCAGAAGTTATTTAAAAGTAAAATAATTATCAACTGATAGCAAAACAGAGAAATCAGGTTTGTGAATGAGACAAATTACCTAGATCCATTACAAATTGTCGTCAAACCTGGTTATGGGACAGAGACAGCTTTGGTTGTCTTGGTAGGTGACCTATGCGCCAAACTGGATAAGGGATCTGTGTAAACCCTCTTGGTTTTGCTGGACCTCAGCAACTTTGGATATTATCAACCATAGTGGCCTATTAGACCAGAAGGGCAGGATATAAATATAATAGGTAAGAAAGTAAACAAACAAACAAACCATGTTTGATTAATTAGTTAGCTATTTTAATATTCCCTCTGGATGTCTACCATGTGCCCATAATTCTTAGGCAGGGGCGACTTTGTGGTTCAATGAACCAGGGCGCCTGAACCCCAAGGGCGCCTGAACCCCCAAACCCCAAAACTCTTAGATTCCCCTGCCAGGGAATCCCCGCCTATCCTCGCCCCCATGTTCTTGATATACAGTAAACACGACGCGACGCACACATGCAGTCCGTGGACACCTCAATCCAGGAACCACATTATGTATTTTTATTCTGACATAGGTGCTCCCCCTCTTTCTTAAACATTGCCCGCACTGAAGCCCCGCCTCTTTTCTTCTTCCACCCCAGAAGCCCTTCCTTCTTGGCTTGCACTTCCGGGTCACCGGCTGAAGGTGGCCCAGTCAGAAGAGGCGACAGACTTGGAGGAAGAGGAAGGCGTGCTCGTCCTGAAGGCGGCAAACTTTGAGCGGACACTGGAGAAGTTCCCCCACCTCCTGGTGGAGTTCTGTGAGTTCAGGCGGGAGAGGAGGAGGAGGAGGAGGAGGAGGAGGCGGGGTGGGTGGGTGGTCGGAGAGGCCGAGGTTTCTCCCCCGCCCGAGGCCTCGGAGGCGGAAGGCAGCACCTTCTTAAGCGGTGGGTGGGCGGTGGGTCTGGAAGGCGAGGCCGCCGTGGCCCCGAGGGCGGGCCCCCTTCCCCTCCCCTCCCCTCCCCCTCCCCCTCATGCGGGTCACAGGCTCCTCTCCATTCCTGGCCTAAAGAGGGGGGGGGCACGAGAGAAGAGGCCGGGCGGGCTTTTGAGGGGATGTGGTGGTGGGGTGGGGCTTCCTCCGCGCCTGGAGTGCCTTTCTCTCCCCCCCCGCCCTTCGCCGCAGCTCCTTCGGGGCTGGACGGAGGGGCTGGGATGGGCGCGGTGCGTTCAGGGCTATGAACCCAGCACACCTCTTCCACGGGTGGAAGGAGAGCGCTGTGGCTCCAAACGCTGGGCGCCCTTGCAGGTGTACCGGGGAGGGCCGTGCCAGATCAAGTAGGAGTAGAGGAAACACAGGACACGCCCGAGGTCCAGCTTTGGGTGTGGTGGCTGAGGGTGGTGGCACTGAAAGACTCCTGTGGCTCAATTTGTAAGAGAACTGTAGGAAATGTATATGTTTTTAATTTATTTCATGTACCTACACTTCATTAGCTGCAGGGCTACTCAGGGTCCTGAAAAGGGAAAGTCGTCATGGGATTTAATTGGGCCGGTGGAGCTTGTCCTTGCTAAGTGGGCCTTCTTCCTCGCTGTCTCTTCTGGAGCCCCCATAATACCTGTCAAGATTGTTTCCTATTCTTGGGTCAAGAATAGTCTTGGGGGGGGAAATAAATGTTGATTATGTATGTGTAGGGCTAGGGTCTTTGTGGCAATTTCTTAGCAGCTTGAGCTTTTGCACTTGCAGTTCTTTACTTTGATAACAAAAAGGGGCAAGGTGGGGCTCTTTTTTGGCTGCTTCCGAGTTCTTGCAATATTTAAAATCATTTATCAGGCTCTTTTGCTCTGAAGTCTTAGAAGCTGCTACCTCAGACAAAGTTGTTTTTTGTTCCTTCAAATCATCTAAAATAACTTCTGGCACTTTTGTTGCCTCTTTTTATTGCATTGTAATGCTATGAGACACATGTAATAAACTGGCCAAAGTATAAGATACATAGTATGTTCTCTTACTATAGTAGACTATTAAAGCAAAAGAAAAGAAAAGTGTTCTGCTTATATACCACCCCATATCACTTCAAGTAGCCTCTGGGTGGTTCACAGGTTTTTTTAAAATTACAGTGTGGAGGCTACACATTGCCCCCTCCCCCGCCGGAAGCTGGGTACTCATTTTACCGACCTTGGAAGGCTGAGTCAGCCATGAGCCTGCTACCTGCAGTGCAGCTGTTTAACCACTGTGCCAGAAGGCTATTTAAGATTGCTAGGGAGGGATCTGTATGGAATATTTCATGGTATATCTCTAATGTAGTAGAATGTCTTAAAGAACAACAAAGGAGACTGCATGATTATGGCTTTGATACCAAGTGCACACAATGACAGCTTTGCATTTTTACAAAATATAAACAAATGGAAAAATTAGAGGCAGGCCAGAAAAGAGCAGTGTGTCTGAAATTGCAACAGAAACTGACTTCTGAAAGTGGAGCTGCTGATATAGATGGAGAAGATCTATTTCATGAGCTAGAACTCTTACCAATTGTTTTCAATAGTGACACAACTCCGCTGGATGTTTTCAATTATATATACTCAAATAATTTGACATCAGTATTTCCGAACTTGTCCATATCACTACGTATATATTTAACAGTACCAGTGACTGTTGCAGAAGGTGAAAGATCATTTTCAAAATTAAAATTAATAAAAATTATTTAAGATCAACTATGTCTCAAGAAAGATTGTCAAACCTTGCCATGATCAGTATTGAAAAAGAAGTAGCAATAGATACCAGTGACCTTATAAAGGATTTTGCTCATAGAAAGGCTCGAAAAGTAGATTTTTTGGGACATTATCAAACAAGCAAAAACAAAACAATGTCGTGGTGTTGTATACTTAATAAGTGCATTGTTAATAAATGAGCAACCTGAAAAGTTTCCTGTTTTCTTTATAATATTTAAGTGTCGCGTTAGCTCCCTTAAAAAAGGAAGGTAGACAGCTCTGTGAAACGGGGGGGGGGGCGCCAGAGGGATCTTCGAACCACGGCTCCACATATCCTTAAGACGGCCCTGTTCTTAGGTTACAACTTACTTTCACTTTGGTGCCAAGGAACACTAAACATTCCATTTGGACCAGGGGTTGAAGACATTGCTTTTTTGGCTTACAAATATCAGAGTCTCCCAAGCACCATGACCACTGGGCATAGAGGTGAGAATTCAGCTGTAAATCTGATGTAGTTAAAGAAATGGACAGAAAAGCTTTCCTTACAATAATTCCATGAACACACCCAAACTATCACAGATACAAAGAGCTGCTCTTTGGTGTTGCCAACTATGATCCAGTAAGGGAGACTAAATGCAGCTTGTACGTGCTTTTCCTAGCTGACTATCAGGAGAAGCAACTATATATGCATAACTTGGAATTCACAATTTTATCTGTGTGCTGTTGTCTACAAAAATATTGGTAACAAAAGACTAAGAGTTATTTCTAGGGTGTGTCCAATGGACAGAACTATCAATCAACTTATAAAGCTGTCAGAGCATAAGCTGCCAATGTTTGATTTCCCAGCCTGGTGAAATGACAACTTTTACAGCATTGGCTAAAAAACAAGGCAGAGTAGACTATGTTATCATCTGTAACACGATAGCAACCTTTTCCCTCCTTCATATCCTGGCAGCCCCAACACTATTAAACAAAGAATTCGGATTCTACTTGCTATGAAGTCCAAGGAAATCAGAACATGAAACCTTTGTTGATGATTTTTTTTCTCTTAACATATACATTGCTTGAGAAAGGGCTGACTTGAAACCCAGAATATTGAGATAACTGAAAATTATATACAGTAAAAGGACACTGAAAATTGGATTCATTTTCCCGTTTGGTAGATGTGTAAGTTCATATAGATGTCATCACAACAATATGGTCACAATTTCAAATGGATGCCTCTTGAACTGTCATGCAAGTGTGGCATCAGTGCTACACAAGTATCAGGCCAAAACGACAACATGCCAAGACGTTGATTCCAACTTATGGTGACCTCTCCCATTGTTTTCTGGATAAGAACATGTACATAAGAACATAAGAAGAGCCATGCTGGATCAGGCCAAAGGCCCATCTAGTCCAGCTTCCTGTATCTCACAGTGGCCCCACCAGATGCGTCTGGGAGGGCACGAGACTAGATATCTGGTTTACCATTCTGTTCCTTGAGGGTGTCTTGGAGCAGTGCAGCTTGCGCCCTCACAACAGGCTCAAAGTGGAGAATTGAACTCCCAACCTATGCCTCCACAGACAGAGACTTAAGTCACTGAGGCACCAGCTAGCCAGTGTAGTCAATCTTAACTTATGGCAGCCCTTTCCAGAGTTTTCTAGGTAGAAAATACTCACATAGACTTATGAAAATAACCTTCACCAATATGGCACCCTCTGGATCCGTTGCGCTATTTCACTTTGAGCCTCCTCAAAGTAATAGGAGTTTTAGTCCAACAGTGTTGGACAGCACCATGTTAGGAAAGCTGTCTGCCAGAACAATGTAAAGGAACTCTGCACCACAAATTATGTTATTAATAAGTTATGCAGTGAAAGCCACTGGTTTTATGATGTTAAGAATGAGAAAATCATTGGAAGACAAGATGATTAGTAGTAGTTATGGCTCACAGTAGCTAAATTGACACAACAGGTTAAGAGTCAGCTGAGCTTAGAAATGTTATTTTTAATGCTACAACTCTAAAAATTCCCAAGTAGCTTGATCTCCCTAATAGTATACCTACTAGCTCAGCTGGTTGAGGAGTGGTTGTGGGAGTTAATGTACAGTGGTACCTTGTATAAAGGAATAAATTTATTCCAAATGAAATTCTGTTAAGCAAATTTTCCTTTACACAAATTTCTGTAGGAATGCATTGAAAATGGAGTAATCCCTAATTACAACCATATTTATGTTGTACGGATTTGCCCCATAGGCAATTCTGTTAAGCAAATTTCCCCTATCTCTGGAACTTTTTATTTTGTATAGATTTTATGTTATGCAAACCGTTTGTTATATGATGGTCCGCTATATAAGTATATTAAGGACAATAACTTTCCAAGATGCAAAAGGAAGTATACCATTGGACAGCAATTATTATTGGGTTACAGTGCAGGGGGATAATAGCCTTGACACCTTGGTTGTGAAGTTTCAAAGGCCAAACTAATTTTGCTACCTGGAGAAAGGACAAGATGTCCTATTTCATCCCATGAGCAGACTTCAAGTGGACTGCCAGCTGAACCTTCCTGTACCAGTGGCTATGAGATAGAGTCTTCCACCACATCTAAAACCAAGGACCAATAGAACTGTAGAATTGTTGGAAGAAGTGCCAAGGACATATTGTCCAATGCTGAAACATTTTAACAGATGTCCATCAAATCTTTGTGTAAAAACCAGAAATTAAAAAGAGTTCCCCACCTTCTGACATGGGACATTCTGTTGTCAAACACCTCTTACTGTGAGGATGGTCTTGCTAATGTTTAGTCAGAATCTTCTTTCTTGTAATTTGAACACATCAGTCTTGCTTGAGGATAGTTGACTAGTTCAGTTACATCCTCCGATGAAAGGAATGGCAAGAGGAGTGGAGGAATTGCTGAGGCAGTCTGCCATCACTGCCGCTCAGCATCTGCTATCAGATAAAAATACCTCAATCTGCTTAATGGTAAGTCCAGCCTTGAGGGTTGTTATGGTTCCTTACTTTCTACCCCTTCAGTCAGAAGATAGTCACTTTGTGCTCTAGTGATGAATTATTCATGTTATCTCGAACTTGAAGCCCACTCCTCTGGAAGTCTCTCACACTTTGATTCTGTCCAGTTATTTGGATATCACTCCCCTCAGTCTGTGACTATTTTTTTCCCTGCTGGCCAGCAGCCTCTAAATACAAATTATTTTTTGTTTTTTCATTGTTCTGGTTCATGAATAAAATGTTTAAATGCTGCCTTCATAAATGACAGGTTTGGACATCATGTGAAATCGTGTCGACCTCTTCCTTCCAGCCATTCAACTGCCACAACTCTTGAGGTGGAATATGCTGTTTTCCAAGGAAGATACATGAAATGGAAACTGGCAAACTATGGATTCCACTTTAAGGGTGTCTGGTAAAATTATTTTGGAAAGCTAACATCTAGGAAAGTTGCCTAAAAAGCTAGCCAGACGCTTGGCTTGTTACATGCCAGAGGAGCCCAAACAGTATTGGCGCTCTAGCATTTTTTCAACTCTAAAGAAAGCCATGGTTATTCTAGTTGTTGCTTCTTTCAAACTGCACATAACTGAAGGCACATGTATGGGAAAACTGAAATTAACCTTTCATTTCCTTCTTGAAACAAACATTTGTCACCTACACTTAAATCATAATTATGGTAGACAAAACTCTGGCTAAATATTTAGTGGTATTTCTGAAGTTGTTTGGTGTTCATGTCTGCACTGGTCCAGCAGAAAAACAGTTTGGATCATTGTTCATAATACCATATGGCACCCTAGATCAGAGCTCAGGATTAGAAGCTGTAACATGTGACAAAGAAGAATGCAAATTCTAACTGTTTGTATGCCTGTTGAAATCCTCACAGAGAGGTTGCATTCATCCCCTGCCAATGTTTATGACAGTGTTTATCATTATAACTGTCACTTTTTCACATATTCCATGAATTACAATGCATGATTCTCCAGTGTTTTATTCCGGGGCTACTCTGACACTTTGTTGGCGATCTATAGAAAGTATTTTTTCCTTTCTCTGTCTCATAATGAATCAAACATTCTTACAAAAGAATTCCCATGAACTGTTCTCAGAGATTAAAACAGCAACATTCTGAGTAGCTGCCAGTTATTTATAACATTGCATCTCAGGAGGTGAGGGGTGGGGACCATGGAAGATAAATCTGAATATACTGATAGGTCTTGAAGTAGACTGTTCAGAATTTCTGGCTACCAGTTATTTAACAATGGGTATCGAAATACTCACCCTTCCACCTAAATTATACTGTTTAAATGAAAGAAAATTGGTAGTACTGTGATTAGTTTGCTTGAAAGAAAATGGAACTGAGTCAAGTTACAGCATCCAAACTTAATTCTTGGGTTCAGAATGTTTAAATTTCACAAAAAAATGAATAAAAAATAAAAGACAAAAATGGCACCTTAAAGACTAACTGCTATATTTTAATGTGAGCTTTCTGCAAGATGTCACAACATTTTTGGCATTTTGTTTTGTTTTGTGCTTCTCGGCCTTTGGGCTAAGATCATGTGTAGTGTAATGTTTTGCCTGATACATTACCATAGACTAGTGCAACTACATCTTCTAAAACATTTAGTTTCAAGTGTCAGTGTTTTCGCAGGCAAGATCTTTAACGCTGTGATGGCCATGGCCCTCCCCAGGTGTGATATCCCAGAAGAAGACCAAATCAGAGATTGGTTTAGTAAAGGAAGCCCTTGCCTTGGGTTTGCAAGACCTGTGCAGAGCTGTTCACAACAGAACCTTCTGGAGGTCAGTGAAACAATGGGCAGCTTAAGGAGAAGTGACTTGATGGCATATGACAACAACATTTCTGTGTGATGATTGTTCTGGACTCACAGAGAAAGAGGTTGTCAGGAAAATGCCCACCATTTGAAGGAAGGGGTTGCCTTCAAAAAAAGCCTTTCCCCAAGAATATACCTCTGGAATGTGAGCTGGTGGAGGGAAGGGATCAGTCCTTAAAGATCTAGGGAGCTAGACTTTTGACAAGCATGCAGAGCAGATGGTAAAGTCCCTGCTTAGCTCAAAAGTTGTAGACATCTTATGTTGCCTACATATTCTGGCAGAGAGGGCTAATGCACAATTAGTAATCTTTGCAACTACAGAAGAAACGATGTGAAGAAATGTAGTGGTCATGAAGTCCTGGAAGCCAAATCTCATTTGTTAGATAGCCATCTGAAAGCCAGGTCCTATGAGATAACTTTCTATAAATTTTACCTGTTCTACACTCAGAACCAGCTAGACAGTTGAAACTGAGGTGTCTTAAAGTCAGTGGTACAAAAAGTCTGTACAAAAGGGAAGGACGGAACTTGAATCATGTTGAAATCTGACTGATGGCACTTCACATTACAATGATAGTGGGACAGCTTTTAAACCAAACCCTGGAAGTGTGGAACTATATATAAGATAGTCATACTTTACATGGACCTTTACTTAACTCACCCCCTAAGGAAGAAAGATCAAGTTGCTCAAATAGGAACAGAATTGAAACAGGTCATAAGCAAATGTTAAAATGCAACACACAGCCAAAAAAATCCAAAGGGGAAATGGGAGTCAACAGACACATCTGGAGATGGACACTGCATATATTTTATGGTAAAGCTTGGTTCCTCAGAATAACAATGGGAGCCTTAGAGTCCTTGGGGAACATGATGGAACATCTGTTCCAAGAGAAATGGGAAGGAAAGAACAAACAAGAGGTGGTATTGCTTTATGCTACCAAAACCATTGTGTCAAACAAGGTAAAATGCTTTAAAGAAACTGACTCCTCCCCAGAATCACTGACCAATGATACCAGATGCCTCAAAAATGATCCAGTTTTACTTGGCATAACCCAGCTGCATATTCCGGTCATGACAAAGCAGTAACATTTCTCAATACTAATAAATGATTAAGCAGACAGGAGAAAACACCCCAAGTGTAATCTTAAATATTACTGCTCAATACCTAGTGCAAGATGAGTGTTTAAACCAACTGGAAACTGTGACTACTGCTCTGTTTCATTTCATTAATATATAAATAGAAAAGTGTGAAGGAATTCCAGCACAGTCATATTTTACTCCAAAAAAAGGAAGCTGCCCTTTAAAAAAATTACTCTGGTAAAAATAAAGTTGAGAGCGAAAGGCGTGGTGGTGGTTTTCTCCATAATGCTGAAGCTTATTTTAAATTAGTATAATAGAATTTCAATGAAAATTGCACCACAGGTCAGGAAAAGTAAAACCAAGTTGAGGGGACCCCCAGCTTGCTTAATGAGCAGCATCAGCTAAGCTAAGAAAATAAACAAAAACTTGCAGAGGAAAAATACAAGCAGACAATCAAAAACTGCAAATGTGATTTTGAGGAAGGTATAATTGACAGCATCAAGACCAATAAAAAGGAATAAATAAGTGCATAAAAACCACTAGGAACGCAATTGGACTGCTGAAGCTAAATGAATACTAAAGAAGAATAAGGAGGCGAGGTGACATTGGGTCAGAAAATAAACCAAAAGCCCATGGACAAAAACATGTCTTGAATGAGAAGTGCATGAAATCACAAAGGAACAAGCAACCAGAGAGGAACAAACCAGGAGAGGAATCTTAGGTTCATGAAGGCCAGCATGATAAAAAAAATTGTCAAGACATGACCATTGTGAAGAAGGCGAATTCCATGGTAAGCATCATGAGGAAAGGATTTTTTTTTAAAAACCCTGACAATGTCATAATTATTTTTAAAAATAAAAAATGAATTTATGGTGTAAAGCATACTTGGAACTCTGAGTAGCTATAATTCCCACAACTCTAAAATGGAAACCAAAAGTATAAATTAAATATAATTAGAAAACAACTGCCCTATGAGGAAATGTTATGGGCAGAGAGTTAGGGTGCAAATAAATTAAGGAATGGAGGACACAATGTGTTTGCTATGTGCTGCCAAATTGCTTCCAAGTGACCATATGAATCAATTATCTCCCAAATATCCTATCATTAGCAGTGCTGTTCAGCTCCTTCATACTCAAGGCTTTTATTTCCTTTACTGAGCTAACCCATCTCATATTTTATCTCCCTCTTTTCCTGATACTTGCAGCATTTTCCAGGAATCCTGTATTTTCCAGGGGAATTTTGTTTTCTCATGATGAACTTAAGTACAACAGCCTCAGTTTAGTCACAAATGAAACAAAATAAAAGATATACATTCTATATACTGAAGAATATATTAGTGAACCACACCACCAAGTGAGGCAAACATTAAGAAAAAGAAGAAGATAGTGAAGAATATATAAAATTATGTGTGATGTGAGGATTGTGGGTAGAAAGGGTTTGCTTACCATGTCACAGAAGACTAGAAGTTGGAGCTTTTGACTTCTTTGGAAGGTAGGAGAAGCAGAACACATATAACATGTTGTTAGAAATGTTGCATATATTATGCTGTGTATAACCATCTCTGGCATATTTGGAAGCAAAAAAGTAAAATTATGGGGGCTTTCATAGGCTACTGGGCAAGATAGCTGTATAGAATCTCCTGAACCAGAGATCCCATCATTCAAAATGCCAGTCATTCCCCATGGAACAGCAGCAGGAGAATGTCAGTGATCTCATGTCCTGTCTGTGGTCTTCTCCTGGGCTTCTATCTGATAACCAGTCAAACAGGATGCTGAGCAATATGGGTTTTTGGTTTAATCCAACAAGCTCCTACTTAACATCCATATTAAAACTTCAGTATTGTAGATGCAGATAGACATGTTGTCATGCCTCAACAGCATTATTTACCCAATGAAAGCAGCAGAAGAATCAGAAAGAGGTGACAACCTATTATTAAGGGCACTAATGGCAGAACCCTCCTCAAGATTGAATGGGACAGAAGACAGAACCAAAGATTCACACACCACTGGAGTGTAGTAGACAAGCAGCAAAGAACAAATTGCACGTGGAAGTGGAAGTTGACCTGAATGATAACTATCTTATATGGACTCCAGACCATACTATACAAAGACTTTACCTTTGTGAAACTCTGAAATCTATTCTCAACTGCAGTAAAAAAAAGGCATACTCATGAGTTCATCCCATAATCTCTGATCTATTGACACTGGTGTGCTTCAGTCTGCTGACACACATATGTAATTATCGATGTGAATCATAACTGTTGTCATGTATACACATATGTTGGAATACTACTGCTTTACTCTTGGGCCCATCCCAACTTTGTTTACAGAACAATACCAGTATGCCAGGGGTTCTTAAATGGGATGAAACCTCACCAGGCTGCAAACACCAACCATGCAATACCATTCAATGATTCCACAGAATAGATTCTATTCCACAAATATAGAGCTTCCCTGGAATTCCATGTTTATAGAATTAACCTTCCAGGAGCCCTAGCCCAGCCTGATGTGTAGCGACATATTATGGGAATTGTAGCCTAAAAGATTCCCTTCTTCTCCTATAAAGTATTTATCATACATACCATCTGTGAGGCTGCAAACTCTCTGAATCACCCTGTTTAATTTCCCATAAATATATGAGATCAGCACAGGAGACAGTAAACGGGGTTTCTATTAACTCCTCTATGTTTTCCCAAGAGTCTTCCATGGATAATGTGAAACATCAAATCACTCATAAACATTAAAAGTATACGGCTATCAAATTTCTTGCAAGAAGTTCAAACCTACTGCCTCACTGGGAAGACTGAAGTCCAGATATCTGTTTCAGCACTAAGTGAAATCATGAAAGATGCATGGAAATTCATGGTCATATTGATCATTGTTCAAAGACGGGTCAAAAGGGGTTGAAAGGCAGACAAAGCAAATAATTCCACTAGTTCTTTTTAGACAAACTGTAATTTAATGCAGGCATGAGATTCTGGTGAACTGAATGCTCTCCAAAATAGTTCAGTTTCAAGGCAGTCTGCAGTTTTCACTAATCCTGGTCTCCTGATGATTACACAGCTGACATTTCTAGGCTAGCACTGTAAATGGTAGCATTTCACATACTCATTCCCCTGGAGGCACAGCCGCAATCAACTTCTGTAATCTGGTTTAGCTCCAAATTTGGCTATAGATCTATTACAATCCTAAAAAGGAAAGATCATGAATCTGGATTGAAGAGTTCTTCTCTTGCCATTAAGCTGCATGTAGCCACACATCATTTACAATTGAAATAAAGTTGGGAATGTTTAGTTTTTGTTAATTCCTTAATTTTTTCAAAATCATCTAACACTGGAGTTTGTGTCCAACAAGTTCCATTAATTTGTTCAGTTAGTGTTTGGTTTTCCCAGCCAACACGTACAGTATATAGCAGTGTTCAAAAAATAGGCTTGAAACTACCTATTTAATTGCTCAACCAGCTACAAGTTGAAACTATTGACAAGACTTCTCCCAAGAGACAAGAGCAACAAAACACATCAAGGTCAAATTTAGACAAACAGACTAACCTTGTGTAAAATTATTCTGAAAGAGCAGAAGAGAGATGTATTATTTTTAATGTCTTAATCATAAGGAAATTGGTCCATTCCTTTACTGCAAAGTTGGGCCATTCTGCTGAATTTTTCTATGTGCAATGATGAGTGACTTCTGCTTAATTTCACAAGTGTTACATGTTTCCATTCTTTTGTGAGACTGTCCAATTTAATAATGCAAATATGATTCTTATCAGGGATGGGCACAAAACAAAAATGAAATTTTGTTTCAAGGAAGTAGCATTTCATTACAGATGAAATGAAAGGTGTTGTTTTTTTTCTGAAACGAACCATTTTGTTCCACCTGTAAGCCACTTGGGGGAAGGGAAAAGTTTTTTAAAAAGTTTTTTTTAAAAAACTTTTTATCTTTTCCCCAAGCCCCAACTGCCAGCTGATCGGCGCTGGGGTGGGGGGAAACCTTGTTTCCTCACCCCAGCACCCATCAGCTGGCAGATGGGGCTTAGGAGAGGGGAAAAGTTTTTAAAAAGTTTTTTTAAAAAGCCCCAGGCTTTTAAAAAACCAACTTTTCCCCTCCCACAAGCCCTGCCTGCCAACTGATCAGCCTAGGGTGGGAAAATTTTCCCCACCCCAGCGTCGATCTGCTGGCAGGCGAGGCTTGGGGAGAGGGGGAAAAGTTTTTTTAAAAAAGCCCAGGGCTTTTAAAAATAACTCTTTCCCCCTCTGTCACTTTCCAGCCTTTCCCCATGAACCATTTCATTACTGGTTCATTTCATATGATTTTTTAAAAAATTGAATGAAATGAAACAAAAAAATGTGGGGGGACAAATGGAAATGAAACGAAACATAATTTTTTCATTTAGTGCCCATCCCTTGTTCTTATCATTAAAAATGAATAACATCAAGAAGAGATACAGTGGTACCTCTTAAAACAAATTTAATTCATTCTATGGGTCAATTTGTTTTAAGAAAATTTTGTCTTACAAAATGCGGTTTCCCATAGGAGTGCATTGAAAATGGATTAATCTGTTCTAGTGGCTATGGGTTGCTTCACTTTATGAAAATTTTGTCTTACAAAATGGGGTTTCCCATATGAATGAATTGGGAATGGATTAATCCATTCCAGACTGTAGAATAAAGACAAAAATAAATGTTTTTTTCCTCTCGGTACATGTGGAATGGTTGTTTTACAAATCATCCTTTAGGGAATTTTTTTTCATGTGAAGCATGCCTATTCCCGGAATTTTTTCCCTTCCTGCAAGTTTTTTGTCTTACGAGGCTTAAGAGGTACCACTGTATATTGATTCAGCAACTGGCCAGATGAATAATGTGATGTTTCAGTCCTGGGTATAAACAGCAGCAACAACCATTGTAATCATCACCCCCCCACACACTTCACTTGGAGGAATTTCCAGTGATCCTATGGGAGTAACCTCCATTGTGATGTTACTTTTAAAAATCCACTCAAGTCAATATAGGAACCTGTGGCTTCCTTTCTATGCTGAAGAATCAAAATGAAGCAAATGAACATGCTAGAGCAGTCTGAACAAGAGATTGTCTTGGAAATATATCACCACTTCTCTCTGTCTGGTTTCCTTCTCTTCCTAAGCTTTTCTCCTAACTCACTTAGGGCCTTTTTACACGACCCCTAAGATCCGCTGGCCACTTAAATTCGGACCAGAGATCTTAGGGGTTCCTCGCTCTTCCTCTGTCCCCACCCCCCTCGGCACTTCCTGGTTGCTGGCTGCCTGAGGGATGGAGAAAAAAGAAAGCAAAGACTGCCGGTTTACCTCCGTTTTGTTCCGGACAGCATTCAGATCTCTTAAAGGGGCGGGGCACAAAAAAAGAACAAACAGAAGCCAGGAGAGCCCCGCACTCACTATCCTTACACCGGATCAAATATTTGTCACCATCAAAGACCAGGTACAAGAAAACTGCTGTTTGGTCTTGCTAAAGTGGCCGGGGTCGCACTTAATTGTCTGCAAAGTCCGGAGCTGGTGGGTAAACATTTTTAAGGTCCGGACCTTGCAGCCATTTGCGGCGGAGCTTAGGGGTCGTGTATAAACGCCCACAGACTTATTCAGAGTTTTTAAGTAGGTGGAAGATCTGATGAAAATTTTGACTTTTTTTTCATATTCTCCTTGAAGTGTTGGATAATTTCAGCCCAGCCTTAGTTTGCCTCTTATTTTTAACAGTTTATGTATGTGGTCCGCTCAAATGTTAAAGAGCAAAGCTTGAGGGACAGTTGGCTGGGGATTCCTGGTACTGTAGTCCAAAATGGTAACTCTCTCAAGCTCTGTTTCTGTGAATATGTAATCAAGATGGTTTCCTCTACATTTCCATGTAAAGAAGCCAGCCAAACAGTTGACAGGACAGCATTTTCATCTAAAGAATCTGGGTGGCGTTTTCGCAGTTACATGATGAAGTCTGAAAGCTGAAACTCCTGCTGGCCACAGGAGGTTGCAGGTTGTGTAAGTTCCCATGCCTTTTATTAAATGATTGAAACAGCTCTTATTTGTTCTCAGAACTTGGGCAAACCAGGAACTAACAAACTATAAAAAAAATAAAAACAAGAGGTTAAACCACTGCCTTCAAAAAGATGGTGCTATCATCCCTAGACACACATAGGAACAACATAGAATCAAATGGAAAATGGGACATGACTCCAAAAGCACTCAAAATTTAACTTGGATCCTAATGAGATTCAGACATGCCCCACAAATAGACTGGCACACTGACTCTCTTTCTCTCTCATGGGAACACAAACAAGATGGCTAGCGCAATCAAAATCAATGCTTTGCGTTGCCTTGCCCAGTTACACTGGATCTGCTAGAAATAGTTCTGTTTTAACAGGACCAGATGACCAGAATAGAAATTATTGCCAGTTGTCCTGTGTTGCAATAGCCACATCTGACAGGCTGGGGATTGTTGATCCAGTGCATAGCTGTATTCTCTC
Source organism: Phrynocephalus guinanensis (assembly GCA_037367245.1). NCBI lineage: Eukaryota > Metazoa > Chordata > Lepidosauria > Squamata > Agamidae > Phrynocephalus > Phrynocephalus guinanensis. The sequence goes on along the minus strand of CM074736.1, from coordinate 99,667,885 downwards.
TGCCTTACAAGCCCCATTTCCCAGCACCCAGTCTTATTCAGAGTGATAACTAATGTGGGAGAAGGAGCATATTTATTATGGAGAGCCTTCAGAGAGAGTTTGAAAAACCTATTGTCTGGAGACAGGCAAGGGAAGTTTAAATCACGCTCCAGGGGAGAATTCTTTTCTCTCAGAATGGTAACAAGGACAAGGGAGAAATGATCAGCTCCACTGCCTTTTTTTTCCTGCAGTGAACAACCAAACAACCATAAATGGTTGCACATTGCATGTCAGGACCGCATCTTAATCAGCTCAAGTCAGCAAATTAGTAGCTATCTGCCTACTCCCTGTTCCCAGATTGGTTCCCAAAGCCTGGCCTCACTATGTATTGGCGTTATGAAAAACCAAATTATTGTTGTTTTCTTAAGACTTATGACCTGTTTTTTTCTTATGAATGTCATTCAATCGGAATGAAATTTCACTGGAATCTCTCTTTTTTTAACCAATCTGCTATTTTAAAAGAATCAAAATCTGAGCAGCACATGAAACATCCAGATTAACTGAAAAGTAAAAGGGTAAAATGTAGAGATCTAATTGGCAAATTTATAATTTATAGAGAAGAATCGGGCACTCCCAAGCTTTCCAGGGCTTTAAACTGCAATATTTAAAGCCCAGTAATGCCTGCAGATTACTACTTGGAGCTGTCCCTTAGAGCTAGAGATGGGCACGACTTGGCGGAATTCCTGTTTCCGTTTCCGTTCCTCGTTTCCGTTACGGAACGGAAACGGTAACAGGAATTACTCCGCCAGAACTCGAACTCGAACCGACTAAAGAATAATTGGGTCTGATTTGTCGTGGTCGTTCCTGGCATCGCGGCGATCCCGTGATGCCAAGCGGCACAGAAAAAAGTTTTTAAAAGTAAAAAAAAACCCGATTCCTGGCCAAAAAGCAGGCGGAAATATGCCTGCCTGAGTGAGGGCTCAGGGCACCTACCAGAGGGGTGGTTGACCCCCCTCTCCTGTCCTGGGCTGCTCTGGTGGGGGGGGAAATCCTCGTCGTAGTCGCTCGCAGTCGCAAAGCACCGGACTCGCCGCCGGCCACCGCAATTCAAGCAGAAGCGGCACAGAAAAAAAGTTTTAAACTCCCCCCCATTCCCAGGCCAAAAAGCAGGCGAAAATATGCCTGCAGTGCAGAGTGCACCTACCAGAGGGGTGGTTTCTGGGGGGAGGGGTCCCGGCCTCCCCCCCTCTCCTGTCCTGGGCAGCCGGACTCGAGTCGCCATGCCATGCGGTGCGGGCGGGGGATCCAAAATGGGGCGGCGACCGCAATATTTTTTTGAAATCGTGGTCCAAAAACACACAAGCACCACACAGAAACATGCGAAAATTGCTATTTTAAAACTGCCAGAATTTTTACAGTAGCAGCAGTGGGTTTTTCTTGCAACAAAATGTCTCCTCTTTCCTCTCTCCATTCCATTGATTTTATTTTATTTTATTTTATTTTATTTTATTTTATTTTATTTTACACCTGCGCAATGATGGGCTGGCTATGGGAGTGACCATGCAAATTTTTGGAGCCATTCCACCAATCGCATGGCCACTTGGCCAGGTTGACCACAGAGACTTCTGGGATGTGCCAACCGGGCATAAAAAACCCACTATCCGTAGCCCGACCCCGACCCCTAACCCTAACCCTAACCCATACGCCAGTACACTGTCCTTCTAAGTGGGTCAGAGAGGCCCCCAGAGGTGCACCCCAATACTCACCCTAACCTCACCCGTAACTAGCCTAACCCTAGCCCTTGCGCTAACCCTAACCCTAAGCCAGATCTGTACTTGCATTGCACTATTATTAAGTACAATTCCCTTCTTAGTGAGACACAGCAGGTGCAGAGAGAGTCTGCCAGTCCGCCACTTGTGGCTCTGGGTGACTCCTGCACAGGCTTGGCTCGGCCGGCAGCATGTGTGACATCATGCAAACCATGCCCCCGAGGCCTGACTGATGCAGGGAAGGCAGTATGCACCCCAAAAAGAGGGGTGCCTCTGCCAGTCTGCTGTGTCTCTGCGTGCAACTGGGTATGCAATCATAGCCATATGGCTATGCATGCATGCCCTTTTGCAGCAGGTGAGGAGAGGAGACCCCCATGTGTGAGGGGTCTCCAGGAGCCTGCTTTCCCTAGTGGGTGAGGATAGGAGGCACCCACCCCCCAAAAGAGGTGCCTCCAGGAGCCCGCTACCCCCCCAAACCAGTTTAACGACAGACGAAAAAACGAAAAACAAAACGACAAATTTTTGCGAAGTTTCACGAAAAATGGAAACGAGCCAACACAGGCCGCCTCCGACACACGAAAACTCGAAAACGTCATTTTCCCTAGTCGTGCCCATCTCTACTTAGAACTCTTATCAAACTTAATTCGGGGGGGGGGACTCAGTGACTTAAATCCTGTTGCTTAACATAAGTCATAATAGAGCAGGCTCATTGAATCAGGGGCGATTTGGTGCATCAACTCCTCTGCAAACTCTGTTAATTCAATAGGGCCTACTCTAGTTCCAACTTACTATGGTAAATTAAGTCACAGATAGACTATGAATCCGTGGGATTTTGAGAACAATTGATTTACCTGATCCCATCTGATTCAGTGGGACTGCTCCATTGTAATTTATTACATCAAGCAATACAATTATAACCATGCAACTGCAAATCAATATAGAGTTGCATAAGAGGAGATTTTCCCACAAAAGTTTTATCAGATTAACCAGTACCCTCTAACTAATAGTAGACCAGTTAGTAAGTGGGGCAGTAGAGATATGGTGGAGAGGAACAGGATGCCCTTACCTCTGCATTATTATTATATAATTTGAATGACAGGGAAGGTCATGTTCTTATTACTTTTATATGCCTGTTGACTTTCTTTTATCTGTTCAATAAATCTTTGGGTTGGCATTTATCTTACTTTACTCCTTTGGTTTGTCTTATATTCAGTTTTATGAATCACTTGTTTAATGTTTAGTTTTATTCTTTTGTTGTAAGCCAGCACTGCTGAAGAACAGTCAGTGATATCCCAGCTCAGTGGTTTACAAAAGAATTTGCTAACTCTTGTGTTCAGCAATCAGCATATTCAATATATTCACATAATATTCTATATAGGTGATAATGGCTTGCTAGATAGACTCCTTGCTTTTTAGCTAGAACCACTGGATAGCTCAGTGGTTTAGGTGTTTGATTCCCTGCTGTGTCCCCTTTACAGGGTTTGGACTTGATGAGTCAAAGAGCCCCTTCCAGCTCTGTATTCTAAGGTTATCGTTATTATTAAATTCTACAAGTCAGTGGCCAGAAACTAGTTGATGAATTACATTTCAGATGAAAGGGCATAAGGTGTGATGGGGACTTGCTGCAAATGCATGAGATCCTGGTTGTACTTCTGGATGTGTGCATGGATTCTGAACATTACTACAGCTTTCATGCATGTCCCCAGATCTTCAGACATGAAAGGTCTGGCATCTGATGCTGGCAAAGTTGATCAGAGGCAAACATCTTATTTTCTTTTAAAATTTTATTGTATAAAAAGGAGCAGGGTCCCTTTTCACACAGCCTTTGAAAGTAGAATAAGCCACTATCTAATGGTGTATTTGGTTCATGCTCATTGGCATTTCATGGAATGGGAGTGAAGACAAACCTTTGAAGAAGGTTTCAGCACTGTTTTGTCAAACCCTTCACTTATTATCTACAGTGATAGGAATAAATTGGGCCAAGTCTGAGTTCTATAAATATTTTTGGCTCCCAGGGTAGCCAAGAGTTCCATAAACTGTTGATCTATGTGCAGCAAAGTATATCTGACTAGCTGGAGCAATCAAACAGCACAGGAATGTATGTGACACCCCAGATGCTTTGAATCAGATTTCAAACCATCCAGGATACTATTAGTTCACTCATTTGAGTCTGATTTTCATCTTTATCAAATCTTCTCTCATGCGTGAGGAAGTACTAAACCCAAATCATCATGCTGGACCATGGATGAGCTGGTTTTTGGGTTTTTTTAAAGTGTGATGCTAACCTGAAATCAGCTATAGGTAACAATATATTGTAGTGCCAAGCATATTTATAGGCATATAATTTCTCCATCAAACATGATAAAGCAATAAACAAACAATTCAAATTTGTATAACTTGTTCAAGGCTATAGGTATCGGAAGCACTGTGCTCACTTAGTTCCGATCCTTCTTGGAGGACCGCCCCCAGCGTGTGCAGCTTGGGGGGGGAGTTGTCTGCCCCGTGGATACTCCCTTGTGGGGTTCCGCAGGGGTCGTCCCTCTCTCCCATGTTGTTCAACATCTATGTGATGTCGCTGGCTGAGTCATAAGGAGATTTGGAGTCTGCTGCCATCAGTATGCTGATGAGGACACGCAGCTCTATCTCTCCTTTTCCACCTCTGCAGTTGAGGCTGTTCAGACCCTCGACCAGTGCCTGGATGCAGTCATGTCAAGGACCAGGACCAACAGACTCAAACTCAACCCCGAGAAGACTGAGGTTATGTTCTTTGGGACTTCCCCTTCCAGATATGGAGGCCCTCTCCCCACCTTGGAGGGTGTTTCCCTCCGGCTTGCGGACAGTGTCCGGAATCTGGGCGTGGTCCTGGACCCGGCTCTTTCCATGGAGGCCCAGGTGGCCACCATGTCCAGGACTGCTTTTTTCCATTTCCGACAAATCGCCCAGATTTGCCCATACCTTGACGGGGACTCCCTGAGAACTGTGGTGCAAGCGCTGGTGATCTCAAGAATATATTACTGCAACGCTCTCTACATGGGGCTGCCCTTGACTCTTGTTTGGCAACTTCAACGGGTGCAAAATGCGGCAGCCAGACAGGTGGCGGGTGTGCGTCGATATGACCACATCACCTCAGTACTGGCTCGCCTGCATTGGCTACCCGTTGCATCCCGAATAAGATTCAAGGTCTTGGTTTTAATTTATAAAACCCTCCATGGCCTGGGACTTGATTACCTGGCAGAGCGAATCTCCCAGCAGTCGCCTTCAGCCCAACCAACTAGAATGACGTAGGCGCACTCACTGCGGGTGGCCACGCCCAGGGAGGCTCGGAAAGCGGTTACCTGCAGCCGAGCCTTCTCCGTGGCTGGTCCTACACTATGGAATCATCTCCCGAGTGAGTTGCGCCTTGCACAGTCCCTGCTAGCCTTCAAAAAAGCTTTAAAGACCTTTCTGTTAATTTTTTTCACCCTGATTTTTCTCCGCCTTTGCCCGTGCTGTTTTTTCTTTTTTCTTTTTCTTTTTTATGTTTAAACTGACCTTATTGATTTTATAATGATGCTGTATTTAACTTGGTTATTGTTTGTTTTATTGTTGTAAACCGCCTGGAGTTCCTTCCGGAAGACGGGCGGTATATAAGCCCTAAAATAAATAAAAATAAATAAAATAAAAGGCTACACTGGTTGGCTATTTTCCTGGAGGCATTGTGGGGAATTAGGTCCCCAACTTCTGACTCTGCAGCCAAATATTTAAACCAGTGAGCTATTTGGCAGCTAAAGTACCACAGACTCTGGATAATGTTTAAGGACCCATCAATTTTCTTTCAAGCCACAGAAACAACCATAAATGGTGTCCAATAAGAACAGAACAAATTAAACTGAACAAAAGTTATGCGCAGATGATTGATAGGTATAAATCACCCTCTGCCATATATCCAAGGTATAGTAACCATAGTGCCCCAATCCAAATGTATTCAAACAAATCCAAGGGCTTTCCCCTTGACTTTAGACAGAATTTTACTAAGGCCTGGATCTCTGTCCCTTTTCTTGTTTGTACATTTGTGTGCATTACCTATTCAGGACCTCTCCACCATGCTCCTCTGATACATTTAGAGCTACCTACATTTAGGGTGACCAGGATGGTTAAAGGTCTGGCAGAAATGTCTTACGAGGAACGGCGTAGGGAGATGGGAATGTTTAGCCTTACAAAAAGAACGCTGAGAGGGGATCTGATAGCTATGTTTAAATATATGAAATGATGTCCTATTGAAGAGGGAACAGTTTGATTTCCATGGCTTCAGAAACTAGGACGCAGGGCAATGGTTTCAAACTACAGGAAAAGAGATTCCATTTTAACATTCAGAAGAACTTTATGACAGTTAGAGCTGTTCGGTAGTGGAATATGCTGCCATGGAGGGTGGTGGAGTCTCCTTCTTTGGAGGTTTTTAAGCAAAGGCTGGATGGCCATCTGTTGGAAATACTGTGATGGGGGTTCCTGCATGGCAGGGGGTCGGACTGGATGGCCCGTGATGTTTCTTCCAACTCTATGATTCTATGATTCTATGTGTCTCAACCTGAGTTCTACCATATTTACCAACCTGTTACAATTATACTGGGAGAGCATTATAATGAGGAGCCACCAAAGAGTAGCATCAATTTCACACAGTACAGTAAAACGTCAATATAATTATTGTGCCTTCCTCTAAGGTTAAAATGAATCATGTAGGCCTGCACTTACATATTCCATTGCCATGTAGCAACACTTTTCACACACATGCATACACACTACAGCTTGGAAAGGCTACTTTCTTAATAGCAAAAACAGTTAGGCAGGTACAGGATAATTTCAGCAAAATACTGAGAGTTTTAGTGAAGCAAAGCCTGGGCGAAGACCAATACACAGAACCAAGAGAAAGGCAAAAGCCGTCTTTGAGAAGGCTTGGGCACACTGCCCCAATTATTCACCATCCAGCTGTCAGGTCTTCTTAAGAATCTTAACTGTCTTCAATATCTCAGAATGCCATTATTAACAAAACTTCAATGATATATACAAATTCATTTCAACATACTCAACTACTTAACGAATTATCAACACTCTACTCCAGCAATGCTCAACTACTTTTGGAAGGGAAAGTATTGTCATTAAGTATATGATCCAAAAAAAGTTAATTGTCTGCAATCAGTGTGACAACTCTCTTGCAACTAAGTCAATGCAACTAGTTGTCTTTGGTGTCCAGACGAAGCAGATTTCCCTACGTTTATCTGGGGCATGGCAGGAAACTTTACAGCAAATAGCAAATAAAATTTCTTCACTGAAATCAACATATCTTCAGTATTGTCCTTGCAGAAAAGGTTACTTTAACAACCAGCTGTGAAAGCCTAATTTTATTTGAAAATATGAGAGGGAGAGGATGTTCCAAAGTCAGCAATTTTTTGTTATTCTTTAATCATTGTCTAATTCCATGAGAATTAAACAATGTTAGATTTCTCCAGGTCTGCTTCCCAGTCAAAGAAGTTTGAACATTCACATATAGAAGGAGACATCCAAGTCTAAGACAACTGTCTATGATGTGACTCATGCTGGGTCAGTTCAGCATGTGAGGAAGACAGAAGGCAACTCCACAAAGAATGTGTGAACTGTGAGGACATTTGAGAGTCCCCTGGGCAAAGATAGCCCACTGTCAGCTGATCCTTCACTCCAGAAGCCCCAATAGATTTCTTCTAACACAAGAAAAAAAAGTTCAGCATATACATTCCATAACATGATTTTGTGCAACATGATTCACCAAACTAAGCAGAGCCCACCACTCATGTAAGTACAAGTTTAGTGCTTATTCTTCTTGAACATGTATGGAGTGGTGGGAGTCTTCTGTATCCTGAACACTCCCACAAGTGCCTACAACTAGTGAAATGTTTTTGGCTTCTCCCCAGATCCTTGTATAGAGGAGAATGTGCACAGGACAATGTCAGATGTTTAAAACTTTGGATCAGGTTTTGGTGTTTACTGAGATGGAACTGCCAGAAATTGGGCTTTGATCTCAATGCCGATTTTCGTGGTGGAATGCTTCTAATAATCACGACGTTCAAAAACCAAGAAAATTCTTGTAAAAGGAGAAGGGCATCTTAAAATACTCACTTCCTTTCTAAATAACTGCATTAGGTTTGATTAATTCTCTCATTAACAACACCAAACTTAAATGTCCACAAATAATCCATAATCTTTTAAAAGCAAAAATGAGTTAATGAACCAGTGTTTTCACACACACACACACACACACACACACACAGAGAGAGAGAGAGAGAGAGAGAGAGAGAGAGAGAGAGAGAGACAGACACAGACACAGACACAGACACACACACACACACACACACACACACACACACACACACACACACACACACACAAAAGCTACACTAAGATATGCAGCAGTTCTGAAGACATACTCCACTATCAGAATTATCCGGCCAAAATGATTATAGCATAGCAGATTCTGGGGATTATTGCCCAAAAAGGTTACTTGGCCAGGGTATGAAGACCTCTATTTGAGATTCTGGAGAGCCACTGCATATGTGCTCTTTTCCTGTGGAAGGATAAGAAAAGAACATTATCTCTACCCCCTGTTCCATCATGGTTCTTCTCAACAACTTGTGTGACTAAATCCAGCTCTCATACCAACAGCATTGTGCCTCTTTCTGGCCCTTGACTGATGGGATTCAGAAAACAAGCAGCCTTGGACAGAAGCAAATCAAGGTTCAAAATCATATGTGGCTGGAAGAGGCACCTGAGCCTTTCTACGTAGGATCCTAATCTGGTATACAACAACCATGACACACTGGGAGATAATGTTTAAACCATCTCCCAAGTTGGTTGTATTTCAAATGTATTTCTCTGAGTCTCAGAAGACTTTTAAAAAGAACACAAGCCTCCACTGGTGTTCTTTTATTTAAAAAAAACATACATTTTAGCCTCTCCACACTGAAGGCAAATAGAGGGAAACAACCAGTCACAGTGAGGGATGTAAAACACTTCCACCTGCACAGCTACTGCCGATCCAAACTGATGGCCTGCAAGCTCAACTGTGCATAAAAAAAATAAGAGGATCAGCTGCACACTGCATATTGAATCCATCACGTAGTTTGACATTTGCTCATCGTTTTCCCAGAAAATACTGGCTCTTTTGCCAGCTGTGGCTAATTACAAGATCTCAAGGGATTTAGCCCCAGTTCAGGGGCTGTGTATGTGCCAGCAAATGGACAAATATACCTGTTCCTGCCTTAAAGAAAGTGGCACGCAAGTTTCGGATATATCTAGTTTATGCTGTTGTTCATATGGAGACATGAAAGTAATTGACGTTGTGGTTCAGGTATCTTAAATGCAAGAGAAAGATGAAATGCTTCCCAGTTTAAAACATTGATAGAAACTGGCAAAAATACTGTGATGGGGGTTCCTGCATGGCAGGGGGTCGGACTGGATGGCCCGTGATGTTTCTTCCAACTCTATGATTCTATGATTCTATGTGTCTCAACCTGAGATCTACCATATTTACCTACCTATTACAATTATACTGGGAGAGCATTATAATGAGGAGCCACCAAAGAGTAGCATCAATTTCACACAGTACTGTAAAACGTCAATATAATTATTGTGCCTTCCTCTAAGGTTAAAATGAATCATGTAGGCCTGCACTTACATATTCCATTGCCATGTAGCAACACTTTTCACACACATGCATACACACTACAGCTTGGAAAGGCTACTTTCTTAATAGCAAAAACAGTTAGGCAGGTACAGGATAATTCTGTAAAGCTGCCTGTCTGATACTGCCTGTCTGATACTGCGGCGTCAGAAAGTGGAGCCTTCCATCACTCGTGAAGTTTACTGGCTATTAATTCAGAAAATAAACTAGAATTTTAGATACACTAATGAGGGGGCTGTAGAAAGACAAAGACAGTATGATGACTTTGGTAGACAGGTGTTCCTGCCTGCTTTTCCGGCTCTGAAAGGAAGCTCCACTTTCAAGTTGAGTCTGAAAATGTGAAGGGTCTTTGCTGCTGTCTTCCAGTTCTTGTACACAACTTGAGTTCCAGCTACAGGAAGGACCATCCCTTCCCATATGAGCCTTCTCTGTGTTTGAGATCATCCGAGGAGACCCTCCTCTCGGTCCCGTTGCCAGCACCAAGCATGGTTTGATGGGGACACCAGAGAGGGCTGGCCCGCTTCTTTTTATCCTTCCACTGATGTCTGAAGAGCCATCTTTTGTTTTCAGGAAGGCATTTAACAATCATGATTGAGTCCCTGGATGCCTTTTTAAACTTAAGAAAAATTTCAATGTTTACTTGGTTTTAATTATTCCATTATATTTCTGTTAGCCTGTGGTTTATTTTTTAAATGTTTAACTTATTATGTTTTTAATTCTATTCTTTTTAATATTATGAGCTGCCTTGGGTCCCCTTATCGGGGGAAAGCCAGTCTGTAAGTGAACCAAATAATAATAATTAATTAATTAAATATTTTCAGCATCAGTCTATGCATGTCAGCAGGGAATACTCCCAGGGAAAGTCCTATCTCTTTTCCTGCACATCTGATGCGAGTGTGTCATGTGTGAGGCATTCCTGTAGTATGCTTTTGGATTTCTAAGTAGAGATGGGCACGACCAGGAAAAATTACGTTTCGAGTTGTCGTGTGTCAGAGCCGGCACGTTTCGGCTCGTTTCCGTTTTTCGTGAAATTTTTCAAAAATTTGTCGTTTTGTTTGTCGTTTTTTCGTCTGTCGTTAGTACTGGTTTTGGGGGGGGGCTCCTGGAGGCACCTTTCTGGGGTGGGTGCCTCCTCTGGCCCGCCATGAAAGGAAAGCGGGCTCCTGGAGGCACCTCTCTGGGGTGGGTGCCTCCTCTGGCCCGCTACAAAATGGCATGCATAGCCAATTGGATATGCATACCATTAAGTTGCAGTTGCACTGCAGTAGCAGGCAGAGGCACCTCTCTTTCGGGTGCCTCTGTGACTCACTGCCTGCGGTGCACTTGGGCTGGGGAACGAAGTGAGAGAGGACCCCTACGGGCACCCTGTGACTCACTAAGAAGGGAAGTGTAGTTGCTGTAGTGCAATGCGAGTACACATCTGGCTTACTGGTTAGGGGTTAGCGCAAGGGCTAGGCTTAGGGTTACGGGTAAGGTTAGGGTGAGTTACTGGGGTGCACCTCTGGGTGCCTCTCTGACCCACTAAGAAGGACAGTGTACTGGCGTATGGGTTAGGGTTAGGGTTCGGGTTCGGGTTCGGGCTAGGGTTAGTGGCTTTTTATGCCCAACTGGCACATCCCAGAAGTCTTGGTCAAAACCTGGCCAAGTGGCCATGCAATTGGTGGAATGGCTCCAAAAATTTGCATGGTCCACTCCAATGGCCAGCCCATCATTGCGCAGGTGTAAAAAAATAAAAATAAAAATAAAATAAAATAAAATCAATGGAGACGTTTTGTTGCAAGAAAAACCCACTGCTGCTACTGAAAAAATTCAGGCAGTTTTAAAATAGCTAATTTTTGCATGTTTCTGTGGTGCTTTGGTGTGTTTTTGGACCACGCGATTTCAAAATAAATATTGCGGTCGCCCCATTTGGATCCCCCGCCCGCACCGCATGGCATGGCGAGTTGGCGAAACGACGAGGATGCGCGCAGCCCAGGAGAGGAGAGGGGGGAGGCCGGGGACACCCCCCCCCCCAGAAACCACCCTTCTGGTAGGTGCCCTCACTGAGGCAGGCATATTTTCGCCTGCTTTTTTGGCCGGGACTCGGGGTTTTTTTTATTTTTAAAACTTTTTTTCTGTGCTGCACTGCTTGGCAAGTTGGCATGGCGACTCGACGAGGATGCGCACTTTGCACAGCCCAGGAGAGGGGGGGAGGCCGGGGACACCCCCCCCCCAGAAACCACCCCTCTGCTAGGTGCCCTCACTGAGGCAGGCATATTTTCACCTGCTTTTTTGGCCGGGAATTGGGTTTTTTTTAATTTTTAAAACTTTTTTTCTGTGCCGCGCCACTTGGCGAGTTGGCGTGGCGACTCGACAAGGATGCGCACTTTGCGCAGCCCAGGAGAAGAGGGGGGAGGCCGGGGACCCCCCCCAGAAACCACCCCTCTGGTAGGTGCCCTCACTCAGGCAGGCATATTTTCGCCTGCTTTTTTGGCCGGGAATCGGTTTTTTTTATTTTTAAAACTTTTTTCCTGTGCCGCTTGGCATCGCGCGATTGCTGCGATGCCAGGAATGACCACGACAAATCAGACCCAATTTTTCTTTAGTCGGTTCGAGTTCGAGTTCTGGCGGAGTAATTGTCGTTACCGTTTCCGTTACGTAACAGAAACGAGAATTTCGCCAAGTCGTGCCCATGTCTATTTCTAAGGTTATTTTACAATGAAGAGAGAAAATGATGACCTGAGGAAAATATTACCAAAAGCTAAACAACGTAGTATACTGCCCCATAACACTCTGTGGGCAGTTTACAATTTATTTATACAGGTTACACATTGCTCTCTCCCAACCCCGACCTCAGAAGGATGGAAGGCTGAGTCAACCATGAGCGGGCTACCTGGGATTGAACCCCAAGTCTTGAGCACAGTTTTACCTGCAGTACAGGCATTTTAACCACTACTTTTACTGACCTCAGAAGGATGGAAGGCTGAGTCAACCATGAGCCGGCTACCTGAGATTGAACCCAGGTCGTGAGCACAGTTTTACCTGCAGTACAGGCACTTAACCACTACTTTTACCAGAAGGGGCTTCCCACAACAGAAAATTATTTCTTTACTCGTTTGCACCAGCAATACATGCAGCAATTTTACATGGTTCCTTCTCCTTGTTAACTTAAACAACTCCCTTGTAAGGCAGGGTTGACTAAGAGATATTGAGTGGCCTAAGGAAACTGTGCAAATTTTGTGACTGAAAAGAGACTTGAATTGGCTGTCCCTTTTCCAAATTCAGCACTCTAATAGTACTGATACATGATACTGAGTATTTCAGTGCTACTGCTAACAATAAACAGTACAAGGTGCCAAGGATGAAACATACAGGTAAAGGGGGGAAAGCAACTATTATTGCACCTGATTTGCATAGTGTACAAATTTGAATATAAGCTAATTAAGTTATACAGATTTGGAGCACTACATTGGGGGTTCCCTGCATGTAAAAAACAAACTTTGCAATACTAATCTAGGTTTCTCAGTAACATGCTATGTAAGATTGGGGGGGTCTTTGATAGGACACAGTCTGCTAGGAAAAGACCTGTAAACAGTGATTAAATTTATTAAGAATATTCATCCTAATAATACTGATTCCTGGAGGAAAAGTCCATCACAGGTTACAAAACATGATAGAGATGTATCATCTCCAGGCTTAAAACTGGGGTACTTCAAGGACCACATACAGGGGAGTGGTATCAGGAGACAGATATCTAGTCTCGTGTGCTCCCAGACACATTTGGCAGGGCTACTGTGAGATACAGGAAGCTGGACTAGATGGGCCTTTGGCCTGATCCAGCATGGCTCTTCTTCTGTTCTTATGTTCTTATATTCATCGTTACCACCAAATTACTGATTCAATTCTTCAAAAACTTTCCAGCTCATGATATCGGACGTACTGTATTGTGCTTCTGTATTTACAATGAAATGATCTGGTACTGCTGCACAACATTGTGCTTGTGTTGCAACCAGGAAAAAAATGCCAAGCCTTATATAGCAAATGGTAGCCTGAATATTGATAACATCAGTGGCAGCAGAGAAGATTGTCTACAAGAGACCCTTTGATTATCACTTCCACTCACATAAAGTGACACCAAGCAGGGGGAAATCCCAGAAGCTGGCTTCCTTTTTTTCATCAGTTAACAACTGCTCACAAACCAATTGTGTAAGGGTTTTTTTCTTTCAAAAAGTGTGTGAATGGTAATGAGCAGTAATCCCTGTGCCTGAGAGAATTCACATCAATTTAGCACCACTGACTTGCCAGGCAAGTCTTAGTACCTGCCTGTTGACCTGAATACAGCCATTCCTGGCTACTAATCCCCATTATTGTTAAACCCACCATTATTAAAGAACTTGGAAAAGTGACTTGTTTGGACTAGAATCCTGCATGCTGTCTGGGAGTTCAAGTTCAAGAAAGTTCTGGTCCGAAAAAGTAACTATTCAAATTACTCCATTATTGCAGCTCAAGCTGCCAAGTCTCAGAGGTTTTAGGATTGCCAGCTGAAGTCTCCAGGAATTACAGTGCTTCTCCAGGTTTCCAGCCATGGAATCTAATCTTAGGGTGTGGATCAGATAGTCTGTTTTTCATGTGAGGTGCCTTTAAAACCTGAACGTCTCATTTCATCCCTACTCATTGGCTCAAAGTCGTGTGTACGCTGATCTAGATGGCACAATGTATGTAGGTGTAAGCACCTATAGCAGCTGCCACCATATTCCCTCCCTAGCTCCTGATATTGACTCAATCCTGCCATTTGGAGGAAGGCAAGCAAAGGAAAACAAGCATGGTGACCTACAAGCTGTAGTGCAAAGTCTGGGAAGGAAGGAAGGAAGGAAGGAAGGAAGGAAGGAAGGAAGGAAGGAAGGAAGGAAGGAAGGAACTCTCTGCATTCCTAATGTTCATCTTCTTTGCCTCTGTGCCTTCACAGGGCCCACCCTCTGACATCGCAGTGTTCTAGTCTGCCCACGGGTCTCAGGTTTTAGGTCCTGGAGTCTCAGGCAGTGGCATACTGCTGATCTTCCTGTGATGGTAATAAGGAATGTAGAGGGTGGTTGACAAACAGAAGCATATCTGATACATTGCCCAGCCTCTGTATCCCTTTTAATATACTTTGCTAGCAATTATTTTCAACTGTTAAACATAAATTGGCATTATCCATGTGAACTAACCTGGCAGTAGACATGGGCACGACCAGAAAAAATGACGTTTAGAGTTTTTGCTTGTCAGAACGGGTCCGTTTTGGGTCGTTTCCGTTTGTCGCGAAATTTTTCAAAAATTTGTCGTTTCCGTTTGTCATTTGTCGTTTGTCATTTCCACCGCGATTTAGCGTGATTTGACTTCCCAGAGCATAGGGGCGTCCCACATTCAGGGCCGGCGCTAGGTGTTTTTGCGCCCTAGGCGGCGGGTGGGGCGGGGGGTGGGCGAGCGGGCGGGTGGCGGTGTGGGCCGCAGGCGGGTGGCGGCGCAGGCGGACAGGCGAGTGGGCAGTTAGGATATCACTTAGGAAATAGGATAGAGGTTCTGTTCTTGGCTTGTACCCCAAATGTGTGTGTGTGCAAGCAAATTGAAATTGGGAAAATAGAAAATAAATGGTAGTATATAATATATTTTTAAAATAAATCCACACCTCCCACTCCCAGTCGAACCTCCCCCTTTATCCAATATCAGAAAAAAATCCTCACAAGCTGCCAGAGAAGAAATAAAGAATAAACTGCTAGTCCCTTCAGAAGACAAAGCTGCTGGGAATCAAAGAAATTATTTTCTAAATTCAATTTCCTCCCTGCCTGCCTAACTTAAATCCTAAAGCCTCCAGCCTCCCTCCTCAATCTCGATCGGATCACACCAGCACCAGCAGCCAGCCCTCCTCCCTCAACCACATCCATACACCCGACTGCGATTTCTGGAAGGTGCCTCGGCTTTTTATGCCCTCCGAGACATCCAGGAGTGTCAGTCAAAAACCTGGAGATGCCATTGGTGGAATGGTTCAAAAAAATTGCATGGTCCCATCCCAAGCCCTGCCCAAATGGGCAGGTCTAAAAAAATAAAAAATAAAATAAAATAAAATAAAATCAATACAACGTTTTATTGCTATAAAAAAACCACTGCTGCTACTATTAAAATTCAGGCATTTAAAATAAATAAATTTCACATGTTTCTGTGGGTGATTTGGTGTGTTTTTTGACCACGATTTCAAAAGAAAAATTTCGGTCGCCATTTTGGATCCCCCCCAACCGCATGGTATGGCGAGACAACGAGGATGACCCCCCCCAGCCTGGTGCAAGCAGCCCAGGACAGGAGAAGAGGGGGGGAACCCCGGGGACCCCCCCCCAGAAACCACCCCTCTGGTAGGTGGCAAAGCCTCAGGCAGGCATATTTTCGCCTGCTTTTTTGGCCGGGAGTCGGGGTTTTTAAAAAAAAACTTTTAAAAACTTTTTCTGTGCTTCGCATTGCGCGATTGCTGCGATGCCACAAACAGAAATGAAAAACCCGACCAAATTTTTCTTTTTTCGGTTCGAGTTTGAGTTCTGACAGCTTAATTATCGTTACCGTTTCCGTTACGTAACGGAAATGATAACTGAAAACGGAAACGACAATTTCGCCGAGTCGTGCCCATGTCTACCTGGCAGTCTTATACTTGTGGGAAAATACCACTGGAAGAAACTGTCACTTATTTACTTGAGAGGAAGTATCAGTGTGTTCAGTAATGAAGCAGGCAGACTACTGACTGGGGCGGGATACAGAAAACACATTACACCCCTATTAAAGCAGCTCCACTGGCTGCCAATCAGCTATCGGGGACAATTCAAGGTGCTGACCTTGACCTACAAAGCACTATATGACCTGGGTCCTACTGTAGCTATCTCAAAGATCGAATCTCACAGTGTGAACCGACTCAGGTATTAAGGTCATCAGGAGAGGCCCTTCCCTCCATGCCACCACCCTCACAGGTATGTCTCGTGGGAACCCATGAAAGGGCCTTCTCGATTGCTGCACCCAGACTCTGGAACTCCCTCCCACTAGAGGCCAGGACTACCTCATCTCTGTTGTCCTTCCGGAAACAGGCAAAGACCTTTCTCTTCAAGCAAGCTTTCCCTGAATGATGGACTACTATTATGTGTCTTTTATATGAATCTATAGGTTCACATAAACTTTGTTTTTGTAACTACATATAACCGTGTAGCTTTAATGTAATGTTGTCTATTAATGCTGTAACAGCATGTCCAAACTTCAGCCCTCCTGATGTTTTAGACCAAAAATCCTAGAATTCCAAGCCTGTATTGCCAATGACGAAGGACTGTGGGAGTTGTGGTCCAAAACATCTGGAGGGCCAAAGTTTGGACACGGTGTCCTTGTTTTCAATACTTGAAC
This sequence comes from Phrynocephalus guinanensis, assembly GCA_037367245.1. Taxonomy (NCBI): domain Eukaryota; kingdom Metazoa; phylum Chordata; class Lepidosauria; order Squamata; family Agamidae; genus Phrynocephalus; species Phrynocephalus guinanensis. Next base: position 99,651,064 of record CM074736.1, on the reverse strand, counting down.
ATGTCTTAATTGTACTAGACTGTATATTATTCCTCATTACTGCAAGCTGCCTTATGTCCTTTTCCAAGGAGAAAGTTGGGGTAAAAATACTCTAAAATAAATAAATAATAAATAAATTTGTTTGGTTACTACATTGAAATGTACCTAAGAAATATTCAAGTCCTGAAATAATATACAAAACAGACTGCAATTATTCTTCTGTTTTTGTGTTTTGTTGTTGAAAAGAAACAAATACAAAATGTTTACGTTAGGGAAAATTGCCTAAAAAAAAGCATATATTAGCATGAAATGTGTATATTAGTACACAATGTACAAAATGCATTTGAATGTTCAAACTGCAAAGTGATCTGAAAACAGAGTAGGATAGACCTATGCTTCAAAGAATATGAACAGTGTAGAAAGTAAAATAAAAAGACCCAGGCATTTTTCAACCTCACTCCACAAACAATCCCTGAATCCTTTTGTTTTGTCATCCAGATATTTGTCTAGCCTAGGACATTTTGGAGGTTATTAAGTCATTGGAAGTGACAATGTCACATAACAGCTTTTGAATTTTCTTTCTTAATTAGCAGATAATTGTATAGCGACAAGACAGATGGAAAAGCAGGATATAGACACCAAATTCTTACTAACATCAAATAAGGCTAAATGTAAATTATTAAATGTAAATAAGACTGGCTATTGACCACCACTGCTGCTGATTTGTTTTTGAAAGCTTAATCCACCTCTGTTTTGTCTTTTATTATTGTCTGTTATTTTTATTTTAATTATTATACAGTGGTACCTTGAGTTACAAATGTCCTAAGTTATGAAAAATTTGAGTAACAAATAGAAAACTGCCAGTAAAGGAAAATTTTGAGTTCTAAAAAAAGCCTGTTTTTTTTCAAGTTACAAAAGGGAAAAGGAAAGGAAAAATTCCTTTTCAAAATGGCTTCTGCTTGTTTGCAGTAGTAATTCTGCCATCTTGTGGCCACCTAAATACACTGCTGCAATTGGGATAAAGATGGAGCCATTTTGAAAAGGGAAGCTGAGAACGGGGGTTTCTGTTTTTCAATGACCTTCTCAATGTGTTCCATTTTGGAAATATTGGCAGTGTTTGGGGGACTTTTTGGGACCTTTGATGGATTTCTCAAGTGATTATAAGAAGGATTGCCCATCTTCTGTTGTTTCCTTGCCTGTTAACTGTGCTTTTTGCTTTCGGGGTGGGTGTGATTTCCCATTTGGAATGAATTAATCCATTTCCTATGGGAAACCGTGTTTTGAGTTAATAAACTTCTGAGTTAAGAAAATGCATTTGGAATGGATTAATTTTGTAGCCTAAGGTACCACTGTAGTTTATTATGTTTGCTTTATGTTTTATATTATACATGATATTATCTATCTCAAAATTTTGTAAACTGCCCAGAGTGGTACTTGTACCAGATGGTGTGGTATATAAATAAAAAACAAAACAAAACAAAACAAATAAGACTACATACACAAAGCAAAAAAACAGTAATTAAATGAATACAGTGGTACCTTGTATAAAGGAATTAATTCGTTCCAAATGAAATTCTGTTAAGCAAATTTTCCTTTATACAAATTTCCCTTAGGAATGCATTGAAAACAGAGTAATCCCTAATTGCAACCATTTTTATGTTGTATGGATTCACCCCATAGATGATTCTGTTAAGCAAATTTCCACTATCTCTGGAATTTTTTATGTTGTACAAATTTTATGTTATACAAACCGTTTGTTATACAAGGGTCCACTGTATGTTCTATAGTTTTAAAATATCTTTTACAATATTTTTAGAACTAGACTCCGAATCTTTTCCCCCCAACATTAAGTCCTGTTTGGCAAAGAAAGAGCTTAAAAGTTCTCCTATTGGGAGTAATTAACAGGGTGAAGAGTTCAGATTGCCCCAAATGTGGAACTGATTTCCCCTTTGAAGACTTGTGTTAAGGACCTGTTTTCAGAAATGTTTACTGAAAGCAGTCAAAGCTGGGAGAAACACAACTGTTCTGTGCATTTATAATGCAGAAATATTTTGACTATGCTTTAGAAAATTGTATACAAATTATCTGGATACAGATGGCAAAATGTTTCTTTCTGTAGGACTGACACTCCATTCCCTTTTTTAAAAGCAAGTACAGTGAGTAAGCCTGTTCATGGCCATTGTGAACAGGGATACTATTCAAATCAGCAGGGCCTCAACGTTGGTGATTCCAGGGTTGGAATGTGTCCATCTGTTGGTTGGGCAGCGGGACAGGTTTGGCATTGTGCTCGGTTACCGTGCTCCCCGCAACCCAGCACAATCCCTACCAGAGCTCACTGAGTTCATCGCTGCTGCCCTGTTGAGAACCCCCCGCCTTTTGGTGGTGGGTGATCTCAACGTGCACGCTGGCGGTGACCTGTCTGGTGCTGCTCTGGAATTCATGCAGATCATGGCCTCCATGAACCTGGCCCAGCATGTTTTGTGCCCAACACACAGATCTGGACACACCCTGGATCTGGTATTTTCCTCTGCGTCTGAGGACTCGTGTCTGAGGGTGTGGGACCTTGTTCCCACCCCCTTGTCATGGTCAGACCACCACCTGCTGTCCTTCTCTGTATCGATCGCCGCCCCACCCCGCGGGGACCCCCGGCCTACTGTTTGGGCCCGCCCCCGTAGACTCCTTGACCCTGATCGGTTTCGGGAAGTTCTCGGGGAGCCTCCTGGCAGACTGGCTGACGATCTGGTAGACTCCATGGTGGATCAATGGTTTGATGAAACATCCTGGGCTGTCGACCAGATCGCCCCTAGGCACCTCATCCGCTGTAGAGCTCGTTCCTCACCGTGGTTCACGGAAGAGCTTCGAGCGATGAAGCAAGAACGGAAGAGGCTGGAGAGCAGCTGGAGGAAGAACCGGACGGCTATTAAGAAGGCTGCAGTCATCGCACAGTCCAGGTGCTATGTTCATGCGATCAGGGTTGCTAGAAGATCTTATTGCACCCTGAGAATTAGTGAGGCCTCGAACCATCAAGCGGAATTGTTCCATGTAGTTCGCGACCTCACTAATCCTGGACTGTCTAGGCCTCCTCCTACTGATTTCAGTAGTGAGAATTTTGCAGCCTTTTTTCGATCAAAAATAGAGGCCATCCGTGCCGGTTTCGAATCCTGTTGCCATAGCCCACCCTCGGCATCCCCTGCGCCTGTGCCCCCTCGGTCTCCTCGTATGGTTGAGTTTGGGCCTGTCACCTCACTTGAGGCCTCCAGGGCTATTGCCCACTGCCGGCCCGCGTCCACCCACTTCGACCCTTGCCCATCATGGCTTATTAAAGCAGTTGGTGGGAACATCTCCGAATGGGCATCGATCATCGCCACAGCCTCCTTCAGGGAAGGGATTTTTCCCTCTCGCCTGAAGGAGACTGTGGTAAAGCCCATTCTGAAGAAACCCAACCTAGCATCGGGCGACTTGACCAACTATCGCCCGATTGCTAATGTTCCCTTCATGGGCAAGGTGATCGAGAGGGTGGCCGCAACCCGGCTCCAATCTTATCTGGAGGGAGAGCACGCCCTGGATCCGTTCCAGTCTGGGTTCAGGCCTGGTCGAGGGACCGAGACAGTCTTGGTCGCTCTGCAAGATGACCTCCTCCGGAGGGCCGACGGGGGGTGCTCCTCCCTGTTGGTCCTCCTGGATTTGTCAGCGGCCTTCGATACCATCGACCACGGTATCCTGCTGGATCGGCTCTCTGGGGTTGGGATCGGGGGCACTGTTTACAGTTGGTTCCGGTCCTTCCTCGGAGACCGTCCCCAGCAGGTTCAGCATGGGGACGAGTTGTCGGCCCCTTGGATACTCCCTTGTGGGGTTCCACAGGGGTCGTCCCTCTCTCGCATGCTGTTCAACATTTACATCAGGCCGCTTGCTGAGGTCATTAGGGGACATGGAGTCTGCTGTCATCAGTACGCTGATGACACGCAGCTCTATGTCTCCTTTTCTACCGCTGCAGATGAGGCTGTCCGGACCCTCGATCAGTGCCTGGGCGCGGTCATGGAATGGACCAGGGCTAACAGGCTCAAACTCAACCCCGATAAGACCGAGGTTATGTTCTTTGGGGCTTCCTCATCCAGCTACGTTGGCCCGTATCCCATCTTGGAGGGTGTTTCCCTCAGGCCATCGGACTGTGTCTGGAATCTGGGCGTAGCCCTGGACCCGGCGCTCACCATGGAAGCCCAGGTGTCCGCCGTGTCCAGGGCTGCCTTTTTCCATCTTCGTCACATCACCCAGATTCGTCCATACCTGGATGAGGACTCCCTCAGAACAGTGGTCCAGGCGCTGGTGATCTCGAGTTTGGACTATTGCAACGCGCTCTACATGGGGTTGCCCTTGACTCTCATTCGGCGGCTGCAGTGGGTCCGGAATGCAGCGGCCAGGCTGGTGGCGGGTGTGCGCCGATTTGAGCACAACACCCCAGTTCTGGCTCGCTTGCATTGGTTACCCGTTGCAGCCCGAATTAGATTCAAGGTCCTGGTTTTGGTTTACAAAACCCTCCATGGCCTAGGACCTGGCTACCTGATGGAGCGGATCGACCAGCGATCAACCCCGGCCCGTCCGACTAGGTCGTCGCGGGCGCACATGCTGCACGTGGCCACGCCCACCCGAGCCTTCTCTGTGGCGGGCCCAACCCTCTGGAATCATCTTCCAGCAGAAGTGCGCCTAGCAGAGTCCCTGCCTGCCTTCCGGAAGGCGCTGAAAACCCTTCTCTTCCGGGAGGCATTTGGGTGACCCAAACAGTTTTTTTTTCTTGCCGGTCCGGTCCCGCCATCTGCTGTTGTTGTTGCTTATATTTGCTTTTATTAGTTAGTTACTATTTACTTTTCTGTTTTGTATTTTGCTGTGTTGTATAGTTGTTGTAAACCGCCCGGAGTTCCCTTAGGAAGACGGGCGGTATATAAGCTGTATAAATAAATAAATAAATAATGCAGTTTATGACAGTAATTCTTGTCTTCTCTTCTCTTCTCTTCTCTACTTTCCTTCTTCTTTCTTTCTTTTTGAAAGGGCTTTTAGAGAATAAATATTTCATCCCCTGAAGCCTGGATTCTTTCCAAATTTAAAAAAGGCAAATGGGACTAACCGTTCTCTTTCAAGGTTAGCAAGATTGAACTTTTCAGTTTACGTGAGATACTTTATACTGGAGGACATTTTAGGACTGGCTTGTTGCTGCAGGGGGAGGCAGCTTTCATTTAAAAAAATACTCAAATGCTCATTGCCCAAGATTATGAAAATTTGGCACAGATGCCAACTATATATGTAGCAGATTTGGTGCTAATCTGAAGTCTAGTTTTACAGTTCTAATTTTGGAAAGAGGGCTGCCTCCATTTTTAGAATTGCCTTCTATAATGTTTATTTGCTCTGCTTAACAACAATAAAAAGTGTGAGAATTAAATCCATCCTTAGTCCTGCTTTGATCTGTTGAAACTACTGGAATTTCCTAATCACAACTAGCTTAAGCCCTGTTGATGTCTAAGTAGGTATGCTGGTTACCAGATTCTGGGACCTAGCATCTAAAATAATGCAATACTAAATTCTGGGGAGGATTTTCAAGCATTTACTGCCAGCAGAAATAGACCAAGACTATAGATAAAGACAACTATGTAAAAAAAATTGAATGATAGTACAAGAAAGTTAGGAACAGTTCTCACACAAACAACTGTCATAAAAACCAGAGAGTCACACTTGTACTGTCTGTATTGGCACAAAGTATTCCCTGAAAAAACAAAAACACGGTTCAGCTGAGATGCTAGACAGAAACATGATCGCTGATCAAATACTTCAATATCCAAAAAATCAGTGTTTGAATTCTACTTTTTGGATCAGATTGTTTCCAGGTCTGTGGGTTTGCCAGAGGCCCTTCAGACATTTATACAGGCCATGTGTTAACTAGCAAACAGAAATGTACAAGACCTTAGCACCAATACAGAAACATTGTGAACAATGCATGTCCAACTGTGGTCATAGTTGAACATCTACACATTAAATATCTGTTGGGCTTCAATCTGGCCTTGCTTTTGATGGAAATACATGGCTTTCATGTTGCTGTATTTCAAGCACAGAGAAGAGGATGACTGGGCAGGCCAGGCACAATTTTCTTAATGAAAACTGTGTGTTCACTGCTTTAGCTCACTGCTTTAACACTTTTATCTCTACCTTCAGTGCTTTCTCTATGCAGTATTTCTTTCTTTCATGTATCCACATTGAAGAAATCATGGTAAACTAATTATATGAGTTTATGGAAATAAATGATAGTTTCAGTCCATGGTGTCTCCAAGTGTTATTGTGGGGAAATGCTGTTCAGTGTATTGACAAGCTAATACTGAGGTCAATAGACCAAAGGTCTAACTCTGCATAAGGCTACTTCCTACGTTCTTAGTTGATGAAATGCATATCACAGCTCAATGTTTTTCAGCGATCGCAAATAAACTCATAGAGTTTTGAAAAGAGCAATAAAGTCTCAGGTGTCTATAGAAACAAGATGAAAGCCACAACATCTTCCTCACTCAAATGGCATTTCTGAGAAGAAAACTGTTGGCAAAAGAATAGAGGGTAAAATATAATTAACCGCCACCCCTTTTCTTTAAACACAGCCATTCTGAATGATGCTGTTTAGAAAGAACCTGGGTTTGAGATTAAGCAAGGTAGATAAATCCAGAAACAAAAAAGCCTTCTTTTCCCTTCCAAAATAACTCTTGAGAAATGTTATCTTGAAGGAAGCAATTAAATGGAATATAGTCAGTCATGACATAATTTCCATATTATGGCATCTGAAGAAGAGGAATTAAAATGTCAACAGGTATAATCCACTTTTCTCAACATTTTAAAGCCCCTTTTCAGCAAAAGGACAAACCGTCTGATTTGCAGTGAAGTAGGAAACTGCCTTTTTCTTAGTCTGACTGCAGTGCGGATCCACCTTCCCCAGTACCATGACTAGCAGTTACTTGCCAGGATTTGAGACGAGATTATTTCTAGTCCTAGCTACCTAGAGATGCCAGGGACTGACCTCAGACCTTCTTATCTGCTCTGCTGCACTGCAATGTTACCCTCACCCTACCAGGAACAGATGACCATAAGGGATGAGATTTTGGGAATTCTTAGACTACAAATCACATAGGGTAATTTTCCATTCTGGGAATTCTACCTGATTTATGCACTCACCTAAATATGGTTCAACTACAAGAAAAGTTCTAAAAGAGAAGGCAGTGAGACCTAGCTGAACCTTGCTCTGTTAAAAAAGAAAGCCCCCAGCTAGAATTGGGACAAGAACAGAAAGCTTAGATGGCGCTAAACCTAGCTAAAATTCAAATGAGAGAACTTATATTTGAACCTCTGAACTGGAACTATGTAGTAGTATATAAGTAATACTAAGGTAGATGGTAGCACTTGATTTATAGGTACTGGAAATGTACACCATCTTAGACAGGCTTCACATGTTTCATGAGGCATTGTCCACTGATCATTCAACTTTCGAAAGAATAAGAAGAATCAGGCTGTAAACCCATACTTATATCAGAATCTCCCCATTGGTTCTTAATTGAAAGTACACAAATTTCTAGAGATGGGCACGAAATGAACTTTTTTCATTTCCGTTATTCGTTATTTGTTTCATTATGTAATGAAACAATGAAAATTGTGATGAAATTGGAACGAACCGAAAATTAGGTTTGTTACATTTTGTTTTTCGTTAATGGCGACACGCAATGAAATTAGCTGTTTTAAATGTTAAAAAAATGCCCTGGACATCCATAAACACGCAGCAATAATTATTTATACTGTCTGATAATACCTACCAGGGGGGTTTGGGTCCTTAAAACATTTGATTTTGTCTTCTCCCATAGCAATGTATTTTTCTTTTCCCTTTAAGGATGACAAAATGGATGTCACCAGCCACAAAATGGAGCAAAGCCATGTGATGGGGTCATGTAAATTCTTGGACAACTTCAACCAATAGCATGCCCAGGTTGCAGACTGGGCAGGTCTGGCAGCCACAGAGGGCATAAAAAGCTCTGGCAGCCCCTGTCCTCCTTGCAGTCTCTGGTGGGAGTTAGGGTGGGATTGCTGTCTCTGCGACTCGTTATTTTCACTTTAGGCCAGCCAGGCAGGTGTGTGTCTCTGTGTTCCTGCCGGCTGCAGCCTGGCTCTTAGGAGAGAAAAAGAAGAGATTTCTCTCTAGCTTCAGTCCTGCAGCCTCCCTGTGTGCGTGCGTGCGTGTGTGCGTACCTCTCGGTGAGTACCCTCCCCTGCCCCGCAGTGCAGTCACTCTGTGGCTGCTGCCTTGCACCCTGGGCAACGCCAGCCGCTGCCTTTGCAGCCTCCCTGCGTACCTAGTCTATACTGTGTCTCTGCTAGCATCAATTTTTTTAGGTTTTTTCCCTCTGGTCTGGAGCGTTGGGGGATGCCCATGCATGGAAATGCTTTAAAAATCGTGCAAAAAGTGGGTAAAAGGGAAAAACGAATAAATGAATAAACAGAAATGATTTTTTTCAAAAATTTGCAAAAAACAAAAATGAACCAAAACGGACCCCCTCAACGAAAAATGAAAAACTGAAACACCATTTTTTCGATTCGTTCCTATCTCTACAAATTTCAGTACATGCTATCACAGTAGAGCTAAATATTTTAAAAATTGTGCAGACTATGTTGGAATAAGACCATACATTATAGATGTAATACCTAACAGAAAGGAATGTTTTTAGAGGTTATAAGGACTGTGAGCAGTCTTTATACGCTGGTATTCAGATGTTACCCCTAATGTAAGCAAGAGAAGGGAAAATTATTTTTACTTACAGTATATGTGGCAGGATTTTGTTTACTATTAAATCATCCCCTGCTTCCTAAGACTTCTTCCCCAGGGGAAAGGGGATCCCTAGTAGGCCCTGAAACCTTAATAGGGTGGGAGCATAAGAAGCTTTCAATTGGTTTAATTTAATTATTTCCAGTACCAGATCCCATTTATGCAGGCATCACTTTATACAAACAAAACTTTACGCAACAGGACTTTGCCCCCAAATATTACTATTTTTAGACTTCAATTCCCAGCTAGCTCTGTGCGGCATAGGGATTCTGGGGGCAGTCATCCAAGTCAGTAACTTTTCTAAAATCTGATTCCACCTGACAAGTTTGAGAGCCATTCTCCTGCCCCGGATAGGGCTGCACTGGCCCCAAAGGACAGGGTCCATATCTTGGCATACTTCTGGACCCAGCTCTTACCCTGGAAGCCCAGGTGGACTCAGTAGCCAGAGGTGCCTTCTTACAGCTGTGGAGAATATATCAACTTTTCCCTTACCTGGATGAGCATAGCCTGGCAACAGTCACACATGCACTGTTAACAACCACATTGGACTATTGTAATGCACTTTATGTGGGGCTGCCTTTGAAGACGATCCGGCCATTGTAACTGGTACAGAACCAGATCACATGGCTAGTGAGTGTTGCTGCTGCACGGACTCATATTACACTAGTTCTAAAAAATTTACATTGGCTGCTAGTTGCTGCCCAGACCCAATTCAAAGTGCTTATGCTTACATATAAAGGCCTAAATGGCGTAGGACCTGGTTACCTTAAGAACTGCCTTCCATATGAGCCTGCCCATTCCTTGATATCTGGCCAGGAGGGCCTATTGAAGATGCCATTCCTCAAAGAGGTGAGGGGGGTGGCACATTGAAACAGGGCCTTCTCAGCAGTTGCCCCCAACTTTGGAATGCCCTCCCAACAGAGATCCGCCTGGCACTGACACTTTTGGTTTTTCAGTGCAAGGAAAAGACCTACCTGTTCGGACAGCATTTTAATTAGATAGTGTTTTTTATCTGGGCTCTTGAGTAGAAGGGTTTATTATTTGCATTGTGTATTGATGGTTTTAAATTGTTTTGTATTTATGATTGTAATAATTATGTTGTTTTATAGTTCTAATATACTGTTGTATGCCACTCAGAGACCACTTCGTAGTGGGATGGCTAATTTTTTTTTGAAAATAAATAAATAAATATGCAGAAGGTCTGTGCCATACTCTGTACATGGAGGTGGCTGGATTGTAATGATCACTAAGGAAATCAGCTTTGTTTTTTTTTAAAACTACTAGATTAACAAAAACATGTTAGAAAAATAAATGACAAAGCAATAGATGAAGGGCAGGAGGTTAAATACAGATATCCTCTAAAAATAGTTATCTTAAATTCGTTACACATAGTAATTATCGTATATTACACAACAGTATTTTAAGTTACCTTGAAATAATTATACATAGTTACACAGACAATCTATCTGTGTAACTGTGATACCCAAAGAATCAAATTACATCTGAGATATAAGGCACATGGTACATTAGATTCAGTGCCATAGGAAACAGAATTCACTCATCTGTTACAATTCTAGTTAGTAAGTAAAGAAAACAAAAAACAGGTTATTATTTCAGCTATTATTTTGTGCTTTTCGGAACTCCAAAGCAACCATAGCCACCACATATTTTTCATTCGATAGAAATAAGCCTTACCCCCTGCTTTCATTCGTAGCAAGCCAGCATATATCAAAGGGAAAGCATTTAATTAAATGTTCTCTGTAGCATTTTTGCAATTGTTCAAGATCAAATAAGGTACAGAAAACAGCACAATATGTTAGATTACAGACAGCCATAAGCAAATGAAGGCAGTAATGCCAGCAATACCCAAATGACAGAAAAATGAGAAGGGAAAAACTTGGGAGTGGAAATGTTTTTATGGTAAGACCACAGGACTTACTTGGGTGGAGACCATATTTATGAGTGCAGGAAGCATAGCAGTGTTTATAAAATACAAATTGGAAGCAAGTGTTTTTTTTTTAAACCAAAGGACCATTTCCTAGTCATGACATTAAATGTGTCTTTCTATTTAAAGATGCACATAGCATTATTTTTTCATTCATTCATTCCATTTATATCCCACGCATCTAGCCAGAAGGTCACTCTTGGGTAGCTTACAACATACAAGGATACACAATAAACATCAAGATTAAATCAACTTATTACAAACCATCAACAAACAAATCATAAACAGAAGGAATAAAAGTCAGATGGCAAACAATATAAAACAGCATCAAGTTATACAGTGGTACCTCAACATACGAATGTAATTTGTTCCGAACCCATGCTCTTAAGTAAAACTACTCTTACGTTGGGGTACCTATCTAAAAAAATTGAAAAAATAAGTTAAAAAAATAAAAAAAAATGTAAGTCTAGCAGACCATATCTAAAGTGTGTAAGGCTGGAGTTAAAATGCCAACAGTTTTCTGCTCTTAAGTTGAATTGCTCTTAAGTCGAGCTGCTCCTAAGTCGGGGCATCACTGTATTAAATTACATTAAAAGTACAGTTTAAAAAGATGGCAGGGTAAGGTGTTTTTTTTTCCTTTGGCTGGTCAGAGATTTTGGGTGATCATACCATCTGTTGGGACACTGGTCATTAACTAGTACAATAACAACATACACGGTAGTGGGAGGGGATAGAATATAACCCTTTCCTCTCTTGCAAATGGCTGCTTCTTTCAAGGAGTTATCCTCAGAGACACAGGAGGGCATGCCTTCTCCCTTCCCACTCTATCAAAACACACAGTAGTTCCTATTTGCTTTTAATACAGCAGTGCATGCACAGTATGTGTGTTGTATCATTACAGTCATGACCGACTCTTCGTGACCCCATGTCCATGGAGTTTTCTTGGCAGGAATACTGGAGTGGTTTACCAGTTCCTACTCCAGGCACTTACAGCACCTGGTATTCCCTGGTGGTTGCCCATCCATGTACTAACCAGGCCTGACCCTGCTTAGCTTCTGAAATCAGGTGAAATCAGATTAGGCTTAGGGCATCTAGGCAGCTGCACGCACAGTATAGAGAGATTTAAATGCACATTAAAAGAAACAGTTTAACTCAATGGCTGGAATCCTGTTGCTTAACATTGTAAGTTGCAAGAAGAGTAGCCCCAGTGAATCAGTGCAGATTTGATGAGCAAGCTCCTCCTTAAATTCCACTGATTCAATAGGCTTACTTGAGTTTTGATTCACCATGTTAAGCAGCAGGATTTTGTCCCATGTTTGTTTTGGAGCATGATGTTTCAGGCAGCCTAAATGAAGAATGGTGTAATGGATGGCGTGTTGAACTCGGGAGACCTGGATCCAAATCCCTACTTGTTTATGGAAACCTGAGTTAAACCACTCTTTGAATACCCAGCATAGCTCAAAACCTCTACCAGCTTGCCATAGGGCAGCAACCTGGTATGATGGGACATAAGATGACAAAACAGTATGTTCAATAGCAGCATGGTAGAGGATAAGTCTGCGTGTAGAAGTGTCCACGTTTGTGCACAGCTGGGAGAGGGCCTCCCTCTGAAACCCTGGACAGAACATAGAGATAGATGGACCAGCCTGAGTTGGTATACATTATCATGCCAATCTGAAATTTATTCTGGAGGGCCATTCCAGACTCTGGGACAACTGCTGTTTAAACAGAAAAACAAAAAGCTTTAAGTAGCATCCTCATAATTTACATTTCCAAGTATTGAACTCTCCCCGCTCCTTTTGTCAAAGTCTTAGATGTAACCTTGAGAAACATGCTCACATCAGCTTTCTGTCCATTTGATTCAGCGGCTTTTATTTTTCCAGTGGTTGTGGTTTCCCCCCCCCCCTTTGCTTCCGTTGCCAAGTACTACAGAGGACCCTTCAGGAAGCCTATCTCAGAGGGTAAAAAAAAATTGGAAACATCTAGCAAGCTTATTTTTTCTTTCTTCTTGCTATGCAATTGTTTTAGTGTTAATTAGAGGCATAAATTTATTAAAATAGCTTGAGGAATATAATGTTCAGAATACAGCTGTTCAAACATGCTTTCCCTCAGTAGTTCAAATAATGTGGTGATGGGCAGTTTATTGATTTTTCTTTGCATTTCTTTTACTGTTATGGTTATTCTTGTGAACCGCCCAGAGTGCCCTTGTAGCTAGATGGATGGTATATAAATCTAACAAATAAATAGATAAATTGTGCCCATTTCCCACTGAAATATCTCTTTCAGACATTTTCCAGACATCCTTAAAGATGTGTGACAATAGAACAGATGGTCCTTTGTATTTCTCAGCAAATGTCTTTAATGTCATGGATTCTTCTGGTAAGTAAAAAAAAACCTAAATCTATATTGATTACACTGCATTCATGCAGTACATTGGCCTTGATCCCCGCAAAGCCACATGGTCAATTCTCATTGTTGCCCTACCCACGCGTAAGGAATGATTTGTAAAATGCAGGGTGTGGGGAGCTCATGTCTGAATAAACTGGCTTTTCCCCCTCAGAAGAGTGCATTGCTTCTTAGCTAATGAGCCCTAAGTCTTGTTTTGGACTTTTGTAAAATTTGATTTGTAGGCATTCTGTTAGCTAATTATCACTTTCAATCTCATATGAAAGGTATAAAACATCTGTTAATGGTGCAGTATAGTTGGTTTGTGTGTGTGTGTGTGTGTGTGTGTGTGTGTGTGTGTGTGTGTGTGTGTGTGTGTGTGTGTGTGTGTGTGTGTGTGTACACCTTTAAAGCTTTAAACCACTGTGGCACAGTGGTTAAATGCCTGTACTGCAGGTAAAACTGTGCTCACGACCTGGGGTTCAATCCCAGGTAGCAGGCTCATGGTTGACTCAGCCTTCCATCCTTCTGAACTTGGTAAAATGAGTACCCAGCTTGCTGGGGGGGGGGCAATGTGTAACCTGCATGCTGTAATTAAAAACTGTAAACCGCCCAGAGACTACTTTAAGTGGTATGGGGCAGTATATAAGCAGAACACTTTGCTTTTTGCTTTGCTTTTATTTTTTTGTCAATTGCAGTCTTACCGCATTTTCCCTTTTATTCACACTAAAAGATATTTTATGAGGTGTTCAAGACCACCGCCACATTTCAAAATGAGCAAACGAATGCCGAAGTACAACTATGCCAGTATTTCTACCTCTTCTGTATTTCTGTTTCTCATTTGTCCTGGTTCTTTTTTTTCCTATAAAAAGAATGGCACTGTTTTCCTATTTACATACATTACAGAAAATTCTTCAGAGAAAGGACAAATGAAAGGCCAAAAATTGAATGCATAATAACATTTCACATATAGATCGTCTACAAATACCTGTACAGCACCACCTTCTACGCTAGAATCAAAGTGTGCAAGAAAGAAGAATTTAGTTATTTCTTCCCACATAATATACCATCTGTGACTTCTCCTTTCTCACAGTTTTTTTGTCTGGCACACAGTGATCTACTTTAAAAAAGAAGAAGAAACAACTAGTGCATTTAAGTATTTCATATCCTGTCTTGAATTAAAGATCCATTAGGGCTGCAGTCCTAAACTTACTAAATTTCATATAACCTGCGGGACATTTTGGGAAGTAAATATGTAAAGGATTTTGCTGCAAGAGAATGCAAACATTGTACCTTTCTTGCCTAGGTGTGCAGAATTATGTGAGACTAATGAGGGTATTATCCTATTGACCGTAACAGCTATACTCGAGTCAATTTAACTTCATGCTTACATTAATAAGAAGTCCAGCATTGCACAATGTCCAACATCCATTTTACATCAGAGGAGAACATGGATGTTTGTTTCTGGGAAGTGCAGGGATCATCTGCTTGTCCTTGGGCTTTCTTCTGGTGAAGGTAAAATTTAATTACATAAAATTGGTTCTAGAATTTAATCCACAAAAACTGACACTACAACATTGTTGTTCATCTTTACAGTGCTACAAGAAAGGACACTGCTCATTCAGAAATGAGTGACATAACTACGGTATGTCTTCATTACTCTCAAGGGAGTCTGGGGGCTGTTTGCCAGGAAAAAGTAGACTGTTAAGAAGTAGAATGAAATGTTAGCAAATATGATGCCTTGGTAACTCTGGACCTCTAATTCTGTTTGTTGTTGTAGTCACTGCTGTTTGTTATATTTTTAAAAATCCAATAAAAAGAATCCTTTCTTACTGTCCTTTCATAAACCCTCTCATCAGAGAACACTTATGGCAGGGGCAGGAGGTCCCCTGCAAACATTGTTTTGGTAAGGCACTCAAATACAGTACATATATAATATATGTCAGAACTAGAGATGGGCACGACTAGAAAAAATTATGTTTCGAGTTGTCGTTTTTCGGGACGGGTCCGTTTCGGGTCATTTCCATTTTTTGCAAAATTTTTCAAAAATTTGTCGTTTCGTTTTTTTTGTTTTTTTGTTTGTCATTTCTACCCGCTTTTTGCGTGATTTCCAGGGGCTGACAGAGCTTTTTATGCCCTCTGTGGCTGCCAGACCTGCCGAGTCTGCAACCTGGGCTTGCTATTGGTTGAAGTTTTCCAAGAATTTACATGATCTCATCACATGGCTTGCCTCCATGTTGTGGCTGGAGTGGCTGGGGACGTCCATTTTGTCATCCTTAAAGTGAATGAAAAGAAAAATACATCGCGATGGGAGAAGACAAAACCAAACGTTTTAAGGACCCCAACCCCCTGGTAGGTAATAATTTCAAATAATTCTCACATTATCGCTGCATTTTAATGGATGTCCAGGGCGTTTTAATACCCAAGAAATCAATATTAGGCATCTGGGAGCCATTTTGGGTCAATGTCCCCATTCCCCAACTCCCCTTAAAGGAAAAAAAAATACAGCGATCTGAGAAAAGACATAAATGCACGTTTTAAGGACCCCCACCCCCACCCCGGTAGGTATAATCAGACAGTATAAATAATTATCGCTGCATTTTTATGGATGTGCAGGGCATTTTTTAACATTTAAAAAACAGCTCATTTCATTGCGCGCCGCCAGTAACGGAAACGAAACTAACGACCACAATTTTCATGGGTCGTTTCGTTTCGTTCAATTTCCAGCTCAATTTTTGTTTGTCGTTTCGTTTCGTAACGGAAACGACAAACGGAAACGGAAACGGAAATTTCGCCGAGTCGTGCCCATGTCTAGTCAGAACACCTTCTCCCAGTGAGAACTCCCTGAGTCAGTCACTCTTCCCAGGCTGGGCAATTGAGGGTTCCAATCCCAAGGGGGTGGTCTGAAAAGTGATAACTAAAAAACAGGCCTTTTCAATTGTTGCCTCTCATATGTGGAACCAGCTGCCTCTCAACACCTACCTGGTCCTCTCACTGGGTCCTCTCATTCCAATGAACACTGAAAACCTGTTTTATTCAAGTAGGCTTTCCTCGATTCTTGATTACAACCTCAGGGACATATCACATTATTAAGATTCAATCCGCCTCTGCCTTCCCAATTATTATTTGACTCCACTGTTACTGTTTATACACTGTTATTTTATTGTATTGCTATATTGTTTTATTTATTTATTTATTTATTTATTTATTTATTTATTTATTTATTTATTTATTTATTTATTAAGCTTATATACCGCCCGTCTTCCTGGAAGAACTCCAGGCGGATTACAACAAACGGTATAACAAAATAACAACTAAAAGAACACGGAATTAGGCAGATAACAAAGCAATAAAAACCAAAGTTGCAGATGGCGGGGCAGGAAGAAAAGAATTAATTATTATGTAATATTTATTGTATTGATTGCTGCACACCGCCCAGAGTATCTCAGTAGCTAGATGGGCAGTATATTGAATAAATAAATAAATAAATAAATAAATAAATAAATAAATAAATAAATAAATAAATAAAATTTTTATTGCCCTCTGAAGATGCCAGCCACAGAATCTGATGAAACGTCAGAAAGAAAAACTTCCAGAACACGTCCAAACAGCCCAAAAAATCACAACAGCTATCAGATCTTGGCCGTGAAGGCCTTTGGGAATACAAAATAAAATATTCATAACTTGGACTGGGTGGAGAAGACAGGACTGATATAGAAATTTTAGGGAAATCATTTTAAATTCTAATTTAGAAAATAAATTCTGACTTTTTTCAAAAAGTATTGTGGAACCACTCTGACCATTAGCTTTTAATATGTGAGAACTATTATACCGGTAAGCCTTCAGATTTGTGACTGCTAGTAAAAAAGCACAGGTCTCAGTAGACAAGATGTCTGAAAGCTAGTCGAACACACCCTCAGTCATCTGAAGTTATGTCAAAGCCAAATGCCTCCAAGCCTAGGGATTCTCGAAATTACTTAGGATTATCATGATCTTGGCTTCATTTTTGCTGGCTCTATGGCTGCACCCCAGGGCTGGAGCAGGTTAGGATCTTGCACAATGCACTTCACAACTTATCTGCCTCTTTTTTTGGGGGGGGGGGACTTCTGCCAGCATGTCTGCAGGCAGATCTTTGAGTTGGCAGTCAAAATGTATTTTATTCTTCCCAACCCTAAGACCATGCAATTCCAAGAGCATGATCTCTGTCACTATATAAAATAAATGAACCATTCTTCTCAGGTTAAAAAACAATACAAAACAGCCTCTGAAAAAATGGCTCAGGAATCTAAACGAGTTAACAGGAAAACATTTTCAAGAGAAGATGTTTGTGAAGATTCTCAGTCATCCAGGTGAGTTTATTTGGAAGTTGAATCAAGGCAACTGGACTTCCTTTCTTGAGAGATTGAAACGTTTCGCTGCTCATCCAAACAGCTTCGTCAGTCTGAGAAAAGCTAGTTGTGACTCCTCCATTTTATAGTTCACTATTTTATAGTCAGTCTCTCAAGAAGTCCGGTTGCCATGACTCAACTTCCAGATTTTCAAGGGAAAAATACTGCTGGTGAAATAAAGGTAAATGGAGTTTGAGTAAGCTTACATCTGCAATCTGGCCTGCAGATAACCAGTCAAATCCTAGAACATTCTCAACCATTGTGACTAATGCATTGTTGGCTGACAGATGGATTGTGTGCTGTGCAAATCTTCCTACTACGTAGTTGAAGAAACTGCTACCTCTCTTATGCCATAGTTTCTTCTCTTAAGGGAGGGGGCTTAGCTCAATGGTACAGTCACCCCCTTAATGCAAGGTGTCTGAAATAAACTCAGAAAAAGCTCCTACCTCAGATTCTGGAGAGTCAGGCTGCAACTGCATTGCTGTGGTTTGAGTTGCAGACTATCTTCCATTTATTTATTTATTTATTTATTTATTTATTTATTTATTTATTTATTTATTTAATTTGCCAAAAAAAGCCATCCCACTACCAAGTGGTCTCTGGGCAACATCCAACAATATATTAAAACTATAAAAAAACATAATTATTAAAACCATAAAATACAAAGCAATTTAAAACAATCAACATACAATATAAATAATAAAATCCTGCTGCTCATGATCCCAGCTAAAAACACTATCTAAATTAAAATGCTGTCTGAACAGGAAGGTCTTTGCCTGGCGGTGAAAAGCCAAAAGCATTGGCGACAGGCGGATCTCTGTTCGGAGTTCACATTCAATAATCATACAGGGGCCACGGATTGATTCAAAGCCAACATTCATTTATGAATATAGTGCAATGTGCATATCTGTGGATGTCGTCCGTCCGTCCGTCCGTCCGTCCTTCCTTCCTTCCTTCCTTCCTTCCTTCCTTCCTGCCTGCCTGCCTGCCTGCCTGCCTCTGTCAATCCTCTGTTATGTCAAGCCACTTGATTTTAAAGGGTTGCATAGTGTTTTGCTTTCCAAAATTCTCCATAACATACACAGAAACACAGAAGCCTATATATACTTGCCCAACGTGCCTAAAGTACTGTATGGGCCTTTTACAATTTAATTATGCAGGCTACACATTGCGCCCCCCCCAAGAGAGCTGTGTACTCATTTTACTGACCTCGGGAGGATGGGAGGCGGTGTCAACCATGAGCCAGCTACTAGGAATTGAACCCCAGGTTGTAAGCACAGTTTTGAATGCAGTATAGCAGTTTAACCACTGCACCATGAGCCTCTTTGTGGAGAAACATATGCAGTCTTCTGTCTTTCACTGTGGTTCTTTCTAGTTCACAGATTTTTTTCCAGTGCAGTGGTGATCTAGAGTGAAGTAACAGTATCAATGTATTGATGTAATGACTTAGTGCTTGACTCATTTACTCAAAACACAATCAAAAACCGGTTTGTTTTCCATGCCTTCAGAGACTAGGACTTGGAGCAATGGTTTGAAACTACAGGGAAAGAGAGTCCATCTGAACATTAGGAAGAACTTCCTGAAGGTGAGAGCTGTTCGGGCGTGGAATATGCTGCCATAGAGGGTGGTGGAGTCTCCTTCTTTGGAGGTTTTTAAGCAGAGGCTGGATGGCCATCTGTTGGGATTCCTGTGGTACGGGTTCCTGCATGGCAGGGGGTTGGACTGAATGGCCATTGAGGTCTCTTTCAACTCTATGATTCTATGAAAAAAATTAGGACACTTGGGGAGGCAGTTTGTGGGGGGCGTTGTTCCTGCAAACTCTAAAAACCATGCTTCAACTACTCACAGACATGTCCCTTGTCCTTTTGCAGGAGGAGACAATTGTTGGCATGAGGAAAGTCTGTTCATATCGTTCTGATCTGAAAAATGTAGACACCCCGAGCTGCAGAGTAAAAACTCTGTACAAGGAGCAAAAATGGCCAGAATGATTTGAATTGGTTTTTGCCTTGTATGATCATTTAAAAAGCAAAATGAATCCATCTATTTTTTTTAACTGCAGCAAATCCTGTTACATTTGACTGTATAATCACAGCCTCTCTGTCAGTCAGTGACTTGATAACTGGATATGATAGATCAAGGGTCTGTATAAGTCTGTTTCCTATGTTCCATTCTATGCATCTGATTTGGTCAACCAATCTTTCATTTTAAAATGCAATTTTTGAGCAATATATATTTTCTAGTCAAAGCATCATGTTTTTGGGAATATGAAATTTTCTCTTTTTGAAAACAGTTTTGTTGCCTCTTCTCTTTCCTTCTCCTTCCAATCATTTACAGCAGTGTTCCCCAACCCCCGGGCCGCGGACCGGTGCCGGTCCGTGGATCAATCAGCACCGGGCCGCCGGGCCACCCGAGGAAATCTTCCAGCTGCCATTTTACTCCTCTCAAGGCAAAGGCGCCCAGAGAGAGACTCCGACTCCCAGGCTGCCCCGGGCCCGGGAGCTTGAAGGCTTTGGTGGAGGATTGTTATTGTGGCGGCCCGGCCTTCCCCCGTCCCCCTCCCCATCGCTTCCCCCCAAAGACTCCTCTTAGTGTTTAAAGATGGCGGCTGCAGCCGCTGCAACCGCTGCTGCTGCTGCTGCTGCTGCTCCTCCGGCGGGGGCGGCGGGAGGAGGAGGAGGAGGAGGAGGAACCGGAGCAGGAGCAGGAGGAGGTGGCGGCGGCTCTTCGTGGATGTCGGTGCCGCGAGGGCGCTTCCCAGGGCGGCCGTGCGGGTGCCGTGCGCGGGGCGCCGGGGCCGGGAGCCATGCGCGGGTTTCGCTGCTGCCGCTGCGCTTGCTCCTGCTCCTGCTGCCGCTGCCGCTGTGGGCCTCCTCCTCCGCCGGGGAAAGCGAGCGGGCCTCGGCGGCAGCGGCCACAACAGCGGAGGACGTCACGGAGAGGCCTTGGGACATGTGTGCGGCTCGGCTGGCAGTCGTGAGGAGGGGGTGAGGTTTTTGTTTTCCTCCGGGGCGGTTGGCGGGCGGGCGGGCGGGCAGGCGGGGGATGGATGAGGGAAGCTGGGCCGGAGCCCTCGCCAGCCCTGCTGGAGGAGAGGAGAGGAGAGGAGAGGTTGGGGTGGGGGGCCAGGAGCCGGAACATTGGTGCCGCCACCGCCGCCGCTCTGTTGGGAGAGGGAGCCCCCCCCCACAGAGAGAGAGAGAGAGAGAGGCCAGGCTCCCCGAGCCCCCCCCGAATTGGAGTGTGTGTGTGCTGGCCAGCCGGCTGGCCGGCGTAAAGACGTCACCTTTCCACCGGCCTCCCTCCCTCCCTCCCTCCCGTTCGCCTGACCGAAGGCTGCAGCCGGAGGCGAGGCGATGCGGCGGCGGCTCCGGCCCGAGGGCGCCACCGGGATCGTTGAGCCGCTGCTGGTGCTGCTGCCGGTGGCGGTGCAGAGGCGCCCCATCGAGGCGGGTGGTGGTGGTGGCTGCGGGGCGCCTTCGCCGCTGGCCGTGGAGCCGCGGTTGAACTTGGGCGGCTCCTGCGGCTGCTGACAGGAGGAGGAGGCGGGGGCCCACCTGCCCAGGAGCCCCGGGTTCCTCCCCACCCATATGTGTGGGGGGGGAGTGGCATGCTCGACGCCCTCAGCCGGTGAGTGCCGCCGCCGCCGCCGCCCTCGTGGCTTCCTTCGCAAGGCACACGCGCCAAGCCTTCCTCCTTGCACCATTGCCTCCCCCTCCTCCTTCCCTCCCATCCTTTGCTTTCACACACACACCCTCTTTTGCCTCCCCGCCAGACCCCCCTTTCGCATTCCTTTATCTCCCCCCCTTCCCCACCCCCACCCCCAGCTTCGGGCCACGGAAAAATTATCAAAAATTTACCGGTCCGCGGGGATAAAAAGATTGGGGAGCACTGATTTACAGGATTTGTTTTCCGTTACACTGCTGCTTCGGCCCTGCTTTCTCGTTCAAACATTCCTCATGCCATGGTTGAGCTATAGTCTACACAGCTGTCATTGGTGATCCGGTTGAGCCAGGAAATCAAAGGGGGGAGGATCAAGTCAGAAGCCAGCAGTGAGGAGCAAAAAGCAGGAATCACAGCCAAGGAACACACAAGGTTGCAGCCTGAACAGGAAGCCTTTTAAAGCCCTGCCCAAGGCAGCCCACCAACCGGTCTGGATGGGTGGAGACCAGTCAGAACTAGAGTAGACAACGCTATCAAACATATGGTCCAGGCTACACTCTTGGTAGCTCAACCACCAAGGCCCTCCACATCCAGACCTGCAAGCTTCCAGCTGGGGTCCCAGAAACTTCCTTAGTGAATATGCTTTTTGGTTCTGTGCTAAACTGAAATGTGTAGGAATGAAGGAGAGATGAAGATTCTGCTCTATCATACCAGTTTTATAAAGCAAATT
Organism: Phrynocephalus guinanensis; assembly: GCA_037367245.1. Classification (NCBI taxonomy): domain Eukaryota; kingdom Metazoa; phylum Chordata; class Lepidosauria; order Squamata; family Agamidae; genus Phrynocephalus; species Phrynocephalus guinanensis. Next base: position 99,629,144 of record CM074736.1, on the reverse strand, counting down.
TCACTGACTCACTCCACCGAAAAATTGATTGGACATGTTCAAATCAAATCAAATCAAATCAAATTAGTTTTTATTATAGTCAGTGGCCATTATATCTATATACAAATACAAATACAATAAAAGCAGTATGGCAGTCATATACAAATATCTATATTCAAGGACAACACATAATCATAGAGGATTAGAGTAAAAGTTGACTGTATTTATAACCTTATTGTTTAACATAAAAGTTAAAATTCAAGTTAAAAGTGTATACAAAAATGTTTTAAAAAATCTCTAAAATGGTATCACCATATACATAATTAATTATACAGCCTACACGAAAAACTGTATGTAAATTAAACTTAATACCTTGTATTTTTCAAACACTCCCTGCTCCCTCTTGATTGCTTATCCAGCTAATTCTTAGCTTTATAGCCATGTTTCCAAAACTGGCCACTTTTTTAGTAATCTCTTTACTCTTGTTTTCCAAAAGCTTCTGTAAACACTCTTCCTTATTTCTACCCTCCAAGGAAGATTTAATCGGTTTGATAAACCATTCCCTGATATGATTATATATTTTGCAGTGACTGGACATGTTGGTTTATTTGCTTGCATGCTTGCCTGTTTGAATGTTTACTGGAATAGTTTCCCCAGCTTTCTGTTGACACTTTTGAGTGACCCTCTTTGTGTCTGGAAATCCAGACATTTCAAGACTTGACTTATGTTCCATGGAGCAGGAAGATCTAATCCTACAAAATGCATAGGTTGGGAAATTACACATACAGAAACAATCTGCATTTCACACAGGTGCTAGTCAATAGTTGAAAACACAGTCTGTAACAATGCCTACAGGTCTGAAAAGCAAGCACTAAAATGGATTTCTTAAAAACCCTTAACCCAGGCCTTGCACTTTTCCCATTTAAATTTGTGCACAGAGCCAGCAAAGAGGAAACTTCAAGGCAGCCAAAAGTAGCTGACAGAAATAAGATATTGCAATCTGCCAATCTCAAGCAGAAATATGGATCTTTGCACTCCTGAGGCAGTTATGACGGGTGAACCCAAGTAAATCAAGCTAAATAAGAATGCAAATTCCTGTGTCAATGATTGCAAGAAGAAGGAAAAGGCTATGCCCTTCAGGAACATGTCCACCGTTTGCAGAGGCCATTCAAATATGGACAATGGGGACACCTTTCAGAGTGAATGTTTCCATGCAAAGTAGCCTCCCATCTTTCTTTTTGGTTCTGTATTTATTTTAAGCAGTTGCCGTATGCTGTGCAGATTCTCTTGCCTCAGACACATACAAAAGTTCAAACCTAGGCGGCACCTTTCAGAAGCATCGTGAGGTCCTTCTCTAGCCCTATCTAAACGTTAGAACTGTGTTCAGTTACCATGGGAAGAATAATATAGTAGGACAGCTGAGATAGGGGGTAGCACATCCCTTTGTTCCTGCATTTTTGCTATAAGAAGCAACTCTAGTGGCTGAACGGGGATGCCAGTCTTCATGTAAGTGGGTTGCAACCTTTTGTACGTATGTTTTAACAGCAGCCTACTCTGCTCTACTCAGGTTTACATACTTTGCTAAGAGAGCCTTATTTCTGTATTAAATTTTCAGTAGTAATTGATCTTACTGTTCATTATTTTATATTGAGTGATGGGTAGAGATGGGCACGACTTAGCGGTATTCCCGTTTCCGTTTCCGTTACTCGTATCCGTTACTCTACGGAAACGGTAATGGGAATTACTCCGCCAGAATTCGAGCTCGAACCGACAAACGAACAATTTGGTCTGATTTGTCGTGCTCATTACTTGCATCGCGCAATGCCAAGCGGCACAGAAAAAAAGTTTTTAAAAGTTTTAAAAAAACCGATTCCCGGCCCTAAAAGTAGGCAAAAACTGTCTGAGGGCACCTACCAGGCCAGAAGGGTGTTTTATTTGGGGGGGGGGGTTCCCCGCCCCCCTCTCCTTGGCTATTGCTACTGCTGCGCTGCTGGTACCAGGCCGGGAGGGCGCATCCATTTGCCATGCAGTGCGGGGGATCCAAAATGGCGACCGCAATATTTTTTTTGAAATCGTTGCCCAAAACCCCACCAAAGCACCACAGAAACATGCGAAAATTAGCTATTTTAAATGCTTGAATTTTTACAGTAGCAGCAGTGGGTTTTTCTTGCAAAAAAAAAGTCTGTTGATTTTGTTTTATTTTATTTTATTTTATTTTATTTTATTTTATTTTATTTTATTTTATTTTATTTTATTTTATTTTATTTTATTTTATTTTATTACACCTGCACATTCGCAATGATGGGCTCGCCCATGGGAGTGGACCATGCAAATTTTCCACCAATCACATGGCCACTTGGCCAGGTTGACCACAGAGACTTCTGGGATGTGCCAATCGGGCATAAACAGCCCACTAATCGTAGCCCAAACCCGAACCCTAAGCCTAAGCCTAACCCATACACCAGTACACTGTCCTTCTAAGTGGGTCAGAGAGGCACCCAGAGGTGCACCCCAATACTCACCCTAACCTCACCCATAACTAGCCTAACCCTAGCCCTTGCACTAACCCGTCTTAACCCTAAGCCAGATCTACTTGCATTGCACTACATGCAAGTACGTGAGACACAGCGGGTGCAAAGAGTCTGCCAGTCCGTCACTTGTGGCTCTGGCTGACTCCTGCAGCTCCCTCCAGGAGCCCACTACCCCCCCAAACCAGTACTAACGACAACGAAAAAATGAAAAAACAAACCGACTAATTTTTGCGAAATTTTGCGAAAAATGGAAACGAGCCGAAACGGACTGCCTCCGACACACGACAACTCGAAAACATCATTTTCCTAGTCGTGCCCATCTCTAGTGATGGGCACTATGGGCCGAATAAATTTGAAGCAACACCAGAAACACCACCACAACCTGCAGTAGTGTGGGGAAGCCGAGATTCACAAGGTCAAAATGTAGCATGGTGCCATTTGCACAAAGTTTCCTGACACAGACACACACTCTCCATTAGCTCCCCACAGTGAAGTATTCTTCCCAGAGGATAGGAAAAGAAATTTTGATGGGAAATCTTGAGCTAGTGTGTCTGTACATATTACAGTTATTTTGTGGCTCTCATTGGGAGAAGAGCTATAGGAGACTGTCATGTTGAGCACCCTGCTCTTCAAAACTTGCCACTATACTACTATTCTTGACCTGTATCCCATTTGTTAGCCCTTACTTGCCAGCCTAATGCACTGGGGGAATGAAACTGAGAATTTGCAACAGACATTAGCACTTTTCTCATCACAGTTTAGCACGTTTTAAAAAGTACAGATATTCATCTGCCCAAATAAAACTGAGACACAAAGTGATTGCCAAGCACGGCTGTTCCTTTTTGCACTGACATTGACTGAGATCTTACCAGCTCCAAGAGCAACAGTCGAGAATAGAACAGTAGAGAACTCATGGCAGATGTTTTGCCTCAAGGCGCTGCACTTTATGATTCCACCTGTGTTTGTCTAATTCCCGCCAAAATAATCTCCTCCCACTTCATTGCTTATGACGGCAGATATTGTAATTAGTTAAAGCAAAGGGGAAAGTAGACAGACACTGACCTGTTTTAGACATCGTTAGTGAAATCATACCCAATATATACTGTAGAACAATGAGGGCAACTTTTCTGTTGCATACGAAAAACACCCCACCAAGAATATTAAATCATAAGTGACTTGCTCTTCCATTTATATTATACCCAGTGATATTTTCAGGGAACTGGAACACTTCCCCATACAAGTGTATATAATCACACACATTTTAAAGACACATCATATTCTAACCTATATCATGTCAATGGCCAACATCTTACATATGCCTGCTTCTACAACCACTCTCCCCCCTTCTCTCCCTTCCCCCCTCAGCATTTCATTTTTGCTATTTAAAAACAAGCAGTAACTGAACATTTCTGAAAGGAATCTTCGTGGCTGAGATACCTAGGAATAGAAAATAGCTGCATCTACTATCTCACTGAAACTGTGTTATTACAAACAGTTGAATTTATCCATTTAATATTAACTATGTGCTAAATTGAAAGTATAGGAGATTCGGGACCAGACAAAGGAAACAAGAAAGTATCATATAGCATGACTACCAGACTAGTGTTTAATTCTGCCGCACTGTATATATGCAGATGGAAAATATTATAAAGTATTAGGAAGGGATTAGGAATCTATAAAACAAAAATGTCAGGGATTCAGTCTTCTAACTCTTAATTTCTACATATTGAAATGTAGCTTGCTCAGTTGAAAGCCTCCAAATGAACTGGGATAAGAGGCTGATTAATATGTACACAAGTGTCTCACAATGTTACTTGAGAATGAAACTTGTTATAACCCCCAAATTAAATTAAATTAAATTACTTGAAATTGTACTTGCCCTGGTTTATCCATATTTCTTCTTTCCACCCTTTTTGTACTTATTCACTCGGGGACAAACTATACGTCCAGAATCCTCTTGCAGTTGTGTTCCAGGTTTCTCAAGATGTGTAACTGGCTTCAGCAAAGGGTCAGTCTGTCGGCCACTAAACAACCTTGAGAAATGGAAAGCTTCCTTTCCACTTGCCTTTAGAAGGCAACAGTCAGGAAATTTTGCATTAAAAAAAAAAAAAAAAATGTTGCCAATATATCAATTATGCATTGAAAGGGATTTTTAAAACAACTGTTGATGGACTGTGTCAGTTAACAGTTTAAAAGAAATGCATAATTTCATCTTCCTTCCCTTCCAAAGGCAAGCAAAATGGAAGATTAACATTATTCAAGATTGTTATAGTCACTCAATAATTTTGAGAAATGGGAAGCCTCTATTCTGTTCATTTTGGGGAGTGGGGAGGGAGATCAACCTTTGCATTTCTTTTAATTTTTGCTAACTGAGGGGCTTGGTTAGAGTAGTGACATATTTTGCAATATGTATCAGTGTTATTTACTTTGATTGATAATCAAGTCACAGTTCCATGTTTGCAAACTGCTGTTAGTACAGTAGGACCCCCCATCCACTGATTCATTATCCAATGATTCAGTTAACCACGGTTGGCAGAGGGAGGGGGGAATTAAATAATTCAGCAGCCACTAAGCAAGCTATTGTCACAAATAGCATCTGTAAAGCAAGCTATTGTCACAAATAGCATCTGTAAAGCAAGCTACTTTCACAAACAGCAGCTATAAAGCAAGCTACTAGCTACTGTAAGGAAACAGCAGTTTGGAGGTGGGTGGGCAGGTGTTCTCTCTTATCCATGGTTTTCATTATCCATGGGAAGGCCTGGAACCAATCCCCAGCAGATACTGGGGTCCTACTGTAATTCCTTTGCTGCTCAGCTGATGGGCAGTTAGGCCAAGCCGCTGCAGTAGCCCAGCTTTGGCACAATCTATGACACTGTGGCCACCTTCGGTGCCTGGAAGCTGTAGCACAGCCCCCAGAACCACCCTCAAGGAGGGGCAACATGCTCAGGGATGCAGCAACCTGGATTCACCACTCCTCAGATGGGTAGCCCAATGGTGCCTGCTCAATGGCAGTGACCTGCCTTTGTTGCCCCCTCTCCTCTCAACTGGCTCCTAAGGCTGAGATTTTTAGACTGTTGGTTCGATCTGGGTGAGATTAATTTGATTTGTTTTAAATTGGGGGGGGGGGCAGGTTGCAAGAGACACACCACCAGCAAACTGGCTTTAGATCCACTATCAATGACTTGCTTTAGAATCAAGTGGAATGAAGGAGAAGGGCAAAACCTAGGATGGGCATGCAGGGGAATTGAAGGAGAAATAAAAACATACATCCAAACTCGGTTCCCATCAAGCACTCGATCTTGACCATGTTCTTTTAAAAAGGTGGCCAGATACAAGGGGATGGGTCTTCTGCACCTCTAACAATTGTATAAATGATGGGATATAATCAGGCATGGCTACCAAGATTCCATATATTATACCAGAGGCAGAATGTTACATCTCCTCTTGATTTTCTCTGGTTTCCATCTTTCTGCCCTGTGTGGTTCAGCTTATGTAGCTTCCGACAGTTTTTATGCAAGACATATTTCCCCTTAATTCTTCCCATACTTAGCCTCATTCTAAGCATAATAATAGACAAAACAAAGATGACACCATCATACTCAAGTGATTTCAACAGGTAACCTTTTGCCAGAGCATTCAGTGGTATATCCCTCAAAAGGCTTGGACAGTCCACTGACAACTGGAGTGCAGGAACATAAATTTCTGAAATGTCTACTTTTTATTTTATGAGCAAGGCCTGAAGAACTTTGAAATGTAAGGGAATCTTGTAGCATAAACCTTAGTTTAATAATATAGTTTTTATTCCTATATATCATGCCACATTTTTTTCACTTTCATTCTTTTATACTCTTTTATGCTCTTCTAGGCTGTTAGTTGTGTGTGTCCCCCCCATAAGAAAAAAATAAACAAAGTTCAAACTCATTGCTTCCAGACTAAACCAACGGTGTGTAAACATTAAGGTTGAGTTACAGTATTTCATTATCTTGTTTACGCTTCGTCTTCATTTTTCAAAACTTTTATCCTAAGGTGGGTTTTTATAATGCCCCATAACAACCTCTGTTGCAGATTTTGGGTCACTAGTACTTTGTCCTCTGTGAAAGTAGGAAGATATCACTGTAGTTACCAATAGTATTGGATATTGCTATTATTTCTTTCTAGGAAATTTAAAACCGTTCAAGGATCTATGACTAAGGAAGAATCCTCTGACTTGAAAAATGATGTCATATAAGTCATGCTCCTAGATGGGTCAATCCCATCACTGAGAACTATGATCAAGAAGATATATATTGCTTTATATGATGTGTCCATCTTTCTTGTAGAAATGTTTCCCCAGGGAGTTTTGCTCAGCCCACTCGATTTTCTAGCAGGAACATAAGAGAATGTTCCCCTTTCAGCAGCAGTGGAATGGCTCAAGGAAAATCAAGGAATAACATTATTTCTGTTGTTAAGGGAAATGCGCAGCCGTTTCCTTTTCACATCAACCAACACAGCAGATAGGTTCAGCACAGGCACGAAACATGGTGTAAATCACAGTGTTTGGGTAGTGAGCCGAGCCACTGATCTGCTATCTTTTCAGACCTGGAGCCCTACCTCAGCTCAGACATTATGACCAAAGTTTCCAAAACTGTACCCAGAAGCTGTCAGAGTTTAGCTCCCAGATGCACCGGGCAGCATGGCTGAGGAACAAGAATTTGTATAGCTTCTAAACTAGCATTTGGGAGCTCCTAAGAACCTTCCTGAGGGCATTCCTGAGCGGCTGCTCACAGGTGAAGGGATACTCTCCTTTGGGAGGCTAGGTTAGCCTCCTCCCACCTCTGATCCGGAGACAAGGGAAGACCTTCCTTTGATGCATTTAATGGCCAAACTGGGCAAGGGCAGGTTTAGATTTGGATGCTGCATGTTGTTGTTGTTGTTGTTGTTGTTGTTGTTGTTGTTGTTGTTGTTGTTGTCATCGTCGTCGTTGTCGTCATCGTTGTCGTCGTCGCTGCTGCTGCTGCTAACTGTGTTTTAAGATGTGTCCACTGTTTTATGCTTATTGTTTTAATAGTATTGTTTGTTTATATGTTTTTAAGATAACTACTTGCTGTGTTTTAGCTGCCTTGCAGACTTTCCTTGTTTTTGTTTTTCCTTCTTGATAACTTGTTGTCAGTACACATGGGTCCTTTCACTGGAAGAACTGTGGCATAAAAATAAAGCATACAAGAAACTAATACACCAAGGGACCCATTTCTCAAGTTCTTTTCATGTTCTTCAGGTAGTACCGCACCTGGAGTTAGTGCATGATTTAGCGTTAAAAGGTACCAGTACAGCAGGCAACAAACTATCTTGGATGGATGGACATTGGGAGCTCCTAATAAAACTGGGCCACCCATGTGCAACATAATTTCCTTTCACTTGGTCGGGCTAATACATTCATTCTTTTTCTCGTGGAGCCAGATACAGAGAGGGATATCTAAAAAACGGAAGTTAACTTTAAAGTTGCACAACATTGTTTTTAATATTTTACCATTACTGTGCATTTATGGCTAGCCTTCTCATTTCTTTTTTTCTTTTTATTTCAAATCTGCAAGGATTTTTTTTCAAACAGGAAAAAAGAGACTAAAAAACCATGATTATACTGTGTGGTTTGTAACTTTGCAAAGTTTGCTTGAAGTGAAGGTGGGTTACAGTGTCGCCGGTTGTATTCAGATGTCAGAATTGGCATATGTTTCTGTCAACAGCAGACTGACTTTGGTTTCCAGACTGTCTGCCTATAGTTTGGTGTAATAACCAGGCCTAAACCTCCAGGCACACTATTGTGTTCAGCATGGAGACTTTTTATTGTCTATTTCCATGACCAACATGACCCAGAAGGATGTCAGGAGTGATATATCACAAGAACTGACAGCATCATTTTATGAAAGCAATTATAGTGGACATACTAAATTACCCCAATCTTCTGCAAGGTCTTCCACATTACACCTGCCAGGGAATACCATATTTTTCAAGTAGAGTGGGGACAAAACTTTCCAAGAAGAACTCCTGCTATATGACCATATTCTGAAACATTATAAAACCACGAACAGTCAATACAAACATTTTTTAAAAAAAAGGGAATTGTACAGGTGTGAACTGCATTCTTAATGTTTTAAACCTGTTCTGTTATATTCAAAGGTAAAGCATAGTTCTTTTCTAGTCTTATTCACCAGATTCCTATATTAACGTGAAAAATGCAGAAATCTGTGATTTTGTAAAATTTAAAGCCAGCATCTGGATGGTCCAAAGAAAATGGTCTTGCAATCCAAAATGCCTCTTGTTCTCCCACCTCAAATATTGACACTTGTCTGGGTGACTCTTGCTGTTTAAATTGTCCATGGATCAATGTACTTTAGACTTTATTGCCAAGAACCAAGACTCGACTCAGCTGGAAATTTCACATTTAGGGGTATTCTCCTATACAAATTTCAGGCCTTGTTGTTTATATAATGTAATAAATCAAGTGCATAGGAACACTTATGGTTCTTACTAGACGTTCTTGGGTTGATGAGATGCCCATAATTTTTCTTTATAACAACAATCACGATGCTTTCCATCCACTTTCATTTTTATTTTATTCTTTGCTTTTTAAGTTGAGTTTTTATATATGGTACGATCCTGTTTGCACTTACTCGTGAGTAAATCCCAATGAACGCAACAATATACTTGCATACAATTCTTGTAGAATATTTAAATTGTTAAACCAATACTGAGAAATTAAATTCAGGTCTCCACCAAGCCATAAAACTGACTGGGTCAGTGACTCTCACTCTTTCTGCCCCTCTCTCAGTTTGAACTTCAGGTTCTAATACTAATTAGTTTCAAATGGCTGTTTTTAGAGACGGGTACTGATCACTTTGTGCCAAGTCGTCATGCTCCACTGGTGTGGCCCCACAGGTGCCACACATTCTCTTCCCTTACCTCTGCCAGCTTCTCCACTCACCAGTGAGTGCACACTGTTCTTCCCCTCCTTTTGGGGGCGTATGACCAGTTCTGGCAGCAGTGTCTGTTTCCCTCCTCCATATCCGCAGCCACCCTCTTAGACAAGGAGGCAGAGCAGGGATTCCTGCAAGCACAGCCTTTGAGTGGAACAGAGTGGAGAAGCCAGCCAACAGCCACACCTGGTGCTGCGCTAATGAAGAACAATGACCCAGCACGAAGCGATTTGTGCCTATCTCTCATTGCTTTATATGGTACATTGTGGTAATATCATTGCCCATATTTCTGAGCCCCAACATTGGTCAAGCACAGAGGAAAATGAAGGCCTGCATGGAGGCCTGCATTTCCCAGCAGTCCTAGCAGAGCAGAGCAGATACCAGGATGTGCTGATGTAGGCAAGAAGGCCAGAGGAAAACAGGATGGCAAGTAAACAGGATGCCAGACCAGGATGTCAGGACTAGGTACATCTACTACTACCAGGGTCATCTGTCCTATCGCCTTTGGCCCCACAGCTTCCTCTCCCCCGGGTTCTCATCAATAGATGGGCCAATATGGTCTTACAGATAAAGCGTGCATTCCCCCTCCCACCGAGAGATGTCTTCCTGTATCTATTGTTCCTCTCTTATCAATAAAACACTAGTTGCTCAGGCAGTAGGAGGATCATCACACACACACAGCCCACACACACATCACACACACACATGCTCAGCACGCTCATACATTCATACACACATCCAGACATCCATGGAGCCCTGATAGAGAGACGAACAGGAATGCTGCCTGAGCACCAGATCTTTCACCCTGAAGCTGTGTCCATGTGATTCGTAACACAACAGTACATAACAACCTGGAACTTCTGGAAGAGCCTGAAGTTGATGAGAACACTATTTGGATACAAAATGCATGGGAGGATAATGCTTCAGACATGAGATGCTCAGTCAGGACCATCAAATTTAATGACCACCTTTGACCTGCAAAGGATAATGGACTCTATGGATCATCAAGTCCACCCCCTGTCAGGGAGGCACAGTAGGGAAATGAACTCCCCGCCTCTGGCTCTGCAGGGAGATGCCAAACCGCTGAGCTACCCAGCAGTTCATCTTGCACAGGAAATCAGCAGGAATGGCAAAAAGGTTTCTGTTTTTTAGACAGGTAGGATAAACTTCAGTTCAAAATGGTAAGTGATGTCAGGTAATGCTATAACATAACAGATTGAATCCCAGAGGAAACACTGGAGTGGGTGAGATCCTTAGTTGTTTTTTGGGTGGTCTTCTCTTTGCAAAATTAGAGTCATCACAACTTTCATTGAATACTTTTCTCTACTTAACGGCCAGATGCGGGACTGATGCTCTGACAATCTGATTAATATTTATTATTTGCTGAAATAGAACTAGATCAGAATTTTCTAACTGCTGATAAGATGCCCTGTGAAGAAAGACAACAATCAAGATTTATTGCAGAATTTTATGGGAAATGCTGGGGAAATCCTGAAGAAAAAAGGCAGAAAAACCTGTAGAAAGCTGTGGGACCAAGAAGCATCTAGTTTTATTACCCTAGAGCTGATAGCTCTTAACAACTACTATTCAGGACCTTTAATGAATCTTAACCATCCTGGCCAGCATGGCTGCGCAGAACACTGTTTTACCTTCCTACCTTTTACTGAAGAACCTATTTATCTACTTGCATTTACATGCTTTCACGCTTCTAGGTTGGCAGGAGCTGGGGTTAACAGCGGGAGCTCACTCTGCTGCGTGGTACTCAGAATTCAAACTGCCAAGCTGTCTACTTTGCAGCTGACCGTTTCAGTACTCTAGTCTGCTGAGCCACCAAGCCCCTTTGCAGCGCCACATATTGTAACACCAATGGCAAATTGCCACTAATTAAAGTCTCCTTTTGGGGATTTCAGGGTGAACACAATTTCATTGTCGCTTTTGAATCATGTGCTCCTGTACATTGCAAGTTGCTGATGGCGATGACATAATCACTATTGTGAATGCGTAGCTACACAACTGGATTTCAGCCAATGCACTACCTTTAAATTCCCATTGCAGCGCAAATTTAATTTCCATTTTTTTACATCTCACACTTAAATAAAATGCATTTGAAGAATGGGCAATGGTCCACAAAACATCTGAATAATAAAACATATTAGTCTCTAAGGTACTAAGATATTTTTCTTGTCCAATTACCTTAATATTCCTCATCTATCTTATTCCTGATTTATTGTATGGTTGACTTTTCAACAGCACTATTTCATTCATAAATATTCAGATAAACTGCAGGTGACTGGCAAAAGGGGAATTTCTTCTCTCTCTCTTTCTAGCAGTCTCTTTCAAAATCATGATACTCATAGAAGAATCATTGTTTTGCTTATATAATTGTTTTTTGCAAAGCTAATAAATTAATTGACTTGGTCTCATATGAACACCAAAGCCAGGGTTATGCGTGATTTTGATGGAAACATTGATTGAGCTTTTATTGACAAATGGGCCTTTCCTCTAATGGAGATGATGGTGTTCCTAAGGGCAGACCAAAGACCGAATGCTGGTGAAAACTGTATGAATGGGAGGACAGGTGATGTATAATGTGATGCAAGAAATCCAACGCAGTGGATCTCTCCAACAAACCACGATAGGATAAAGAGTTACTTTGTTCTACCTCCAGTGAATGTTACAGTCACTACAGACTGCCATGTGGCACAACATTTTCTTAGGAATGGTTCTGGCCCACAAAAAACCAGCCTCCTTAGATCCCTGGATTTCACGCAGCCTTCCACCAACAAGATTCTTCTTTGAAAGTATGGCCAATGCTCTGTATCAGAATAGGGCAAGAGGACGGCAAAGGGCAGTACTTGATTGTCAGTGTAAAAGTGATGACATATTTTGCCCGAATAGTATTGGCAAAGATGGGGGGAGTTATGTTTTGGGCTGTACATCTTAGAACAGCCTAGCCAGCATTACGCAAGCTGGCTGAGATACCGGAGGAAATGTGCCCCAAAAGGAACATTTCTTCCTTTTTCTTTGGGGGGGACTTCCTGCAATTCTGCACAGTTAGCTTTTTATATACCTCTGATTTTCAAGGTTAATCCCATGTATTAAGTATTTATGTAGTCCCATGTATAAGATAATCAGTGTACACTAGGTATTTCTGCTGATCCAGCAAACTGTTCATATTCTGGATAGTGCTCTCTATAAGCCTAAGGAAACCCATTTTCCCATTTTCAAGTAGTCATTCATGCACAACACTGACCTCTTGTGTGAAATCTGTTCCTTGGTTCCGTCAAAAGCTCCCTGTTTGCTTTAACTGTGTGGACTGACCGTGGCTTAGATGTGTGACAATATTTATTTTGCTACTTCACTCGGTACGTGGTAGCAATTTCTTAGGAATCCAAGGAAACAAATTACTATTTACTATACCAATTACAGGGTCTGCGAAAATGTGAGAGCAAAGCTGCGTTTCTCAGATGCTAACTTGTTTTCTTTTGAACTTCCATTGTAAACAGAAACCCAAGGCAATTTGCAGAGAAAGGCCTTCTGTTTTCTCTTTCTTTCACCAAACATATTCTCTTTTCTGACTTATAACCTGCACAGGCTGGAGAATCAAAGACAGGAGGAGGGACAGGCTGCTTCCGAGTCACTTGGTTGTAGAAATGGCCACAAGAGAAATCTGAGTATATTGGTCCAGAATCTGAGTACCGCCTGGCTAGGGCAGAACGACCGTAAAGTCAAAAAGGGTGAAACCTTAATTATTTGCTGGCCAACCAGGCAGCAAAATCTCGGCCTGGCAGGAGTGGTGGTTGGCATCCTGTGCTGCTTACCTACACCACACAAACACAAGGGTCTTTTTTTCCCCTCAAGGCTCTGCATTGCTGCAGGGGCTTTTGGAGAGCTTCCTGCCAGCCCAAGGTTTTCCCTTCAGGTCCTACATGTCTGCTGCCAGGGTTTGTATAACAGGAAAATACAGCTATTAGAATGTTCACCTTTGTTTCCCTCCACAACTTGGGACCATAGTACCTGTCAGAGCGTATCTCTCAGAGGTCAACCGGGACCAGGACCACGAGGATGGCGCAGGCACGCTCACTTAGGGTGGCCACACCCAGAGAGGCGCGGAAATCGCTCACGCGTAACCGCACCTTCTCTGTAGTGGGCCCTATGCTGTGGAATCAGTTCCCTAGTGAGTTGCGCCTAGCAGCGCCCCTGCCCGCCTTTAAAAAAGCCTTGAAGATGGGCATGACCAGAAAAAAAATTTCGAGTTGTTGTTTTTCGGGACGGGTCCATTTCAGGTCGTTTCCGTTTTTCGTAAAATTTTTCAAAAATTTGTCGTTTTGTTGTGTCGTTTGTCGTTGCCGCCGTGATTTAGCGCGACTTGACTTCCCAGAGCATGGGGTTAGGGGGTAAGGGCTAGGTTTAGGGTAACGGTTAAGTTTAGGGTGGGTTAGTGGGCTGTACCTCTGGGTGCCTCTGGCCCACTAAGAACACAGTGTACTGGCATATGGTTTGGGTTAGGATTAGGATTAGGGTTGGTGGGCTTTTTATGCCCTCTCTGGCACATCCAGAAGTCTCAGCAAAACCTGGCCATGCGATTGGTGGAATGGCTCCAAAAATTTGCATGGTCCCATCCCATGGCCAGCCCATCATTGCGCGTGCGCAGGTGTAAATAAATAAAAATAAAATAAAATAAAATCAATGGAGATGTTTTGTTGCGAGAAAAACCCACTGCTGCTACTGTAAAAATTCAAGATTTAAAAATAGCTAATTTTCGCATGTTTCTGTGGTGCTTTGGTGGGTTTTTGGACCACGATTTCAAAAAAAATATTGCGGTCGCCATTTTGGATCCCCCCGCACCGCATGGCAAATGGAGACGCCAAGGATGCCCCCTCCCAGCCTGGTACCAGCAAGTCTCAGCAAAACCTGGCCATGCGATTGGTGGAATGGCTCCAAAAATTTGCATGGTCCCATCCCATGGCCAGCCCATCATTGCGCGTGTGCAGGTGTAAAAAAATAAAAATAAAAATAAAATAAAATAAAATAAATGGAGACATTTTATTGCAAGAAAAACCCACTGCTGCTACTGTAAAAATTCAAGCATTTAAAATAGCTAATTTTCACATGTTTCTGTGGTGCTTTGGTGGGTTTTTGGACCACGATTTCAAAACAAATATTGTGGTCGCCATTTTGGATTCCCCCCGCACCGCATGGCAAATGGAGACGCCGAGGGTGCCCCCTCCCATCCTGGTACCAGCAGCCCAAGACAGGATGGGGGGAAGGCTGGAGTAGGGACCCCCACCCAGAAACCACCCTTCTGGTAGGTGCCCTCAGGCAGGCATATTTTCGCCTGCTTTTTTGGCCGGGAATCAGGTTTTTTTTATATTTTTAAAACTTTTTTTCTGTGCCGCTTGGCATCGCGCGATCACCGCGCGATGCCAGGAATGACAACGACAAATCAGACTAGAGATGGGCACGACTCAAAAACAATGGTGTTTCGTTTGTCGTTTGGTCGTTTAGGGGTCCGTTTCGGTTCGTTTTCGTTTTCGTGACGTTTTTTGTAAAAAAATTCATTTTTGTTTTGTTAGGTAACGAAAAAAAAAAACGAAAACGAAAACGAAAAATTGCTGTTTCGTTAGCATTCTTTTTAGTTCAATGCATCTGCTGCAACGAAAACAAAAAACATGGCAAATTTGGTCGTTTCGTTTTCGTTTTGTTTTTTAAAAAAATCGTTTCATTTTCGTTGCGTAACGAAATGAAAAAACAAAAACAAAAATGAAAAATCGCTTGTTTCGTGGCCATCTCTAAATCAGACCCAATTTTTCTTTTGTCGGTTCGAGTTCGAGTTCTGGGGGAGTAATTGTCGTTACCGTTTCCGTTGCGTAACGGAAACGAGTAACGGAAATGGAAACGAGAATTTCGCCAAGTCGTGCCCATGTCTAGGCGACCTTTCTATTTAATTTTATTTTAATTTCCTTTTTTTTTTTTTTTGGCCGCCCGCATCATCTTTTGTGGAGGGTATTGTAACCCCCTATTTTTATTGGTAGTTTGCCTCTGATTTTTTTGTTCGCTCGCTGTTGTTTGTTTTTAATTGTAAACTGCCCAGAGTTCTGCTTCGGAAGATGGGCGGTATACAAATGTAATAATAAATAAATAAATAAATAAATAAATAAATAAATAAATAAATAAATAAATAAATAAATAAATAGCACCATGGCCCCCAGCCCATGCACCCACCAGTTGTCTTCCAAGTCCTCTCCTTCACTCCTGGTTCTTTCACGTATGGGCAAGCATAACACGTATATGAATATCCTTTTACTCTGAGCCCATGAGCCCCAGTGCTAGCCGTGAGTACGTAGAGATAGGGATTTAATTTTTGAAGACGTTTGCACGCAAATATCAAATTAGTTCTTCTTTTAGCCCTAGGGACAGGGTATTCTGAATTCTAGGACAATCAATTTCAGAAGTCACCTAGAAACCCCAAGGTACACTTCTAGTATTGGAGGAAGAAAAACAATAAGGTGAAAGAGATGTCTTGCTGTTGCTGTTGTCTGCTTCCATCCACATACATTAGCTTTGGAGAAGAAAGGAAAAACCCTTCAGCCCCACTGCTTGCCCCAGTGTACTATGGGAAGGTACAAAGAAGATCCTCCTATATTGTATATTGGGAAGGGAGACTACATTCCCTAGGTGCACTAGGGAGATTCCCAACAAGTGGTAGGATTAAGGGGTACAGTAGGCGAATGCTTTTATCTGGGGTGGAAGTGGTGGGTGAGGAGGGGGTGAATGAGCATCAAAGCAGACCTGTCAAGTGTCCCGTTTCAGCTGGGACATTCACAGATCCAGCCGTCTTTCCCACAGTTTTCCATGATTTTCAGTTTAACCAGAAATGTCCCAGGAGGGTGTTTGTGTGAGTGTGCGCGTGCACGGGGGGCTGTGCATCGGGGTTGGGTATTTGTGTCCATGTGTGGGTATGGGTGTGCATGTGGGGAGCCCCGCCCCACTCGGCTGTCCCCAAGCACCTGGGGTGTGGTGTGTGTAGGGGGGGTTGAGGAGACTGCTGGGCAATGGGACCAGTGGTCACTCCTGCCATGCCACCAGCAAGGGAGGGAAGGAGGTGTCCAGCTGGACAGATGCGGAGGCGCTTCCCTTCAGGAACCTGAAGGGATGAGAAGGAGGAGGAGGAGGAAGGGCCACCACCACCACTGCCGTGGAGGAAGAGTCAGCCCAGGCCATCCTGGCCCAGGTTCAGCTTTCCCTCTCTACCCAGCAGCCCCAGCACCTTACTGGATGATGGCTATGAGGAAGAGGAGGACCCAGAGGCAGCCATGCTTTCCTGCCTGCCTGCCTGCCTCCGTCCCACCAGTGGAGGTCCCGGCCATGCAGCAGTGGGGGGGGGGCAAGCAGATGTCTGTGTTTGTGCATGCACATTAGTCCATGTGCATGCATTACACCCCTCTCCACCCATCCCGTCCCAGAGACAACTTGACACGTATTCATTAAAGAGCCATTTCCCCACCTCCTGCCCTGCAACCCCCATTGGCCCCTGCCCTTACCGCCAAGCTAGTCTTCTCTACATGGAGGAGGGAATCTCCTCCACAGTTGTCCCAGTGGTTGTGGCAGCAGAAGAGGTGCCTGCGTGAGCTTGTGGATGCCTGCGGGCAGTGTGGATGCCTTTCCTTCCACTGCCACTGTTGAGGCCTCAGGCGGGTGATGCAGGCAACTCTTCTTCTGCCACTGCTGCCAAGGTTTCGGGCAGGCAGCGCAGGAGCCTCTTCATCTACCACCACTACTGAGGACTCAGGCAGGCGGCGCAGGAACCTCTTCTTCTTCTGCCACTGCCAATGTCCTGGGCAGGCGGTGTGGGTGCCTCTTTTCTTTCTCCACTGACACCGATGTTCCAGGCAGGTAGCGCGGTCTCTGCAGCCACTGTCATCTCTGCCACTGTGCCACTTAGGCTGGCACACCGCTGGGCCCCCTGCTCCCCACCGCCACTGCAACTCCCAGAAACCTCCACCACTCTGCTGTGCTGGAAGGGATTTCTGGGAGTTGAAGTCCAGGAACATCTGGGGATCCACAGGTTGAGAACCACTGATCTAGAGGATTGAAAGTTTTCCATCCATGTCTTATGGAGTGGTTTTACAGTGAGTATCCATGGCTGAGGGGATACAGTGATACCCCGACTTATGACATGTCCGACATACACAAATCCTGACTTACGAGCACTCTTCAGTACTCCCCTCCCCTCACTGCCTGCTTATGAGCAAGTTCGGGATTCCCCGTCTTATGAGCAGCAGGTGGGGGGAGGTTCAGGATTTGAATTGCCTTACAGTCACTTGACTTTCAATGCATTCCTATGGGAAACTGCTCCCCGACTTGCAAGTTAACCGACTTACAAGCTTTCACTCAGAATGGATTAATCTCATAAGTCCAGGTACCACTGTATTTCAATTCAGGTCACCTGGAGCCTTGTCCAGTGTTTCATCTACTGTATAGCATTGGGTGTCATATCTTATTTATCTCCCCCAACACATAGACACACTTCCCCCCCTTCTCCCCTTTCGTTGAGGTTGATGTAGATGCAATTAAAATTTACTTTAAAAGAAACTAAATAAAAGAAGCCAGTCCTGATACCATAGATGTTGGCAAATTCCTTTTGAATCAGAATGATTTTTTAAAGAACTCGTTGTTCAATATCCAAAGGTTTCTTTCCCATCGATATCATTGACTCCACCAGCCAAGCTGTGCTTCAGTCCCCTTAGTTCTGAGAGTTATCTTAATGTGTGAGCAAACTGGTAGCTAGGGATTTGTATGCAGACAATTAGTAAAGTTCTGCATCTCTCTCCTTATTTAGAAGAGCAAAAGGTTCTTCCAGATGTTTTTTGATTCAGCAAAGGATTTTCCAGCACACAGTCCTCATAGCATGCATGTAAAAGCATGCTCTGCACCGAGTTGGTTTTCCCCCTTCAGGATCTCTGTGCCCTGGGAATGGCCAAACAGAACATTTGCCAAGTTATAAAAGTATTTGACACATGTCAAAAGCAGGGTAGGAATACTGCTACTTGGAGATGAATAGCAATAATGAAGAGTAATGGTGGCAGAAAAGATTGAGATATGTCCCCTAAATTCACAATGCATTAAAAATTGCAATGTATTAAAAAGAATCACTCAGAAATACCAAGGGCAGAATATTCTTCATCTTTTCCACTTGTGCAACAATCTGTTGTCCAAGTGGATGCTTCCCAGGCTTGTACGAGGAGGTACTCACTACTACTACTCCATATGCAAACAGATGCCCCCTCGTTTTGAATGGGGCCATTTCTGGTGGCTAGAAAGCAAACTGGAGGTCAGGTGCAACTATAGGGAGAAAATATTGTGCCCCACTTATGGTCAAACAGGATTCTGCTCACAGTACTGATTTATTGGTTCTAATGGGATATTATAGAACCCTGATAGCAATAATAATAATAATAATAATAATAATAATAATAATAATAATAATAATAATAATAATAATAATAATAATAATAATAAATAAATAAATAAATAAATAAATAAATAAATAAATAAATAAATAAATAAATAAATAAATAAATAAATCTGAGAACTGCAGAACTGGAAAGGATTCTATGGATCATTGAACCCAGGCCCTCTCAAGGAGGCATAGTGGGGAATTGAGCTTGATAGCCTATAAACCATGGAGCTATCCAGCAGTTACAAGATTCACAAACATCTCAATGAGAGACATGGAAAGCTGCTGGTGGGGAAATGGGTTTTACATCCAACATGCATTTAGAGTGGAAACTGTAGCATTTACACTAATGCACTATTTTTATTTAGTTGATGGACTACTTTTAGTTTGTTCACATTAGGCTATTACAAAAAAACATAAAATTAATGCACTGTGTTTACTTGGTATCAACACATTAATTTTGATTTAAAGAAGAAAAATAAAAATCACTACAATTAACAAAAAATGACAATCTAAATCTCAGGTTTGGAAAATTAATATACAGAGTATGCTAATATCCTAAGTAGATAAATTTTAAAGAAATATCTATATAAATGTTTTATAAATGGCATATGTTGCCTACAAAAATTAGCTAAAATGTACACGAATGTATCAAATAAATGTTGGAAGTGTAAGACACAGGAAAGAAGTTTTTATCATATGTAGTGGACACATAAAGAAGCAACAGCATATTGGATAAGTGTTTATGAATTTTTACCAAATATTTGTCATGTAATTTACCATTTAAACCTGAATTCTTTTTAGTGAATATTATTCTGGAGATTGGAGACGTGAAAATCAGACATTTAGTGATACATGTAACTGCAGCCACAATTTTATATGCAAAGTACTAAAACAAGAAAAAATGATAAAGTATCTGGAAGTCATGGAGATGGACATATTATCAGGAAAGTTAAAGGACTTGCCAATGGGAAAAGCACGTGAAAGCTGGGAATCATTTTATACGGGGATTTGTAATATGTTTTGAAGGAAAGCTCAATGGTTTGACAATAGGGGTAAAATTAAGAATGTTATTCTTCCGCCAAAACTGCTTCTGTTTCCTTATTTTTCCTTTTGTTGTTGTTGTTGTTGTTGTTGTTGTTGTTGTTGTTGTTGTTGTTGTTGTTGTTGTTGTTGTTGTTGTTGTTGTTCAGTCGTTCAGTCATGTCCAACTCTTCGTGACTCCATGAACCAGAGCTCGCCAGGCCTTCCTATCTTCCACTGCCTCCCGGAGTTTGGTCAAATCCATATTGGTTGCATCGATGACATCATCCAACCATCTCATTCTCTGCCGTCCTCCTTTCCTTTTGCCTTCAATCTTTCCCAACATCAGGGACTTTTCCAAATATTCCTCATGAAGTGGCCAAAGTACTGGAGCCTCAGCTTCAAAATCTGTCCTTCCAGTGAACATTCGGGGTTGATTTCTTTCAGGATGGATAGGTTTGATCTCCTTGCAGTCCAGGGGACTCTCAAGACTCTCCTCCAGCACCACAGCTCAAAAGCATCGATTCTGCTGCGATCAGCCTTCTTTACAGTCCAGCTCTCACTTCCATACATCACTACTGGAAAAACCATAGCTTTGACTATCCTGACCTTAGTTGGCAAAGTAATGTCTCTACTCTTTAGGATGCTATCCTTTTAAAATAAATTTCCTTTTACATCCTTGTTACTAAAAAAGCTATTGTTACTAATTGTTACTAAAATTGTTACTAAAAAGCTATTATGTTTTAATATTGCTTAATGGTTTAAAAATGGCTTGGGTTAACAAATTGGTATTTAATGAATGGTTTGGAAGGACTTCATTCATTTATTTAATCTGCTCTTCAAAAATCCTTTCCAGAAAAGTTTATAGTAAATCACAAAAAATCCAAGGAATCATATTGAAAAATAATATTATAAAAAGAAAATTTAAAAATAGCAATAAAAAAACATTGTCAGATGTTTTTCCCTTCTTATCCAAGGTTAATTTGTTTCAGTCCAAAAACTGTAATCCCATTTATATTTACATGAGAATAGATTGAATTCAGCTCAATAAGCTTCTGAATTGGCATGCATAGGTTACTTTATATATTGTATATTGCATATTGTATATTGTATAATCTAATAAATAAATTATTGTTAGCGATGGAACTAAGTGTTATTTCAATATTTAAACTGTAAAAAATCAGTATATTCAATTGTTTAATTTTGACTAGTGGCATTCAAAGCTGTCTGGCTGTTTGTAAATACAGTTGTACCTTGTATAAAGGAATTAAATTGTTCCAAATGAAATTATGTGAAACAAATTTTCCTTTATACAAATTTCCCATAGAAATGCATTGAAAACAGAGTAATCCCTAATCTCAACCATTTATATGTTGTACGGATTTGTCCCATAGGCGATACCGTTAAGCAAATTTTCCCTATCTCTGGAAATTTTTATGTTGTACAGATTTTATGTTATACAAACCATTTGTTATACAAGGGTCCACTGTATTTGTAAATATTTACAAGTGATATTTTAGGACTAGAGATGGGCATGAAATGCTACAATAGCATTTCGTTTCTTTTTTCATTTTATTCCATTCTGTTTTGCTTCATTTATTTGAAACAAAATTTTTGTTTCAAGGAATTTTGTTGGAAATGAGCGATTTTAAACTGTTTTTGCCAGCTTCAAGCCCGCGCTACAACACTTGGGCTCAGCAATAATAATAATAATAATAATAATAATAATAATAATAATAATAATAATAATAATAATAATAATAATAATAATAATAATAATAATAAAACATCCTGCCTTTATTATTATTATTATTGGGCTGAGCCCCAAGCACCGATCAGCTGTAGTGCTGCCAGCTGAGGGCACTTTTTAAAAAAAACAAGCGCTGGCTGTGCTACAGCTGATCGGCGCTGCCACTTTGGAAGCCCGCTCCACAAGGCTAGTGAGCAGCAGCAGTGGAGGAACAAAAAATGAAATGAACAAAATGAAAAAAAAATTGTTTCATTTCGTTTCTTTTTCCTTTGAGGGGGCAATTTGTTATTCATTTTGTTACATAATGAAACAGATAACAAATAATTAAACGAATAAAAAATTGTTCTCATGCCCATCTCTATTTAGGACCAATTCACCTTAATGTGCCTACTATGAAAGTTATTGTTTATAACTCCAATAAAATTCAATATTAAAAATAGCAATTAAATTTGACCAGGATCTTAACTATACAAAACTAAGCTTAAAAAGGAGTCGTAAAAACCCAACCACAATAAAACCATTCAACAGAGCACCTTAACTTCAAGAAACAAAAAAAATACTTGGCCCACCCCTCCCCCCTCCTGTTGCTCCTGCTTGATGTACCGCCGGCAGGGACTCCCATGCCTGGCTGTGGTGGTGCGGTGGTGCGGCTCGGCCAGTGGGTCAGGGGGAGGGATGGAGGTGGGTGCCGCTGAGCTGTGCAGTGGCTCCTCCTCCTCCTCCTCCTCCTCCTCCTCCCACCTCGGTACAGGCCAGTACATCCTTTTCTGGGGCCCAAGCGCGCGTTGGATTCAGTCACCTCGGCGGCGGCGCAGCCACACCTCGGCCCCTATGGCCTAAGCAAGCGCAAGGGGAGCAGAGTGTGGGGGCAGGTTCCACCCCACCGGTGTCACTGCCGCTGCACTGGAGCCCTGTGAGCCTAGGCAAGTGCAGGGGGAGCAGAACACTGGAGCCAGGTTCCACCCCCCGGTGTTGCCGCCGCCACACAGGAGCCTCATGAGCTTCAGCAAACACGGGGGAGCAGATCACAGGGCCGGGTTCCACCCCCTCGTGGCAAGGCCAATGCCCTGGAGTCCCGTGAGCCTAGGCAAGCACAGGGGGAGAAGAGTGCAGGGGCTGGGCTCCACCCCCAGTGTCACCACTGCTGTACCAGAGCCCTGAGAGCCTAGGCAAGCGCAAGGGGAGTGGAGCTCGGGGATTGGGTTCCACCCCCTGGTGGCAAGGTCCCTGCACTGGAGCCATGTGGATCTGGACGATCACAGAGGAGGCGGAACTGAAAAGCAGGAGCTGGGTTCCGCCCCTGGTCAGCACCACTGCCGCGCCAATGGCCTGTGTGCCTGGAAAGCATGGAGGGGGCGGAGATTGGGACCAGATTCCCCCCTCTTAGTGGCGTGGCAGCGCAGCAGCACACTGGGCTCACTTGGGCCTGGCCATACCCAGGGAGGCTTCCCATCTGGGTGACATAGCCGCCGCGGCAGAATGCGAGCAGCTGTTGGCTAGGCTGCCTGCCCTGTCGGTGTCACTGGGCTGTGTCACCATGTCCTGCCCCCACTGGGCAATTAAAGTCACCAAGAAAGGGCTAAAAATGGTGCTGCTGTGCCGGGTCCTGCAAAGACTGACTCTGAGGCCATTTGGCACTCCCGCGATAAGGTAAATGTCCCTGGGAGCCCCCGGGGGAATGCATGGAGATGCAGATGGGGCAGGTTTGCCTGGGTCAGAGTGAGGGGGAAGCCCTCTATTCAGCCACTTCAGGAGGCCTCTGAAAGTGAAAGACTCTGGCCACCCTTCCTCCTCCTCCTCCTTCCCTCCAGGGCCTGCCCACTGGCTTCCTCCTCCTTCCCTCGACTGGCTGGAGAGGGGCCCAAGAAGCCCAGACCAGAACTGGGAAAGTGGCTGGCCAAGCGTGTTGAGCACTGCACAGACGGGCGGCCCTTTGCTAGGCAGCCTTGCAGGGAGAGCGACCCAGAAGCGAGTGGGCAGGTGGAGGGGTTTCCGTGACCTGGGCCAGGCCCAGCCACCCTCCCGGCTCTGCTTCCATCTCTGATCTGGGCCTGACTCCTGCCCATCTCCGCCTCCTCTTTGGCAGAAAAGGGGAGGTTGCCAGTGCTCGTGGCAGTGCAGATGGGACTGTCCACAGTGGCAGCGGCAGAGGCATGACTTGGTTCCTGTGCCCTTGGTAAGGTGAGGGGGTGACAGGGCTGCCACCGAGGCTGGCTCCTTCCTTGACAATGCCCACTGCAGCACCTGCGGGATGAAGCTGAAGAAGCAGGTGATGGGACTCAGTGGGTGGGGCTTATGGGGTCAGTGTATGGAGCTTGCAAGGGATCAGTGGGTGGGGCTTGCAGTTGGGGGGGCAGGGTTGGGAAGCAGTTGGGCCCCCACACATTCTCAGCCACCAAATCTGGCCCTCCTTAAAAAAGTTTGGACACCCTTGCTTTAGGATGTGTGGCTTCTCCACTTGGGTGATCTTTGCAATCCCGTCAAGCCATCAAGGCTGATCATTTAAGACTTAAACTATTCTACAGGAGAAGTATAGTTTTCATAAGTTAGGAGAGCAAAAGGAAGCAGAGGAGTCATTTTTTTCCTGCCCTTCCATCCTTCAAAGGTGCTTTCTTTCAAAATATTATTTCATGGTTGCTTTCAAAATATTATTCACAAATTTCCTGGACCTGTTACACACCAGCTCTTAAGGGAAGGCAATTTGCTTAAATCTGAGTAGGAGTGTGGGACAGTGGTTTGGGCAATGGGCAATGTGCCAGGAGCTCCTAGTCCTAACACCCAAATGATAGCAAACATGTTGGGTGGTCTATCATGGCTTCTGTGTCTTCTGACATTACAGCCTCATGATCTCCATCCACAATTCGTTGTCCACAAAAGCTAGAACAATACTCCACACCAATTGAATTACTCCAAAATAAAAAATTCTATATTCCACTCCTCAAAATAAATCCAATCAATGGAAAAAAATGTCATCAACGAGTGAGACTGCACCACCAAGAAGATTAACTAGAAATAGAGGCTGGAAGTGGACAGTGATTTCAAATAGACGGCCCTTCATACAAGGAACAACCTGATTTAAAAGAACTGGTTTGTTGCAGCTCTGAAAATAAAGCAATATTTCTCAAATTTTGTTATACTCTGGCTCACTATGTCAAAGCCCCTGAGTCCTACTATGATAGAAACAACAACATAAATCCTTTCCCCCCCCCTCCAAGAACATTCATATATTTATAGGCATGCTGCTATTCTGTTTATCATTTCCAATGAGGTTGGCTGGCAGGGGGAGCAGAGGATTAGGAGAAACACTGAATATCCACAGCTACTGCAATTTAAAAATAATTTCTTCTTGTTCCCCTCCAACACAAAGGTGTTGTACTGCAGCCAAACCAGTCCCCAAGGTTCTTCTGCCAATATGTTCCTCTCCTTGAAATTCTTTTACTATTTATTTTACCTTGAAAGTAACAACCTCATGTGAGCAAAGCCATCTAGTTTTCTGCATTTTATGACTTTCTCAAATGTTATGAATTCCTGGTCTTTATTCATTCATCTTGGTAGTTTGTAGTGACCCTCTCAATCCAAGACATTTGTGGCATCCTGTGAAAAACCCCCATTTTAAATACTTTTATCTTGTTCATTGTTGCCTATGTTGAGGTCACAATTCTATCCCATACTGACACAAAAAATGCATAGGACCTTACAATGTAGGATTAAATCAAGCTTAACTTTTTATTGTATGCTACATTTGTCCTAAGGAAGCAAAGTAAAGTGTTCTGCTTATATAACACCCCATAGTGCTTAAAGCACTCTCTGGATGGTTTATAGCTTAATTGTGTAGGCTACACATTGCCCCCCCACCCCCAGGAAGCTGGGTTCTCATTTTACTGACATCAGAAGGATGGAAGGCTGAGTAAACCTTGAGCCGGCCATCTTTGATTGAACCCCAGGTTGTGAGCAGTTTTAGCGGCAGTACAGGCATTTAACCATTACACCACAAGGCTCTGAGCTGATCTAAGCCACTTTTATTGTGTGACCACACAACCACTTCATTGAACCACATTCCAAGTGCTCCCCACTTTTGTTCTGAATCTTTAATTGCACTTCTTGAATAGCATGCTATTTACCACCATTGCCTTGCTTTTCTTAACATAGATTTTGGACTGTGTCTGTTACTTAGTTCATTGAATTTCCTGAATTGCAGGCCATCAAAACCAGAGATGGGCAGATTTTCAGAGGTCACATAGGCCCGTATCTGCTCCGACATCAGTAATTCCTCCCCCGTAAAATCACAAAAAAGTGGAAGAGGTTGGTTGACAAAAGCCCTTGTATCATCTCGTAGCCTCATAATTTAGAAAAGTTAAATTTGCAGATAAATTGGGGACAAGGGTGCTGTGGAATCTCAAAACGTGAGAAAATTGTCCTCACATCATCTACTGTAGACATTAGAGATGGGCAGGGAATAAAAACGAAATGGTTTTTTTTATCATTTTGTTACACAATGAATAGCTTTCTTATGAAAAAAAAATGGTAGGATGCATTTTGTTACAAAACAAAATGACATTTTTTTCCTCAAGGAATGAAATGATTCACCCCAGAGGAATCAGAGGAAGCCTTACCTTATCTGAGTATGGGATGATGCTGTAATGAGATGTGTGTCTGTTGCTGCTGAAGTCTTTCTCCTCCCAACAAAATGTGGAAATGCTTTATCCATGATGTGGGTATGAGGATGATGGTAACAATCATCTTAGAATGGAAAGGGACTCCATGTGGATTATTGAGTCCAGCCCCTAACAAGCAGGCACAGTGGGGAATCAAACCTTCAACCACGAGTATAAAATTACATTCCAGAGATGTGGTGCAGATCACTGAGATCATATATGATTTATACATTGTAAAATATTATTCTTTTCCATCAATAGAAGTGCACCTGAAGAAAGCCAAAGAGGCACACGTCCTTCTGGTAAAGACATTCCTTTTCCAAGGAGAAAGGTGGGGTAAAAATATTCAATAAATAAATAAATAAATAAAGCCTTACTTCTGATACTATTGTTGGATACCTATGTCTCGGCTAGACATAACTTTTTCCACTGCAACAATTCAGAAAGCATAAAATTAGAAAATTGTTTCTTGGAGGTTTTAAAAGAAAATAAAGCAAAGAATCCTCTAGTTTTTGTAGGTACATCTCAGATCAATCCACAAAAAAAGGCCTTTTTGATCATTTCTCTCATTTTTGTATCTAGAATAACTTTGGCATGTGGCACCATCTGCTCAATCCTCCTCGTGTTTTTGCCTCCCCTGAAAAGAACCTTCTAAGAAGCAACATGCAAAATGACACTTTCTGCCCATGACCAAAATATAAAAATCAAAAACATTGAAATAAAAGTGCTCCATACCAAGATAACCATACATCCAGTTACACTAAGAAACAAGACCAAAAGAAAACTAGGAGTTAAAAGAGGTGCCACATTCCATAGCATTTGTAAAGTGTCCTAGCAAATCAGGAAAAAAAAATTAAGTAAATCAAAATCTGTTGGGCGTATATTTTGGGAAATCTACCCTTTGCTCTCACATGAGTTCCAAATACCTTTTCCATTCAGCATGGAAACTATCAACATTTGCAGAAAAAGTTGTTTTCTTTATATATATTTAGCATTTGTTTTGCTACATAACGAATCATAACCAATTTCTAACCCAGAATTGATGTGTCTTAGATATCTAATAAGGAAGAAGTCTCTGTGTATTTAAAGATCCCCCCCCTGTCAATTAAGTCCAGTTCGACTGTGAAGATTCTCAGTCATCCAAGTGCGTTTATCAGTCATCCAAGTGTGTTTATCTGGAAGTTGTATCATGGCAACAGGACTTCTGTTCTTGAGAGATTGAAACATTTCGCTGCTCATCCAAACAGCTTCGTCAATCTGAGGAAAGCTAGTTGCGAGTCCTCCATTTTATAGTTCACTTTGACCTCTTGTCACCCTGGTCTGAAACTATGCATAGCACTAATAACAAGCTATCTCCACATTCAAGCGCATCCTCCTTCAGTTTGAAAACCCTTTTGCTTCTCTTTTTCCACATTGCCTTTTGGCTAAGCCCATAGAGGGTTCAGAGTTGTTTATCCCTGCTTTGGTATTAGGAGAACAGCACAAAGTGCAATCTCTCATTAGAATAATGGTGTGCTTGTTTGCCACACAGGTTGTTTTGGCACCAATTCAAAGGGCTGATCCAATGCCGGCAAAGGCTTCCTGCTGCTCCTGGAGGCAGATCCTTAAGCTGAAATGCCTTCAAGAGTTCATCACTGTTTGGACAAGGCCCAAACCACCTCTGTAAGTGTCTAGACCAGTTTACTGCTTTCACTGTGATGACTTCTTTGAAGAGCATCAAAGCCAGTGTGAGTTTTTTTTTGTGTCAGCTGCTGACCCAAGTTGTTTCTGTACCGTCTTCAAAGGCAAAAGAATCTGCCAGCAATGGAGGCAGTTTAGGCTGCCTGTCAGGCATTTCTTGCAAGCTGCAGAGTAGAATCCTGGGCCGCCCACCTTCCCACAAGCACTCTTTGACATGGTGGTTCTTTAAAGGTAGACCCTAAATATATGATGTGTGTCTTCAACCGATCGGTCTCTTCATGAAAACTATTCAGAGCTCCATTATCGCCTTTCAAGAGGTATTCTGTGCAACATTTTTCTTTTGCTTTTTCTTCTAAAAGAATGGCCAGAATCCTACTTGTGTTCATATAAGGTTTGTGTAGCACACTGTAAGAAATTCAATTGATGAGGTCCCAGAGTATATGTCAATCCCATGCTTGGTCATATCTGATTGCACAACTGAGATACGTCCTGACACTCTATACAGCTAAATTAGTGAACACCAATAAGATTGTAGTCAACATGTTTATTCTATCTAGTGGTCTATTGTGTAGTGATTGATATACATACTCAGATATATACAGTACATCATGTATATAAACAAGTAAATGCTCATTGAGGAAAAAAGGAAAAAAGAAATGAAAAATATTGCCCATTTTTCCGTGATTGTATCCTTTTGTGGATTATATTCATTCTTTATCTAATAGGCTAGTTCTGTAAAGAAGGCATTGTTCCAGATCATCCTGAACCCATTTAAAATACTAGGTGGTTCTGCTAGTTTCAAAACCTGGTTATGCTAGTGTCAGATGCAGAAAAGAGGAAATGATTCTTACAAAGTCCTCAAGCTCAAATATGAATTCTTTTAAGTCTCAGCAAAAGTATTTCTCCCCTCTGTGATAAAAAAGGATTTCACAGAAGGAATATTCATATTTGTACTTCAGATTTACATTAGCCATTGTCATCATCTTGAAGAGTAAATACTGTATCCCTTAATTATACCCACCCCACCAGATCCCCTTCACAGATTTATAATTGGCATGGTGACACTTGATAATACCATTACTAATGCCTTTCTTCAAGAGAGATATGCCTTTATAAAACTCCAGTTTGGACAGAACCTGTAATCACAGTAAAGTTGTAATTTTCCTCTCTGTCCCTGACAACGTGAATTGCTGTGCCATGCCTTCCCTCTGTTAAGTAAAGCCTCTGCCCTAAATTGACATTGGAAATATACAAATTATGAGCTAACTCCTTAAATCTGGGTTAAAATGGAACTAGAAAGCTGAGCTAACTCTTAAATCTGGGTTAAAATGGACCTTTGCAGGCAGTTATATAGATCATTAGAAGCTTTAATCTTCCCAACAGATATTGATGACTGCTAAAGGAAGCCTAAACAGAGTTCAATGAAAACTAATTTGCAAATTGGAGGGCAAACTTCTTCGGTAATTAAGGAATAGTCTCCTTCAGTGAAGAGCTATCTGAAATATATATGTTGGATCTCCATTTTATCCAAAAGAGATTGAGTTTGATCAGCAGCCAAAGCCCAACTAGTCTATAGTCGTTTTCGTTTTCTGGATCCAGATGAATATCCTTCAAAAGCAGCCTGATCAATGTCTTTTCTTTTTTTTAAAAAAGGATGGCTACTACAGTCAAAAGGGAACTGAGAATCTCCTGAAGCTTTGCAGGCAATTTCATCCATATAAGCTACCTGGTTAGACCTGCTGAATGCAAAGAACAGAGCATAGAGACTCTGACTACTGCTCCCAGAATCCCCTAGCCAGGATTGTTGTAAGCTGCCCAGAGTGGACAGATGGCCAGATGGGTGGGGTACAAATCTAATAAATAAATAAATAAATAAATAAATAAATAAATAAATAAATAAATAAATAAATAATGGCTGTCTTGGCTAGGGGGTTATTGGAGCTGTAGTTCAGAAGTCAGAAGTAAAGGTTCCCCCTGCACTTGCGTGCTAGTCGTGTCCTCCCCAAGAAAGAAAAGCTTTATGTTTGCAAAGAAAGAAAATAGGATAGCGTGTCATCATGCCTGTCCTCCATCCTTCCAGACAATGATAAAGACTGGCATGGTAGTGACATCTCTGCCCTCCTTCTTGTGCCCATGAAGGAAGCAAAGATTATAGCAATGGGGCAGCAGGTTGTTGCCATTATCATTCTTCGGGGGGGGGGACTTTGAGGACCTTAAAGGTAGGCATTTTACGAAGTCACGATGTTGCTGACAGGACCTCCTTCTCCTCTCTCTTGAGGGAAATGTGATGCCACCACAGCCCAAATCTTCCTCTCCTTGGACTCGGAGTGGAGGGAGTCTCACAACAGCCACTGCACTTCTTATCATTGTCTATTAAGGCAGAGGATATATACAGTGCTATAGCATACTCTTCTTCTTTCTTTGAATGCATAGACTTTATCATTAGGGGGGAATTGTGTCCTTCTCTTCTTGGGAGAGCTGCTCATGCTGTGCCTCAGGGCAGAGTGGATGGGAGGAGGTGCTGAGGTGAAGGTGGCCATCTTGCCATTGGCACCATTGCTAAGCTCGTTGCACTGAGGCTTCATGGGCTTTCATTTCCATCTGTCCCATTGCCCCCTCTCTAAGAGCACCTCAGTGTTGTTGTTCTTGACGTTGTTGTTGTTTTACGGTGGCCTCCTCTTTCTTCCCTCGCCTAATCCCAATGCTGTTTGTGCCTGGGTCCCAGTGCCTGCTCTCCTCTTCAAACCACCAGTAAATGCAAGTATGAATAGAAATACAGTACTCCCGTTCCTGCAAAATCACAATAATGACTATATATAGGATTGTTTCGTGGTTGCACTGGTCTTTCCTCTGTGCCTGGCTCAGCTTATGCATTCCTTCATTCTTATTTTGCAATCTTGCAAAGTGGTCCAGAGGATAAAGGGTTTGACCATGGAGAATGGAAGGTAGAAAACATGATTCCCTTTGCTCTGCTTCTGTTCTGTTTCTTTTGTCCATATTTTTATGACCTGCCTAGAATTATTAAAATTATGAATTGCTCTTTAACCCTTAACATTTTTTGTGCTTATGCTTTGACCTACTGTGGAAAGAACCAGTCTATTCCAGTTTACCTAAAGGTGCAGCTGAACTCCTGGGTGCAGATGAATTTCATTAGGCACTTTCCTTTCTTGGATTTCACACTTGTCACAGCCCTCCATGTCGACCAGATGGCTCTCCATGAATCTGAGATAAGCATGTGTGCATTTAGCACGGTGTTAGGTGGAAAAATGCAGTGTGACTTTTTTTTTAACCCAGAGACCACATGCTTAGCATTAAACTTGCAGAACATTAGTTCTGCCTGTGTTACTTTCTGTGGCTTTCCGTCACTTTTGAAAAGATTATATAAACAATTGCATTCAAACAATAACAGATGTTGGAAAGGCACATATTGTGGAGGGCTGGGGAAGACACCAGTGAAATGTCATTCCAGACTTTCAGTCCTTGTTTAAATCTAGAAGAAGATAACTAATAAGCATGTCTGTGCTGAAGGGCTTTTTTTTAACCCAGAGACCACATGCTTAGCATTAAACTTGCAGAACATTAGTTCTGCCTGTGTTACTTTCTGTGGCTTTCTGTCACTTTTGAAAAGATCCTTTGTTTAAATCTAGAAGAAGATAACTAATAAGCATGTATGTGCTGAAGGGCATCCTTTGAAGACGCGCAAAGCAATGGAGGTTTTCTTGAAAATCCCGTATGTCTCAAACAAGGCAGTGAGAGGCTTAGGATACACAGACAGAGAGCCTTTCTGAAAATCTAACCCTCAGCAGCGTGGCACATTTGTCCAACAGACAACAGACGGTGTCCTTTGCAAAATTAAACCTCAAAAAAGATTCTTTTTACTGCTACAGTTCCCAGAATTCCCTAGACAGGATGGCCATGCTGGCTTGGGGGGGGGGGATGTTCATCTCTCAAAGATTAACATTTTCTAAGGGTGTAACTAGATGGCCTGATTACCCTGGCATGATTCATGCTGGTTTGGGATCATGTGTGTGGGGGGGTATAGTTTGTTATTTGGGGCAATCCTTGCATCGACATGCAAGGATTGACCACACTACTTTAGGCAAAGTTATTTGACCCTTCTTACCCTTTAAAGAGCAAAAATTGTACTAAACTGTATATTGTCCATCATTATTGTAAGCTGCCTTAGGTCGTTTTCCAAGGAGAAAGGCAGGGTAAAATACTCAAATAAATAAATAAATAAATAAATAAAAAGAAAAGAAGAAGAAAATAAAAAGAAAATAACAAAAATGTCCCCTCCTGTCTACTGTTCCGTGCTTTGTTGGGCACAAAATGATTTTTAATTCATTTTGTTATTTGTTATTCATTTCATTACGTAACCACCCACTCAAAGGAAAGTGAAATGAAATGAAACAAAATTTTTCATTTTGTTCATTTCATTTTTTGTTCCCCTGCCGCTGCCGCTGACCAGCTGCTCATGGAGGAGGCTTTCAAAGCGGCAGTACCCTCAGCCAGCCATGCTACAGCTGATTGGTGCTTGTGGCTCAGCCAAAAAAAATTAAAAATCCTGCCTTCTCCCCCATGCGATTAGGTGGGGGGAAAGGTGGGATCTTATGTATGTATGTATGTATGTATGTATGTATGTATGTATGTATGTATGTATGAATGAATGAATAATTAATTAATTAATTAATGAATTAATTAATGAATTAATGAATTTTTGCTGAGCCCCAAGCACCATCAGCTGTAGCGCAGGCTTGGGGCAGCAAAAAAAAAAGTTGAACAAAACAAAACAAGTTCAAACAAAACAAAACAAAACAGAACGGAACAAAATGAAAAATAAAACAAAACACTATTTTATCGTTTCGTGCCCATCTCTATTTAAGTACTTCAAAATAGTAGGGAGTTGGAAACTTGCTCCTGCTCCCCTGTGGAGGGGAAGAGTGAGGAAGCTTTCATTCCCCCACTCCCAAATGTTGCCTTAAGGCTGTAAAAGAAATCCCTTTGCTTCTTCTCCCCCTCCCATTTCCACAGGAAAGTGGAAAGAAGCTTTCTACTTTCCAAAATCATGAAGTGGCTTAAGGGACAATGGAAGCTATTCCCTTTACTTTGATCCAGTCCATCACACACACTGAGAATGAACCAAAACAAGAGCAATCCTACTTACACACAGACACACACACACAGACACACAGACACACAGACACACAGACACACACACACACACACACACACACACACACAGAGAGAGAGAGAGAGAGAGAGAGAGAGAGAGAGAGAGAGAGAGAGAGAGAGAGAGAGAGAGAGAGAGAGAGAGAGTACTGTAGTCCTTAAAAAGGTGCAGGTAGATAAAGATCTGGGACAGGCTGATTTGTGATGTCTTGTTCATCATGGAAAAGGAGCGAACAAGACAATCTCCAGAGCAGACCAAAACATGGGATAAATCCCCAATTGATCACACCCTCAGATTTCTCAAAGCAAGAACACCATTCCCCCTTGCATCATTTCCCATCAAAAATAGATGATTTGAGGGGGCACGAATACCTGTGTACAGTCCTTTTCATCTTCAGATAAGACCCTCTGATAAATTCTAGAGAACCTTTGTTGATGGTGTAAATATTGGTCCTGATGGACCAAAAGCATAGCTCAGGGGGGGAAGCCATTTCTTATGCTATCAGCTATTGATTGATTGATTGATTGATTGATTGATTGATTGATTGATTGATTGATTGATTGATTGATTGATTGATTGATTGGACCCAGCATGGGCAGTCCTAATGGAGGACACTGAAACATACTCCACCCATTTTCATGAGAATGTTCTTAATCAAACTGGGAAGAGACACAAACTCCCAAATTTCTGCACAGTAGAAATGTAATTCTCCATTAGGTCTCTGGCATAACCTCTAATTACACTGCAGTGAACATTCAGTTATGGCAGAGATCTAAATGCAACTTACCGGTAATCATGCAATTTACTTTTGAACATTCAGACCCTAGTTTCTTACCAAGAAGTTGCCATGTTTGTAGCTTTGATAGACACCATCAGATGCACAAAGAATTACCCAAAGTTTACAGCCAAGTGATGGAGAGGTTTAAGATGCAAGAAACACAGATGATGACATTTCCATGCAGAATTCGGGTTAATAAATAAAGATGAATACAGTAACAATTTGCATCAGGAGGAAGAGATAATACAAGCTCATTTCGGCTTCGTTACATTAATGTGACACTAATACTATTTTTAATATTGGTTACAATTGATAATATGCATTATTCTTTCTTGCACACTAGAGGGCAGTATAATGCTATCCTATTGTCTCACTCTCTACATTACAAATGACCTGTGTGTGTATGTACTCTATTGCTGTGTTGCCTAAACCTCTCACAATTTGCTTTCTTGAGAAAGTTAAATGTTACTGTTTGTGTGGGACAATTCACTCACTACCCTCTGTCCTAAAACTATCTTTGTAAAAAAATAAAAAGAAGTTAGAAGGGAGGGGGAGGGGGAGGCTAGAGGGCAAGTTGAAAAGAGGAGGAATTGGAAAAAAAAGAAGAAGAAGAAAAGCCAATGGGGATCAAAAAGACAAAATGGAGAATAGCTGTTTAGCACTGCTGTGTCACCACTACTATGAGAATATTGCTGGCAACCATCAAATCATTTGCCCCAGAATCAGTAATAAAGTTTCAAGTCACTTTACCTGAATAAAAATCTCCCTTGCCCCTGCCATCTCGTAAAATGTTGAATAACACAGTGCTGAGTCAGGCAACTTTGCTTCATCTGAACTCCACTGAATAAGGGAGGGATTTCTTTTGAGAAACTATGCCATGCATTGCTACTGGATTGACATCCATTTTCTTTGTCCACCCTGGTGGTGTATTGCTAGAAACCGGAGGCAGGTAAATAGAGGAAGGCGATGGCGGAGATGGGTAGTCAAGGCTAGAGGTTGGTGCAAGCCAGGATGCTTGAGGTCCCACTCAAAACTGTGTTGTTGCAGGATTGCTTACCATCTTCCTATTGGTAATGTTTCTAATGCTCATCACATGCCTCATCCACTTAGCTATCTTTTCCAAGTACATAGAAATAGCATATATTGGATCATAGTCAAATATCACATACAAATAATCTAGGGACTAATGTTTGTACCCACTTTTTTCTGTCACTCTCCCTATCTAACATTCCTAATATCTGTTCTTGTTATGTGCCATTAAGTTGCCTCTGGTTCATGACAACCATAATCAGGGCCGGTGCTAGTTTTTGTGTGTGCCCTAGGCGAGGGGCGGGGGTGGGGCAGGGGATGGGGCACGGAGGAGGAGGTGGAGGCGGCAGCAGCAGCAGGGGTGGGGCGGCGGCAGATGGTGTGGGACGGTGACGGGGGCGGGAGTGGGGGCAATGGGCACGGGTGGGGGCGGCGATGGGCACGGGGGCTGGCGGGTGGACAGCGGCGGACGGCGAGGGGCAGCTGGCGGGCGGCTGGCGGACGGTGGGGGGACGGACAGCAGTGGACAGCGGCGGGGGGCGGCAGGCTGGCCAGCGCCCTCTCTCCATTTTGGCACCCTAGGCAACTGCCTAGTTCGCCTTAATGGACGCGCCGGCCCTGACCATAATAGGGCTTTTGAGGTGCACCAGATGTTCAAAGTGTGGGTTATCATTGCCATCTTCCAGTGAGCTTCCATGGGCAAGCAGAGATTTGAACCAAGTCTTCCAGGTCCCGTCGTTCACGTCCACCACATCATATTGGCTCTAAGCTCTAAGGTTAAGGCATTGAAATATATTGTCACAATGTAAATTAGGGATGGGATGTTGTTGATTTTTTTTTTGGACTATCAAAACCCATAGTTTTCCATTCTTGGTGTTCCACCTGACAGGTGGATGCCCAAATATTACTCACCTGGGAGAGAGGCCTAGTGAAGAAGCTAGGTCTAGCTACTAGACATGGGCACGACTTGAAAAAAAATTTTTTTGAGCAGTCGGGAGTTCCGTTTCGGCTTGTTTCCGTTTTTCGCGAAAATTTGCAAGTCGGTTCGTTTTTTCGTTTTTTCGTTTCCTGGTTTGGGGAGGGGGTCTGGAGGGAGCCAGGAGTCAGCCAGAGCCACACGGACTGGCAGACTCTTTGCACCCGCTGTGTCTCATACTTGCATGTAGTGCAATGCAAGTAGATCTGGCTTAGGGTTAAGATGGCTCTTACGGTGAGTATTGGGGTTATCTGGGTGGCATTGAGGAAGTGTATATTATGGGTCAGTGGGCTGTTTATGCCCGATTGGCACATAAATTCAAGGGATGGGATGTGGTGAAAATTTGCATGTCTACTCCCCATGGGCGAGCCCATCATTGCGAATGCGCAGGTGTTAAAATTTTTTTGCAAGACTACTGTCAAAATTCAAGCCATTTATGTTTCTGTGGTGCTTTGGTGGGGTTTTTCAACATTTCAAAAAAAATATTGCGGTCGCCATTTTGGATCCACTGCATGGCAAATGGATGCGCCCTCCCAGCCTGGTACCAGCAGCGGAGCAGTAGCAATAGCCAAGGAGAGGGGGGCGGGGAACCCCCCCCAAATAAAACACCCTTCTGGCCTGGTAGGTGCCCTCAGACAGTTTTCGCCTACTTTTAGGGCCGGGAATCGGTTTTTTTTTTAACTTTTAAAAACTTTTTTTCTTTTGCAAGTAACGGCACGACAAATCAGACCAAATTGTTCGTTCGTCGGTTCGAGCTCGAAGTCTGGGGCAGTGATTCCCGTTACCGTTTCCGTAGAGTAACGGAAACGAGTAACGGAAACGGAAACGGGAATACCGCTAAGTCGTGCCCACCTCTACTAGCTACCTCTCCAAAAGAGAGTCCCTAGTTAGAACTGGGGCATCTTCCTTTCAACACAGCCTATTTATTCTATCCTGGTTTGCATAAAATGCATTGCTTTAATGTGATAGTGCCACAACTTTGATCTAATCTACATTTTTGTACCCTGTTTTGCAAACTATTAGATGCCTTCCTACCCAGCTTCCTGCTAGCTTTGATTTGAACTTTTGAACAAATGCAACATTAACTGCTTGTCTTTGATAAGAACATCATTGGACCATTATTCCTTTTTATATAATGAAATAATGGAGTAAAGCCAGAGCTGACCCATAACAATTAGTGGGACAATTAGAGTATATTGTATAGATTTCAGTGGAATTTCTTTAAGTTTGACTATGCTTGGATCTGTCCTAACAACTACTAGAAAAACTCCCATAACATTAGGAAAGTGTTAATTAGACATGGGTGTTTTGTTTCAGAAGTGGTCCAGTTCCAAAATGAAATGTGGAAGCCAAGCTGGCGTTCGGAACCAGACCAACCTTCCGGAATGAAATCAGCCAATCCCTTACCTTGCTCTGGGGTCATGTTGGGCTAAACTCCAATGAGGAAGAAGCCTCTAACAGCATATTTCCTTCTCCCTGGTGCTGGCCAATCAGACAGGGAGGTGGGATGGTGCATTTCCCTGCACAGCTCCTGACTGGACCAGCGCCAGGGAGATGGAAAGATGACATCAGAGGTTTCTTCCTTGTTGGAGTTTAACCCTGTGCAACTCCAGAGCAAGGTAAGTGATTGGCTGATTTCATTCCAGAGGATTGGTGCAGTTCTGAATGCCAGCTGGACTCATGCATTTCATTTTGGAACCGGACCACTTCCAACATGAAATGCCCATCTCTAGTGTTAATTATTGTCATCTGGTATTTTTAGCATAAGGGGTTTTTTTTAATAATTGTACATTTGTGATACTCAGGTACTATGTTCTGCAAACAACAACAATACAATGGGAAAGGTGCATTCGTGATGCTTGATGCATCATATACTGCTGTGGCTTGTGGTGAATGCACTATAATTAACTTTTTCTCATATGGTGTCTGAAATCCTTTCATGTAGCTAAGGAGAAAATGCATAGCTTAGCTTCATTTCAGTGGGGGTCCAGGCTGTGCCATGGAACAGATTTGCATTGGTTGCCCTATAACAGTGATGGCAAAGCTTTGGCACTCCAGATGTTTTGGATCACAACTCCCACAGTCCTTTGTCATTTGCAAGGTAGGCTTGGAATTCTGGGAGTTGTGGTCCAAAACATCTGGAATATCAAAGGTTTGCCACCACTGCCCTATAAGATGATCTCTTGAGGGAGGCAGACAGGGGATTCGAGCCCTGTTGGTCCTTTCTTTTGGTACCATCTGAGATGGCTACTGAGTTAAGGACAGGGGCCCCATTTTTTTGTTCCAGATCTTCCTTGAGGACAATCCCCAATGGTATAGCTTGGGGAAGCAATGTTCACCCCTTGTGACTTCCATTATGGGATCCCTCCAGGGAATGGACATGGCTCTATGTCACTTTTTATTCATCTGTAGAAGATGCTGTGCAAATCCTTTTGTGCTGCCTGGTATTGATAATGAACTGGACAAGAGGCAATAAACTGAAACTGAATCCAGAAACGATGGAAATCCTACTGTTGGGAAAACTGTCTGGCCAGCTAAATATTTATTTAGTCATGATTGTTTTAAATTTCCTCTAAAGGACCACATTCATAAACTGAGAGTACCCAACTCTCTCTATGAAGGTACAAAAAAAATCTGCTGTGGCCAAAAGTTTTATCAACTTCAGTTGCTCAGCTGTGCATCTACCTGGATAAGAAATGCCGATCAACAGTGATTCATGCATAGACAAGCTCTAAAATAGACTTCTGTAACAAATTCTGCATAGGGCTGCCCTTGATGTCAGTATGGAAACTTCAGCAAGTCCAAAATGTGGTTGCCAGATTGATTACAGCTACCAGCAGATGTGGATACACATCCACAGTTTTGAAGTGCCTTCTTTCACTCCCCATTAGTTTCCATGCCCAGTTCAAGATACTAGTCATAGTTTAGATCTCAATACTTGCAGAACAACTTTCCAACAAAATAGCTTATCCATCCCAGGCACTCCTTGCAGTTCCTGATGTTAAAAGGAGTTTAAAAGATCCAGTCCTGGTCCTGAACTTCCTCAGTCATGGCCCCTTCCCTCTGGAATAAGCTTCATACAGACATTCCTAGGTGCTAGAGATGGGCACGAATCAAAAAAATTACATTTTGGTTTTTTGTTTTTCGTTGTGGATCCATTTCGGTTCATTTTTTTGTTTTTCATGATTTTTTTGAAAAAAAATTGTTTCGTTTTTTCGTTTTTCATTTTTCGTTTTTACCCACTTCTTGCACGACTTAAAGCATTTCCGCCTGCAGAAATCCCCCAACGCCCCAGACCAGAGGGAAAACACTAAAAAAAAATGATGCTGGCAGAGACACAGTATAGACTAGGTATGCAGGGAGGCTGCAAAGGCAGTGGCGGACATTGCCCACGATGTAAGGCAGCTGCAGAGTGACTGTACTGCAGGGCAGGGGAGGGTACTCACCGAGAGGTATGCACGCACACAGGGAGACTGCATGAGAAATCTCTTCTTTCTCTCCCCTAAGAGCCAGGCTGCAGCCAGCAGGAACACAGAGACACACACCTGCCTGGCTGGCCTAAAGTAACGAGTCACAGAGACAGCAATCCTACCCTAACTCCCACCACAGACTGCAAGGAGGACGGGGGCTGCCAAAGCTTTTTATGCCCTCTGTGGCTGCCACACCTACCCAGTCTGCAACCTGGGCATGCTATTGGTTGAAATTGTCCAAGAATTTACATGATCCCATCACATGGCTTGCATCCATCTTGTAGCTGGAATCCATTTTGTGTCATCCTTAAAGGGAAAAGAAAAAATACATCGCAATGGGAGAAAGACAAAAACAAAAGTTTTAAGGACCGCACCCCCCTGGTAGATAATAATTTCAAATAATTATCAATGCATTTTTACTGATGTTCAGGGCGTTTTAATACCCAAGAAATCAATATTAGGCATCTGGGAGCCATTTTGGGTTGATGTCCCCTAACTCCCCTTAAAGGAAAAAAAAATACAGCGATCTGAGAAAAGACATAAATGCACGTTTTAAGGACCCCAACCCCCCTGGTAGGTGTTATCGGGCAGAATAAATAATTATCACTGGGGTTTTATGGATATTCAGGACTTTTTAAACATTTAAAAACAGTCCATTTCATTGCGCATCGCCATTGACGAAAACAAAACGTAACGAACCTAATTTTCGTGGTTCTGTTCGGTTCGTTCCAAGTTCCTCACAATTTTCGCTATTCATTTTCGTTATATAACAAAATGAATAACAAATAAGAGAACGAATTTTTTTTTCATTTCGTGCCCATCTCTACTAGGTGCCATCCTGCCCAGATTGGAGGAGGCTAATCAAGATACAATTACATATTGTAAAGCTGCTTTCTACTAGTGTTGATTTATTCTCCTGAGATGTTTAAATATATTTAATTTGTGTAATTTAGAAGTAGGCCTTTTGGTTTATTATACTTGCATTGTGTTACTCTGTGTCTTTTTAATTACAGTGATACCCCGACAAGAGCAGCTCAACTTAAGAGCAATTCGACTTAAGAGCGGAAAACTGTTGGCGTTTCAACTGCCGCCTTACAAATTTTAGATATGGTCTGCTCGACTTATAAATATTTTTTAATTGTTTTGATTTTTTAACTTATTTTTTTCAATTTTTTAGATAGGTACTCCGACTTAAGGGTAGTTTGACTTAAGAGCATGCATTCGGAATGGATTAAATTCATAAGTTGAGGTACCACTGTATATGATTCTATTGTGAACTGCTCAGAACGTGTTTGCACTAAGAGAGCGATACAGAAGTGGAAATATATATCAAAAATAAATATATAAGGCTAATGGCATCATGAGGTAGAGCGATTCTCTCCACCCAAGGTCCTGAGGCTCCCATGGAATCCTTT
Source organism: Phrynocephalus guinanensis (assembly GCA_037367245.1). Taxonomy (NCBI): domain Eukaryota; kingdom Metazoa; phylum Chordata; class Lepidosauria; order Squamata; family Agamidae; genus Phrynocephalus; species Phrynocephalus guinanensis. Next base: position 99,588,278 of record CM074736.1, on the reverse strand, counting down.
GTGTCATAGGGTAGCTATTGGGGGATGCATAATGTGGGAAGGATAAGTCTTTAATTTCCAAAAACCAGTGACAGAGGCATGACTTTACCAGTTGTGGCCATAATCATAAATTTTCCCTCCCATGTCCTGCAGCCCCCATTGGCTTCGGCACAATGAAAGGTATTCCAGAGGAGCCTTGAGACCTTTGGCAAGAGGGGTGGAATTGGAAATGTTTTATTTCCTCCCCCCAACAAAAAAAAAAGCTGTCATGGCTGATGAGGTCATCAGCCTTACATGGTGTGGCTGCTGATCAGGATTTCAACCACTATTGCCATTAGCATTTTTATTTCTGTGTTTCCCTGTTGTCTTTAGTTCACTGTCTCAATGTTAGAGATAATTTTTCTGAAATCAGCTAAATTCTCAATTTTAGGTGTTCCTCAAAGCCTTAGCTGCTAGTTAGAGCTTCCTAATATTGCTACCCCTAGTTCTTCAGGAATTCAGTTCTTCAAAAGTGCACCAGCTTTGCACTCCACATGTTCTTACTAGAAATTAGAACCTTGGTCAAGCATTAAGTCTTGGACTCAAAGGACAATTTCTCTCTCCGTGCTCTTCTACTCCTCCTAGTTTAATAAGCAATTATCAGATTCTGTAAAAATGGCACCAACCCAAAGAACAAATATCAATTGAATTTTTTTCCTTCTCTATAAGAGCAATCAGTGTAAATGGTTTGTACCGCTCCTGTCAAGCAGGCATGTATCAAATGTACATGTATAATTAGCTTCATATCCTTTTTCGTAAACTTAATGTTAGAACAGGGATTATGCCCTGTACTACTTACAGCACTGAGACTCCAACCTCCTCCACAAGAGGAAATTATACATTACGGGAAAATCAGGAGAAATGTTTGTGTGTTAATCCCCAGCTGAATGTCTCCAAGTGGCCAACCAAGAATGACATCATTGCTTCTAACTGTCAAGAGCTAGTCACTTGGGAGGCATTGGTTTATATTACAATCAGCTGTAGGGAATCCAGCAGGAGTGATCTCATCCCCAGATGAGTAGACTTGAACTTTGCACCTTTTCAGCACATCAAATCAACCTGTCCTGGGTTGGGGCATGTCTGACAAACTGGCAATTTCTTGTAGCATTTCACACTGTGTTTTAATACAAAAAAGATGGTTCCAAAGTAAATATGCAATTAAAACCCAAATAAGGACCACAATGCTGATTGATCCAGTAAAGTTTATGACAACAGAAAACAATAACATTTAAATTAAATAGTTCCCAGATGGACTAAGTGAAAAGGAGTTTTCTAATGACACAGCGGTTCGCTCTTTAGCAAATCTAGAAAGGTAGGTTAGAATTTATTTATTTCATGGCAAAAGTGAAGTGTGGGGTTTTTTTATTTTATTTTTTGTAGACACGTCCTTCAGTTTCACAAATAGTATCGAAGATCTGTTCTTCTTGTGGAACCAAATCATGCCCCATGCAAAGCGGTCGCAACTCTGCTATAAAGTTTCCAAAATTGGACTTTCTTGAATTCTTTAGTGCTTTTCAGTTGCTTCTAAGGCATGGAGGGCATTGACAGAAAATGCATGCTTTCGAGACCCGAAGGAAAGATGTGGAAAGTGAAAAATTATATGACACAACTGTTGCAGTGTGAAATTATGTTAGAGCTAAGAAAGGGAATTGCATGAGGACAATTACAGATAACTGGGTGTTCTTACAAGGCACATGGGTTTCCATTGTGTTCTTCAAATGCTCTCCCCGATGAACTGCAGGAGTACTTTGTTGTCCTAACCCTGACTATTCTACTCCATGCCCTATCTTTCAGAATAAAAATGGAAGTAACAACAATAAATGCTTCATTATTTATTTGGGACTCAAGGGAGGGAAACAGATAAGCAAAGGTGCTCTTTTTGGGAGGGAGGGGACTGTAGCTTCACAGATGACTACAGCTAAAATGATTATTTCCATTCTTAACTCCACCACCAATGTTCACAGTATCAAAGAGCGGCCAAGGAGGAAGGACTTACAAGGGTTACTGCTTCCCATCCCCTGCTAATAGAAGAAAAGGACAGCTAAAGCATCCCTGGCAAATTAACACCAACATTCTGTCTAAAAATATCCTATGAAGCAGAGTCCAGTGTAGTCCACGATAGCACATTGCACGGTTGAAGTCCTCTTACCTATGGAAAAGTTTTCCCAGTATTTATTCAATATATCCTTTCTTTTTTTAGAGTCTATGTTTGGGTCCTATCATTTGAACCAGCAGCATCTTCCACATGACAGCCCTTCAAATCTTGGAAGATGCTAATCATCTCTCAGTGTTGTCTTCTCCAGGCTGAACAGAGCCACTCCAAACACTTCCCATCAGTTTTGGCTTCCAAGGTCCTTTAGAATCTCGGTGTCCCTTGTCTGGATGTGTTCCACCTTTTTAATATGCTTCTTAAATAGAGTGCCCCAAACCAGGCTGCTTTGAAGTAACCACTGACTCATATGAACATAATTACTAGCTGAGGCACTACTGAAGGAACATAGAAGGTGCCTCAAAATGAGCCATATAATCATTCCATCAAAATCAGTATTGTCCACATCAAGGACAGGAAATCTAGATCTTTTTAGAAAAAATATTATGCCGTCCCATCAGTTCCCATCAACTTATGGCAACCTTTCCAGGGTTTTCCAGATAATTAGTACTGGTTCTGGGGGCACACTGCGACTGTGCAGTGTGTCAGAGGGTACACTGGCTACTTTTTCTCCTAGAAGGCTGTGGTGAAAAGGGTAAAACAAGGATAAATATTCATGAGTGTGTTTTGAATAGCCAATCACCAAGCTGGTGGGAGTGGTTAAGAATGTTATATATTGGAACCTAATGGGTGATGGGGAGTTCAGTTTGTGTTAGAGCTGAGAGGAGGTCAGTTCAGTTCAGTTAAGAGAGCTGAGAGTCAGTTTAGATTGTCAGTTGGTCAGGTGGGAGATCATGCCACTGAAATGGTCTGGTTTCATAAAGGAAATACATTATTATAAGAATTCATGATTGCAATTTCAATACAATAACATCGGCTAAAGCTATCATAATTAGAGATGGGCACGACTTGAAAATTTTTTTTTTCGAGTTGTCGTTAGTCGGGCCGGTTCCGTTTCGGCTCGTTTCTGTTTTTCGCGAAAATTTGCAAAAATTAGTCGGTTCGTTTTTTTCGTTTTTTCGTTGTCGTTAGTACTGGTTTGGGGAGGGGGTAGCGGGCTCCTGGAGGGAGCTGCAGGAGTCAGCCAGAGCCACAAGTGACGGACTGGCAGACTCTTTGCACCCGCTGTGTCTCACGTACTTGCATGTAGTGCAATGCAAGTAGATCTGGCTTAGGGTTAAGACGGGTTAGCGCAACGGCTAGGGTTAGGCTAGTTACGGGTGAGGTTAGGGTGAGTATTGGGGTGCACCTCTGGGTGCCTCTCTGACCCACTTAGAAGGACAGTGTACTGGCGTATGGGTTAGGCTTAGGGTTCGGGTTTGGGCTACGATTAGTGGGCTGTTTATGCCCGATTGGCACATCCCAGAAGTCTCTGTGGTCAACCTGGCCAAGTGGCCATGCGATTGGTGGAAAATTTGCATGGTCTACTCCCATGGGCGAGCCCATCATTGCAAATGCGCAGGTGTAATAAAATAAAATAAAATAAAATAAAATAAAATAAAATAAAATAAAATAAAATCAACGGAGACTTTTTTTTGCAAGAAAAACCCACTGCTGCTACTGTAAAAATTCAAGCATTTAAAATAGCTAATTTTCGCATGTTTCTGTGGTGCTTTGGTGGGGTTTTGGGCAACGATTTCAAAAAAAATATTGCGGTCGCCATTTTGGATCCCCCGCACTGCATGGCAAATGGATGCGCCCTCCCAGCCTGGTACAGTCAGCAAAACCTGGCCATGCGATTGGTGGAATGGCTCCAAAACTTTGCATGGTCCACTCCCATGGGCGAGCCCATCATTGCGAATGCGCAGGTGTAAAAAAATAAAATAAAATAAAATAAAATAAAATAAAATCAACAGAGACTTTTTTTGCAAGAAAAACCCACTGCTGCTACTGTAAAAATTCAAGCATTTAAAATAGCTAATTTCCGCATGTTTCTGTGGTGCTTTGGTGGGGTTTTGGGCAACGATTTCAAAAAAAAATTGCGGTCGCCATTTTGGATCCCCCGCACTGCATGGCAAATGGATGCGCCCTCCTAACCTGGTACCAGCAGCGCAGCAGTAGCAATAGCCAAGGAGAGGGGGGCAGGGAACCCCCCCCCAAATAAAACACCCTTCTGGCCTGGTAGGTGCCCTCAGACAGTTTTCGCCTACTTTTAGGGCCGGGAATCGGGTTTTTTTTTTAACTTTTAAAACCTTTTTTTCTGTGCCGCTTGGCATTGCGCGATGCAAGTAACGAGCACGACAAATCAGACCAAATTGTTCGTTCGTCGGTTCGAGCTCGAAGTCTGGTGGAGTAATTCCCGTTTCCGTTTCCGTAGAGTAACGGATACGGGTAACGGAAACGGAAACGGGAATACCGCTAAGTCGTGCCCATCTCTAATCATAATACAGATCATTTAATTGTAATCTAATAACGTCTCATGTTTTGTTTTAAAACTACCGTATTTATCGGCGTATAACACGCACAGGCGTATAATACGCACCTTCATTTTAAGAGGGAAATTTCAGGAAAAAAATTTAAATTTCAAATAAAGAACTTTCTCCGATTTCTACCTCTCTCTCTCTCTCTCTCTCTCTCTCTCTCTCTCTCTCTGCTTCTCCCTTTGCAGGCATTTGGTGCATTTTTTCCACCCTGAATGCTGCAATGTCTCATTCTTTTCACTGGACAGACTGCATTTCCTTTGATCATTTAACCGGGACGTTTCCTGAGGATACTGCACGAATATTGTATATTTTTCCCCTGACTCTCCACCCCACCCCACCCAACCCCTCCCTTCCCCTCCCCACCCAACCCAACCCAACCCAACCCGCATCTACCTGCGATGCATCCGATTTTTTTAAACTCGTTCTACTCCTCTCTTCCTCCCCTCCTTTTTTTCCCTAAAGAACCACTGAATGACATCCTAAAACTCAACCCCGCCCACCGGCTTCCCCAATTGGCTTCCCATGGCCCCCCGCCCTCCGCCCACCCGCCTTTCTATTCATTGGTTTGGTCTCCTTGCCACTCGGGCTCCGGCCTCCCCCTCCCGTCCCTACGCGTGGGCGGTGCCTGAGGGGCTGCCCCGGCCTAGATCAACTGCTCGTTGGTCCGCGTCCTGGTCAATCAGAGTTTTCTTAAAGGGCCAGGTTCGGCCGAGCTTTTGCGCGGAGCAAAGGGGCGGGCCTTTTTTGCTCTCCTCTCTCTCTCTCTCGCTGGGTCTGCCTGGGCGGGCGGGCGGGCAGGCTGGAGGGGTAGCAGGAGGGGGCGCCAGGCGGTGGCCGACCGGACAGACTGCATATCGGCGTATAACACGCATACATCATTTGCCCCCTATTTTCAGGGGGGAAGTGCGTGTTACATGCCGATAAATACGGTATATAACCTGGTGTGACTCTCTCTCAAATACATACAAGTGTCCAGTTAATCTGGTGGTGGCAGTGAGTGGAAACCCAATGTGTGTATAAGGGGCACATCACAGAGGCACAGTGGGAAATCAAACTTCCAGATACCTAAACCACTGAGCTACCCAGCCAGCTGCATGTCAGATCACCTGACACTGTCATCTGCCCAGGTTACTCTTTATTACTGTAGCTTCTACTGGAGCAAGAGAAGGCAAAATGATCTAATCGTTGTGGCCATTTTATGGTCCATGTCTATTAACCACCGCTAAGAGTGCCTACCAGCTGCAAAATCAATGATTTTTTTAAGTAAACAAGATGCATAAGTGCTGCAGGCTTTGCTGCTAAGGTGGACAACTCCCTAGACACCCAAGGAGTCTAGTTTTCTTTAGAAACAAAGTATGTCCTACACCAGGGGTGCCCAAACTTTTTGTAAGGAGGGCCAGATTTGGTGGCTGAGAATGTGTCAGGGGCCGGTGTCAGTTTTGGCGGAAGATTATTTTTTTAAAAAAAACATGGGGCAAAGGAGGGGGAGGGAAGGGTGGGCCAGCCAGCCTCAGGCCTCTCAGAATGGCCTGATGGGCCGGATTTGGCCCCCGGGCCGGACTTTGGGCAGGCCTGTCCTACACTGTTTAAAAATCAACAATTAAACCACCTCTCCCACCACTGCCACTGCTGCAACTACAGTAGCCCTAGCAAAGGTCAAACAAACAAACAAGGCATGTGGATGCCATGCCCACATGAAACATGCTTCCTAGAGGCTCTCGGAGTATGTTTTCCAAATTTAAAAAGCAAAAAGCAAAAAGCAAAGTGGTCTGCTTATATATCGCCCCATACCACTTCAAGTAGTCTCTGGGCGGTTTACAGCTTAATTATGCAGGCTACACATTCCCCCCCCCAGCAAGCTGGATACTCATTTTACTGACCTCAGAAGGATGGAAGTCTGAGTCAACCCTGAGCCTGCTACCTGGGATTGAACCCCAGGTCATGAGCACAGTTATTCCTGCAGAACAGGCATTTAACCACTGTGCCACGGGGCTCTTTTAAAATACAGTGGTACCCTGACTTAAGAACAATTCGACTTAAGAGCAGGAAACTGTTGGCATTTTAACTGCTGCCTTACAAATTTTAGATATGGTCTGCTCGACTTACATTTTTTCCCATTTTTTTATTTTTTTAAACTTCTTTTTTCAATTTTTTAGATAGGTACCCCAACTTAAGAGTAGTTCGACTTAAGAGCATGCATTTGGAACGGATTGAATTCGTAAGTCGAGGTACCACTGTATATAGATTTTTTTAAAAAATATATAAACATGATCTAGAATGCATCATTAAAACAAAAAAAAGAATTGTGTTTCCTGGACGTTCCAAAAACATGGTTGTATTTAAAGGTAAGGCTGTTTAATTTAAAAAAAAACATATTGCTACTGAAAGAGAGTTCAAAGCATTCAGTGTACACCTCTCCTCAGGCCTGGATGTTGTCTGGTTTACATGGGCAGTGGCAGAGGCACTAGGCTGAACAAATGCTGGTCAGGGTTATAGCTTCATATTTACTTATTTATTTATTCATTAGATTTTTATGCCACCCTTCAAGCCTGAAGGCTACTATGTGTGGTTTACAATACAACAAAATAGAAATGATAAACATGAAATAGTAACAAATAAAATATAAATTTAACCAACATTAAACTAAACATATAATCATAAACATCAAAATAACTATAATCAATTTCAGCATCAGCAGAATAGAATTATACTGTCAAAATAAATTAAGAACCAAAATACGCATCACAAGAGGCTGAGACAAATAGATTTCTAGGGACTGCAGGTAGAGAGATTAAGGTTCTGGGAAAGCTACCCTATACAGCCAAGATTTTAACTGGCTTTTGAAGATTTTGAGTGCAGGCACTAAGCATATTTCAGGGGTCAATTTATTCCATGGATAAGGGGCAAATACTAAGAAGCCCTGGTTTCTCGTTGGCGTTTTTTTTTTTTCAGGCCTCTCTCGGTGTTGGAACCCTCAAATGCTCCACTTGAGATGAACAAGTGGTCCAGGGTGTTGTATTTGGGAGTAACCATTCTGATATGGAACACTCACATGATTTAAAAAAAAAAAGCATTATGCCCGTCCAATCTAGTTCATTGCTCTCATTATTCTCCTTTTCAATTCTGACAATTAAGCACACCTTAAAATATGTATAATCTTGATGTTCACCTCATAGTGTTTTTCTCTTTTTATTTCAACTTTACTGAATCCCTTTGCTTTGGTTGTTATTGAAAATAAAACGTGTAAAGAAAAAAAAACATTGTTATACTTTCTGCATGGCTTCACATTCAGGGAAGTTATCTTTCAGCGCAGTGTTAAACTTCCCTGCAGAAGTAAGAGTTTAATCAGCCCTTTTCTAGTGAACGAGGAGATCACTAACAAATTATGTGCTCAGGAAACAAATATGGCAATGCTTTTCTGCTGATGTGGTTAATACAATTTACATTTTTTTGTGAAGCTAGTATTTTGTGATTTATTGCATTTAAGAATACAGTGACAACTTGGAATAAATGTTTACTTTTAAGTATCCCTCCATTGTTTCAAATGGAGCTGTGAACTTGCATTCTGTCAACAGAGGTCAATGCACATTATTGATTGATTGATCATTTGATTGACAGTTCCATGATGACTCCAGCTGTTCTGGGCTGTAGAACATTGACTCAGTTCCCTTGCTCCAGTAGAGTCCCCAAACAACCATCTTCAAGGATCCATGTTATGACAATATGATACTATTATGCTAGTGTCATTCCGATGCTGAAAGAAGTTACAAAGACCTCTGCTATTGTGGTTTGGCTGGAAATGAGATGGACTCAGACTTCGAACATCACAGCAGGAAGAATTTCCTTAAGTGATTAAAATAACTGATGTCATTGTTATGAAAAATAAACATTTTTTAAAAACTGATTGTCAGAGCACCATGCTTTGACATAGGTGTGCATTCTGCATTCAAATGAGCTTTGTTTTGTAATTGGTCACAGGCAAAATTTTGTTTTCCCATCTGATAGCCAAGATGGTTATCTTTGCCAGTGCAAGAACATGCTGGTCATAGGGAATTCACCCTTTTCAGATATAATTTGACTCTTATTTAGTGTGTTCATCCCAAATGCAATCAATTTCATTTCCTAGCAAGCAGTGCAATGTTATACAGTAAAACCTTGGTTTACGAGTACCTTGGTCTAAGAATGTTTTGCAAGATGAGCAAACATTTCTGGTCAATTTTGCCTTGATCAACAAGCAATGTCTTGCAATACGAGCACAGGCACAGGACACATGATCACAAGTGAGTCAATTGTGTCTCGCTCTCTCCCTCTGCTGGATTGTGGGTGATTGTTTGGGATGTTCTGTCTCAGGCAGCCTCTAAAGCAGATGCAGGAGAGAAGAAGGGAAGGCAATTAGGTTGTCTGCCAGCTCCATGCCTCTGGGATGGAAGGAAGGATGGACAGTTGGTGGGTGCTGGCAAGTAGAACAGCCTCCTCTTGTCTTTCTCACACCAGCCATGAAGGTTTTCAAAGGTTAATGGAGGTTAAAGTTTTTTTTCTTTATCTTTATATTTTTCTTTTTATTTATTTTGTTTTATTTTAATTACATTTTATATTTTCTTTTTTATTTTATGTTGTATTACAGTATTGTAATAATTCTAAATGAATGTGTTTGGGTTGTAGAACCAACCATTTGAGTTTCAAATGTTCCCCTATAGGGAAATTTGCTTTGATATACAAGTGCTTTAGATTACAAGCATGTTTCCGGAAAGAATTATGCTTGCAAACCAAGATTTTACTGCATTAGATAAAGTGAATATAGGCCTGTTACAGGGTGAGTATGCTTTCTCTCAGTTAAGTATTTTCACCATAATATGTTGAAAACTGTCTGTCCTATCAAAAAATGGTTTCATAAGAAATCCAGTACCGTTTTTTAAGGGAAAATGTGTCCCTCCAGATACTCTTGGCTGAAATCCTGTTGCACAGCTACACATGCATAGCATTAAAGCACATAAGTGGTACAATAAATTGCAGCAGGATGGAAGTCATATCCTTAAAGCACTTCCACAGGTGTGTCTCACAGTGTCCCCATTGTGAACTGTGCAGTCATGGGATGCAACCATGATGTGACCCACACCATCATAAACTACACAATCAGTTGCTCATTAGGACTGTGAACATCAGATGGACAGGACTGTAAACATAAACGGAGAAATAGAATTTTAAAATTTGTTAGTATCAGTCTTAGATTCGGATTAGACACATGAAATGGCAGACTGCAGTTTAGATAGATAAAAAGACTTTATTTTATTTTTATTCTATCTTTATTATTAAATCTGTTGTAATTTTAAAAAAATACCCTTTGTTTTATGCAGCATGTCTTTCTTCGCTTCCTAGTGGCACTTAAGTAATAAAACCAACACTGACTACTTGGCCAATGTTCAGCAGAGGGGAGAAATTGAAAGAGAAATATTGCTTTCAAAAGGCTTCTGGTTTGGGATCCAGCGGTCGCAGCATTGACTAAGGCAGTGGTTCCCAACCTTCCCAATTGCCGCAACCCTTTAATACAGTTCCTCATGTTGTGGTGACCCCTTGCCCTGCTTGGAAGAGGCCACAAGCCCCCTTTGGCAGGCCACTGCCACAGATGCCACAGAAAACTTCCCTCTACAGGCATCCCCAGCCAATCGCAGCCTCCTGTGCCACTGACTGACATCCCCTCCAACCTATCAAGCTGTAACTCACTCTTCCCCCCCCCTTCCCTCCTCCTCCTCCAGACCCAAGCCATTTGTGCCTTTTTCTTCACTGGCTCATGGCAACCCCTGTGAAATGGTCATTCGACACCCCCCCCCAAAGGTCCCAACCCCCAGGTTGGGAAACCACTGGACTAAGGGTTAGTAAAGTCCTCCCACAGGTTGAAGTGAAAGGTGTACAAGGACCCCCAAGAGTCCCAAGTACTTAGACAAATGTGCATCCTGAGTGTCCCCTTGAATAGCAGGAGGGGCAGATCCACACACAGGAGCCATGTAGTGCTGCAAGGTGGCAACCCAATGGAGAGATTCGGGGGGGGGGGGGGGGCATCAGAATTGGGAAGGGCACTGTGATGTGTGTCTGCTAAGCTATGTATTTTGCTTGCAGTAAAACTCTGCAGTTATTCTGTCACAGCTATGTTTTGAGTATTCTGAGCCCACTGAAGGGAAGGTGAGGACATAAATGCAATTACATGAGAAACAAAAGCATTTGTAGAACAGTTTGCTTCATCAAATAATTTGCTACTTCTTGCAAATATTTGAAATGCAAATATTTCCATATAATAGCAGACAAGAAATAAGCAAAAGAACTGTTTTCAGTCTTATTCAAACCAGAAATTTAGCTCTAACTATTGCCACAGTGTAAGGACTATGACTTATGGAATCCCCCTTTTTATCGGAATGCTGGAAACTTTCCAAGAGCCTGAGATATTGTGAAGTTCAGAAATATGAATACAGTATTCCCATCTGCCATTGGATCTGAGTTCAGATCATTGTGAACTTCCAAACCCTAGCCCTAGTTATTATGTCCTTCTCAGAGATTTTATCACATCTCTGATTTCCTTCTCACTTTTCCTCTGCACATTTAATCTCCCAGTCTCAACATCTGTAAACCCAGAGGGGCTGGTGTTTTGGTGTTATCAAAAAGTCATCAGACAAGAGTTGACAAGTTCCCAAGACATGTTTTTTTTTTCCTGCTCAGGAGCTGATCTGGAGCAAATGTCCCTTTATATTGACTGTGAAGACTTTGAGTAACACATATGAACATCTGCTACCACTTCAGGCTGTTGTTCTTTTAAACAGACATTTTATCTTGCCTACTTCCGGTGGCCATCGGTATGCTGACTCAGTGAACCTCTTCTTCTTGCCAGCTTATTGAAGATAGTCAATTCAAAATTAAGGCATAATGTAGCAATGTGATCTAGACCATGGAGGACTTGGACTTTTCATCATTTCCCATCTTCTTTTTTAAACTTGGGGCTTATGATTTCAGCCACTAAGCCTGCACTTTCTTATAGGTCTTTCCTCCAGTACTTAAGAGGACTGGAATAAATTGGGCCATGATGCATTACAAAGCAAAATTGCAATTTGTCACAGTCTAGATAGGTTTGATAGCTTCATATAGTCAATCGCAATAAACATTTATTATGTTAAATAGAGGTAGACTAATATCAGTCAACAGACTGAAAAAGTCTACAAAAAATTAACAAGTTTATCTTCCGAGCAAAGACTTTAGAAACCTTTAATACATTTAAAAGATCAAGCGTTCAGCATGTAATACCCTTCATGCCATCTTCGGGATATCAGAAATGACAATTAATGACTAACATCACAAGTTATATATAGCAGAACATTTAAGTGGACCAGTTTGTTCAGTTACCTTTCTGCTGATCTTACAGGCTACTACGAATCACTAAATTTTTGCCCATCCTCCTGGTTCACCACATTCTGCCTCAAACATATATCTAAAGACTCCCTTATCAGCCTTAAATTCCACGCGTGAGATTGGAACAGCTGTTTTGCTTTGTTAAAGTATATGCTATGTCCAGTTTCCCAGCCATGTTTAGCTAACACAGACATTTCACCTTTGTCCAAACTAAGGGCCTTTTTACACGACCCCTAAGATCCGCTGGCCACTTAAATTCGGACCAGAGATCTTAGGGGTTCCTCGCTCTTCCTCTGCCCCACCCCCCTCGGCACTTCCTGGTTGCTGGCTGCCTGAGGGAGGGAGAAAAAAGAAAGAAAAGAAAGCCTTCTTACCTCCGTTTTGTTCGGGCAGCATTCAGATCTCTTAAAGGGGCGGGGCGCAGAAAAAGAACAAACGGAAGCCAGGAGAGCCCCGCACTCACTATCCTTACACCGGATCAAATATTTGTCACCTCCAAAAAGCAGGTACAAGAAAACTGCTGTTTGGTCTTGCTAAAGTGGGCGGGGTTCCACTTAATTGTCTGCAAAGTCCGGAGCTGGTGGGTAAACATTTTTAAGGTCCGGACCTTGCAGCCATTTGCGGCGGAGCTTAGGGGTCGTGTATAAACGCCCTAAGGTAACACCGATCTTCTTTACATCAAATCCTAATGCTTCTTCCTGTTTGTCCAATATAACTTAAACCACAAGAACATGGGAATCTCATAAAAAGCTGGTACTTTAAAACCCAAACTATCCTATACAGGCTGCATTCATTAATTAATCTTATTAAAGGGTTTTTATTCCTACCTTCCTTACAATATTTCAAGGGGGTTAACTACAGTGCTACAGCAAGGCAAATTGCAACACCTCTTCTCAAGACTTCCTCCTTGTCTTTCAGTTTCTCACTCTCCCCACCTTGCAACACTTTTAACAATTCTTTCCGAGTACAGTAGGACTGCCGTATCCATGGGGGGTTGGTTCTGGGACACCCCCACCCCCCGCAGATAGTGAAATCTGTGGATAAGAGCAAATGCTCTTTTCCAGGTTGATGGTGGAAACAGGGGTGGTTGGGTGCTCGAGTGAAAGCTTTCATCCTGGCACCCCCCAAATGCTGGGTAGTGCAGCAGCAGTGTCAAGGAAGGAATAAAGTCCCCCCCCCATCTCCTTGCTGCTGGTGGTGACAGCCAGCTGTCCTCCTCGCCACCCCCGCTGGCCAACTGTCCTCCTTGTCACCAGGCTTGGTGGCCAGCCTGCGGAGGCAGTGGTGGCAGCGAGGAGAGGGGGGGGAAAACTTAATGGCGCCAACACAGGCTGGCTGCCCTTGCCCTTGCCGCCATTGCCCCCCAGCCACACTCCTCATTGCCATCGCCGCAGGCTAGCCACCTTCCGGAGGGATGGGGAGGGGACTAAAGAGGACCCACCTGGCCAACCAGCCTTTCAACTTCCTGCTCAGGTCCCAGGAGGAGGTCTGGAAGTTTTGAACTTGGCGCTCAAGCTGAAACATCTGGTGTGCCATCCGGGACTCAAGCAGGAAGTTCAAAGTCCCCACCCCACTCCTCCGGGGGCAGCCAGTGTGCGGCGGTGGAAGTGAGGAACTTAGTTGGCCTGCATTGGCACTCATAAGTTTTCTTTCTTTCTTTCCCCCCCCCCCCTTTGCTGCTGGCCTACCCCTGCACCCTGATCACCAACTGCGGATAACTGAATACCCATTCACCTGAAATGTTTTTCTCAAGAAAATGTTTTTCTCAATAAACCCAGTTCTTTTGCCATATGAAATTATATGCTATGGTTTTTGCTCTCTGTGTTAATGTGTGCATCACTGAGCACTTTTGTGCTGGGTGATTATGACTAGCACTGCTCAAATAAAGGTTGTGTGAGTTGGTTTCCTATATACACTTCTACCTAGTGAGACATCTTGATTCCTGTATACTAGCACAACCAGAAAAGGTAATTTTCTGTCACTTTCTATTTCTACAGTGAATTGTATATTTTTATGGAGCTAATTTAAATGTGCTTCAGACTCATACAATATTTCCTCTCCATGTGGTCAGATCAAGAAGGTATCATCCACATATATTTTGTGAAATTATTGTTTGAAAGGAGCAGATGCTAAAACCTGTTTTTCAAATGCTTCCATATACAAATTAGTTACTACTGGAGACAGGGAAGATCCCATTGCCACACCATCTACTTGTTCAAAGAACTTACCATTAAACATAAAATAAGTCAATCTCAATACTAATTTGAACAATTATAAAACTGGTGGAGGGAATAATGGTTCTAATAACAGTAATGTGTCTTCCAAATGAACCCTAGTAAACAATGATGTCACATCTAAACTTACTAATAAATCATTTTCAGATAACAATACATCCTGAATTTCTTGTGCAAAAGCCATAGAATTTTTAAAATGAAACTCATTTAGACTCAACATGGGGTTCAATAAACTTGTACGGTGCTTTGCAATTTTACAGGTGGGAGAACCAATGGTGTTTACAATAGGCAGGTTTTTAAAGTTTTTACTTGGAAGCTAAACTTGTTAAATTTTTGTAGATTTTTTTCAGTCTATTGACTGATATTGGGCTACCTCTGTTTAAAATTCAGAACACTATGAAAAACTAGGAAAGTATTTATTTATTCTATTGTAGTATTCATTTTTGAAAGACTTTGTGAATATTATATCAGCTTCAGGATAATACATAACAGGATTTTTTTTCCAATGATCATAACATGGTCCAACATTTTCAGAGATAAATATTGCTATACAAAAGCTGGTTGGAGAAAATCCCAACCTGACATTCCTAGTGTGGCAGTCCATAGCCAGGTACTGTCCTGTGTCCATTAGATTTCATCTCCATCTTTTTCAACTTAGCTAAAAATGTCCATGCCTGCTGGAGATAATGTAAACTGTAGTCACACATAGCTGCAGTGCTGGCACCATTCTCAGGAACATCACTGAAAACTCAGGGAGGCTCCAGTTGTTCAGTTACCTATCCAAGGGTAAACACTATATTTTTAAAAAGTGCAACTCTCATGTTTTAACATGCACTGAATATATTCCAGTCACACAGCCTTCATCCTTGTGCAGTGCATGCTTTATTGTTGTTGTTTTTAAAAAAAACCTCTAATAACAGAAAAGAGTCAAAGACACCAAATACCATGTTAGGGAAATGTCTGTGAAGATTCTCAGCCATCCAGGTGAGGTTATCTGGAAGTTGAGACATGGCAACTGGACGTCTTTTCCTGTGAGACTGAAAAATTGCACTACTCATCCAAGCAGCTTTGTCAGTCTGAGGAAAGTTAGTTAAGTATGGGTCATTTAGCTGTGGCCTTTCTGGTGGAGGTATGAAGTGCTTCTGATTTGTCTGGGGATTGATGAAAGGGCAGCATGATAAGTGGCAGACAGATTGTGCCTGAGTCCCTGACCTTAACTATAAATTGGAGGCTTTGCCACTAACTTTCCTCAGACTGACAATACTGTTGGCATAGCAAGGTATACATCCAAACATATGGCAAAACCAATCTCAGTATGACTCAGCAGTTTGTATATCTCTTTTAAGACCTCACTACTTAAGTAATGGTTCTAGCCTCAAACAAACACACTCCTCAGCCACGCCCTGACCTGCCTGATGTTGTTGTCCATCCAGAGGCACAGAGAGAGTTGCAGAGTTACTCCTGATTTATTGCTATGTAAGTTTGTATTTTATCCTTTTGTATTTTTAATAAGCAAGGCAGTATATATGTGTATAGCTCCTTATCCCCCTTTTTATGAGCTAAATTAAACACAACTGCTGTTGCCCTAATTTGTATTTTGTATATTTATCAGTACAGACATTCAATGAGTGTTTTATTATTTTCATAGGTTATCCCGTTTACCTTTTCCCCTTAGAATATATAGCTAAAGTATATTTTTCATATACCTATTGTGTCTACGACTCCTCCTTAATCAGACTGCAGCACATAATACCCAACTAATACACCAACCTCCCAACAATCCATCAATATATCCCAACAAATACTACTTGGATGACTAGTGAAACATTTCAATCTCACAAGAAAAAAAAAGCAGTTGCTATGACTCAACTTCCAGACCATGTTGGGAACATCTGCTCTTCCTTCTGCCTGAGCAATGCAAGATCAAGGATTCTTTGTCGCTATGCTGAAAAATGCCATTCAAACATCTGCCTTCCATAATTAGATTGTGAAGGCATCTACTGGCCTGGCCCACATTAGTAAAACATTGCTAAATCAGGCCGATGATGAGATGAGGATGACACAAAGGTATCTGCGTGTGCCCAGAGATTTTACACTAAATGCAATTCCCTCTAAAAGATGATTGAACAGTTTGCACTTTTTTTTTCTCCTATTTCCCTCCTTCCTCCATAGTTGGGAAAAGTCAATTATTTCAGCCACAACTCTGCTAATTCTACAGTCAACATGGCTCAGAGTCAAAGCCCCCCAAAATAAACTTCCATTTCTGTCTGCCCTGTGTGCAAAACTGTAGTCCAATGAGCTAATAAGAACACCTAAAGTCCCTGGGAAATTTTTTTTAAAAGTGGGAAAAACTGGTGGCTTGTGGGAGGAGGGATTGTTTTGTGTTGCTTTATTTTGGTTTGGTTTTGTTGTTTTGTGCAGCATGGCAGTACTGAAATTGAATCAAGACATTTTCATATGGCAAATCCTGCTCTCAGATTGCTGAAACAGGTCATATCACCAGATGTTTCCTCACAGCTTCTGGGACTGTTTGTGCCTGACTGTAATATCTCAGACTGATACTGATGGGAAACAAAATTATCTAAACTAAACTCCCAAGGCCGCTGACCTTGTTTGTGGTTGCTTAGAGGCAAATGTATGTAGGAAAACTGATACAAAAACTAGATTGATGGATGCTGTTACTCTGTGGAGAAAATCATTCACATGTGTCCAATAAAAAAGTAATTTCCCAGGGTATCAACCATTCTTTTCTGTATCCAGAGTCGGTGCAATGTGAAATACTGCACAGTCATTGCTTGAAAGTAATCTGTTACAAATAACTGTAATAGATACTCTTTCCCATCAACTAAGGCATAAATACGTTACTTCGGAACTGTAAAAAAATAAGGCATAGCTTTCCCCTTTCTATGGTGCAATGGTTATTTTTTAATTACTTGTACAGTTATAGGGATTCCCTAAATGGCGATGGAGAAATGTCACATGTTTCAAGTGTTCATTCATGCTGGGTCTCATGCTCTCTTAAGAGAGTGGGCATTGGAGTACTGAAGAGATGAATGAAAGAACCTGTTTTTCTATCATAGGCTGATGTCTGTAGCATTCAGACTTTTTCTTAATTTAACTAGAAGCACCTATTTTATTTTTGAGAAACAGTAAATCAACGAGTTGAATCATGGCAACTGGACTTCTTTTTCTTGAGGGATTGAAACGTTTTGCTGCTTGTCCAAACAGCTTCATCAGTCTGAAGAAAGCTAGTTGCGAGTCCTCCATTTTATAGTTCACTCTGACCTCTTGTCACCCTGGTCTGAAATAGGCTCGTTAGGTAGATAAGTCTCAATAGCCTTAAGGTGTACAATGGCCTAAGTGCAGAAACCCATAAAGTATGGGTCGTTAGCTATGGCCTTGGTAGTGAAGGCATTAGGTATTTTTGATTTGTCTCGGTATTGTTGAAATCAAAACCTGATAAGTAGCAGATAGACTGTGCCTGAGGATGCCACCTCTGTTGAGGGAGGGGGTTTCAATGCTCACATGAATGACTTCCCTGACCCCTCTCTCAAACCATCTATCTTCTCTGTTTCATCTTTGAATGAGTGCCCATTGTCCTTCAAGTGGAGGTATACTGCTGATTCTGGTCTTGAGCTGTTACCCTTCCTATGTTGGGCCATCCTTCTGTTTAATGGCTCTTTAGTTTATTCAATGTAGAGGTCTCCACACTCCTCACTGCATTGGACTGCATATACTATGGGCGCTTTTACACGCCCCCTAAAATCTGAGGCAAAGGGCTCCCAGATGCGGAGCTTAAAATTGTTTTCCCACCAGCTCTGGACTTTAAAAAAAAATTAAGTATGACCACGCCCACCTAAGTGCGTCCCAGCGCATTTTCCAAGTACCTGGTCTCCGAAGGTGAAAAATCTCTGATGCGGATTGCAAAGCAGTGAGTGCCGGGCTCTCCTCCCTTCTGGTTTTTTTTTTTGCCCCCTGCCCCTTTAAGAGACTGGAATGCTTCCTGGGGCAGCTCCACAGAGCAGAGGTGAGCCTGCATTCTTTTCTCCCTTTTTTTCTCCCTCCCCTCAGGCAGACAGGAGCAAGGGAGTGCGGAGGGGTGGGAACACAGCAAGAGGAGCAAACCCCCAAGATCTCTGGTCCGAATTTAAGTTGCCAGTGGATCTTAGGGGTCGTGTAAAAGCACCCTATATTGCTGCTTTTGTGTTTTGGTATTGGGTCCTTTGGGTGGACGAGTCTCTGCCTTAGTATGTTGGTGTGTTTGAAATAAACAGGGATGTGGTGTTTGCCAAAAATCATTTTAAGCTTCTCAAACACTACTCAGACATATTACAGAGAAAATAGGTGGTTTGAGGTGTCAGGGAAGCCATTCACGTGAGCATTGAAAACTCATCTCTCAACAGAGGTGGGGGGCTCAGGCACAGTCTATCTGCCATTTGACAGGCTGTGGTTTCAACAATACCCAGACAAATCACAAATACCTAATGCCTTCACTACCAAAGCCATAGCTAACGACCCATACTTTATGGGTTTCTGCACTTAGGGCATTGTTCACCTTAAGGCTATTGGGACTGTTATCTATCTAACCATTGTTAATCTTATGCCCATGCACACCCGTTGCTGGGTGGGTTCAAAGCAGTGGGGGGACAGGAGGGGTGCAAAAACAAAAGTCCCCTTGTTATGCCTCTGTGTCGGCTTTGGTGAGTTTGCTTTTTGCAGGATCAGGCTCTGTGGGCTTGAGCAGCCCATTAAGAAATGAATTCCAGAGAAAGAAAAGAAAAAAGCCACACTTGTTTTTAGTGTGAAAAGGCTAAAGAAAGGTGTAATGGGCTGCTCAGGCCTGAGGGAGCCTGATCCTGCAAAAAACAAACCCACCAAAGCAAAGATGAGTGTTTAGAACCAGGAAATTAAAGGTAACAGCGGGGGTGGAGGAGATCTCAAGGAAGATTCCTTTTATTTATTTGGGGGGGTCTAAAAGTGGGGGGGTCTAATAAAAGGCAGCATCTTATAGATGGAAAATGTGTCTTCCCTACTCTTTCCTCTCCCCTTCTTGTTTAACTGTCCATAGGGCAGTGGTGGTGAACCTTCTGCACTCCACATGTTTTGGACCACAACTCCCACAGACTTTTATCACTGGCAATCTAGGCTTGGAGTTCTGGGAGTTGTGGTCCAAAACATCTGGAGTGCCGAAGGTTTGCCACCACTGCCATAGGGCATGAATACGTGAACACTGACCAGCAGAAAAAACACCCAGGAGGAAACTATTATCAAATGCCAAAATATACTGATCAGCACTGAGCCAAGACAGTGCTTGGGATTATGCAAGCAGATCCTGTACTAGAGTAAACCATAACAAAAGCACACAAACGACCGACCGCCTTGTGGTGCAATAAAATAACCTGGAAAGCGAATGTTCTGTTCCATGTTGACTCTATCCATGGTCATATTACAAAAATACACACACACACACACCCTTTTTTTGCATCTTCTGCTTCCAGGGGTGTTACCCATTGTTGTCACCTGGCATATATCCAGTGGTAGTGGTTGAATTTTTTTAAAAAAATATTTTCTTCTTTTTTACAGTAAAAGATGCAGTACATTATCTACCCCCACCTCAAGTGGGCCATATTTTAATATGTAGCTTGGCTTTTATTTATTTATTTATTTATTTATTTATTTATTTATTTATTTATTTATTTATTTATTTCAAATACCAGTATTTTTACCCCGCCTTCCTCCTTGGAAAAGGACCCAAGCCTCTTTAAGCCTCTGAATGTTGCAGAGTGCAGACTGGATTAGCTGAATCCCCCACATAGCACTGTCCTCTCAATCAGATCAGAACTTGATCCAATTGAGATCAATTGGACTTATCCCTGTGAAGCATCCCAGATTAGCATGGCTTGCCTGAAAAAAAAATACAACTGCTTCCTTCTCTTTCTACAGACTTTTACTTCAGTGCTTCTAGTATATTGTTGGTGCTGCAACAATGCTGAACTGTAACAGGAGTCATGCTCTGTATAAGATCTTCAATATATGTTAACATACAAAGAAGATACGTAGCTTTGGAATGTAATGGCAATGGTATTTTCAACATGAATCATGTTGTTTCTGATCTTGCTTTTAAACCCTGAATAAAGGATACTTTGCCCTCCCATTAGTTTGATAGGAGCCATTTCCCCAGTATGTACCACATTGAACTGTGGTCAAAACAAGACAATCTACAGTTTTGTGGTATGTAAAAAGGAAGCAGTGGGCAGAATATATGGTTTGAATGTAGCCAACATTTCCATTTTGCCTGTTGATATGATTCATTTCTGTTTCTAAACAGAAGAGAATCTTGAAATGAGCTTTAACTACCAATAAAGGTAATAACATACCTCTTAATAAGAGAAATGAGACAGACAGAAACAATGCATCGGAACATACTGTATAAACTAGTATTTACATATCTGTGCCCCTTCTTTTTCTTTTATTTTGGGAAAAGTTAATATGTGTGAAGCACTCTTATCTATCTATCTCTGAAATATAACCTCTTCTTCAAACATCAGAAGCTGCAACTTTTGTTGGAAGTTTGGTTTTTGCTGCCCTTCTTCGCACTCAGGCCCTTGGGGGAAATTTTGGGTCTTCCAAATAACTGTGGAATGTGAAATGGGTGGAACAGCCATCCTTTCTCACCCTGGCCTCCCAGATGTGATTTCCACTTGCTTATGGGGAAGTGTGAATTCATATTTAGAAAATACTTAAAATTTAAAGTTTAAGACTGGCTGTGCCCAATTGATGTCTGCTAAATTTTGTTTTGGATGCACATGTCAGCAACAGAAAAACCCAAGCTTGCAGGATTTATTATTTTAAATCAGCAATATTTAACCCAAACAGTTGCTTTGAAAATTACTGTGGCAACTCGGGTTGTGCAGTAATTCCATCAAAGGCAACAGATGCCCATTAGCCTTCTGTGCTCACTGCCTTTTCTCTTTGCCAGGCAGTTTCATCCTGGGGGTAAAGGACTCTGATGAGTTCTGATTGATACAGGGGAGATAGTATGGGTTTCTCAAACAACACAATCACACGCAGGATTAGAAGGCTCACATACTGAAAAAGCCATGAAACCGTAAACCATGTTTACTTTGTAATGAATTAGAGGACCAGAGGAAATATCTCTATCAAGTGCCCCCTCCATTTAGAAAGGCTTTTTTCTTTTAGAAAAGGAAGGTACGGTAGATATTTCAGTCTCAGGCAGGCATACTTGGTGGGGGAAGTTTACACCTTGGGCTGTGTGACATCTGCCAGAACAAATGGGCTGTTGAGCAAGACTGTAGTGGTAAGGAGACTCAGGACCTGAACTTTACAGAAGTTCTTCTCCCTTCCCAGTGCAAACGTTTTAAAGCTTGAAGTTGATCTCAAATTATATTGTTGACTCTTATCTACAAGCAATCCTTGATTTGGATTCCTGCACTGAGGAGAAGAATGTAAGAACATAAGCACAGCCTTGCTGGAACAGGCCACAGCCCATCCAGTCCAGCCTTCTGTCTCACACAACAGCTCACCATTTGCTTCAGGGTATTTCCAAGCAGATGTCTTCACCTGCTTATGATTCTCCACAAATGGCATTGAGAGATATCCTGCCTCTCTCTCCAACCTGGAGGTTGTCCTTAAGCATCTATAAGGATAGCCATTGATACCATTGCTCTCCATGAACTTGTCCAGTTCTTTCTTAAAGCTGTCAATGTTGACCGCTGTCACCACTTCTTCTGGCAGGGAGTTCCATAGACCAGTGATCCTCTGGGTGAAAAAGTATTTCCTCTTATTTGTTTGAGATCTAGCACCCAAAAGTTTCATGGAGTGCCCCTTAGTTCTAGTGTTGTACGATAGGGAAAACAGTTTTTCCTTATCTATTTTGTCCAAAGCATGTATGATTTTATAAACTTCAACCAGGTCACCTCTTAGGCGCCATTGTTCAAGAGTGAAGAGACCCATCCTTTGCAGCGTCAGATGGTAAGGAAGGTGTTCCAGTCCCCTAATCATTCTGGTTGCCCTCCTCTGCACTTTTCGCATTTCCATAATATCCTTCAGCAGGTATGGTGATCAGAATTGTACAAAATACTTCAGATGGGGCATCACCTTATAAAGTGGCAAAATGACACTTGTTGACTTACTTTCTATACAATTCCCAATCATCCCCAGCATTGTTTGCTTTTTTCACTACTGCGGCACAGTGGGTTGACACTTTCATTGAATTATCCACCAGGACACCAAGGTCTTTTTCCTGGTTTGTTGCAGTGAGTTCTGATCCCATCAGTTTATAAATGTAATTGGGTTTTTTTGCCCCAATGTGCATCACTCTGCACTTGCTAATGTTGACGCTCATTTGCAAGTGGTTTGTCCACTGCTAAACCAGTTCTTGTCTCTATGTTGATTTCATCATATATCACAATCAAAAAGACAAGATTATGTGAAAATGTAATTTAATTCACAGATGGAACATGGGAGGCAAGTTAGGCAAAGAAGGCTGTATTGAAAACAGGGCGTACATCCTTTTGGCCTTTCCATATGTAATTCCTGGACCTGATGAAATCACCTTTTCCTACAGTCCCATGCACTAGGTGTTTTAAATGTAAAAAAAAAAAATGGTTCCAAAATCACAGATGAATGGAAAAGATCCCCTACCCCACCAACTTAGATCTTGATGAATAGCAAGGGAAGTCTGAAACTCCCTCTCTTTCTGTTGAGATGTATAAGCATTAAACCAACATTGGTTATTTCATTCAGAGTCTTTACTCCTGATTGAAAAGAGGAGAAGAAATTGTATTAGGAATACTCTAGGTAAATCAGTCGTAACCGTGTGCAGGTGGGGAGGTAAAAAAGGTGCTAAAGTCTGCAGATGTATATGCAAACCATCATATGTTTACACATTCTAATCATGGAAAGACAGAAAGAGCTGTGGAATCCACAATGGTCCACTGGTTCATTTTGACATCCATCTTCATAGGAATAAGCAAAACTCATTCTTCATCAACAAGGCCAGACCATTTTTAAGTCTCACTCTAGCCTATGTGTTCCTTATTCAATTGTTGCAGGGAATCTAAATATTACTCTGCCAGATAACACTTCCATGGCAGAAGGTTGGGAGCGCAAAGCCTTTTCCCAGCTGATGGTCTCACTCCATGAAAATCACATTTTCCAAACCAGCAGTTTCCAACAGTTCTACATTCAGGTCAGTAGCAGCAACCCAATGGCGTTTCCAGGGTACCTCTTAATATACTCTGAATGTGCTCACAGTCCTCCCATTCTTCAGGCAGGCCTCTTCCACGGCCCCCTCCAATAGTAAATACATCTGTTGTCTTTTTTAAAAGATTGAACAAACTTTCCATTTTAATAAGACTATAAAAGATAGAATGGCTGCTAAGAAGGATGGAGGGCTGGAAAATATAAGAATGATCAATAAAACAAGCTTAAAAGCCAGTGACTGCAATGTATTTTCATGCAATGTCCATCTTAACCACTTGACAATAAAAACATAAAGATTTATGTGATTGTACTGTATTTTCTATAGAATATTCACCTAAACCACTACAAAATTAAACCAGAAATATCTATATTGAAATGCACGAGTTTCCATATACAGTAAACAGAAAATTAATGGATGCCACTCTATGTGAAAAAAAATAACAAGCCATTCCTCAGTCCTGATATGTTGGTGGGGAAAGAGGACCAATGGAGCTCAAAGAATTTCAGGGCTGTAGCCAGCCTAAAATTGGATTTGGAGAGGCAGTTTTTGTGAAGACAAATGGGAGGGGAATATTCCCCCTCTCCTTTATCCTGTAATCTCCATTTGTCCTTAAAAAACAATAGAAAACGTTGCTTTGAAAGGCTAGAAACCTTCCCAGAGTGGGTTTTGCCATCAGACAGCAAGATGGAGGGATCAAAAATCTTTTACTGCAAGCGACATGTTGACGTGAAAACCACAAATACGAAGTATTTGATTCTCACTGTTTGCATCTTTCTAGTAGGAAAGAACGTTGTTTCACATTTGTCTATAGCGTTTGAAAGTACTGTATAAAGTGCGATGTGGCTGTACTGTATACTGATCTGAGGTAACTATTGGCTAGTGCCAGTGACGTCACTGGTGCTACATTATTCACCTCTGGAGCACTAGGCAAATGTGAAAGCATTGAAATAATTGAACCTGGAGTAGTTGCAAAGCACTATTAAAGGGGCTGTCTCAAGACATTTCCCTGTCTGAAGAAAAGGGAAGGAAGTACCACTTTCACATTCCTGTGCACAGGAGATAGTTGGATTCATGGTTGAATATTGCACCAAAATAGAAAAAGAGGAGGTATGAACCAGAATGCCTCAGGTCAGGTTGTCAGTTTCTCAAATGGATGCAAAAAGCTGAGAGACTCCCTACCAGTGTCTAGTAGTTCTACCTGAAAACGCTGTGAATTGAGAATAGCAACGGTAGCTATTTTGAAACAACTAAGCCAGAATGCATATCTGAAGTCATCACAATGATGAACTGACTCCTCCTGACCCCCCAAAGCAAGGGTTATCTTTGTCAATGTTGATACAAGAACACTTCTGGGGGCTTCATTTGCAACTGTGTTCACAACGAAGTTTCCAGACCACTTTTCCGTGTAGGGTTTTCCGCTAAGCACAGCCCTTGTGCTCTTCATTCCCCTGCAGATCCCAGGTGTCAAGGCCAGCGAGGAGGAATTTCGGGAGTCTGAAGTCTGTAACGACCAAGACATTCCTCTGTGCATGTGAAGAATGCCGCGGACACAACGATCCCGAGCGGCAGGGGCTCGGGGAGGCTGCTTTCCCGAATGAAGACAAAAATTCCTCTTCTCCCACCCATCCCCGCCCTGTCACTCCTCGCTTTTTCAGGACTTTCGGGAAGCCCCGTTTGTTTCAAGAGACCGCCACGCACCCGGGCGAGCTGTGTCCCAGGCAGGGACACCCGACAGGCTTTCAGGTGCGTGGCCAGGGGTCGGGGTGGGGGTGTTTGTGGGGTGTGGGCTGCGCCTTCGCGGACGCCCCTCTGCTGGGCTCGGGGGGGGGCGCTTCCGCAGGTAGGGAAGCCTACGAGACCTAGGCGGCGGGGGGAGGGGGGATGGTGGTGGTGGCGGTGCTTGGACTGAGGGTTTGTTGGGGAAGGACTCCGTCCAGGAGGAGGCGGGGAAGGGGCGGCCGGCGGACCCGGAAGTGGTTGCACCCATTGGGGGGGGCGGCGGCGGCGGCGGCGGCGGCGGGAGCTCACTGGGTTCGTGGGTGGGGGAAGGAAAGGAAGGGGAGGGGGCGTCGGCGGCCCGGCCCGGCCCGGCCAGGCAAAGGCAAAGGCAAAGGCAAGGGAGCGAACCAGCTCGCCCAGCCCAGCCCAGCCGCGCTCGGGTGGCGCGCCGTCGGCCTCGGAAGAAGCCCCGCCGCCCGCCCGCCCGCCCGCCCGCTGGCCCGCGCTCGGGATGCATTCGGACTGCCGGCTGCTGCTGCTGCTGCCGCTGTTGCTGCGCGGGAGAGGCGGGCGATGGTGAGCAGCCCGAGGCGCCCGCTCCTCGCGGGGACCTCCCTCCGCCTCCACCTCCTGCTGCTGCTGCTGCTGCTGCGGCGGCGGGGACGCGGCGGCCCAGAAAGGTGCGTGGGGAGAGACGGGGGGCGGCGAAGGGGAAGCAGGAGAAGCAGGGGAAGGGGATGCGGAGGGAGGGGAAACCTCTTCCCGCCTTTCTTGCCCGGCGCCCACCTATTAACACACACACACACACACACACCCCGAAATGGGAGGGCCACGCGCACTTTTGGGGCCCCTCTCGCGTGCCCAAGGGGACGCCCGGAGGAGACGCGTGCAGCGGCCCCACGTCTCCGGGTCTCCCTTTTCGGCAGCTGCGGGAGGCTGCCCGACATCTCTCTCCTCTCCTCCCCCCCCACCAAAAAAAATAACCCCCAACCCCGGCTTCCCATTCGAGAAAGCCCGCGCGCGTCCTCCTCCTCCTCCTCCTCCTCCTCCCGCAGGGAAAGGTTAAGCTCGGCCGGCGTCGGAGCGCACCCCCGACCCGCGGAGGGCGCGAGTGCCTCCTTGGAAAGAAGCCGACCCCTGGCTTCCAGGGCGCCCGAGGACGGCGAAGGAGCGGGCCCGCGGGCCCTCGGATACGTGTGAAGCGGCTCTTCTGCTCCCTTCGTGCTCACAGCCCTGCAAGCTCCTTCCCCGCAGGTTCTGGTGGTGGGCATTCTGCCTGCCTGCTTGCCTGCCCGCCCGGCGCAGAGGGGTCGGAGGGATTGTGAGTGGCCACGGCTTCCCGGGCGTTGGACAGAAACCTTTGGAAAGGAACGCGGTCAGTTGCTAAAGCCAAGGCGTAACTCCAGTGGGAGGATTAAGGGGTCTGTCTTAAGCCCGTGGAACCGGCTCCCAAGGGTTGCATTTGAGTACTGTAGATGCCGTTGCCTACATTCCGGGTATCTTTCCTTGGTGACCTTAACGGGGCTTCGCCATCAGATACAGTGGAAGCAAGTGTCCAACCTCTCTTGTTTTAAGAAATCAAGTTGCTGCTCAAGGTTTTGGGCTTCTGCTGATTTGTGAAGTACAAACTCCCTGGTTCTTATGATTTTTGAGGTTGGGGGGGGGGATGTCTCTCAGTTCTATGTTGGTGGTGAGGGCACAAAACAGGGCCTTTTTGGTGGCTGCTTCCAGATTGCTCTCCCTGGAGAAGCTAGGGTGCCCCACCTGCCTGCTGACCCTCTAAAAACCTTTCTTTTTATGTATAATTACCACAATTAATTGGACAGGAAGGAGTCATATTGTGAGATGTGTGTGTGTTTTTTTTATGGTGTATTTTGACTTTTAAATTGTTCTAACTAAATGGCTAAATCTTTTAAATTAATATAATTTTCTTCAATATTGTAACTTAATCCTGCTCTTAGTTTTGTCTGTTTTTTTTTTTAAAAAAATCATTCTTACATCCTTTCTGGCAGTGAAATGGAACAAATACAGGAGAGTGACCTGTTTTTTTGTGAAGAATTGTAAGAAGCAATACTGGAATGACTCCCACTTTCCTCCAGTGGGATAGCTGAGATTTTAAAAATAACATAATAAGAAAAATAAGCAGCATTGAGAATGATTTGTAATTCTCTTTAATATTTAATGTTGTTTCTGTGAGGTTTTCAGATATAAGAGGAAAATGGTTAGAAGGAGGAAATCCTTTGTGGATTCCACATCAGAATTCTCTGTACAGTACTTGCATTTCTGATGTGATTTAGGAGACAGTCATTAGAAAGGAAAATAAACAGAAGGCTTGTTAGAAAAACTGCCATAGTAGTACTTGGGGATGAGATTTTACATTCCTTGGATTTTGGAGGACTGTCATTTAAAAGAAATATTAATGGTTGACTGTGTGGCTAAATATTCATTTGTTCCTGAAGCTGAAGTTGTAAACAGTGGAACATGTCAACAGAGGATTTTTATGTTCACCACACACTTTGCAAGGGAACTTGTGGCAGGAAGTTCTTTCTATTAGAATGAGACCTTGCTTTCTTGAGGATGTGGACAGGCTTCTTTAGAGTGTGAGGCCGTCTACCTGCCGGCTCGACCCTTGCCCAGCCTGGCTCATTAGAGCTTCCCGGGCGGGACTGGCTGAGTGGACAGGGAGGGTGGTTAATTCCTCCTTGATGGAGGGGGTTCTCCCACCTGCTTTGAAGCAGGCGGTGATTAGACCCCTCATAAAAAAGCCCTCCCTGGATCCCACTATATTAGATAATTACCGGCCAGTCTCTAACATCCCATTCTTGGGCAAGGTGATTGAGCGGGTGGTGGCATCTCAACTCCAGAGGGTTTTGGATGAAGCTGATTATCTAGATCCTTTTCAATCAGGTTCCAGACCAGGCTATGGGACAGAAACTGCCCTGGTCGCCTTGGTGGATGACCTACGCTGGGGACTAGACAGGGGGAGTGCGTCCCTGTTGGTCCTGCTGGACCTCTCAGTGGCTTTCGACACCATCGATCATGGTGTCCTTCTGGGCCGATTGGCTGAGTTGGGAGTTGGAGGCACTGTCTTGCAGTGGTTCCGCTCCTACTTGGAGGATCGGTCCCAGATGGTGGTGCCAGGGGATGCCTGTTCGGCACCCTGGCCCTTGAAGTGTGGGGTGCCACAGGGCTCTATTCTGTCCCCCATGCTATCTAACATTTACATGAAACCGCTGGGAGAGGTCATCTGGGGATTTGGAGTTGGGTGCCATCAATATGCTGATGAAACCCAGTTATATCTCTCCTTTCCCCCAGATTCCAGGGGGGTGGTTGAAGTCCTAGAGCGCTGTCTGGAGTCGGTGGGGATCTGGATGAGGGCTAACAAACTGAAATTAAATCCAGACAAGACAGAGGTTCTCCTGGTTCGGAAATCTTTGATGCAGGTGCTGGAATATCGTCCTGCTCTGAATGGGGTTGCACTCCCTCTGAAGGAGCAGGTCCGCAGCTTGGGGGTCCTCCTGGATTCAGAGCTGCTCCTGGATTCCCAGGTAGCGGCTGTGGCCAGGGGGGGGGGCCTTTGCTCAGCTGCGGCTGGTGCGCCAGCTGCGGCCGTACTTGGATCGTGCAGACCTGGCCACGGAGATCCACGCCATGGTGACATCAAGATTAGATTATTGCAATGTGCTCTATGTGGGGCTGCCCTTGAAGATGGTTCGGAAACTACAACTGGTACAGAATGCAGCAGCCCGGGTGGTTACTGGAGCTCAGCAGTACAACTCTGTTGGGCTGCTTCTCCAGGGACTACATTGGCTGCCCATTCGCTTCCGGGTCCAATTCAAGGTGCTTGTTATGACCTTTAAAGCCCTATACAGCTTAGGACCAGGTTATCTGAGAGACCGCCTTCTTCCATATAATCCGGTCCGCCCCCTTCGGTCATCGGAGAAGGCCCTTCTACGAGTACCGCCAACCAAGGAAGTGCGAGGGGCGGCGGCAAGAAATAGGGCCTTCTCAGTAGTGGCACCGATACTATGGAATTCTCTCCCCTTTGAGTTGAGAACCGCCTCCTCCCTTGGAATATTCAAGCAAGGTCTTAAGACTTACTTATTTAGGCAGGCCTTTTGAGCCTCCAGCCCTCACCAACTTTTATAACATCTTACTTTTTTAGTTTCATTGGCTGGGGAGCTTTTTAAACTCTGCTGCAGCTACTGTTTTTTAATCTTGTTTTTATTGTATTATATTGTATAGTATTTTTTATAGTATTTTACAGGTATCGTGTTGTTTTTTACATTGTACTGCTTTTATTGTACTTTTATGAATTTGTTGTAAGCTGCCTTGGGTCCCTCCGGGGAGAAAGGCGGCATAAAAATAAAGTTATTATTATTATTATTATTATTATTATTATTATTATTATTATTATTATTATTATTATTATTATTATTATTATTATTATTATTATTTATTTCTTAGGGAAAGGATGGTTGAAAACCCCCCTCTCCCCCCCTCTAGTAATTGGAAAGTGCTGGAATAAACATGAATGGAAAAGGTCCAGCAAAACAGTTGGCATGAACTGCAGCAGCATGATTCTAGTCTGTCAAGGATAGGTAACATTTGTCAGTGTGGAGGACACTCAGACCAACCGAAATTCCAGCAGTATAGATACAGACACACACAGATGTCTGGAAGGGATACTTGAAAGAGCCACTGTTTTGGTGGGATGTTAAATAGTGCGAGAGATGTGATGAATAGGCTAATTGACAAATTTGGGGCTCCTAGGAACTGCAGTTCCTATCTTTTTAAAGCAAAAAAATATTCAAAGGCTGCAACTTATCCCCTCTGTACTATGATTATGATAGCACATTAGGAGAAACAGTCCTATTGTATTATTTATATAATTTATTTACAAATAAATAAATTCAACAATGCAAACCTGCTATCTTTTTCAGATATAACTTGGTTTTCAGAAAAAAATGGCTAATGGCTACCCAGGTGGCCTACATTTAAACCTTACAATATTACAGATACGTGGAAGTGTTTGGCACTCTTCTGGTTACTGTCTGTTGCTGTCATAATCCTGTTTCCAGGAGGCTCATTCCAGAAGAAGTGGGCAGAAGGAAATGTAGATAAGCACAAGGTCTGACTGATGGGAAAATAGCATTCCACAAAATAATCTCTTCCACTGGTTTGCAGTGCTTTACAGTTCGTGGCAGCGGATGACATAGTCTTAGTCGTAGACTCTCCTTCCACTTTAGGTTCACGTAGCATTACAAGTTGATGTTTAAAAGTGTAAAACAGATTTTCATATGTAAAAAAAATAAATACATATGCTGGATTCACTTCAGAGTCCTTGCCATTCATGCTAACAGTATAAAGTTGGAGGTGCCTCGAATCTTATTCAGTAGTCCACAAGGCAGGAAGAAATGAAGATAAGAACTGATTATCAGTTTTCCATGCGTTTCCAGAAGGAAGTGAAAATGGCTTGTAAGAAGAACAGGGATTCCGTATGGGGAAAAAAACATGCTTAACAAAAAAGGAGGAGATATATATTAGACCCATCTGGGTTTGCTGCTTGATCCATTTTAATGGCAGTCAATCCACAGGTTGGGGCACACAGTCCTTACTGTTGAGGGAGGCTGTGTTGGATTGACATGTGCATCTTCAAGACTACATATTAATACAATAATAATTTGTGCTTATAGGAGTTCCATCAGTACTCCAGAAACAATTCTCCTGGCATTTTGAAAAGGCTTTAGAAAGGGTTTCTTGCAAGAAACAAGATTTGTTTCCCAGTGCTGTATGGATATTGTAATCTGGCAGTTTTGATATCTGGCCCATATAGAATAAATAGTGCTATTGGTGTAGACATAGCTGTCTCACGTCCTGATTTTGCCTGCTTCTATTGGATTCACTTTCCGTTGAGGGAATATTTTTACTGACTAGCATGTGAGTTGGTTGGTTTGAAGGGATTGCTGCTCATTCAAATAAATACTCAATTGAAAGCAATGAACAGCATCTGCATGGAATGCAGTTCCTACCTGTACCTAATATATGTTCCTTAAGCAAGGGTAAATATGAACAGAAAAAAAACATATGAGTGAAGGATAGGCTGTGCGTCTCATCTAAAGAAGGACCTGTCTTCAGGTAAAAACAAGACCAGAGACTATGGACTCTGTTCCCAATTAGGATGACCCATTAGATTCCAAGATTCCAAGCATATCTATTAAACAGTCTGATGGGCTTTCATAGCGAGAATCAGCAATCTGCAATCTGATGAGTGAGATAAAAAAATAAAAATAAAAGGAAGAAATTGTTTGTTCCGGCAGGTCAAAAAATAATAGATTGTTTATCTTAAACTCAATAGATTCTATGTACAGGCACCACTGTATTTGTACAACATGTTATAGTCATGGTAATACTGCAACCTGTATATATAGAAATAACACACACTATATATGTAGGAATTTCTCAAATATAAATTTATAAATTCCTCACAGTTGAGGAATCATGCTCTTTTGAAAGGTCTGTGGAAGTCCTGGGTTTGAAAAGTCACATTGAGTGCATTTCTGTCTAATGGCAATGATAAACTATGGTCTGGTATTTTGAGAACAAGCAAGGCTTACTTTTGCATTTGTTTAGAATGATTAACTGCAACTTGTTGTGATGGATAAACCAGAAGAAGCTGAGATCTTCACTAACATTTTAAAATAAAACAAGCCAACTCCAAACTGTTTGAGGAGTTGTCTTGTTTGGTGAACCATAGTTACAAGTAACCAGATTTTGGAATTCAGGTATAGTAATAAACTGTGGTTATTTAAAAGTGGAAGTGAATACCTCTTTGGAGTCAAACTGGAGGGTGTAGAGCAGTATTGGCAAACCAATGGCACAGGTGCCAAAAGTGGCACTCGGAGCCCTTTATTTATTTATTTATTTATTTATTTATTTTAAAACTTTTATACCGCTCCTACTTCCCAAGCGGGAACTCAGGGCGGTTTACACAAAAGCCCAAAAGGCAAAGAACAGTAGCAGCGGCAGGGGTAGACTTACGGCATATTGGGGGGGGGGGAAGGAGGGGAGGAAAAAAAAAAGGTACTCTAGTCATTATTAAAGGCATCCCTGAAAAGGAGGGTCTTCAATCCTTTCCTAAAGGACACCAACGTTGGAGCCTGTCTCAACTCCCTGGGCAAGTTGTTCCACATAGGTGGCACCGCCACCGAGAAGGCCCGCCCACGGGTACTTGTCTTGCGGGCCTTCCTCGGGGAGATCGTCTGCAACGAGAGGGCCAGAGATGAACGGGTGGGTCGGGCTCGATCTAATTGTCGGTGAAGCCGCTCCGCCAGATAAACAGGGGCCAAGCCATGGAGGGTTTTGTAAACCAAAACCAATACCTTGAACCTTATTCGGGAGGCAACGGGCAACCAGTGGAGGCGGACCAGGATGGGAGTGATGCGGTCGAAACGACGCGCACCAACCACCAGCCTGGCCGCCGCGTTCTGGACCCGCTGCAATCTCCGAACAAGGTTCAAGGGGAGCCCCATGTAGAGAGCATTGCAATAATCCAGCCTCGACATGACCAATGCCTGTACCACAGTCTTCAGGGAGCTCCCGTCAAGGTACGGGCGAATCTGGGCGATTAACCTTAGATGATAAAAGGCCGACCTGGTCACGGCTGACACCTGGAGCTCCAGGGTCAGACCCGGATCCAGGACGACGCCCAGATTCCTCATTCTTTGCGCCAGCTGGAGGGCGGACCCATCCAGACTGGGAAGAGGGCCACAGTACCCATCTGGGCCCCCCCCAAAGAACATGACCTCGGTCTTTCCGGGGTTGAGCCGGAGTCTGTGGGTCCTGGTCCAGTCCAAAACTGCAGCCAGGCAGCAGTCAAGGGTCTGGACGGCCTCCACTGCACAGGTGGAAAAGGAGAGATAGAGCTGCGTGTCATCAGCGTACTGATGACAGCAGACTCCAAAACTCCGGATGATCTCAGCCAGCGGCTTCATGTAGATGTTAAAGAGCATTGGGGAGAGGGACGACCCCTGAGGCACCCCACAAGAGAGTGTCCAGGGAGCCGACAGCTCACCCCCCAAGCTCACTCGCTGGGTACGACCCTCAAGGAAGGAACGGAGCCAGCCAAAGGCCGATCCCCCGATCCCCACCTCCGAGAGCCGCCCCAGCAGGATACCGTGGTCGAC
The DNA here is from genome assembly GCA_037367245.1 of Phrynocephalus guinanensis. Classification (NCBI taxonomy): domain Eukaryota; kingdom Metazoa; phylum Chordata; class Lepidosauria; order Squamata; family Agamidae; genus Phrynocephalus; species Phrynocephalus guinanensis. The sequence goes on along the minus strand of CM074736.1, from coordinate 99,554,931 downwards.
GGTATCAAAAGCCGCTGACAAGTCGAGGAGGACCAGCAGGGTAGAGCAACCCCTGTCGGCCCCCCTCAACAGATCATCGTGCAGAGCGACCAGGGCCGTCTCCGTCCCATGATGCGGCCTGAACCCAGATTGGAAGGGATCCAGGACATGGTTCTCCTCCAGGAACGACTGGAGACGCAGGGCGGCGACTCGCTCGACTACCTTGCCCAAAAAGGGAACATTGGCTATGGGACGGTAGTTGGACATATCGTCCACAGCCAAGCCAGGTCTTTTAATAATGGGCTTCACCACCGTCTCCTTCAGCAGACTGGGAAGAATCCCGTCCCTGAAGGAGGCTGAGGCGATTAGCGAAGCCCATTTTGGCATGCTCCCCCCTGTGGTCTTAATCAGCCAGGACGGGCAAGGGTCGAACGGAGAAGCCGCAGGCCTGCAATGCCCCAGAGCCCTGGAGGCCTCCTCAGATGTAACAGACCCAAACTCAACAAACCGGGGCGACCGAGGCGGCCCAGTATCGGCCATGCCGGGGACTGGATCAGAGCAACCGGCGTCCAGCTCAGAACGGATGGCCTCTATCTTGGTTTTAAAATAGGCTGCGAACGACTCACTAGTGAAATCACTAGGAGGAGGCCGAGGCGGACCAGGATTGGTGAGGTCTCGAACCACCCGGAACAACTCCGCGTGGCTATTCGAGGCCTCACCAGTTCTCAGGGCAACGAAAGATCTCCTGGCTGCCCTTATCGCGTGAGAATAGCGACTGGTCAACGCCTTAACAGCAGCCCAATTTGAAGCCGTCCGAGCGTTCCGCCATCTGCTCTCTAGCCTCCTCCGTTCCTGCTTCATTGCCCGCAACTCCTCAGTAAACCAAGGAGAGGAGCGGGCTCGGCACCGGATCAGGCGCTTGGGGGCGATCCGATCGGCAGCCCCGGCCACCTCCTCAAACCACCTTTGGACCAGGGAGTCGACCGGATCGTCATCCAGTCCGTCTGGTAGGACCCCCAGGGCCTCCGAGAACCGCACAGGGTCCAGGAGCCCCCGGGGGCGGGCCCAGATGGAAGGGCCCTGCCCCCCGCGGGGAGGGGTGGCGATTGCCAGGGAGAAAGTCAGCAGATGGTGATCTGACCATGACACGGGATGGACCAGCAGGTTCCCGACCCCCAGATCAAAGCCCATCGATGTGGAGGCAAAAACCAGGTCCAGGGTATGTCCTCCCTTGTGAGTGGGACCGATGACAAATTGGGACAGGTTCATGGAGGCCATGGACTCCATGAACTCCAGAGCTGCTCCCGACAGTTCAGCCTCAGCATGCACATTGAAATCCCCCAACACCAAAAGGCGGGGGGATCTCACCAGCGCCGCCGAGATGAACTCGGAGAGCTCTGGGAGCGAGAGTGCAGGGTCGCGGGGAGCTCGGTACACAAGCACAATCCCAAACCTGTCCCTCTGTCCCACCACAAGGTGAAGGCATTCAAGCCCTGGGCTTACCAACATCGCGGATCTGCTGACATAAAAGGAGTCCCTGTGCACAATGGCCACCCCACCCCCCCGGCCCCCCGGCCTACCCAGCTGCTGCACGGAGTAGCCCTTTCTGTGGGCACCCAACATCACTCCTTCACAGCCACCTGTATTCAGGTTAAATTGCTTTAATGGGACTTTGCGAAAAATTAGTGGGTTCTGAATCACAGTTTGGGCGCTCGGTCTCTAAAAGGTTCGCCATCATTGGTGTAGAGGATACAGTCTTGGCTTTGCAAATTAAAACTACGGTTGCCCCTTTCACTGCCAATTGTCCAGCTTCTTATTCTCATGCAAGGGAAATGCAAATGACGATAACTCACATTCTATCACTGTCAAGTCCTCATTTAGGGATTCCGCTATCTTTTAAGTTGCCACAAAGAAAGGAAAGGAAAGGAAAGGAAAGGAAATTCAGTGCAATTTCAATGTGTAAGTGACAGCCTTAAGAAGGCTTTCCTTCCTCAATTACTCATTTTCTCATTCATTCTTGCTGGAAGGTGAACAACTTTGTTAAAAAAAGCTGGTAAAAAGTTGAATATCTTGGGAGACAGGCAAATGCTGGCACTGCTTGTGTCTGAGAGAGAGTTAGTGTGTGTACATGCATGCGCGCGCACACACACACACACATAAGCACAAGCACAAGATCTTGGGAGTGGCAAGACTGTGTTTAAAAGATCTCAGCCTACCTCTTCTATGTATTTTTATGTTCTCAGGCATGTCTTTTTGGGAAATTGGTGTTTTGTGACTGTCAGTATCGACAATACTTGCTCTGTGGCATATTCTCTTAGTTTGGAAACTCCTGCACTGTGTAAAAACTGTAAAACCAAACAATTAAAAACCAAACAAGAAAGGTGGTACTTCTTTGAGTTTACACAAACTATACGAGTGATGGTGAACCTTTTAGAGACTGAGGGCTCAAACTGCGATTCCAAACCCACTTGATGTTGTGCAAAGACAATTTAACCTGAATGCTTTGGGTGCTGCTCTTTGGGAAAGTGAGGATTGACGAGCAGGTTTTTGAATTTCCTGCAGCCAGAGTACCCTCATTGTGGCCACGGGAAATTCAAAAACTTGCTCTTCAATCCTCCCTTTCCCAAAGAGTAGCACCCCATCCACCTCTCTGCCCTGGGCAGAGAGGCGGATGGGGTGCTACACCCTTGGGAAAGTCAGGGAGAGTGGCAGCGGCTTGTGGTCTCATTCGTAGCCCCAGTTTACTCTCTAAGCCCGCTGCTCTGGGCATCCCAAAAGTGGTGTGGCTGGAGAGTAAACCAGGGCTACGAAGGACCCCACAAACCACTGTCTCCCCTTCGCCCGGCTCTCTGCACAGAACACAGTGGCATGCTCTGAGCAGAGGAGGAGGTGTCGTGGCTGTGAGGGGGCGATGTTGTATGCCCACAGAAAGGGCTCTGCATGCCACCTTTGGCACCTGTGCCATAGATTCACCAACACTGAACTATACCATAATTCCAAAGAAAAGGCTATGTTTATAACCTCTTATAAAATAGCAAGAAAGAGAACTGCGTTGCTAGAGATACTTTTAAGGATGTAAAACATGCTTGGTTGTGCCACTTGGAAGCAAATTCCACTGATTTCAGTAGGATTAAATTTGAAGAGAATGTGTACATAATTCTTGTGTTATAGCAAATGGAGATAACATCTGGTCGCAATTCAGCAAACCTTATGTACTCTGAAGTAAAACTAGACAAAAAGGGTAATACTCCTTCTCCATTTAGCTAAGAGATGGGCACCAAATGAAAGACAAAATGGTGTTTTGTCATTTTGTTATGTAACAAATTGTTTCATTACGAAACAAAATGATAGAAACTGTTTCATGACAAAATGAAATGAGCAGCCTTTTTTTTGGTTTGGGAAAAGAAACCAGGGAGCTTCTTTAAGCTCTTCCCTGTAAGCCGGCAAAATTTGGAGGGATTTGGGGTTCAGGGTGCTGAGTTATTCAACTTCAGAGAGAGTCCCCCAGTTAATTACAAAAGTGCTGTGCAGCACGCACCACGCCAACAATAGGTCAATTTATTACTTCCCCTTGCTAGTTTAACCTATTGCCGGCACGTGCTGCACAGCAATTTTGCCCTTACATAAGAAGAGCCATGCTGGATCAGGCCAAAGGCCCATCTAGTCCAGCTTCCTGTATCTCACAGCGGCCCCACCAGATGCATTTGGGAGCGCATGAGACTAGATATCTGTCTCCTGATACCACTCCCCTGCATCTGGCCCTTGAAGTACCCTGGTTTAAAGCCTAGAGATTACACATCTCCATCATGGTTTGTAACCCGTGATGGACTTTTCCTCTAGGAATCTGTCCAATCCCCTTTTGAAGGCATCCAGGCCAGATGCCATCACCACATCCTGTGGCAGGGAGTTCCATAGACTTACAACACGCTGGGTGAAAAAATATTTTCTTTTGTCAGTTCTTACTCTCCCAGCACTCAATTTGAGTGTATGTCCCCTAGTTCTGGTATTTTGAGAGAGGGAGAAGAGCTTCCCTCTATCCACTTTACTCATACCCTGCATTATTTTGTATGTCTCAATCATATCCCCCCTCAAGCGCCTTTTTTCCAGACTAAAGAGGCCCAATTGTTTTAGCCTTTCTTCATAAGGGAGGTGCCCCAGCCCAGTAATCATTTTAGTCGCTCTCTTCTGCACCTTTTCCAGTTCCACTATGTCTTTCTTGAGATGCGGTGACCAGAATTGTACACAATACTCCAGGTGGGGCCTTGCTATTGTTTTATATAACGGCATTATAATGTTGGCTGTTTTATTTTCAATTCCCTTTTTGATAATCCCTAGCATGGAATTGGCCTTCTTCACCGCTGCCACACATTGGGGGGAGACACCTTCATGGAGCTGTCCACCACCAACACACCAAGATCTCTTTCCTGATCCGTCACGGATAACTCAGAGCCCATGAGTTGATAGATGAAGTTTGGATTTTTTGCCCCAATATGCATTACTTTACATTTGGTTACATTAAAACGCATTTGCCATTTCTCAGCCCACTCCCCCAGTTTGGAGAGATCCTTCTGGAGCTCTTCACAATCTTCTCTGGTTTTTACCACATGGAAAAGTTTTGTGTCATCTGCAAACTTGGCCACCTCACTGTTTATCCCTGTCTCCAGGTCATTTATGAACAGATTGAAAAGCACCGGTCCCAGGACCGAGCCCTGGGGCACACCGCTTTTCACTTCTCTCCATTGTGAAAATTTCCCATTGACACCTACTCCTTGTTTCCGGGATCTCAACCAGTTCTCAATCCATAAGAGGACCTGCCCTCTTATCCCCTGACTATGCAATTTTCTCAGCAGCCTTTGGTGAGGGACTGTGTCAAAAGCCTTTTGAAAATCCAGATAGACTATATCCACTGGTTCACCCAAATCCACGTGCCTGTTGACCTTTTCAAAAAATTCTAAAAGGTTTGTAAGACAAGATTTACCCTTACAGAAGCCATGCTGATTTTCTCTCAGCAAGGTTTGTTCTTTTATGTGTTTTAAGATTTTCTCTTGGATGAGGCTTTCCACCATCTTCCCTGGGACAGATGTAAGGCTAACCGGCCTGTAGTTTCCTGGGTCCCCCCTCCTTCCTTTTTTAAAAATTGGTGTGACATCTGCTATCCTCCAGTCCTCCGGCACTGTGGCCGTTTTAAGAGACAAGTTGCATATAACCGTTAAGAGATCTGCAATTTCATTTCTCAGTTCCCTAATAACCCTTGGGTGGATGCCATCTGGGCCCGGTGACTTGTTAATCCTCAATTTATCAATTAGTCCTAAAACCTCCTCTCTTTTAACCTGTATTTGATTTAATTCTTTAGTCAAGAGGGGCGGCTCAGGCAGCGGAATCCGCTCAAGGTCCTCTGTCGTGAAGACAGACGCAAAGAACTCGTTCAATTTCTCTGCAATGTCCAAGTCCTCCTTAACCTCCCCTTTTCCTCCCTCACCATCCAGAGGCCCAATTGGTTCTCTGGCAGGTTTTCTACTTCTAACATATTTAAAGAAGCTTTTATTATTACCCTTTATATTGCTAGCCATGCGTTCCTCAAAGTCTTTCTTTGCCTCCCTTATCATCTTTTTACATTTCTTTTGCCAGAGTTTGTGTTCCTTTTTATTTTCCTCATTTGGGGAGGATTTCCATTTACAGAAGGACCTCTCCTTGTGCTTTAGAGCCTCTCTCACTCGTTAACCATGCCGGTGTCCTCTTGGACTTAAATGAGCTCTTCTTTCTTTGTGGTATGCACTTGTGCTGGGCCTCTATTATTGTTGTTTTAAACAGGCTCCATGCACACTGAAGAGATTGGATTCTTCTAACCCTCCCCTTCAGTTTCTCTCTAACTAGTTTCCTCATCTGAGGGAAGTTTGCCCTTCGAAAATCAAGGGTTTTTATGTCTGATTTGGTTGACACTCTTCCTCCGACATGCATGGCAAAGGTAATTGCAGCATGGTCACTGTTCCCCAGAGGCTCAGTGACATTCACATCCCTGACGAGGTCCTGAGTATCACACAATATTAGATCTAGAGTTGCCTGTTCTCGGGTGGGCTCCATGACAAGTTGCTCTAAGGCACAGTCATTCAGCAAGTCGAGAAACCCAGTTTCTCTTTCTTGCCCAGAGCTCGCATTGGCCCAGTCAATGTGGGGATAATTAAAGTCCCCCATGATTACTATCCTATCCCTCTTAGCCACCTCCATGATTTCTCTCCTCATTTCAAGGTCCCCCTCAAGTTTTTGATCTGGTGGACGATAGAATACTCCAACTATCACATCACTCTTTGGACCTGGTAGTTTAACCCACAGTGATTCTATGGCGGAGTCAGACCCTCTGTCAATCTCCATTCTGCTGGATTTTATGCCTTCTTTGACATAGATGGCCACTCCTCCTCCAACCCGCCCCTCTCTATCCCTTCTATAGAGTTTATAGCCTGGGATTGCTGTGTCCCACTGGTTCTCCACATTCCACCAGGTTTCTGTTATGGCTATTATATCAATGTTATCCCTAGCTGCCAGGTGTTCAAGTTCTCCCATCTTTGCTCGGAGGCTTCGAGCATTGGCGTAGAAGCACTTGTACAGTGGGTCCCGCAACAGCTGCTGCCTTGTTCTTCTCCCCCCACAGCTTTTATTTTCAGTAGACGAACTGTCACATTCCGCTATTCTGCCAGTGTTAATACTTGCTATGTCATCTCTATGTGATTCTCTACCCTCTCCAACCTCATTCCCCGAGGATGAGGTGTTCCGAACCGGATGCCACACAGCTCCTGTCGGCTTTCCCCCAGTTATCAGTTTAAAAGCTGCTCTGCTGCCTTTTTGAGGTTGAGTGCCAGCAATCTGGTCCCATCATGATTCAAGTGCAACCCATCCCTCCTGAACAAGTTTGGCTTGTCCCAAAATGTTCTCCAGTTCCTGACAAATCTAAAGCCCTCCTCTCGACACCATCGCCTCATCCACGCATTGAGGCTTCTGAGTTCTGCCTGCCTGGCGGGACCTGCACGAGGAACAGGTAGCACTTCTGAAAATGCTACCTTGGAAGCCCGGGACTTCAATCTTCTACCTAGCAACCTGAATTTGGCTTCCAAGACTGACCGCTTGGCCTTCCCGACATCGTTGGTACCGACGTGTACCATGATCACTGGCTCCTTCCCAGTTCTCTCTAACAAGCTATCTATATTTCTGGTGATGTCTGCAACCTTTGCACCTGGCAGGCAAGTGACCATCCGGTTATCATGCTCCTCACAAATCCATCCCTCCGTATTTCTGATGATAGAATCCCCTAGCACAATGAGCTTCTCTCCTGCATCCTGGTCATCAACATGTACCTGATCTTGTATCTCATCAATAGTGATGAGGGAGAGATCCTCCGGTGGAACCACTTCTTCCTCTATGTGTGCCTCATGAGGTGTGCTGAGGGAAAGAGCTTCAAATTGATTGTGCAAGATGAGACTCTCTGAGCGATGCCTTGGCCTTCTACTCCTTTGAGTCACATTCCTCCATCCATCCACCTCCTGAGTTGGGGGAGTGACTTCCTCCTCTGAAGTGTGCCCTGTCTCTTCTTGGACCTGGATAGTCTCTTCCGCTCTGTCCAGGAACTGCTCAAGCTCCTTAATATGTTGCTGGTCCACTATGCGAGCCTCCAGCTGCTGGACCTTCTCTTCCAATAGCGCTACCAGCTTGCACTTGCAGCAGATGTAGTTCTGCACACGCTCTGTCAAGATAACAAACATAGCACAAGTACTGCAGGTAACTACAGCTGCTCCCTCCAACTCCATTTTAACTATTACAATAAAATGTATTCAAGGTCTAAAAAATGTAAACTTGCACTTTTTTTTAATCTAGTAAGACTCTTTACTTCTTTTATTGTTTAGTCAAAATCTAACAGTGTAGGGGCCGCTAAAGCACCTCTACTCCAACTGCAAGCACGTCAGGAAGTGTAGGACCTCCTGAGGAGTTGCTTGGCTTGGGAACTCAATTAAACCCGGTTTTTTGTTTTTTTTTAGTTTGCACGCGCCGTAAGGCGCGTGCTGCTGGTAGCAGCTATTTAAAGCTAAAACTCCGCCCCTTGCTCCTGCAAGAACAGGAAGTTAGCTCTCTGCCCTTTGGCCCTGTGCTCCTCTGACCAGCTCCTTCCTCTCTGCTGCTCTGCCAGAAAAGGACTGAGAGACTGCTGGTAGCAGCTATTTAAAGCTAAAACTCCGCCCCTTGCTCCTGCAAAAAGAAGAAGTTAGCTCTGCCCTTTGGCCGTGTGCTCCTCTGACCAGCTCCTTCCTCTCTGCTGCTCTGCCAGAAAAGGACTGAGAGACTGCTGGTAGCAGCTATTTAAAGCTAAAACTCCGCCCCTTGCTCCTGCAAAAAGAAGAAGTTAGCTCTGCCCTTTGGCCGTGTGCTCCTCTGACCAGCTCCTTCCTCTCTGCTGCTCTGCCAGAAAAGGCAGAGGACCCTTTTTGCAGTTGAATAACTTGGCTCCCTGAATCCCAAACCTCCAAATTTGGGGGGGCTTACAGGGAATAGCTTGAGGAAGCTCCTCTGTAATTTCCATGCCGCTAGATGCCTATTTTACGATAAAATGTGTACTCGAAAATAGTGATCCATGCATCTAGCGGCATGGAAAATGCAGGGGAGCTCCCTCAAGTTATTCCATATAAGCCCTGCAAAGCTGGAGAGATTTGGGGTTCAGGGGCCAATTTATTCAACTGCAAAGAGGACCCCCCAGCAATAATTGGAAAAGGGCTGCCGAGGTTTGGTAACCAATGGTAACAGGTAAACCTCGGCAGCAGTTTTGCAATTACCTGGGGGGCCCTCTTTGAAGTTGAATAACTGGGCCATCTGAACCACCTCTCCAGATTTGCAGGGCTTAAAGGGAAGAGTCCAAAGAAGCTACCCACAAAATTGGGTGCCTCTAGAACCCAGGGGAGCCATGCAGTATTGCAAATTGTTTCATTTCATTTCCAAAATTCTTTTAAAATTTTGTTAGTAACGAAACGAAGACTAAAACAAAATGAAACACTATATTTCCATTTCATGCCCATCTCTAATTTAGCTTAAGATAATCTGTCACTGTCAGTCTTAATGAGTTTTGACAGCATTTGAAAGGTTTCACTATACAGTAACACTATTTTTCAGAAAAGAATTTGTTACAGATTGCTGGACAGATTTGTGTATTCATGCCTGTGCCTCGACACAGCTGTCATGTTTATTCAGGTTTTCTCATTAGCAGTCACTTTTTTCTGCTGATACCATCTATAATGAAATAAAACTTGTCTGTTTCTTAAATTGTTATAAACAAAACTTTTCAAGGAAAATAATATATGAGCTAAATTAGACAATGTGAATATAAATTAAATAAAAGTATGAAAGACACACCTCACTCATAATTTTGTGTGTTTGTTAGTTCTTTTTCTCCATCTAATGTCCCTAAGGAATTTCATTGAAAGCCATGTTACAAGCATTTGTTGTAATCACACACTCTCTCAATGTACTTCAATAGTTGGAAATGGTAGTAAAATGCTCTCATAGCACTTTGGGTCAATTTTTGGGGACCTCAATATTTAAAGAGGAATTCAGTCAAGGTGACTATCTGAGTACAAAACTGTTAGCTCTAATGATGGTTTGTTTAAACAAAACAGAAGAAAAAAGGGAGTTAAAGAAAGTATGTGTTAAGGAAAGGACTATACAAGAATGGCGACTTTCAGTTGATGGTATTGATTCTGCATTACGTGTGCATATAGTCCAGAGAAATGTGAAGATGCAGGGGGCTTGGAGTTAGGATTGCACAATTAGAGATGTTTTAGGACTGAGGCTTTGGGCGATTAGTACAGTACGTGAAATCAGTTTTTATAAATGGGTATTTATCTAAATATTCTCATCTACCTCATATAGTAGGCTCCTGCAGGAGTGTCCTAGTTCAGACCTGTGGTTTTTAAAATAGTGATATTATTCAGTGTACTGCTCTCCAAATTTTCCCAATTTTAATTTTTTTAAACTGTCCACACATAACTGGCTGCTCTGTTTCTCTTTAACTGCATCACTCCATGTAACACTAAGCTGAGCTCCTGAATAAGGTCACAGTTATAGTCACTGAGGTCACTTGAAAAACCAAAATGTGAAATCATAATGCTAGGGGAAGCCCTAAGATTTGCAGAAGTTGAAAAAAATCTGGTGAGAATGAACCTTTGGGGGCCTGGTGAATGCTGTGTGACCATAGAATGTTGTATCTGAATGCCCAGCGTGGGGGGACCTTGGTGGGTGGACGGGTTGAAATATTTTTTAAAAGGCGCACCTTCCCCCCCAGTCGGGTGGGTTGGGGTGAAAGCGCACCTTTGTTCAAGAGGAGATTCAAGCAGCCCGGGAATTTACCGAGGCAAGCAGCAGTGGCAGATCGGATCAGCCACTGCTGCTTGCCTCCGTAACTGTCCTGGCTGCTCGAATCTCCTCCTTTGAACCTGCCCCCTCCTCCCGTTCATGGCGAAGGTGCTTGTGCAGCGCCAAATTCATACATGGGGTGGTGGGGGGGGGGGGACTCTGTGAACACAGAGACTCGAAGCTCCACCCCACCCACAAGGGAAGAGGCGGCGGCGACAGCACCAAGAGGGGCTCGTTCCAGTCTGGTGGCGGACCAAATTCCAGCAGCTTGTGGCAGTGGTAGGAGCGGCCGAAATCCAGGGCAACCACAGTGTACCTCCCCTCAGCAGCTCCCCAGCACTGAAGGGGAGGGAGACCCCATCTCCCCTCTTCAGGGGCTTTGTGACTTCAGCAGCTTCCTCCACCCGCCCTTGCCGGCGTCGCATTCACGAGGAGCCAGGGCCGTTTGCTTGGCTAGGCATAGCGAGTCATGTTGGCCATGCCACCACCAGCCTTCCCTCGAGCTTGGCAGTTTGTTGCCCCGCTCTCTTCTGAGCCCTGAGCCTGTAGAAGCAGCTGAGGTGGGGGTTGCACTAGCCCGGGTGGAGCGCGTGTGGAAACGGGCATGGAGGAGGGGGCCATGGGCCACAGCTCAGCCCCGCACCGATGTTGGTCTCCAGGGGCGGCAGCGGCGGCGGTGAGGGGGACCTGAGAGCGGTGTGTCCTTTGCAAGGCTGGGACTGGGAAGGTAAAGGCGAGCGAGGGTGCTTGTGTGGGGATGCCCATACACCCCGCCTCCCTCCTCTGCTCATGCCGGGCAGTGAGCGAGCAAACCCGACAGGCATGCCGCCCACCCAGACACTTTGTCCAGACCTCCACCCCTACGACACCTGCCGCCGCCACCACGCCACACCCTCTATCCAGGAGCACCGGGAGGGGTGCCCATGGGGAACGCCCCGTGGCTGCAAGTGGACCGCAGGCCACTTAAAGTTGGACAGCCCTGAAGTAACCTGTACCTCTCCTTTTCACTCCACAACTTTTTTTTAATAAATTGTGGCTTATCATGATTAGTTGCATGTTTATTCCTATTATTAAATCATTTTAATAAGATTGATTTAATGGCAATAGGATGAACACATTTGCTTCTATTTTATAATCTATGTCTCATTTGTGTATACAAATGAAGTTGTGAAATTATTTTCAAAATGTCTGCACTTCTCAACATATATTCAATTGTTCTGGGAATGGTGGAGAAAATTGCCCACAAAGCTTGCCAATATTTTAAAAATAAACTTTGAAGTCTTAAGGTCTGATATTTTTGTGAAGGCAGGAAAAGTGTTTCATAATCTGTGGCCACTGCATAAGAATCAAAGTCTTTCTTCAGAATTCATAAGCAGAGTCAGTAGATATAGACATTGCCATTGTTTGAGGTGTTTCTCTGATGGATGAACGGTTCTTGTGTCATATAGGGTCATAGCGTTGGAATGAACAGTGAAATTCTTTAGGCGAGGAAATGTTACCTGCTAATAAAACTATACAGTGTACATAAATGCTCTACTTTCTCATCCATTTTAATGAGTCGTTTTTAAAATGCTGAGTAGCTTCTCAGTAAGAATAACATCTGTGGGACATTTTGCTGTGATGGACTTTGAATTCTTAAGACATGAGAGTCTGAAATTCTTGCTGTCATCACGCTGACATATTGTTCTCAGAAGGGTAGAAGCATGGCTGAGTCATATCTCTTCTAGCTCTATTTAATCCTTCCCCCAAGTTTTAAAATATTCTTGATAGTCTTAATATGTGCTTCATTCTTTTATTGGGTGAAATGATTAGTATTTCAGCACAGAGCAACAGGATTAATTAATTAATTAATTAATTAATTAATTAATTAATTAATTTTAAGACTTGTATACCGCCCGTCTTCCTGAAGGAACTCCGGGCGGTTCACAACAACTAATATAGAACAAGAAATCATAACAGCAATATAAATACATAACCGTTTGAAACACCTAAACAAACAAAACAAAACACAAATAAGCAAGTGGCAGATGACAGATGGCGGAGGGGAAAAAAGTAAATTAATTAAAAGTCACCAAATGCCTCTCGGAAGAGCATGGTCTTCAGTGCTTTCCTAAAGGCAGGCAGGGAATGTGCAAGGTGCACTTCGCTGGGAAGATGGTTCCATAAGGTAGGGCCAGCCACAGAGAAGGCTCGAGTCCGGGTAGATGTTTTTTGAGCCTCCCTGGGCATGGCCACCCGCAGCGTGTGCGCCCGCAACAACCTAGCCGGTCGGGCTGAACTTGACCACTGTGGGATCTGTTCTGCCAGGTAGTCAGGTCCCAGGCCATGGAGGGTTTTATCAATTAAACCAAGACCTTGAATCTAATTCGGGATGCAACAGGTAGCCAATGCAAACGAGCCAGAACTGGGGTAATGTGATCGAACTGGCGCGCACCCACCACCAGTCTGGCTGCCGCATTCTGCACCCGCTGCAATCGCCGAAGGAGAGTCAAGGGCAACCCCATGTAGAGAGCGTTGCAATAGTCTATCCTCGAGATCACCAACGCTTGCACAACAGTCCTGAGGGAGTCCCCATCGAGGTAGGGACGAATGAGGAGATAAGCTTTCCATTGTGACTCTTCAGACCCTAAATTAAGAGGACATATGACCAAACTAATGTGGAGCTTCAGTGGAAAGTGCCGGAGAAGTCACAACTTTTCTCCCGTTTGTTTGTTTGTTTGTTTGTTTGTTTGTTTTTGTTTGTTTGTTTTTACTGGCAGGGTTTCTAGTGGGCTGGGTAACTCCCTTCCTGTTCAATCCCTTCCTGGTCTGACACAGCCAAAGCATTTTAATCCAAGGTCTGTTTCAATCCAATTTACTGTATGTACTTTCAAGCAGATTATTTCGCCCTGTTTGGGCATTACTCTTCAGCAAACAAGTTCCTCTGCATAATAGCTTTTTCCATGTAGAGAGATATAGGGGCTGTTGACATACAGGCTCTCATGCCTTTTTGTATTCCTGGCTTTGTCTGCTGTCCCTATTTAATCCACAAAAAATTTAATCCATGAAATATCTAGCAGATTGGTCACTGTAGTGATAAATGATCTTGTTGTGTAACCACAATTAAAGAGTTAATCCAGCTCATCAGTGGTGATGGTGGGGAACCTAACAGTGTTTTTATCAGTAACAGAAAGGGGCTTGAAATGATGGTGCCTATGCTATTCTTGACCAGACATGAGACATTTTCTATTTCAGCCACCTACAGATTAACTGATTTAACAATTCCTTCATAAACTATCAAAGTTTGGCCCTATTTGTGACATTTTAGTTATCCAATAAATATATTAACCAACCTCAGATTTTGTTTACAGTATAGATGAGAATGAAATGGGACACCATCAAAACGGAGGGGAAAAGGACTTCATTAGGGTAATATGTAGCACTTATCTAGCATTGGGGCCACATGTTCAAGGAATGCTGAACTCTTGTGTTGTGTCTGAAAATGCTACCTCCAGAGCTCACATTTGGGAACTGTAGCTATTCTTTACAGGGCTCTATGCAGACACTGACAGAACCCTTACAGCAGGGGTGTCCAAACTTTTTACAAAGAGTGCCAGATTTCGTGAGGTCAGAATGTTTGGGGGCTGACCATTCAGCCCTTTTGGCCCCCGGACCGGACTTTGGACAGGTCTCTAGGACATGCAAGGAAGTGGGGAGGATGCTGCAGCAACGGAGCCAGGGGAGGCTAGGCCAGGCAGGCGGCTAGGGGGATGGACAGAGGCAGGGAGGGCAAGCAAACCATAAAACCACAAACTGATGTCTCTATCTGGTATAGGGAGGGGCCAGCTGGCGGGGATGCATGACAGGCTGAGCTGGTGGAGAGAAGAGGCTGTAGGCCACTCGAAATTTGAAAATGGGCCGCATTGGCCCCGGGGCCTGACTTTGGACATGCCCGCCTTACAGTTACTGTGACAATCATGAAATTAGCTTGTTGCTTATTCTTTCAACCTTTGTGATTATGTATGCTAGAGTATTCTGCAAGTAGGTGGAGATACAGTACTAGTTTACAGTCCATGGCCTTTGGACATACAACATACATTGATCTGCTTCTCATCTCTATCAGCACATCACCTTTTAGCTTTTCCTTGTTAATTGCTTTATGTTCTTCCAACAATAAGATGGTGGAGAAATCCATGGCATTCAGTTTGGGCTGGAGGCTGCACTTTTGTCTTTGGGGTGTGGTTTCAGATCCGATTCCTGGTGTAATACTACCATATTCAAGTTAAAGCAATGCTACAGATGCACTTTTCTTTTGCAGGTGATGGATGTGGACATACCGTTTTAGGACCCGAAAGTGGGACGTTTACATCAATTAACTACCCACACGCCTATCCCAACAGCACAGTGTGCGAATGGGAGATTCGAGTGAAGCCAGAACAAAGAGTTCAGCTAAAATTTGGTGATTTTGACATTGATGATTCAGATGCTTGCCATTTTAATTATGTTCGAGTGTACAATGGAATTGGGCCCACGAGAACAGAGATAGGTAAGGTCTTTCTTAGGTTAAAATAAGTCTTGCTGCCTATAGGCCATTCCAAATATGAAAATTATTCCTTACAGTTAATTTGGTAAAATCATCTGTGAACCTATGTACATAGCCCTTATAAATCTCCATTAAAGCCAATGAAAAATAACTTAAATTGATGTACTGTAAGCCTTTTTAGATTAGTTATATTTAAAACTGGAAGTTTATATTTAAAACGAAGTCATTTTATTATGTTTGTAAGTATCAGGGCATTTTATAGTTTTGTGGATTCAGACTTTTATGGCTGGGCACCCAGGACGGGTGGCAGGCAGCCAGGCGGTATTATGGGGAGTAGAGCTAGGCCTGGGATTGGGATAAGGGTGACATGTTGTATGCAAAACATATTAATTAACAACCTTTGGTGGAGGTTTGATAACAAAGCACATTAATCATTTCTCTCTGAAGGGCACAAAAAACCCACATACTGTGTGGCTTCCATTGTGATATTCAACAGACTTCTGGTCTCTGCATGTAATTCCTTTGTATACTGTGAAAAGAGAGCTGAGGTGGAAAGAATAGATGTAAAATGTCACTAATATGACAGTTGGTATTTTATAGCTTGATGGATATTTAAATTTAAAATTGCATTGTTTTTGAGTCTTTTAAGTACATGGCGTAGATATTTCTGCTAATAGTATATTTTAGATAGAATATTTTGGATTACTGAATCAAATCTTATTGTAAGACATGTGCATCGTGAAGTTGATAAGTTCATTCACCATTCTTTTTGAATGTTGCATGAAAATATAAGACTTATTATGAGCCAAGCTTACTCATAAAAAAGAAAACACAGCATGAGGTCCTTAAATGGCAAGGAACTCCCAGTTCCAAGAATATATTCAGTTTTACAAGTACAGTTCACTGGTCCAATTAAATTATCTACTTTTGTTCCTTTTATCTTTCAGCTGGTTCCAGCTGGTATATCTGCTTAAGGGGTTGAATAGTGTATGTTGCTCAGATGAGACAATGTTTTTCTGAAATATCAATGGTGAAGTTAACATTGATACCATATTTTAAACCCTTATATGTTAGAAATCAGAATAAATCAAAATTTGTTGACCACAGACTTCAGTATTTAGCAGATGAGAGACTTTTGAGCACATGTATTGTATTTTAAAGGATTGGAGAATGGTCAGGATGAGAATGGATTCTTGAGGCAATCTCAAGACACCAGGGGAGGATGTGTTTTAAAGGAAAATTCACAGTGGCAGATTGCTAGGAACCCATGCCAACCAATTTTATTTTTATGAATAATAATAAAAATAATCCATATGTTGAAACACTTGGTTTGCACATGTTAGGCCTAATGCTCTGTTGCTCAAGAAGATACTCCTAGTTGAGGACAAGGCTCACCTTCTAAAAAGGGTAGTTTTAAGCCCTTTAAGTTATCACTGAGGGGGTGTTTGATATTTCATAGCATTTGGGGCGGGTTTTTGGAAAGTCCCATAATTGTTTTGAGATGTGCCTTTAATATTTATCTCCCAGGTTCTCCCTTGTGGCTGTTTAAAATTATGCAAATTTGTTTTTCATGTTTTAATCTTTCTGAAATCCCTTAATTTAGGAGAGGTTTTCTAATGATGGTATAGGTTCACAAAGTTGCGGACTTGTCCAGAGAATTTTAAATGCATATATTTGTGCTAAATCTATTAAACGTCTTTTTTACCCAGGAAAATACTGTGGTTTAGGTCTACAGATGGTCAATTTAAATGAATCAAAGAGTAATGAAGTTACAGTGCAATTCATGAGTGGCATACACTTCTATGGACATGGATTTCTTGCATCTTATTCAACCACTGACAAGCCAGGTATTTTTCAGAATCTTACCTAACAATATGTTGGAACACCACATTTATTTTCATGTTCTAAATGTGCTGTCCTGCCAGGTGTAAAAAGATAAAGTTCCCCCCTGCCCACACATGCATGCTAGTCCTGTCCGATTCTAGGGGCGGTGCTCATCTCCGTATTCAAGCTGAAGAGCCAGTGTTGTGCAAGTCCATGGCTACGTGCTGGCATGGCTGCAAGGAAACACTGTTTTACCTTCCTGCTTTTTATGGCGGTACCTATTTATCTACTTGCATTTACATGCTTTCAAACTGCTAGGTTGGCAGGAGCTGGGGTTATCAGCGGGAGCTCACTCTGCTGCATGGCATGCGGGATTCGAACTGCCGAGCTGCTGACTTTGCAGCTGACAGTTTTCGGAAGCCTTAGTCCACTGAGCCACCATTCATTTCTATTTCCGCTATCCCCCACATTCTGGTAAATTATTCATAATAAATTAAGCACAAGCTGCTACAAAAATCACAATTAGACAGGGTATAAATAAGAATATTTAGGTAAAAGGAAACACATGTAGAATTAACTAATCCAATCTACCTAAATTGTTTTGGGGGAGCTGCATAATGGCAGTGGCACACATTTGAGGATGAAATAGCAAAGACTTCCTAGCTTTAGATAGGACGTTTTTACATTAGAATAGGAGTGGAGAAATCTCTTCCCTTAGAAAGGTATGCATTCTTCTGGAGTAATCTGTCAAAGTCTGCATGCTGTTTGTGGGGGAGGCCAGAGCCCAAACTGGTAAGGGCATTCTTTCCGTTTGTTCATCCAGCAAAGATGACACGGCATGTGTCTGAATTGGTAGCTTGTACAGACACTAGCAATTGTATAGGGTCCTAGTGTCTTCAGCTGCTCAGCCATGAATTAGAAGGAGTAGCTTTGGCAACTTGCTTGCGTGCTTGCATTTCTTTCTTCTTTCTCTCTCTCTCTCTCTCTCTCT